>LR990288.1:6072916-7287500 GCA_905147355.2 Apotomis turbidana
AGTGTGTAGATTTTTCGGACATATTATTAAATTCATAGGACGTCCATATACGAAAGGAGTCTCCTAGTTTACGTCCATACTAGTATTACTATGGACAATGGACATGCAACAAGACGTGTAATGCCGAAAATTACGAACACGATGTAGGTAATGATTTTTGTTGTCATAGGTACTGTGAGGTCATCGTTTAAGTTTTTAAATGTAAGTAAATTGTATTCGTATAACGGAGATTCCCGACTTTGCGCGACCAGCGGCGCGTCGAGCGTTTGGATGAGAGATCCGAGCGAAACGGCCGGCCGCGGTCATACACGTTCCGTATGTAGTAAGCGAGATACACGTTCCGCGCTGCTTGCCGCTAAGACCGAGCTCGTGGTATCTACCTAAGAAATACATATGATATGTTGCAGTGGCACAATGTTGCTTGTTGACGCTGGTGCTGACCAGCAGAGCAGCGTACTACCATGAGCCGTCGATGACAACCCTGCAGCCCCCCGCGCCGCTACCAAAGGACTCTTTCTTCGGATACAGCATCAGCTACCACAGCAAGAGGTATAGTTTATGTTGCAGTGACACAATGTTGCTTGTTGATGCTGGTTCTGACCAGTAGAGCAGCGTAGGTACTACCATGAGCCGTCGATGACACAACCCTGCAGCCTCCCGCGCCGCTACCGAAGGACTCTTTCTTGGGATACAGCATCAGCTACCACAGCAAGAGGTACAGTTTATGTTGCAGTGACACAATGTTGCTTGTTGATGCTGGTTCTGACCAGTAGAGCAGCGTAGGTACTACCATGAGCCGTCGATGACAACCCTGCAGCCCCCCGCGCCGCTACCGAAGGACTCTTTCTTCGGATACAGCATCAGCTACCACAGCAAGAGGTACAGTTTATGTTGCAGTGACACAATGTTGCTTGTTGATGCTGGTTCTGACCAGTAGAGCAGCGTAGGTACTACCATGAGCCGTCGATGACAACCCTGCAGCCCCCCGCGCCGCTACCGAAGGACTCTTTCTTCGGATACAGCATCAGCTACCACAGCAAGAGGTACAGTTTATGTTGCAGTGACACAATGTTGCTTGTTGATGCTGGTTCTGACCAGTAGAGCAGCGTAGGTACTACCATGAGCCGTCGATGACAACCCTGCAGCCCCCCGCGCCGCTACCGAAGGACTCTTTCTTCGGATACAGCATCAGCTACCACAGCAAGAGGTACAGTTTATGTTGCAGTGACACAATGTTGCTTGTTGATGCTGGTTCTGACCAGTAGAGCAGCGTAGGTACTACCATGAGCCGTCGATGACAACCCTGCAGCCCCCCGCGCCGCTACCGAAGGACTCTTTCTTCGGATACAGCATCAGCTACCACAGCAAGAGGTACAGTTTATGTTGCAGTGACACAATGTTGCTTGTTGATGCTGGTTCTGACCAGTAGAGCAGCGTAGGTACTACCATGAGCCGTCGATGACAACCCTGCAGCCCCCCGCGCCGCTACCGAAGGACTCTTTCTTCGGATACAGCATCAGCTACCACAGCAAGAGGTACAGTTTATGTTGCAGTGACACAATGTTGCTTGTTGATGCTGGTTCTGACCAGTAGAGCAGCGTAGGTACTACCATGAGCCGTCGATGACAACCCTGCAGCCCCCCGCGCCGCTACCGAAGGACTCTTTCTTCGGATACAGCATCAGCTACCACAGCAAGAGGTACAGTTTATGTTGCAGTGACACAATGTTGCTTGTTGATGCTGGTTCTGACCAGTAGAGCAGCGTAGGTACTACCATGAGCCGTCGATGACAACCCTGCAGCCCCCCGCGCCGCTACCGAAGGACTCTTTCTTCGGATACAGCATCAGCTACCACAGCAAGAGGTACAGTTTATGTTGCAGTGACACAATGTTGCTTGTTGATGCTGGTTCTGACCAGTAGAGCAGCGTAGGTACTACCATGAGCCGTCGATGACAACCCTGCAGCCCCCCGCGCCGCTACCGAAGGACTCTTTCTTCGGATACAGCATCAGCTACCACAGCAAGAGGTACAGTTTATGTTGCAGTGACACAATGTTGCTTGTTGATGCTGGTTCTGACCAGTAGAGCAGCGTAGGTACTACCATGAGCCGTCGATGACAACCCTGCAGCCTCCCGCGCCGCTACCGAAGGACTCTTTCTTGGGATACAGTATCAGCTATCACAGCAAGAGGTACGTCAAGTGTATGCTATAGTTACAATGGTGTTAATGTTAACGCTGGTGCTGAATAGAAGAGCGGCATACCTACCATGTGCGACTGAAGTCAACCTTGCGACCTCAGTGCTGCTACCGAAGCACTCTTTCTTGGGATACAGTATCAGCTATCACAGCAAGAGGTACGTCAAGTGTATGCTATTTTTACAATGGTGTTAATGTTAACGCTGGTGCTGAATAGCAGAGCGGCATACCCACCATGTGCGACTGAAGTCAACCTTGCGACCTCAGTGCTGCTACCGAAGGACTCTTTCTTCGGATACAGTATCAGCTATCACAGCAGGAGGTACGTCAAGTTTATATAGTTGTTTATGCTAGTTACAATGGAGCTTATGTTGACGTTGGTGCTGAATAGCAGAGCGGCATACGCCACCGAAGTCAACCTTGCGACCCCCGTGCCGCTACCGAATGACTTCTTGTTTCGATGCAGCATCAGCTACCACAGCAAGTTACGCACGTCAGAATAAAATTCGCTGGCCCAGTATTACAGGGTTCTATGTTACATTTTCAGGGTAAGTAGATAAAATTAGACTTAATGTCAAGATGACAATATTCAAATTTGAACTAGTCAAAAATCAAACATAGAACCCTTTAATATTGAGCTAGTGAATTGTGGTTACCCTTCGGCGTACGCAAAAACAGAAAAAGTGCGCTATTTTTAAATAACACACTAAATTATAATAAAATGTTGCATTTTTCAAATCACAATGACATAACAAATGATTTATACACCTATTTGACGTTAACGACGCTGTTGGCGCAGTTTGTAGAGCACACTGCCTATTGAGCCAGCGGAGCTGGGTTCGAATCCCGGCCAGAGCAAATACTTGTGTGGTGAACTCGAATATTTTTTCCTGGGCCATGGATGTTATCTGTATCGTCGTCGAGTACCCATAGTACAAGCTTTGCTTAGTTTGGGATTATGTAGACAGATTTGTGTAAGATTGCCCCTAAATATTAATTTATGAAATGAAATAAAATTAAATGAAATAATTTATTCAGTAAGTAGGCCACAAGGGCACTTTAACAAGTCAGATTGTGAATCTACCGGCATTTCGCAAGAGGAGACCGCTGTTGAGAAGAAATCCGAAAGAAACTCAACAGTACCTAAGTCATGCGTACACGTATAGGAGATATATAGATACTCCAAATCAATTTTAGGTAGGAATATTAAAATAAAATTTTAACGATCAATTTAAAATATTAAATATACCCAGAGATGTATAAAGTCTCTAGATGTCACAACATGCAAGTTAATTTAATTCCACAGAGATGTACAACTAATTTGGCCCTTGCTAGTGTGAACAGACCGGACCCTACAAACGGCACCCATTCACGAGCATGACGCATATCTCAGCCATGATTTATTTATTTGCGGAAATTGGCACTATTGGCTTTCAAGCAAATATTAAAAAACTTTAATTACCAAAAATAACGTAGCCGAATGATTAAAAATAGATCGTGTTTAGGTTATTACAACAAACAATATAGGACATGGCGTCTACAAACTCATTCGTTTTACGAATATTTCCTCATTAATCATAAGGTAAATTTGACATCATCGGTTTCAGGTATCCATGTAAGTTTATCCTTTATGATAATTATTATTACAACCATGTCCACCCTAAACGATGAACAGTTGCGACAAGGGAAGTACGCTTCGCGACTTGTCGCGCGACATAGCATCACCCGTCACTCTCTCACAGTACAGCGAAGCAAGAGATGGGTAATATTTCTCGCGCGAGAAAGAGTCGCGTGTTGTGCTAGACGTGCAGTATGTCGACCTCTACGGATTCAACCCACTTTCATTAGAATTTCCTCTCTTTTCTACTTAAGTTTGTGCTCCCTTCATTAAATCCGATATCGAAAAAGGTGCAGCATATGTGTTTCCTTCTTCTTACAACATAGGACCCTTCAAAGGGAGCGTGAAGAAGCATCTCTCGGCCCAGCATCGCAGTTTCAACCGATAGGGCACCGTTGGTTTCTTGTCAGTTGCCATTGTGACTTGGGCTCCCCTTTTTGCTTACCATCAGGCGTAGGTAAATAGTGCGTCTATGTAAGTAGTTAAGCAAATTATGTTGTGGAAACGTAAAAAAAATTAAAGGTGATCTCGCTGCTCTGTTCAGTTCACAATCAATTCTAAAAATCATGACTTCGGTGGCGCGAGGAAATGTCTTAATTTATTATTTTTTAAGTAGTAGGAGGTTTTACATTTTTCTTACGGCTAAAACAATATCCCTTGACTGTGGGATCTCTTTATGGAATTTATATTTTAGGTACATAATTTTTTTTTTTTTTTGTTTGGCTCTCGTCTTATTTCCTCCGGCAAAGTATTGATTAAAGTACGGGATGCGTTTCTTTAGGGATCTATCCCCAAAGTTGTGTATCCTTGGTATCAATAGTTTTCCGGAAGTTATAGACTTGGTATTATGGATATTTTGTACAGGTTAGATTATGGATTAAACATGTTTTTTGCAGTTTAATCGTGAGTGCCCCTCGTGCAGATGTCAATGGTCAAGTTTTCTCGTGTGGACTAGAAGGTGCTGCGACGAAAAACTGCTCTCGAATGGATATTATAATGGATAACATACCTAGATGTAAGTCTGTCTTCTAGTGTAACTTTAATTTATTTATTTATTTATCACCGGTAATTTTTAATTAACAACAACTAACAAGCACAAATAGCCAAAACTTAATTAGACGTTCTAAGGTAACGTGGAAATCAATCAGTATAAAACCTTTATACTGATTGACGGCTCAGTTTGCAAGCACCTGCCTACTGAGCGGCGGTCCCGGGTTCGAATCCCAGCCAGGGCAAATATTTGTGTGATGAACTTGAATATTTGTGCTTGGGTCATGGTTGTTCCTATGTATTTAAGTATATATTTATCTATATAAGTATGTATATCGTCGTCTAGTACCCATAACACAAGCCTTCTTGAGCTTAATTTGGGACTAGATCGATTTGTGTGAGGTTCTCTGATATTTATTTATTTATTATTACTTTATTTCCGAGTTCACAAGAGAAGAGAATGAATGATAAACTATGCAACATTAGCAAAATACGGACAATTATTATGGGTCACTAATACTTGCTCCCCGATTACTCGAAGATGGCTTGACCGATTCGGAAAATAGTTTTTTTGTTTAAATGGGTACTGTCATATCATAATATTAGCAACTGCGTGGGATCCTACGAGAAATTAAGGGAAGTCTTTTAATAATATCAGGTACACATAACACACCTCGTAATTCAATTACTTTCAAGTATATGAATGTGCGTTTCAATTCCACATCATGTTTTAAAAAACAAAATAAAATATAAGTATTTGCACATTCTTTAATTATTATAATAAAACGCGACGCGCAAAAAGAGTGAGTTTAAGACCATGAACACAACATCATGTTCGAAACGTCGAGGTGATTAAATGAACACTTTTTGAACGCGATTAAGTCGTGTTTTGTTACAATAATGTGTGAAAATCGTGTAAGTGTAAATTAATATATTGTTTGATTAATATTAAATTACCTTTAAAGTCCAATTGATTCTAACAAAGTTAGATGCATTCGGGTGTACTGCTTTTTCGCCGAATTATCTTTCGTCAAACGTTTCATTTCGTCAAATGTTTCATTTCGCCAAAAGCATTTTTCACTGAAACTGTAAACTATTTAGGATTGTTGTAAATAAATATCATCCTTTAGATTAGGTTAGGTTATGTTAGGTCTGTTTTATAACAGTCGAAATAGTTTCAGTGAAAAATGCTTTTGGCGAAATGAAACATTTGACGAAATGAAACGTTTGACTAAACATTATTCGGCGAAAAGGCAGAGAACCATGCATTCGTTTTCAAGATATTACATTTTAAATTGTGACAAGAATCATCTGTCTAAAGGTGGAGAGTAAGAGTGATTCTTGGAGTAGGTACCTATAAGTATTAGGAGAATATATGTATGCTACTTTTCCCGTACTATCAGTTTACGTTAAGTTTACACCTGATAAATGGCGTCGGGTACAAATGAGGTCCAAACTTAACGTATAGTACGGCTCTTCCCAGGTGAATTTTTCGCTTCGAGCCCTAATCTTTCAAACAATGTCCATTGTCTTTTATCGCAAAGCCGCTAGTTACCGAGTTTGCCACATGCCACTATAACATTCATATTAAAAATAAACGGTATCGTCATAGTATTAAGGTTAACTGGGTTATTCAAATCAAGTTTTCGTTCTCGTCTGTTTTCTTCTCCAAAATTAAATCAATCTTTAAATTATTTTTTAAATTTAATCGGAAAAAATGTTCAGTGTCAATTTTTTGCAAAATATTATCGAATCTGTGTACTCGGCGTCTGTTTTTGGCTAAAATTCTGCCGCAAACGGACACCTAGTACACAAATTCTATAATAGTAAAGCAAAAATTTAAACGGGTCGACGAATAAAACATTTCTATCATATTTAAATAAACGCCGCCAGCAGCTAGGGATCATTTCCGCCAATGAACGACCTTGGCTAGAGTTAGGTTAGTGCAGGTTTTAGGTTTTTAAGTTGTCTTACCACTTAATTCGCCTATTTTTTTAATATATAAATATATCTATTTAGTAGTATTCATTTAAATAAATATCGGACAACCTCACACAAATCGATCTAGTCGCAAATTAAGCTCAAGAAGGCTTGTGTTATGAGTATTTAGTTCACAGATTTAGTTGGAAAAGAATGGTAAATTTTTGAAAGAGAGACAGAGAGAGAAAGAGAACAACGAGAATAAAGATCGATTTGTATGAAAAAATGGCAGTGGTATCTTCCTCTTACTGCGTGAACCAGTACCTCTAGCACAACGGTCACAAGTGACTATTTCTCGCCTGAGATATTGTGTGTCTCTTTCTGCGCAGTAATGTTAGAGGGTGACGGGTCGCGCGATAAGAGTCGGCAACCATAGTTGTGCAAGCGGGCAGGGCCTGAATGGAGACTTATTATTAGGCATTGGAAATTCATATGCTTTTATGCCTACATTTCGCCGTCGGCGTTGATGTTGAGTTGTATAGAGGCAGACCCTATTTATTTAATTTTATTATTATAATTACCCATTAATTTTAGTGTTACTGTATCTTTTTGAAGTATCCGATTTAACAGATTGTCTAATTAGTTATCATTTTATTTTATATTAAGGATAAAACTATTTCGTAATAGTAGAAAAATAGTTAACTAATTTAGTATGTTTGAATTAATTATTTAATGCAGAAATCCAAGGATTCATTCAATTAATTCGAGTCCGTCTCCATTCAGCTCTAGCAACTTCGGCGCCGACTTCAAAGTTTAGGTATAAAAGCATCCGAATTTCCGATTCCTGCTTATTATGTTTCAGATAACGCACACGACGGCAAGAGGCATAATCATAATTTCTGGCTGGGAGCAACAGTAAAAGCCAGTAAAGATAACCTGTTTGTAAGTATTTACATAAAAATATATATTTAGTAACACAGTAATTACTGTGTTACTAAATATATATTTTTTATTACTTACACAAAACGGAAAGCCGTGTGGCCGTGTGCTTAGGTAAATGTTGTCGTTGTTGTTATTGTTCTTAACATAGATTTATAAGTTTGTGTAAATAAAGATTTGAATTTGAATTACATGCCGTTCAAATTTTTACTTTTTTTTTTATTTTATTTTTTTTGTTGTAGTTTACACTAACAAATGTTACTTACCTGATTTAATAAAAATTGATCAGTTTTAAAATTATAAAACAATGTCGATTTAAATTACGTCCTCTTATTTTCTTTATTGGTTTTAGGTTTGCGCACCTCGGAGTACTGACAATATCGCGAAAAAATATCCACCAGGTAAAGCATATCCGACGGCCTGGTGTTACAAAATTGAAGTTAACTCACTCAACTTTTATTTTGTTTAAGAAAGTAATAGTAATTTTTTAATTTTGGGAAAGGACTTAATTCTTAGCTTATTATTGTGAGACATCCTTAATAATTATAATAATGGTTTCCACTCATCTAAAAATTGTCAGAGACAGCTGTGCTGCTACGCGTCTCCCAGTCCACGGTCGCGTATTTAGTAGCTCGGATAGATGGCCCAGATGAAGATATGAGATGATATGAGTTCGAAATATGTCGGGCCGATCGTTGAAACCGTTTTTATAACTTTTAAAATAATGACTATATAAATAAAAAAGTCTACTTTCTTCTTTTTTCCGCTATACTTACTATTTAAGTTAAGTACACGCAGTCAATTAAATGTTACAGGTAAGACATTTTTTGGTACAAGCGGAATCTGCTACGTCAAAAATTCAGCAGAGAGCAATTTCAATAAACTGCCTCAGATCAAGACAGCAGATCGATACCCCAAGTTTACAAAAACTAATAATGGTATGTAATTTACTTTCAGTAAAAACGTGTTTCATAAAAAAAAAACATTGTTCGATCTTCTGGGACAGAGATGACAGTTTCTACACATACTCGTAAATAAAACTGAACTTAAAGACTAGGTACTCTGAGTAGAGGTGAACTGAAAGTACATGAAAATAATGAATATCAGCGGGCCTATGATAGTTGCGTTTATCTCGCGATAAATAAGAGGCAAACCATCTGCCACATTTGTCTTTTTGACAAACTGCAAGTGTGAGACACAGAAGCTTAAATATTATTTTCTCAAACATGCAATGAAATATTGATGTTATGTTCCTTATAAAAGGCTGCGAAGTATGACGTTTCCGATGCAGCTTGACGAGAGATCGTTAATGAAATTTCATACAAAATTGGAGGCCTAGGCCGGCAACATGCTCTTTTTTAATTTCTATTCCACATAAGTTTGTGACATGGCATCATGTCGATCAGCCATTAAAAAAAAGCAACATTTGCTTTTTGGTTAACTATGAAATTTTGCCACCATGCTTATTAAAAAAAAATCTAAATATTAGCGATAAAATTGTCTACTCAAACCATGAAAAACGCGTAGGATTTTTTTTTACATTTTCGGAGGGAAACTTGAAATATTTTCTCTGTAATTGTTTTATGAGTTTTGTTGTGCGTTGTTAATTTTAGTATTCATAATTCAATATGACTTCCGACGAAAATACCGACATAGAAATTATTTTTGGTAGCTTACCTACTTATAATGTCTATAGAAATAAATTTATGATCTTTGAAGTTTTTTTTTACTTCATTGCGTGTTTGAGAAAAGCACTATACATACCTCGGTGGGAAATGGGGTTGCCAGCCTCATACCTATCTCTATCAGCCTCATGTCTATATGTATTCGGCCGGCAACCCCTCACTTCCCGGCCTCTGTAGTAATGTACTATTGTTTATCACGTGATAAACGCAACCATCATAGACCCACATATTTTCATGGTGTAATTTTTTATGAATTTATTAAACTTCATTACACTTATCAGACTAGTACAAATGGCAAATGCCACAAGACATTCTCTACCATTCAACCATGAGGGTAAACTAAACAGAAATTAAGTTTGTGCAGGGTCAAAAGCGTTCGGAGATAAATTTTATTTTTTTTGGTTACAGAAAACTTAACCGATTCATTTGGTTGGAGCATAGACATAGAAGAAGATGCGTCCAAGGCCTGGGTCCGTGTCGGGAGTCCTGCACTTGCCGCAGGTAAAATAAGCTGTTCTTGTCTATCGTAGTGTACCTACTGTACCTATGCATGTATGAATGTCCATTCCATATTGTTTTGTTTCTGAACAGTACTCCCAGACTTGGGCTCCCTTTGGTAAGCAAACGCTTACCATCAGGCGAAGTGGAGCCAATATGATGTGCCAATGTAAAAAAGTATGGAATAGGACTAATACCTACAAAGACCATTGATCAGCGAAACGATTAATATCAAAGCACAAAGAAAAATTTAAATTAAATGGGTAACCTGGCGGAAGAAGCCGAGAACCTTTGGATTACCGATCCAACGCCAGAAAACCTATCGAAATTTTTCTTATACTAATGGTATAGGATGAATCTTATGTCCATCTAAATTTATGTCCAGTAAGATATTTAATACATTCACTGGCAGGGGGTGTGGCCTAGGAACAACCTTGTATGACATATGCATTGCTTGCAGTGAACGCGTTAAAAAGTTATTGTAACGAATACAAAATGGCTTAATCATACATTTATTTTACTCCTGGGAATAAAGTTAATATTATTTTCAAACGTAAAGCTTCCAAGCATGTTCGACAAAAGAATTTTATATCAAACTAGCGACCCACAGCTTCGCACGGGTGTAATGCTGATACTAAATATACTACGCATGTATTATACATACAAACCTTCCTCTTGAATCACCCTATTTAAAAAAAACCCGCATCAAAATCCGTTGCGTAGTTTTAAAGATCCAAGCATAGCATAGGGACAGACAAACAGCAGGAAGCGACTTTGTTTTATACTATGTAGTTATAGTGATTTGGTCCATCTGTTATTTACTGTGTTTGTCCAGGCCATTATGTATGTAAAGCCTGACCAGAAATATATGAGGATTGTCAAGAGGGCGCTCTTTATAAGATTTATATGGCAACAATTTTGCAACCAATCGCAACCCACTATAATGACATTAGTTTTAAATATCTGTCAGTTCCACTAAGTTAACCTCGTAATATCATTTAATGGAATGCACTCTTTTCCTGGCTGATTTTCGTGTAGTAAACACATGTACACTTTATTTATAATCTGCGTTCACGACTGTGAATGGTTTTCGGCATTTTCATTGGATAATTTTAAATGTTTTTCTTTTAAAGAAATCGCCACGAATGACATTGACATTGTTGACAAACCACCATAAAATCATTGCCAGTCATTGAGGTATTATTTATTATAGAGCCACAGACCCGAACAAAAGTGTCAAATAAAGTGGCACCGTTGTCATGTTCAAGTAGATGCCAATAACGCTTATTTATAATTTGCAGCAACATATTGACTTCGTACAAAAGAACTCTTTGTTTAAACGTTTAAGTGTCAAATTGACTTAATTACTTATCACCACAAATATTTTACGTGTAAATTAACTTTTTTAGCGTATTCTGACTGAAGTCTCTTGTCAAACTTGGAACATGGCACGAATGGATCAATTTTAATATTTTTACATACTAAAAATATTTTCACTATTATTTTATTTAGGTATTAAAATATATTTTATGTTTGAACTAAATAAACTCGTAAATTGTTGATAACTAATTTAGTTACGTTTTTATTGTAAATTGTTAATAACAAATTTAGTTACGTTTTTATTTAACAACTGCATAAAAAGTTTCCGATAGAAGGGATCAGTAATAATGAAATTATTTCTCCTTGTTCCAGTATGTGAAATGAGAGTAAGACAAGTGCAAAATATTGACATTATTAACCCTTTAAAGATTGATCTTATTTGTCGGTGGCGTGGTATGCACAAGTATGTGTATAAGCACACGTCGCCGTCGCCTTTATGTGTTCTTGGCGTTCAAAGGTTTAAACTGACAGTGTCTAGACTCTGTGACAAAATAAAACAATAACAACAGAGTTATTTTTTAGTAATTTATGAATTTTATCATTTTAGGCTTCTGTTGATTAACATAAAAAAAAAAACATGATTATGCCGAACACACGAGAGACGAATTATTTGGCTTCAATTATTCTTCGCGTTTGTCTCTTGCTAAATGTGATCTCCATTTTTACGTTGTTGAGAATGGGAATCTTGAATAAAAAAAATAGGATAATTATTTATTGCACTCCTTAATTTATTAATAAAATATAAAACTATAAATTCCTTCGATTTTTGTTCTGTGATGATGTGCATTTTGTAGGGACAAAGTTAATAATTCTAATACAAAAATTGCTATGATTTTACATAGGATTCGTTAATTAATCAATAGAACTCAAGTAAAAAAGAATATTCCGCCCTGTTCCTTTATTGTATAGTTGTTATTTCTGTAATTTTTCACTGAAAATTAAGTCACTTTTGAGACCCGTCACGTGTCATGGTCTAAACGAGACTGATCGCCCAACTAATGCGATTTGTGATTTTGCATTAGTTGGGAGGGTGCCATTTTTTCCGTCTGATTGTGTGTCCATGTAATTATTACGTCAATGTTGCCAGTATAAGAAATTAGTTCTAGTGAAATTCTGCAATATGGCGCATCCTCATATATTTCTGGTCAGGCTTTAATTATGTATAAGATTTTAAAAAAAGATGCAGTTTTTATTCAATCAAAAATCGACACCATGGTTCCTAAGAACAGATTTCCCTATCTCTTATAGTTTGTGACTTCTCCCTACTGACCCATTTGGATTGATCACCCGGTATTATACATTTCATCCATTAAGCAGATGGGTGAAGCACGTTTCTAATACGGATCCTCGTTTTTTCGTAACTAATCATCACGCAATTTCGAACCACAGGAACCACTTTATTTATATTAAACGCAAATAAAACGTTTAAGGTCGAGTGATGACTTACACCGAAATGTCAGGAGCCGTCGTTCCCAAGGTATTCAGACGAAGCAAAGAAAACGAAGAGGGCTTTAACTTTGGTAAGATATTTACCTACATATTTTGTGTACAAAGGCAAACTTACGAGTATACCTTTAAGGGATCTCTATGGGATACAAATATGTGACTACGTGACCATGACGGTTAAGTTTCTCAAATTATAAAAAGATATAACATTTTATTTTTTTATTTTTTTATTTCATAAGTAAGTACAAACAAAATTACATTTTATTATAGCGGCATCGTTAAACCAATTTGGTTTGTCTCGATGCTACATTCCACAATAATACATTATAAACTAATTCCTTAAACACATCTTAAAGTAAACAGAATTGCACTGACTGCGTCGTTATCGCGGGAGCAAATATATATTTGTCAAAGAGGTAGTAAAACAGAATGTCCATTTAGTAAAAAACAGACTTTTCTGCCTACACATTATAAGCCTCCAAGAAGTGCATTGTAACTAGAACGTAGTTTTTGCTACATAAGGTTAATTAATCTTGCTTTACACTCTGTTAGTAAATATTAACCTGGGATCGACATATCAACTTAAATAAATATCCGTTTTAATTTATAACTTTATTTAGTTTTGTGTTGATCTTAAGTGATTTTCGTAATAGACGACAAAAAAATTCTCTAAGTTTTCTACTATTAATCTGCGGCGTCGTGCAGTAAATATCCACTTTAACTGGCTAAAATATCTTTCGACTGCAACTGTTGTAATTGGTGCATATTTAAAACGACGGAAGTAATCAAATGTAGAACGATATATCGTTGAATCTAGTACTATCTCCTTCCCCGATATCAGTTCACGAATTTTTTTCATAATTTCATATCCGGCATTTTTCTGCAAAACCACTTTTAGCCTTTTAAAAATCTGTTTTCCATCTTCATTCAAATTTAATTTAGATATATGTTTGTATGTATTTTGTACTATGGTCAAACTTTCACCAAGAGATAGATTTTGGCACTGCAGTTTATTTATAGCATCTGGAATTACTTGAAGATACTGTGCTATAAAATTTAAGTCGTTTCGAACTTTTGGACTGAGTAAAGATTTTTTTGCTTTGACGATACACTGTGCGTCTGAATTACGAAATGTGTCTATAACGCTTTTTATTTCATGAAAATACTTGTTATAGTAAGTGGCAGCCTCGATCCATGTTCCCCAACGAATAATTGTTGGGTTTGGAGGCAAAGGAATTCCTTTAAACATTTCTCTTAATGCTCTTACTCTTTTCGGAGATTTGCGAAATACTTTCTTTACATTTGAAATTAATCGGTTAACTTCTGGAAAAAGAACACGAACTCGATCAGCAACTCTGTTAATAGCATGGGCTAAACATGTAACATGGACAATGTTTGGAAAAATTGCTTTCAAATTTCTTCCAGCTTTTAACATATACCCCACACCAACAGTCAATAACAACAACACCTTATCATGCTTATTGTGGCCAGGGCCCCACAAATCATCCAGAGCACATTTTACAGTGTTAGTTATACTGATATTGTTTGTTTCTTTCAAACCTTTGCTTGACAGCACGTGTGGAGTTCCAACATCATCTTCAAGCATTGCACCTACTATCACATTAGCGATTTGGTGACCTCTAGCATCTGTGGTTTCATCAACACTTACATATATATACTCGTCTTTTAATTCGTCTCTAATTTTTTCCATCTCTTCGTTGTATAATTCATTTACGTAAGTCTGCCTCAACAAACATTCTGACGGGACCTCAGCAGTTTTTTCAAATTTTCCAGATACGCAATCTTCAATAAAAATTTTAAATACAGGATTCTCTATCTGAGACCACGGTATGTTACAGGTTGCTAGAAATTTGGTCAGTTCCAACCTAAAATCTTTTTTGAGAGAAGTGTGTCTTTCTGAGTTAAAATGGCGTTTCACGGAAGATTTTGTTTTACAAAAACTAACATTGCACTTCGAGCAAAATAGTTTTGTATCGCGAGCCTCTAACTCGGGATAATCCTGTATGAACAACTCCACAAATTCATCACATCCTATTTTCCTTCGAGGCATTTTAAAAAGCACTACTTCTATTTAATTATGGTGTTACAAATACAAATTTGATACAAATCAATCAAGAATGACAAATGTCTAAAGTGACTGATGAGGTTGCGTACCTAATAGATAATCTTTTTAAGTACTAATCAAGTACGGAGGTAAGATAAGGTAAATAAGGTAAATTCAATAAAATAATTATACATTTTAAAGTCGTAGGTATAAAATTTTCTGTATACGAATGTCATTTCTGTTTTTGACTGTTTTTCATAATCTTTTAGTACTGTCAAATCGTATTTGCTCCCGCGCGCCCACTGTACAGGATGCTCCATAAGCGATGCAATAATATTATTTATAAAGTTTGACTAACAAATTGTTCTAACATTTGTTTTTTGAGAACGTTGGCTATATTTGCTGGTGTTATTTTGTCCTTGCATTCAGTTGGGAGTTTGTTTATTAAATCTGGTATTATGTACTCTGATGTTCATCCATCACTCTTGCACTACACGTGCTGAAATGACAGATGCTTTATCATGTACCTATGGTACCATCATCAACATCATAGGCCCGCTGAACATTGGATGATGACTGGTGTTGAATACTACAACGCTGTAAATTTGGATCGATTGATATCCTCAAAAAGGTCATGATCACTTTTGCTACGTTTGTCGCGTTATAATGAAAGAAGGAACTTTATTCTGTAAGTAGGCCGCAACGTTACTTTTACATGTCTGAGTTTGGCGGCATTTCACAAAAGGAGATCATTGGAACTTAAAGATAGATAACATGGGCGTGGCTTCAAACAAATCAATATAAGATACTGCCCATTCGTGCATAGAGTTTTTATGTACCTACACGATAAAGCTCCGACACCAATTGAATGGTATACCTTTTGACATTAATTATTGATCCACTACAAAATAACTATATTGCAGGATACAGTATCGCAAGTGGCAACTTCTTCAAAAACGTGAAGCCTGGAGTAGCAGTTGGCACACCGTACGGTGACAATGGTGTTGGAATGGTAAAAGAGAAATAATTACAAACTCCTATTTTCTATACTACCTACTGATATATTTTTATCAAAATAATTATAAACTATGAATACAAAGATCAAAGCTTAAAGAAAAATTGAAAAAGGAGCTACCTGGTGGAAGGGACCGGGAATCGAACCCGGTACCTCTGGATTACCGGCCAGCGCGTTAGCCACTTCGCTACCCTCGCTCCACGTAGACCTGACGAATTTTCCCTTATGCTTTGTGTGTCGATTTTTGCATTGTTTTTTTGAAAGGTTTTTTACACCTTAGCGACCTCTATGTGAATACGTTAATATTCACATCTTACTGCACCACTTTACAGCGGTGAACGAGCAAGCGAGAGAGGGCTAGATTTAGTGTGAAAATAAAACTCGATATGTCTGATCCAGAAAGTCATTGACATTTCCAGGTACTCATTTAAATAAAACAATTTAAACGGATTATATCGCGTATATTAATTATTTGAGCCTCCCTGACGTTTCTCCTCAGTAAGCCTTTAGTGAACCGCTGGTAGATATTTTAAATAAATAATAAATGCCCTTCTGGCACATGTGTAACTGTCTTTACACATTAGGCCCATCTGGCATGTATGAACACCTTTATTTTAAATTAATATTTACAAAATGGGTAGTTTGCACAAATGTAACTTTGACAGAGAAAAATTGTGTTTTTCTCAGTCAACCTTTGACAACGGTATCTGTAAAGGTACTGAAACGTCAGGGAGGCTCAAATAATTAATATACGCGATATAATCCGTTTAAATTGTTTTATTTAAATGTGTGACAGTCGCGGAAACCGAAGAAAATATTATTTCCAGGTACTGTTTTATGCTGAACAGAATACTTTGCAATACGAAGTATTCGACCCCACGGGCAAAGTAGGATCACTCTTCGGAGCGGCCTTATGCACAGCGAATGTGAAGAGACAGACCGTCCTGTTGGTCGGTGCTCCAGCATATTTTAAAGACAAGACTTACCACACTGGCATAGTGTATGTGTACAAATTGGAGAGAAATGTATGTATACAATTATTCAGTGAAATGGTACCTATAACAAATAGTATTTCAAAAAACACAAGACGTCAATCCCGTGTAGATCACATCTATGTAGGTATCTAGATGCGTTCATTCCATTAAGAATCATTATTTTTTCAAATGAAATCAATGTCGAAAATTAAACCAATGTCGATAATAACCAACTCATACGTAGTCTAGCCATAAGTTCTGTCCCAACTTTTTCATCATTTTAAATGAATTAATGGAACGTTCGATGTATTTTGTTTCTTGGTTATGCCTAAATAGACACTTGGCTCTCAGACAAAAGTACATTTCGACCCAGGTATCGTCTCCCTGAAGACGGAGAGGTGCATCAAAGATAATTGTGTCGCAGTGTTAGCATTATACAGGTGTCTCAAGCAAGTGAACGACATTTTCACACTACTAACACCTGTGAATATAACGAAGAAATTTATCGATTGTACCATCAAGCGATACAACCAAATGGGTTTAGTCGACGACCGGCCCAATGCGTATAAAGTGGAACAAGTTAAGAAAGTATAATGATGATGTCCTCTTCATCGGGTCCGATGACAGCGACTTCAAGTTGTAGGGCTCGTAGGACTCCTACGACGGTGGGCGCGGATATGACTCGCAAAACCCAGTTTGTTGGTGAAAATCCGGTCACAACGCGGGCAGTGGAGCTCAGAAGGCACGCGTAAAGCTGGGGGACAGCATCTCCGTTACAAGGATGTACTTAAGAGACACCTTACCGCCAGCAGTATATCTCCTGATGGATGGGAAGCCATGAGTCGTAAACGGGATGTTTGGCGGTCCACTGTACGCGTTAGAGTGAAGGAGTTTGAAGAGGCGCGTCTCGAAGCGCTGGATATGAAACGTCAAGAGCGTCAGGCGCGACCGAGGCCATCTTATGCATACACTTAGAAAGTATAATTGCTCACACGAACTCTCACTACAGAAAGACAACTGCTAATGCCTGTACAAGGTCGCGATCCAAACTCTAAAAGGATTATTTTTTCAGGGTATGACGGTTGCCACCAAAATTGAAGGACCTAATAAGAATGGAGCCTTCTTTGGTTACGCTATAGCCAACGCTGGTGACATGGACCTCGATAAAAAGGATGGTAAGTATTGACCGTGCTTAATTTTTCTGCACCTACCTGTAAAATAGTAATTAGTATTACAACAGTAGTTCTGCCTGTCTAGCTCATCTATGCTTCGCGACTCTTGTCACGCGGCATAGCTGTCTGTCATTCTCTCACAGTACTGTACTGAAAGAGATATAGTCACGTATCACAGTTGTGCTAGTGGTGCTGGAATAGACAAAATTTATCGATCTAAATCTTTATTTATTGCATCCATGGTTACATTTCGATCTTACATTATTTATTACATTGGTTTCTCATGGACCCTGGTAGGGTACAGTACATCTTCCACATTCAACGAATATTTCTTGTTTATAGAAATCGCCATCGCAGCTCCATATGAAGACGATGGCAGAGGCGCGGTGTACTTGTTTTCGGGATCATCGCTGGAGAAGGAAGGAAAAGATTTAAAGTGGCTTCAAAGATTTCAGCCCAAAACTCCCGAGTTCTGGAACCTCGGCCTTAGCCTTACCGGCGATAAATACTCTGACCACGGATGCTATGGTAAGAATTTCATCTTTCTCTCACAATCAACATTCTCATCCAGTGTATTTCCTTTGATTTCGTCTTCAGAAGTCGCGGATACATAGCAGGTATCTACTCTGTATTGTGCACCACAAATGTTATTTAATGTGCACCATATCATCAATACCCAGTTAGTTAGTTGCGCTGGGCATTTTCCGCAAGTCGACATCCAACGTGCCTATTTTGCGTGAAAAGGGGGTAGCGCTACTCCAACCACCCCAACTCCTCGACAAACCTTATCAAAGCTTTAATGTTGCTTGTGGCGTCGTCGGTACTTGGGGATCCTAGGTACTTCGTCCTGTATACTTCTACCTGTTTGCAATCTAGTAGAATATATCTGGTGGTTTCTTCTGCTTCCATGCATGTCCTGCATAGAGGGCTATATGTTATCCCTAAATTGAAAAGGTGTTTGTTCAATATTATGTCCCGTTATTATTCCTACTATTTTGCGTAGTTGGTTCCTGTGGATTCTCAGTAAGATTGTGGTGAGTTTGTGGTTCCTATTCGGAAGAATTTCTTTTGTCTGTCTACACGTTCCTATGTCTTCCCAGTATTTTTGGTGTTGGTATATTGTATATTGGTTCATTGTGTTGTATATGTAAGATTGTGGTAGAGGTATTATTCATCAATACCCATTACAGAAGCCTACTAACTAGTGCTTACTTTGGGACTAGGTCGATTTGTGTGAGGTAGTCTTATACCATAGAATTGTTTTTTTTCAACGTAAGAGTCGTCAATCGGGTCGTCCAAATTTTTTTAGTCCAAATTTGATAAGGATGTGTGAGAAAGAGAAGAAAAGACAGATCTACAAGAAAAGTAAGAATCCGAGAGACTCTTAAGGTATATTGTGCGTAAGAGAGTTAAAGTTAAAATTACTGACTATTAATTACAAAGACTACTATTAGATGACTTAATCAAAGCCAGAACCTATTTTAAATATTCAGCTCAGCGAAGAATCCTGGACCCAAGCATCTCTTCCCATTCGCTTTGGTGGATCCGCAAAATGTCCTCCATTTCCGCCCCAGCTTTTCTGTCATCTGACCATAGCTCGGCAGTTCTCGCAGGCAAACTTCTGAAGGCTTTATCTGCCTCAAACTAAGAGACTGCGGGGTTATCGAAGGCCAAAAGAGCTTGGTCCATTGCCTGCCCGGGAGAGAACTTCCCAGAAAATTTAAAATTACAAAGGACCTGGGACTGCATCCTTTCAAAATTTACATATAACTCCCTCCTAAGTCGAAGTACGGGCTCTGAACGTGCCAGAATTTTGGCAGCGGGCACGAATAAATTTGCCTACCCTAGGGTAGCATCTACCATGCATATCAGTGGTGTTACTCTCACGACCATACTGTTATTTGTGATCTCTTTGCGTCACATTCCTCCACTTTCTATAATATCTCCTTCAATTCTCATCCTACTGATTATCTTCTAAATGCAGACCTTAGTAACGCGAGCATAAATTGTTTTGGACCTCTGTCACCCATTCGCGTAACCGAGAGGGAAACTATATATGACTGAACTATGTATGACACAAAAATTGTAAGAGCGGTTTTCTTGATTCAGATTTGGCTGTGGGCGCTCCGGGCAACGATAAAGTAGCAGTATACCACTGTTTGACAGTCATGACTGTGAAAATAAGTACAGAATTCCCGAAACTACAGGTACAAATATTAAGTATCTCAAACGCATAAATCGATGATTTTATTATTTCGCTCCCCTTACCTATATGAGTTTGTAATTTACGGTGGTATCAGTACTCTGTATTTATATTTATACCTCAATACTTTTTCTTACTCTATAATTAGCTTTTTGGTGAATGGATTAGATTCTACCACTTCTATTTACTTACCTTAATTTGGTTTCAGGAACGTACCGATAAGACTAAATTCAAATTTGACCTGTGTCTTAATGGCAGATATCCTTTGAAACCAACAGACATTCAAGCCAGTAAGTAAAAACCTATAATTGATTGCGAACCTAGGTAAGTGTAAGTTTCCAATGCAACACTCGTAAGTCTCGAGCGTATTTACGTTTGCCCTATATTTAACATTCGCAAACACAGTAAAAATCTTTTTGCGCGTTAGAAGCAAACCTTCACTAGATACTGTGTTGTATTTTATTACCTTTGATAGTTTTACTATTGGCATATAACATCACCACACAACACTCTTATTTTTCAGAGTTCAAAGTAAGAGTCAAAATTAATCATCCAAATGCTACTTTGACAAATGCAAAGCCATCTCAGGACTATGAAGAATATGATGTGACACTGAATATACGTGATAAAAAAAGAACTCTTACGTCATGTCGTGATATACACGTGACCACTACTGAGGTAAACCACCCTTATCAATCTTATCATAGGCATTTACATCTTTATTGAGTGCTTTTTATGCAGCGTCTTTGTGCGAGTGTTTATAATCCGCAGAACAGCGACATTCAACATCATTCCCTTGCCCATTTAAATGGCGTCGGTGCAGCATCTTTTTTGATCCATTGTTCCCTATCATATCGTGGTTTAGTTGCATCTTATTCATATCATCTTTCACACTATCCATCCATCATCAAAAGATTTCTTTGACCTGTTTCTTCTTCTATATCCGTCCACATTCATGCTTAACGCTTCTTTGGTCACATGACTTTTCCGTTAGTCGGATAGCTTGTAACTTATGCCTAATTGTGCTATTTCAGACTTCCTCTTGAATACATACTCATTTCTAGGGACACAGTGTTACATTTTTTATGCAGTCAATATATATATTATATATGTATGTATAGATTCAAATTTAATTTATCGTTACATTATATATTTTATATAATTTAATTATATATTTTAATTTATCATTACAGTGGATACATTTTATTGCACCCAATGGGAATTTGGGTTTTGAGATTGCATATTTTAATGCAACAGGCTACATCATTGATTGATGTTCATCTATCTAACCTGTTCCGTTATACAAACCGAATGCAACCCGGAAATGGTAACTAGTCTTTGATTTATCGTTACCAATGGCGATACATTTCGTTTATAAAAAGTGGTTTTATTGGATAAGTATAGATAATATATTGGAGTGGATACATTTTATAGCATCCAATGGGAATTTGGGTTTTGAGATCGCATATTTTAATGCAACAGGCTACATCATTGATTGATGTTCATCTATCTAACCTATTCCGTTATACAAACCGAATGCAACGCGGAAATGGTAACTTGTCTGCGAAGATAAATTTAGTATAATTGTGTTACTAAATATATTGATTTTATACCTACAAAATGTAACATTGATTTCTACTCCATTAGTCCTGTTCCTTATGTCATTTGCACTCGTTCGTCCGATCCCTACTCATTTATTATTCTGCCTTTCTTTCTTTCTACAGAATGGCGATTATGAGCAAGAAATCCAGTTCGATATAAAAGCTGAACTGCAAGATGACCCCGTATTAAGCGCTAATTTCGACCCTTCAAGAGCCACCTTGAGCAGTGACAGCATCCTGACGGCGACTCCGTCCATCAGTGCAGCGGATTGCCAGAGCGCAACTTGTAAACCGAAACTGACGGTCGAACTCACCACTAGCATGAAGTAAGTACTGCAAGGGTAACTTCACGGAACGCACTGTAATGGCAAATTTACCAATATAGTTAATAAACACTTAGATGTATAATTATGTATATGATGTCCACCGTGGACCAATTTATTGCTCAGCAGCTTTCCTAGTCTGTTTTAATTAACACTTGATTCGAATCCCTTCCATTTCTTTGTGAGTTTTACCAACCTGTTGTTGATGGAGCCTACATGACGAAATCTTTAGTCCGTTAATTTCATATGCCATTTCACATTTGTGCCATCTATTAACGCGGACGGCATCAACAGTCAGTATTAATTGCGACTCAATTACTATAATTTATGGATTTAAAAATATCAACAGGCCTAAATATATAATCGGCTCTTCGGAGACTGAGACGCTCAACGTGGTAGTAAAAAACGGCGAGGGGGACACTGCCTACCGCCCGTGTGTGCGCGTGACTGTTGGTGGAGACGGCATAGTTACCATCCACCGCGGGCCGCCGGAGTGCCGCATCGATGACCACACAGCGGTCTGCCGCTTGCAGAGGCCGCTCAGGAAGAACAGCTCTTGGGTACGTTAGACCTCTAAAGGTAATCTAAAGGTACTAATTATTAATTATCTTTACAATGAGTGGCCATGGGTGGCGGTTCAGGGCAAAGTAGACGGTACTAGACCACGAGGTAGTTCTACCATAAGGTGGACTGACCAAATCAAATAGGCCACAAACTGCCCTCTGCTCGAGAGCACCAGACGGGCACGGGCGTCTGTGAGAGAAGAATGGCGCCGTGTGGTTAGGCTTGCCACACAAGGAAAGACAGCCACATCAACTCTGCCAAGGGTGCCCACCACTGAGGAAGAACCAGATCTTGGGTACCTACACCAGTCCTTTACTATCTTTCCACACACTTAGTGGCCGTTGGTGGCCACGGTAAGGTGACCATCCACCACGCATCAAGAAGAACAGATTTTGGCTTTACAATTATCTAATCCATTACCTCATTCATTGCATCCTTTAAACGCAACGCCACCGCCATAAACAACCGATTTTATAGTACTTCTTGTACCGTCGCGTCTTACACTTGCACTCGTCGACGGAATGATAGGCTTATCATTATTATTATTAGACCACCCACCGCGGGCTTCTAGAGTGCCGCATTTAGGACCACATGGCTGGCTACTGAGACCGGTCAGAAAGAACAGTCCTTGGGTGTGCTAGCCATTTTTACTAATAAGAATACGCAATGTTGATTTTTCGGAATACTTCGGCCAGAAAAACCAACTACCAGCTGCAGATGTCCCTTGAGAAGAATAGGTATCTGGTATTGGAGTAGTAGGGCCTCGTGCAGGGTCCGTCCGGATTGTTACTGCCGTCTTGCCTACTAACCCACCGCCAAACAGCAATGTTCGCATTGTTGTGTTCCGGTGTGGGGGTAAGATAGCCGGTGAAATTACTAGCATAGAGGCATTCTATCTTCGTCCTCCAGGTAGGCAAACACTTGTGACTCCTCTGGCGTTGCAGGTGTTTATGGGCGACGGTAATCGCTTTCCATCAGGCGATACGTTTGCTCGTTTTCCCCCTATGACATTAAAAAAAAAAAAAACTATATTCATTACTAATAACACTTTACAAGGGTGTTGATTTCGGGAATGCTGAAGTTGAAATCCCGAGTAAATAGGAAAATGCAGACCCTTTCCTACATTATGACGGTAAATTCAAAATGTGCCTCAAAACTACTTTCAGCGCGCATTTTTCACCACGTTACCTCTATTAGACTACGTACAGTTTCACGCTTACAGGATGTTAGCAAGACACAGAACATCGAGCTGGGTCTTACATCGTTGACAAGCAAAAACCACATGGTGAAAGTTTCCGCCGAAGTGTTCAACCGGTGTGTCATGGAGAAGGCAGATGACGTCGCGATCTTCAAAGGAAACCTTACAACAGACAGCAGTAGTGTGAGAATCGAGAAGTAAGTGACTTTATCTGTTTCTAAGTTGCGTCTCCAGTTTCACACTTAAGCCCTGATAATAAAGGGGGAGGGTTACATGAGCTTAACGTGTCTATCCTGGGTATTTTTCTAAATTTGTCAGTGACTACTATTAGTCCACCTAAAATTATACTCTATCGATTTGAATTAAGCTTCTTTTTATTGGAAAAGTGAGTCCTTGAGAATCTCTTTGATTCTGCCGTTTCTCCTATATTTTATATTTGGGGGTTTATTTGTATAATTTTAGTAATCACTTGTCTCTTGATTTCTATTGTTTTTAACTCCCGTTGAAAAATAGAGATGTGTTTTGTATGTCTTATAGGTTTAAAGTTTTCTCTATGTCTGTTCTGTACGTCTGTCGGTGGCCCTAGCTTACGAACAACTCAATTTTATTATCATAATCATAATTTTCCAATTGTTTTTCCACAGCAAAACTGATGAAGGCGAAGTAGTACCATTCAATTCAATAGATGTTACAAATGGAAGGACAATTCACCATACTTATACAGTAAGTATTTTGCTTTTATATATAAATAAACGGTTTAAAACGTAGTGTACATGTATACAAATTGGTCAGTTCGGGAAAGGTAAATGAAAAGGAGAATTGGTACCTAACCATGACACGTATTTTATATTTTAGAGGTGTGATTACTTATTCTTACTCACGCAAATCACTTAGGTGCCATATGTTTAGATGAAGGGTGATTACTGATTAGCTTAGACTCAACATATTAGTCAAGATGGCATTGATGGACTTATAATGTTGATCCAATATTTCAGATAATAAACACCGCCGGAACTAACTGGTTGGATCTCCTCGGCAAAATTCAACTGTACAAGCAGCCTTTCATCGAGTATAAAGCTCCTATTGAGGTATAAATTACTTAATACCATTCCATTCTAACCCACTTTACATTAAGTAGGTATGTATAGTTTAATAATGCTATAGGTATTACTGAGAAACTGAATGTAAATTCGGTAACCTATCGCAACTTTGAAACATTGTTTCCCCGCTGTATCGTTTCGCCGAATTTTCATTTGCCCGAAAGCTATTTTTCCTGACTTCAGGATATTATAAACATCGTTTTATAGAACCCATTAGGTTAGGTTAGGTTTGTTTTATAATTATTTTAGAAAAGTTGTTAGTCCGCTGTTTTCTAACATAATTGTGCGCATCGGGTTACAAGCATGAAATTTCTACCACAGATAGAGTGTTCCACGGTGATTATTTTCAGATATGGAAGGAAATCAGATTCGTCCCCTGTGAGGCGGGAGAGCGGAGTGAAGAGGACCAAGTTTACCTCTTTTCTTTCTCTATTGCTAGTCAGTTAAGTTTACTAGGACTTATCTGGTATCGTTTTCGTGTAAAACAGATATCAGAAATTCATTTTTTATGTAATTTTTGTATTGTTCTATATAAAAATATGAGCGTATGGCCGAAAAGGTAAAAATCACAACAAGTTTTTTATTCAGAGAGGTAAATTAGTTAAATTTCGTTAACATTTTCAAATTATTATGAATATTTTAAAAAGCTCATTTAATCTAGTTTCTAAAAATATATGCTTGTTGGGCACTTCTCATACAAACAGTAGTTTAAAATATATGTTTAAGTCGGCGTAACCAACGTAAATCTCCGAACGCATCCTATTTCGCTTCATTAAATACATCAAATAATGATTATTAATATGCTTTTACATATAATATTTACCATATACGTCCTTGAAAAACAAATTGATGTAATTAAAACAAAATATTTTTTGCTTATGTATCACGAGCACACGGGCTAATCTCAACATCAACAATTTATTTAAGTTACTGTTTGTATGAAAAGTGCCCAACATGTATATAGTTTTAGAAACTATATTAAATTAACTGTTCTGCAATATTTTTGTTAGTTGTAAATATTCAGGAAATATAACTAATTTATCTCCCTGAATAAAAAAAACTTGTTGTGATTTTTACCATTTCGGAAATACACCCATATTTTTATATCGTACTATGAATAAATAACATAAAACATGAATTGCTGATATTTGTTTTACACGAAAACGATACCACACAAGCCCTAGCAGCGTTAACTGATCAGTAATAAAAAAAGAAAAAGAGGACTCCTTTTTCCTATTCACCCCGCCTTCCCGCCGCATAGGGGACGAATCTGACTCCCCTCTACATCTGAAAATAATCACCGCAGAGTACTCTCTCTGTGGTAGAAATTTCGTGGTTGTATCCCGATGCACACAATTTTGTGACTTAGCAAAACGTACTAGAGCACATTCTTTTCAAGGTACTTTTTGTATGAGATTTGCCCAATATGTATATATTTTTAAAAACAAGATTAAATTTTCCATTTAGTAATATTTTTTTAAATTATAAATATTCAGGATATACAACTTATTTATCGTTCTGAATAAAAAAAAATGTTGTGATTTTTACCATTCCGGGAATACATCCATATTTTTATATGGTACTATGAATAAATAACATAAAAAATTAATTGCTGATATCTGTTTTACACGAAAACGATACCGCACAAGCCCTAATAGCCTTAACTGGTCAGTAATAAAAGAAAGAAAAAGAGCAGTACTTGGTCCTAATCACCCCGCTCTCCCGCCACGCAGGTGACTTCCCTGCACATCTGAAAATAATCACCACGGAACACTATGTGTGGTAGAAATTTCATGCTTGTAACCCAATGCGCACAATTTCGCGGCTTAGCAACTCTACTATTTTGAAACGTTAATAGTTTTGGAATAAATAGCTTTCGGGCAAATGAATATTCGGCGGAACGTTACAGCGGGGAAAGAAAAATTCGGGATTATGATAGATAACCCCATACGACGACAACTCACGGAAAATAGTTCCTACTTAAGTATTATTACCCCAGGAGTCCATACGATGACAACTCAAGGAAAATAGTTCCTACTTACGTAAGTATTATTTTCTGAAGGATTTTTGATAGCAATAACTTACATGTATTTTTATTATCATCAACGTAGATAATTTCATCCATATTCTTCGAGAAAAAAATATTCTTTTAACACGCTTCCGGACGCATTTCGAAAATTGCATGGTGTGGCACAGATAAAACTCATATAAAAAAGGTTCTAACTAAAAACGCAACAAGGCATTTCCCTTTTTATGAATTTATCAGAAGTAGCCGTCCAGAGACGCTGTGCCGTATCCGACGGTCCTAACGTCACGTTTCACGTCTCTCGACGTCGTTGTTACGTCTCTCCACGTCCGTGAAAGTGTTAATATTTGTCTACATCGTTAACTAACCTATACATGTTTCCTATTCTTTAGGTTTATAGTGGTGACACCCAAAGGGCATCATGCGAGTTGCCCCCACTCTCCGAGAGCAGTGCCGGATTCCACTCCGTCAGTTGTCTCATCGGAGATCTTTACGCGAAGAAAACAGTTGTCGTGGTTATACCAATAACTGTAGTACCGGGCGCACTGGGTAAGTTTGACTACCGATACAGGAGCACTCCAAATTCATTGCTTTATTTGTAAATATAGGTCGGTAAATGCCGAAAACACCAACGCTATAAGGGATTTAGTTTAAGGATCGATGATAAGTTTTTTTGTTCTCTTTATTTAAGAGCTTTGTCACTGACTGACTATGTCGCTCCATGACAAGATATGGGTAAACATAACTGTAACACGTAGTTGATAAAAGAATACATACAATCGAACATAGAACTTTCCTTATTTTGTGAAGTCGCTTAATAAAAATTTACTTTTTTTTAGAGGAAGTATTTAAGAAATCTAATGGCACGGCCGAGACAGCTCTCACAGTACAATTTGAAATAGATGAGCACGGTAAAAAGTAAGTGTTTTTATTTAATGCGACCACCGTTATAATTATAAGTTTGTGTGTATGTGTGTGTGTATGTGTGTGTGTGTGCGTTCGTAACTTCTTCACGCCATTTTATAAAATTAGGAACAGAGATAGTTTATACACTAACTTACTTATAACTTATAACCATGGCAAATAACTAGTACAGCGTACTTTACTCTCGTACACTACCTAAGTACTTATATAAATCACTGCCAGAAGGCTGAGAGGCATAACACTGTAAATGCCTCCGCACCAGAGAAGCGTGACACTGTACGTTGATGTATTTAACGTAGTACTTACAGTGTTATGGTACAGAAGTACCTGAGAAGAACATAATGTAATAGCCATAAATAAAAAATTGCGTCTTTTTTGCCAGGGAAATCACGACTTTGGTCAACAGCGGAGCGGAGGTGCCCATCTGGATCATGATCGCAGCAGCCGCGGTCGGCTTGCTCATACTTTTGCTTATTGGGTTCGCACTTTATGAGGTGAGCTCTGAAAATTATGCACTTTCAATTTAACTCAACTCCGGAACATTGTTTACCGTTAAACTGTAACGTTGTTTAACTGTAACGTTTCGCAAAATTTTTAACTGTCCGGAAGTATTATTTTTCCTGAAACCCTTCTTTTCTTGAAATTTTTCAGTATTTTGTAAACTTCGTTACAAAGTTCGGTTGGGTTTGTTTTATAATTATTCTGGAAAATTTACGGTTTTGAAAAAAAATGGCTTTCGGATCGGACAAATGAAACTTTGGCGAAACGATAAATATTGGAAACAAAAATTAGTCTTTCAGATAGGTAACTATTTTTCTCTTTAATCTTGTTCAATTGTCTAACCGTAATAATTTTTGTCAGTGCGGATTTCTACGCCGACAAAATAAGAAGAAATTGGAGAATCTGCAGAAAGAAGTAAAACGCAAGAGTATGGTAAGTTGTTACCAATAGTACATTATAAAATTAACCAAGACAATAATAACGATTGCATAAATTTATGTCGACAGTTGCCCACGCACAATATCGTTTGACATTACTATCACGCTGCATCTGTATCTGTATCCCCACTTTTCAACAACGTTAGTCTGGCAACGCCTCGGATTATCATAATTTTTCCAAGTTTTAAAGTTCCAATAGGTATTCTAATAATCATCATTCTTCTGGGGTATAGGTACGTATAATACGAGTAGTATGTAATATCGTACAAATGTACTAATATATTTATAAATACCAGTATATGAATGATTTTGATAACCTTTTCACAGATGCTCCAAAGGCAGTCGATGAGACTCTCATCATCGGCTCGAGCAGAACTACGGAACCATACTTATAGGGAGCTTCTAGACGCAGCCGAGCTGAAGGAGGTTGAAGACGGCGAGGAGGCCAGTGAAGACAAAGATGCCAATTCCAACGGCAAAGATGCCAAGACGCGAGCGAAACCCAGTAAAAAACCTGTTGCAGCAGGTTTAAACGGGAACTCTTCAGTATGCAACCAAGATCTAAGGTCCCAAATCGAGAAATCCCTTCAGAAACAAAAGCCGATGCCGAACCCACGAAACTTAACCAAACCCAAAACTGACGAACAACCACTATGTGATGAAAAGGAAATTTAAAGTCACAATCAGTTTCCCGAATAAATGGATTGTTTGCTGTCAATGAGGTGACGTGTGTTATCGCATTTAGTACAGGTACAATATTAAAGTGTTTTCCTGTTTATGAATCAGACCTGCCTTGCACCAAGTCTATTAAGAGTAGTTATACTTATGTTTAATGTATGTGGAAGTCCAGCGCCTGGTAAAAATTTAAAAATGTCAGCAGTGAAAGAGTAAACAGTATAGTGTAATCTATTAAAATTACAACGAATACAATTTAAATGTTAATTAAGTGTTCTACAATTAATAGGTACATTTTTATGTGGATATGAATAAATATTTAGAAATTGACTTGATTTCGTATTTTTTTAGGGTTCCGTAGTCAACTAGGAACCCTTATAGTTACGCCATGTCCGTCTGTCCGTCTGTCCGTCCGCGGCTTAGCTCCGTGAACATTAGTACTAGAAAGCTGAAATTTGGTATGAGTATGTGTATGTATCACGCCGACAAAACGGTAAAATAAAATCTAAAAAAAAAATGTTTTTTTCGGGTACCTCTCGAACATCTAAAGTGGGGTTTTTTTTGCTTCCGTTTCAACACTAGTGTGTGGGGTGTCGTTGAATAGGTCTTAAATAATAGGGGTCTCGAAGCATTGTTTTTTGATAAAGTCAGTAGTTTTGTAAATAACCGCTCTGAAATAAAAAAAAAAATAGCGTCCCCCCCCCCCCCTCTAACTTTTCAACCACGGGTCAAAAAATTATGGAAAAATTCATGAAAATGAGGCCTTATAGGAACCTAATTTCAATGAAAATTATATTGAACAAAATCGGTTGAGCCGTTTTTGAGTTATCGCAAAATTTCATAATTTTCTTTAAAAGGACGTAAGTTGACTTCCAGAAGGTAATAAGTAATTACTGTTACATTGGCGTTTACGGCCTTTTTAAAGAGCTTTAAATCTTAGTCGTAACTTGAACCTCGGGCTTAAAACAGCGTCTATTGTGAAGGATGAGCAACTACGGATCCCTACACTGAGCGTGGCCTGACATGCTCTTGGCCGGTTTTTTTTTCATATTATGATTATGACAAATATATAAAAAATTAGACAAATATAATTTCAACCAACTTTTTGAAGTGAATAATATTTTTCTCTGAGTTCTAGAAAGTTACGTAGCTATTTCATGCTTTCATTGCGTGCAATCGAAAATAAGTTAAAAAAAACCGGCCAAGTGCGAGTCGGACTCGCGCACCGAGGGTTCCGTACAAACACTTTCCATCCCTAAGTGGTTAAGTTAAGTTTGCACCTGGTATGTATAGCGCCCCATATAAATTAGGTGCAGTTAGGTATTAAAAAAAACTACTTACTAGATCTCGTTCAAAACAATTTTCGTTGGTAGTTTTTATAGTAATGTACATCATATGTTTTTTTAGATTTTTCATTTTCTTATTTTAGAAGTTAGAGGGGGTGGGGGCAACTTTTTTCCACTTTGGAAGCATCTGTCACGCAAACTATTCGGTTTAGAAAAAAATATTTTAAAAACCTCGATATCATTTTTGAAGACCTATCCATAGATACCCCACACGTAATGTGTTTGATGAAAAAAAAATTTTTGAGTTTCAGTTCTAAGTATGGGGAGCCCCCAATATTTATTATTATTTTTTTTATTTTTGCATCAAAATCTTAAGGCGGTTCACAGAATACATCTATGTATCTACCAAGTTTCAACAGTATAGCTCTTATAGTTCCGGAAAAAAATGGCTGTGACATACGGACGGACAGACAGACGGACAGACGGACAGACGGAGAGACAGACATGACGAATCTATAAGGGTTCCGTATTTTGCCATTTGGCTACGGAACCCTAAAAATCAGTTTACTGCGTGAATTTTGACAAATTCGAGTAGTTTTCGAAACAAAAATTATCAATGAAAAATTCAAACAAAAATTATCAATGAAAAATTCAAACTGTAGGTGTTAAATATATACCAATAAATCGTAATGGCCCTATTCTAAGTAAATAGTAACATTAATAATATGTTAAGAAACATGTTTGACCACAGAGAAAAATATCTAAAACAATCAGCATTTTTAACGGAGCCTTGTAAGCCAAAAAGGTGTTTACAAAGTATAAGACTGTAGTAGCCTGCTGATGGATGGAACATTGAAATGGTCCTTCGAGCCGGATCTAGGTCCGGCGCTCCTTCTCACATATATAGGAATACCGGTTGCGGCACACCGTGTCGTTGTACTTCCCGGTGCGCCTGAGCAGCGACACGCAGTATTCGACACCGAATTCATTGTTCGGTTCGCCGTCGTCCCAAGGCTGGTATCCAACCTGATCGAGAGTTTGATCTGGAAATTAATTTATAAAAAAATATAATTAACCTTTTCGGTAAGAATATACAGTCCAACATACAGTTGACCTAGAACTATGAAATTTGGTATAGATCACCAAATATTTTTTATGACTTGAACTTTATCAGGGCCCTGTTACCCTCACTACCAGTAGTCGGACTTTATGTGGAAGTATAGCCCGCTAATGGCATTATCTCCGCGCCACAGGAGTAATGAAATAAAATATTAAAATAAATAAATATAAAGGGACACAAATCGACCTAGTTGCAAACTCTAGCTACTAGACAATGATACATATATAATTTGTAAATACATGTATAGATAACATCCATAACCCAGAAACAAATATTCAAATTTATACAAATATTTTCCCTTGCCTGGATTCGAACCCAGGACCGCCGGCTCAGCTCGCACTACCAACTGCGGCCATCAAAGATACTCACTGAAAACGGTCTTATAAACTACTGGAACTGTTTTCTCCGCCCTGACCCCTACAAAGAACTGCCAGCTCTCGAAACTGCGGGGCGTGTGGTCTATCATCTGCTTCACAATTTCGAATTCTCCTTCGTTGTTCAGAATAGCCAAGTGCGCCCCCTCCGCCTGGCAGTTGGCGTAAGCTTCGTTCCAGTTGGCCTTTATTCGGGCTATTCGGTAACAGCTACCCGTGAGTGAGATTTTTGAAACGTAATCTGCAATTCGGAGCATAACAATTAAATGAATAAAAAATTTAAGAATGCTTTTTTTTTCAATATTATCTAATAAACCTTCGACGTTCAAACCTTCAGCAAAAGAGCGTACTCCCACCTGAAAGGCTGGCAACGCACTTGTGACTCCTCTGGTGTTGCAGGGTCTATGGGACGGTAATCGCTTTTCATCAGGCGATCCGTTTGCCCCCTATGACAACGGTCGGACTATTACTAAGGCGGATTAAGTATGGAAATTGTACCACTGTTCTTTTTGCGTGTTGTGACTGTAGTGGAGACCTCGGACCAGCAAGCGCAGCGTAGGACGTCCACCTACAAGATGGACAGATGACCTTATAAAGGTCGCCGGAAGGCGCAGGTCGCTTCCAACCGGTATATATGGAAGTCCAAAGGGGAGGCCTATGTTCAGCAGTGGACGTCCTATGGCTGAGATGATGATGATGATGACGTCATGTAGATTCTTAAAAAAACTAGTCGTTATAATCAAATAAAAGTAATAGTTTTGTTTTCTGTGCTAATAAATTAATGGAATTAGTTTAAAATTAACACCATTTGAAGTGTTAAAGTGCATAATTGCATCATTATCATGATAGATAGGTAACTATATTAATGTGCGACATATTACCAGCGGGTTTTCCCACGTGCCATGGAAATACCCTTTATCTTAGCGTACGCATTTCATCTTCGGTATGTACTTAATGGAAACGCAACATTTTACCATGACGACTAAAAAACTGATCTGTGATGTGACTGTATGACTGAGTGTGAGTTTTTTCGTGATAAAAATGCTGCCTATATCTGTCATATTTATAATATTCTTATTATAGCCTAACCAGCGTCGGTCCGGCCCAGGGTTGGTGGCGCTACAAACAGGTTTCATATGGCAATAATGGGCATTCGTCATATATTTTGCATTATTAAACATCAATAGCGATTTGATAAGGATTTGTCGTTAACCAAATTCAAGACATTGTTTACCGACAATGCTGGTCAATCCTTTGTTCTTGCGAAATAAATAAACACTGAATTCTGTTGAAAAGAACTTGACTTTAACTGTGAATAGTTTTGGGGTTATTATGCAAAAATTACTTGAAAAGCAGAATATTTAGTTCTGTTCTTGAGATAAATGGGACCAGTGACACGGCCATTTGTGCAAGTTAAGAATTTCATACTGTCAGGCTCTAACCGTCGGCAAACAGGCTCAGTCGCGTAATTTCGGTCGCGCCATACTAATGTGACGTGATCACGAGACATGATGTATGGTGCGACCGAAATTACCAATCGACTCAAATGACGCACGTCTGGCTTCACCCTTATCCTTACCACTCGACCCAAGAAGCGACATAATATTTATACAAGTCATCGAGTCTCACTTGTCCTCACACACACACACCATGTGTGTTTGCTAGAGTATCAATCAATCTCACCTTTCGAGTAAACATCACACTCTTCGTTGAAAGGCGCGTCCTTAGCCGGTATCTTACAGACGAACGGCAGGTCCGGATAGCACGGGTAGGTCTCGATCTCGCCCTGGCGGTTGACCACTTCGCAACGACGGAAGTGCTCGTTATTTTGTTCTTCGTCCACTGAAATAGATTTCAAGAAATTATTAGGTAGTTATAACCATCAGAAGCCGTAAACGAACGTAATTGCAAATAAGTATTTTGGAGGTAGAAATTAATTTGTCCTCAGCAAGACTAACTGTAGCAGTAAACCAGGAAAAGGTATATTTAGAAATAAGCAGTCGAATATTGATAACCTAAATTAAAAATTTAAAACACCCCCGGTATGAGTAAGCTGGTCATCAAGAGCCTCTTTCAATGAGTGATATAGAAAATGCTACTAAAACTGAACATAACTACAAAATTTTGAATTCTTAGCTTCAATATTGGCTGAGATTTTGTCACGTTCCAATTAAAGCTTAATATCTTGGAAACTACTGGTCCTATTTCCACCAAACAAAGCTAAGAAATATCTCAACGGGTAAGTCTTTTTATTAGAAAAAACCGAACTCAAACTGGTCCATCTGGGAACTACGATGCCCCAGACAAAGACATGTTAAGACAGATACACATGTTAAACTTATAACACCCCTCTTTCTTCGTCGGTGGTTAAAAACAATAGCCAATGGCAAGTCCACTGTTGGACAAGTACCTCTAATGGCGTGCTAAATGGCCCGATATAAGATCTTCCTCATCCAAATCAGTTTTGTAAACTTACGGTGAATCATAGGAATCTCGTCGCTGTCGACTTCATCATGGCCTGACCCGTCTCCGTCTACCAGGAGCAGATTGCCTATGTCTGGGAACTTCTTGAACATGCTATGTAGCTGTCTCAGGTCTTCGTCAGACTCTGCCGCCATCAGCTTCGTGCCTTCTCCTTCACACACTGTGCGCGCGCGACTTGGCATCTCGGCCTCTGTATGCAGCTTGTAGAAGGCGTCAGTTGGTTCGTAGTACACGTAATCTGAGCGATACCTCTTGCTTATGAATGAAGATTCCGCCGCCGCTGACGCTGCGAGCAGAAGAATAACGCGGTGGAATTAAGAGACCAAGGATACCGAAGTTAACTTTAATAAAAAACTGTAACATAACAAAGACTATTTTGATGGCGCTACTGTTAATTTTAACTACGAGTATTAACTTACTATTTTACTACTTCCTATTTCCTCGTTAGTCTCAGAGTGATTTTTAATTTCGATAGCTGAATTTGTAATTGTATGTAATTACTAAATGAAAGTACTAAGACTTACAAGAATAATTCAGGAACTATTAAAATCCCTTGGCTGATTTGAGAGATGACTTAATTATCCAAAACATTCACCTTGGGATCAACTTGGGATTCGTGATTCATCGTTAAAATTAAACTATTGCTAAATAATTGTGTCATATAACAATTGTAATAAAACAAAACATATGACGTGGTGGTTAGAAAATATCAATAAACCCTAAGATAATTTGCAAAGATCAAAGGGTCATGAGTTTATTATTACCTACAATAACACAATAAACATAACTTACCAAAGAATAGCGTAAAAAGTATGAAGTACTCCATCTGAAATCACACTGACCGTGGGCAAAGAAGTCACAACACTGAGTTCGTGAACGCGCTGGTTGTGATATAAACATACCTAGAAATGATAGTCTTATCAATATACGACGTCTAATTGAAGTAAATATGTTCACTCGTGACCTCTGAATTATTCGTGATAAATATTACCAAGAATAGGCGTGTAGACAATTTCTTTTTGATTGAATCTTTTTCTTGGGATCAAATGTCTAGATATGGGACTAACTACACTTAGACTGCTCTAAAAGTCAGAAATGGCCGTAAAAGTTCAACATTCGTACGGAGCGCTAAAAATGCCATACAAATGGCCACCTACATTTGACGTCATTTGTGAGTTGCGTACCGTACCAAAATTAATTGTAAGGAGACAATACCTAAGTAATTGGCCATTTTCGCAGTGAAAAAGTGCGTTTAAGTTCATGGTTGTCATACAATTATTAATTTGTTAAGAGGCCTTATTCCTTTTAAAAAAAATATTGATAATTTCAACAAACTTTTTGAAGTTGATACAAGATATAGACAATAACCATAAGAAACTTGGCTTTATTCAGCTAAAATATATAGGTACAGTTTATCGGCATATTTGACACGACAGAACAATCGCTCCATGGCAACGAGCCATAGAGGTATACATCATTCACCCCGTCTTAGAGATGATCAGATGTCTGGTAGTCCTCCAGGTAGGCAGGCGGTCGCCTGGTGCGCGTAGACCTTCTGACATTCAGTTGAGGCGTGCCTATCAGCCTAGGTTCCTCTGCAGCTTCCTCATTCGCTGGTGCAGTTGACCTTTCTTTTATAACATCAGGCATATCCTCATTTTCATCTGAAGAAATGGACAAGTATTCATCATCTGAGGGGATAGGTGCCAAATGTCTGTTTGATATTGTGCCTTCCCTTCCATCGGGATATCTTATGTAAGAATAATTCGGGTTACTTTGAATGAGATGACCTTCCTCTACGATCGGATACACGAATATTATATTATGCTATCCAAATCAAAGTTTTAATCCCATTAAAAGCATTTTTTTTATTGGTACCTACTTATGCCCTCTAGTATGGAATAGCAAAACTCGTTATTGTAATTTTTCTTGACAGTTTTTTCTTGAAATGGTGAGTAGCGGAACTACTCGTAATTACATGTCAATAAATTGCATAAATTTTAAAGCCATAATGTCGATGTGCATAACCACTTTTGTCATAATAGTTCTTGCGCATAAGGTGTATAGTCATTAATTGATCCGCATAAATTATATGACCATAATGTTTTTACGCATAAGTAAGGAATGTCATATAATTTTGGAGCATATCAACCTGAATCATAATCATTAATCGTCATAATGTTTTTATGCATATCGTGCGTTGGCGCATAATACTGAAGAACATAAATATTAATCTCAAAATGTTTTTATATCAACATCAGCCTGCTTTTCTGGCAGCAGTTCATTTCTGAGGGGGTCGCAGTTCTTTCAAACCTAACCTAACCTACTTTTCTAGCCTATGTTCGTATTTGTAGGTTCACAGTTCTAACCTAACCTAACCTACAACCAAGACGTCAGTGTGGCAAAGGATTTCTTAATGCCCCCTTGTGGGGGACTTTGCCCCCCGTCCCCCCTTTTTGTTTTTCTGTTCATGTAAGTTTTGTATCATTATTTCAAATGTTATACAATATTATGACTGTACAGTCGCCATCAGATGTATCGTAGCATGTAAGGTATTCATAAATATCTGAACACGACTCTTATTGATTGGGCGTTACAGTACATGTTCACATATTTATGAACGCCTTATATGCTGCAATATATCTGATGGCGACTGTACTACATGTGATATAACTTATACTATATAATTGATATTGCCATTAATTATGAAAACCATAATTTATGCGATGCTCTTCTTCGTACTATCAATTATATTATAATTACATTCAATAATATGACTTTAAATTTTGTGCCATACTAAATTATTCTTATGAAAAGCCTGCCAAACAACGATTATGACGTATAAAATGTTATGCAAATAGCAATTTATGACAAATACCATGTATGAGAAAAGCCATTATGCGAAATGAGTTATGACAATCAAATTTATGACAAGAATTTTTATTCCACTAGAGGTGATTCCGCTTGGAAATACCAAAAAAAGTTAATATAGGTAGGTGTCGAAAGGAAAGTGAAAGGTAAGTGTATAGTTAGTGTAGCTCAGAGAGCCAAAAATAAGCGAGAGGTCTAATTAGTTGTTTATTCTTTGAAAGCTAGTATAAGACTCTATAAATATTTTATATTTATGACGGATGTCACCCGTCCATTCTTTCTAGTTTTTAAAACGTATTTTATATTTATTTTTATGTCAGTGGCCAACTCCACTGAAAGTGAAGTCCAACCTTCACAGTATACTCGTTTATTATTTTATCTCTTGCTTAATACTATATGGGTAAGAGCGAAAAGTGAATATAGTGTTGATATCTACATTTGGTGCGACGTGCATTAGTTTCCATTGTACGAAATATATAATAAATGGTCCCCCTCCGTTATTAGCCCGAAAAACTTTCATCCTAATTTCATTGGCCCTAATTTTGGTAACCCTAAAATCACTACCCAAATTTTCATTCATCCTAATTAATGAATAGCCCTAATTTCAGGATTCCGACTTTTCATAATACCTAATTACTTCATAGCGAATTCTCACTAGCCCTAATTCGCACTTAGCCGATTTTTTTAGACTACTAATATTATAATACCTAATAATGCCTATATTTTATTAAACCTATTTATCTATAAACCTAACCCTTCTCCCAAGTAACCCTTTCTTAATGCGAGGCCGCAGGCCGAGCTCCGCGTAGCACCGAAGGTGCAAAGCGTCAACACCGCGAGGCCGAAGGCCGAGCTCCGCGTAGCACCGAAGGTGCGGAGCGTCACACTCGAGGAGCCCAACCACTTACTACAAGTGTAAGTAACTTAATGCAAGGCCGCAGGCCGAGCTCCACGTAGCACCGACGGTGCGAAGCGTCAACGCCGCGAGGCCGAAGGCCGAGCTCCGCAAAGCACCGAAGGTGCGGAGCGTCAACGCCGCGAGGCCGAAGGCCGAGCTCCGCGAAGCACCGAAGGTGCGGAGCGTCCCAGATAAGTCGCCCACACCGCGCGAACCCAAACTAAACAGGCAAACCAATATGGTGTTATTTGAGTTAAAAAAAATGTATTTATTACCAAACTAAATACAAAAAAAAGTTTTTTTGTACACAAGAAATAACGAATGCTTACTTGAAAACAGTATTAAGCTTAATAGGTATTGATCGGAATGGAAGAACCAGGTAAATTAGTACATGTCTATAACGGTGTACTGCCCCGCTCACTGCCTTGGTGCCTACTAAATTCGGCAGCACAATAAGACACATAATTTTTAGCTGTTATTCCGAGTAGTGGTTATTCCAGAAATTGTCGTTTTATCAAGTTGTCGTCTTGGAAATTGGTCTTCATGGGAGTGGAAAATCCGGGAAATGGTCGCTTTGGGAAGGGGAACTGGTCATTATGGTCAAACATAATTGTAAAGGTAATACGTGTTGTAACTATACAGCATAATTAAGATTTTTTACTTCTGTTACATTAATAATAAATTCATTAAAATGATTATATTTTTGCATTTATTGTACTCGAATACTTTTGTCATTCTGGTACAGTCGTTATAGTTTCTTGCTGGTACCAACTGGTACTCACTTCCTGGCACGACCCCCGTTTCCTGGTGGTCCTACTAATTTGTCATATCAGTATGACCACGAGGATATACATGTCCTAGTCATACTCACTTTTCTGAACCCCTTGTTGGAAAAACAAATGTCAATTCATTGAAAATATAAATGTCGAGCTAGAAATAACTAGACTGAAAAATCCTGTATTTTTATTACCTTAATATTGGTACTGTTATATACAAATATGAGAATTAGCGTAATTAGATGACACAAAATTATTGTCATAAAAACAATTAGCGAATTTTCATTTTGCATAAAACGTATAATCATAATTTTAATGTATAGAAATAATTATTGAATAAAACTGTACAAATGGCCTGGGGCAGCAGCTGAAAGTTATAATAATAGTAATAGCCCAATTTGTATTTAGATTCCATGTCTCCATCAATAGTTCTTGCACCTAGCGGGCGCTGTCAGCATCCGCTCGATGTACACCTTGCATTTCATTAAATTGTCGAAAGGGCCTCTACGCGTTGGCTTCGGCTCCGTGCACGCCTCCCAAAGGTCCGGGACACTATTGTCCCGTGAGAGGGTGCGACATACAGGAATAATAATAATAATAATTATTATTATTCCGCCCTTCTTCAGAACAGAATACCTATTACTCGACAGTGTGCGTCACAATAGTTCGCAAGAATAACATTTTCAAAATTCTTAGGAATTGCTACATCACTTACCGACGTCTTTAAAATTAGTTTTTTTCCTTTTTGTGCATAGAAAGAGGAAGGCTGTGACGAAATGGACACCTTTATTTTTCAAATTCTTCATTCCCAGTTTGTATATTTGAGGACTTGGGGTTTCTGTGAGTCGAGCCTGTTCCTTCATATTATCAACGGCTATATCGATATAATTTTTGCAAAGTCGGTTTTACACGTATGGCTTACGGATTTCATCATTTGACAACAAAAATGACCTAACAACAAAAATGAATTAATTCAAGTTTAAATAAACCAAGGAACCCAGTATAAATGATTTAAGAGAGACCCTTTATAAGTAATGTGATTACAGACTTTGGTTTGACTATACAAACAACAAAAAATGAACCAACTTCAAAAAAAACTGTAAAGCCAAAAATAACCCCGACGCGTTGTCTGTCAGGATGGCGTGAGAGATGTCTGAATAGTCACAAAATTTGCACCAAATAACTGTACCTAAACTGTAGGTACTAAACTGTACCTATGTGAAAAAAAAGCTGTACCTCAAGCAATTAAATATTAAGACATGGCGCATTAGTTAAGAAGCTGTAATGTCATGTAAACGTGTTTAAATAAATTAGTTTAGTTTAGTTTATTTATTAACCATAATGTAACATGATCATTACATGGTAAGTCAGCATTTCACAATATTAATACTTATTAGAGTATGAATTTACCATACAAAGTAAATACGCTTAATATATAAAGAAATCTATTCACAATTTGCGTCAGTTAAAATATTTTCTAATGATAAATATTCAGTAATCGAATAGAAGGCATGGTTTTGGAAAAAAGTCTTGACTGTGTTTTTGAATAAATTCAAAGGTAAATCCGTGACATGCGTGGGCAGTTTATTAAATAGCTTTATTTTAATAAAAATTCCCTGTTTTTGGCACTTTTTTAATCTTAGTGATGGAAGTATTAGTTTGCTATTGTTCCTCGTATTATAATTGTGGCAATCCGAACGCTTAAGTAGAGTGCTTGCTTCCTTGTGAATTTCTAACACAGAGTTGTATATAAACAATGATATAACCGTCATCACTTCAAGCTTCACAAAGTAGGACCTCGCAGATGTGCGCCAATTTACCCCGCATATTATTCTAATCGAGCGTTTTTAAATTAAATAGATAGTCACATAGACACGCCGTTCTGACGTCAGCTTGACGCGCATAGTCGTGTATCGCCCCAACGTGTGGGAACTATGTTCTGGAACATATATCAATAAACTGTACCTCATAAAACTGCCAATAAAAAAAATATATGGGAAAACCGGGAGACCTGACCAGGTAGGAGACTTGAACAATCTCAAATATTTAATTCAAATTACGCGCCATCGGCGCCGTTGATAGCTCGAAAGACAATTGCATAAAGGCGGTGGCTGCGAATGTGCCATATGGGCCACCATTAGTATGGTTTGGCTTTGAGCGAGAAAAACGTGTTCTTGCGTTTCAAAAGGATAAATATACGAAGTAAAAATAGATATTTTAAAATTATACCAAACTTTTATTATATCAAATGAGTGATTATACCCTGTGAAATTATATCAAATGTTGTTATATCCAACATACTTATACCATTTATTTTTTTATCGATCATTACACACCCCCGGTCAAGATCATGTGAACGTTGTCACAGAGAGTAGACCCGCGAATTCTAATTCAGCGCCGCATAATAAAAAACTTTAATCGTCGACTGCACCAAAAATTGTTTCATGCGTGTGGGTTTGCAATCGTATAACCAAATTCATCGTGATAATTTCATGAAAGTGACACGATGACAGATGGAATAAAAAAACTGTCATCGATGACTTAGTAGGTTAGCATAGATTGAGTTTGTCTAGAACTACAAATATAAATGAGATACTATTACAGCACGACCACAGCGGTTTTTTTAATACGAATTCATTTATATAGTTTGAGGTACATGTAAATTTTAGCCGACTTTCAAAAAAAGGAGGAGGTTCTCAATTCGACTGTATTCTTTTTTTACGTTTATGACCTCAGAACTTTCGAATGGGTTAACCGATTTTGATGATTAATTTTTTACTTGAAAGCTGTTGCTTCCCGTTTGGTCCCATACCAATTTGGTCCAGTTCTGATAAAAGCATCTATGAGAAAATCATATAAGTCTTATTGTATGTTCCATGTCGCTCATTTAAGTCGGTTATTTTTTTTGTGTAAAAGTTATTCTGATCACTACTACTAGTGATTGAATCACTAAAAATAAAAAAATAATACAATTTTTAACAAAAAAGATCCGACTTAAAAAAACTGAAAAGCCAAAAATAACCCCTTCATGTACAGATTACATTTGAATCATCTTTTGAAGTCGGTGTCAAACCTTACGTATACTCCTTTATCGAACAAATATACTTCTTGGGCTTCATGCTCGGCATCTGTTTTCATAGTAATAATTGAGTGGTTTGACACCGACTTAAAAAAAGGATTCAAATGTAATCTGTACACGAAGGGTGTCTGTCAGGATGGCGTGAGAGATGTCTGAATAGTCACAAAATTTGCACCAAATAACTGTACCTAAACTGTTCTAAACTGTACCTATGTGAAAAAAAACTGTACCTCAAGCAATTAAATAGATAGTCACATAGACACGCCGTTCTGACGTCAGCTTGACGCGCATACTCGTGTATCGCCCCAACGTAAGAACTATTATATTAATCTGTGCCAACGTGTGGGAACTATGTTCTGGAACATATATCAATATACTGTACCTAAACTGTACCTCATAAAACTGCCAATAAAAAAAAATTAATCACACGTGATATCTGTCAAATCAACAACAAAATTTTTATACAGTTGCCGAGAAACTTCTTGACCCAAAATGGCGGATCTGCGCATGCATATTTGTACGTAAATCGGCTACTGCGCAGTCAAGGTTAGGCTCAAGAAGTTTCTCGGCAACTGTACTGTTCATTTATTTGATTTCAACGAATGACATGTATGTTTGCCGGTCAATTTGTAACAGGTGCTTGTTTTCTCGTAATACATTATTGTCCGGAGATGTGGAAGAAAACTCAATTCTATAGACATTAAAAGTGTATTGTAAGATTAATGCAAACACATAATGCAAACCTTACAAAAGTGATGTTTCCTCTAAACAATTGCAACGGACGATTCCACACACATTAACTCAACAATACTACATTAAACAAAGAATAGGTACGGTGTGATAATAAAACAGATCTTACTTCCAAAACTGTTGAAATTGCATTACAAAAGCAAAAAAAAAAATATTATGACGTGTAGTGTTGTATTTGTGTACTATGCCTGTGTTTGTGTCTATGTTGTAAATATTCCATGCTGTCGTATTAGGTAAGCCTGTAAGGACAGTTGTGTGTGTGTGTGTGTGTGTAAATAAATAAATAAATAAAATGTATGTGGAAAACCAGGGCCTGGTAAAAATTTAAAAATGTCAGCAGTGAAAGAGTAAACAGTATTGTGTAATCTATTAAAATTACAACGAATACAATTTAAATATTAATTAAGTGTTCTACAATTAATAGGTACATTCTTATGTGGATATTTGGATACGAATAAATATTTAGAAATTGACTTGATTTCGCTGTATTTTTAGATATTAGTTACCAATAAGTACAATGTTTTCAAATATGATACGAGCCAAGTTAAGTCTAAAACGTGTTTACAAAGACCGTAGTAGCCTGCTGATGGGTGGAATATTGAGTTGAGGATCTAGGTCAGGCGCTCCGTCTCACAGATATAGGAATACCGGTTGCGGCACACCGTGTCGTTGTACTTCCCGATGTGCTTGAGCAGCGACACGCAGTATTCGACACCGAATTGATTGTTCGGTTCGCCGTCATCCCAGGGCTCGTATCCAACCTGATCGAGAGTTTCATCTGAAAATTTTATTATAGAAAATTATAGTTAAGCTTTTCGGTAAGAACATACAGTTGATCTAGAACTATGAAGTTAGGTATAGATTACCAAATTTTTTTTATGACTTGAACTTTATCAGGGCTTTATACCCTCACTACCAGTAGTCGGACTTTATGTGGGAGTATAACCCGCTAATGTGATTATCTCCGCGCCACCGAAGTAATTACATAAAATATTTAAATAAATCAATATTAAGGGTCAATCTTACACAAATCGATCTAGTTCCACTCTATAGGTACTAGACGACGATATATAACATTATACTTGTAATTTCATGTTATAATATGTACTCGTAATTGCAGCGAAATCAATTTTCTTTCTTTCTTTCTTTTATTTTTTCTATAATTACCTACATATAGATAACATCCATAACCCATAACAAATATTCGAGTTCATCACAAATATTTTCCCTTGCCAGGATTCGAACCTAGGATCGCGCTCAGTAAGCACGCACTACAAACTGTGCCAACCGCGTCGTCAAAAGATACTCACTGAAAATGGTCTTATAAACTACTGGAACAGTTTTCTCCGCCCTGATCCCCACAAAGAACTGCCAGTAACCCTCGAAACTGGGGGTCGAATGGTATATCATCTGCTTCACAATTTCGCATTCCTCTTCGTTGTTCAGAATAGCCAAGTGCGCCCCCTCCGCCTGGCAGTTGGCATAGGCCTCGTTCCAGTTGGCCTTTATTCTGGCTATTCGGTAACAACTGCCAGTGCGTGAGATTTTTGAAACGTAATCTGAAATTTAGAGCGTAATAATTATAATTACGACAACATTTTTTTAATTAGGCTTTTTATCGATATTATCAAATAAACCAAACCTTCGAGAAAATAGCGTACTCCCACCTGAAAGGCCGGCAACGCACATGTGACTCCTCTTGTGTTGCTGGTGTCTATGGGCGATGGTAATCGCTTTCCATCAGGCGATCCGTTTGCATTTTCAAAGATATCCCTCGAAGAGTAATTGGTCGCAGCGCAGAAAATCATATAGTCGGACTATTACTAAAGCGGATTAAGTATGGAAATTGCACCACTGTTCTTTTTGTGTGTTGCGACTGTAAAATTTTCCTCGAGGTGACGTCATGTAGATTCTTAGATGACGATGTCTTATTTTTTTTAAAGCTTGTACTTAATCAAATGAAAATAATAGTTTTTGGTTCTGTGACAATAAATTAATGAAATTAGTTTAAACTGAACACTATTTGAAAATTTGAAATGTTGCCAATTCAGGCATCATGCATTGGAGCGAAGCTCCCACGGATCGACTCGAATGGACTTTTTTTTTTTTTTTTAATGCACAAATTAAATTTCGCTAGGTCGTGACGAAGAGAAAATTTCAAAAAAAAAATGGTTGTCTGTAAAGTCGGTTTTACGGGCGAAGGAAGATTTTACGTGACAACGTCTTTTTCTCGGTAGAATATTTATTTGTATCATATCCATTCACAATTTCCCTAACAACATTTTAAGTGTTACTTTCTGAACGCACCCATCACATGTGTCATTAATGTCATTATAGTGTCATTATTTTACATGTTTTAAATCTAAATATGCGATAATCAGACTATTATGCATGTATGTTGTCGATTCCAAACCCTTATTTAGTCTAGATCTAGGGTAAGATGGTCGACAGTGGGTTGCTGGTGCACAGTGGGTAACGCACACAACTACAAAACGCACAGTGTTTTTATTACTTCACTACGCGCAAAAGATACCTCTGGCGAACACGTCACAACTACCTCAGTGCCCGTGCATATAAAGTACTCTGTGGCCCGTGCGATTGCGCAAGAGGAACGTCTTGTCCTCGCGTGTGAGAATCTCAGCGCCGCGGGTCTAACATTTACGTAAGTTGGAATTTAAAGTGTTTTCCAAAATGAGTGCAAGTGTAATTGTGGTTATTAGTTTTATTGTTAAAGGGGTTCATAAGGTATTTTGAGGTTTAAGTATATTTTCGCTGAAACTATCTATTCCTTTTTTTTTTAATTTTTTATTGTTTTTTTGGTGTGTGGGTTGACACTGGGTCAAGTGGGTCAAGGACACAATGGGTCATCTGACCCACTGTGTACTTAGTGTTTCAATACAATAAAACTTTCGTTTTTTTACAGAATGCCGAGAAAAAAGGCTACATGCAGAAAGGTAGGCAGTGTATCTGCAGAACAAATGGAAGCCCTGATTAGTATTAAAAACCGGTCAAGTGCGAGTCGGACTCGCGCACCGAGGGTTTCGTACAAACACTTTCCATCCTTAAGTGGTTAAGTTAAGTTTGCACCTGGTATGTATAGCGCTCTATACAAATAAGGTGCAAAGTTAACGCAACCAATCCCGTTTGTTGTATGGGAGCCCCCCTAAAATATTTATTTTATTTTATTTTTAGTATTTGTTGTTATAGCGGCAATAGAAATACATCATTCTGTGAAAATTTCAACTGTAGCTATCACCGTCTTTGAGATACAGCCTGGTGACAGACGGACGGACGGACAGCGAAGTCTCAGTAATAGGGTCCCGTTTTTACCCTTTGGGTACGGAACCCTAAAAACGGGACGAGTATTCGGCAAGCTTCAGCAAACAGTGAAATACCTTCATTTATGTTTTATTTTTATTTTTTTAGTTTTATTAGAGCTACTGAATTAGCTAGTTAGACACTATTTTTGTATGGCTTTTACCGATCTTGCATATGGTCGGAACCGGTAATTTCTGGACTATTGATCTCGTTGGTGGAAGTTAGTTAGATTTTTAATATTTTTTGATTTTCTATTCTAATTAAAATTGGTAGATTGACGAAGCTTGTAAGTGTATGAGTGTTCATTTTGTTTAAGTTCCTACTGCTGATCTCGTTTGTCTGAAATAACAAACTCTTAAAAGATTTGTGATTAGTATTCTAGTATTGCTAGATTTTATATGACTGTTATTATATGATTGTTACTAGTTTTTTATGACCGTAACAAACATAATAAAGGCGGAAAAAAATTGTCTCCGATTTTTGTTTAACTTACTGATGAAAGTTTTGTTAATAAGTAACTAAACGTGACAAATAAAATAAAAGATGCTCGTATTTTATTGGTTTTACCCTTATCATGCTTATTAAATGTTCCTTGGTCCACTGTGAACTACTGATATACCCATTGTTCACCCCCCTAGTGCACAGTGGGTCAAATCCCATTTAAAAAAAAAAGCTTGTTCATGTCCAGATTGTTAGACATCTAGGATTGTAAGCATAATATAACCAATCTTGAACAAATTGTTAAAGCAACAGTCCAAAAATATTTTGTATAACGCAATTATTCCAGCAGATAGGGCCATTGAAAAATGGAGTGATCCAGTGTTGACCAACTTCCCTACATGTAATTATTCTAAAAATACCGAACCGACGGAACAAACATCATATGTTTGACAGGTAAGTACGAACAGTTTGTATTTGTATGGGAATATAAAATTATCGTTTTTATTATTTTCCACTCATTTATTCAATATTTTCTCACCGTTTAACCCTTCCCTTGACTTCCACGAATATTTCAATACTAAAATTAGCCAAATCGGTTCAGCCGTTCTCGAGTTTTAGCGGGACATACCGGCCCTCCTAACAGACGTGAGCGGGCGTTACACTTTTTCATGAGTGACTCCGAGCCGCAACCTAATTTAAGACGTTGTCACGTCAAAAAAACTCCGCTCCAATCTATGGTGCAAGCTTAGCCGGTGGCTGACTCTGCATCGACCTAGTACATAACTTTATTGATGTGCGGCATTACCAGCGGGTTTTCCCACGTGCCATGGAAAAACCCTTAATCTTAAGCGTACGCATTTACTCTTCGGTAATGGAAAAGGAACATTTTACCATGATGTCCGAAATAACTGATCTGTGACTGTGTGAGTGTGAGTTGTTTCGTGATATAAAACTGCGGCCTATACTGTCATATTAATATAATATAGCCTAATAAGGTCCGGCCCAGGGATAGTGGCGCTAAAAACTGCTGTCATAGGGCAATAATGTGCATACGTCATTTGCATTATTAAACGTCTCAGACCAATGATCTATAGACTTGACAACCAAATAATAATACCACTACAGAAGGAGATGGTCATATACAAATTATAACAAGAGTGACAGAGAGAAGTTTATTATTTTTTGTCTTTTTCATAGTTTCACTTTTCCACCGCTGCCACAATCGAGTTTGTGGCAAACAAATAAGTACGTGACATGATCCACCCAAATTACGTAGGTTGTTTATGATAAGCTGTCAGTCATATTTAAATGTGTTCTTAATTTAGCTGCATAACAATCATGTTAGGGATACCAGATGAAAATATCATAAATTTAGGGGTAATAAATCGTACTTCTATTCTAATAACAAAAAAAAAACAAATATTGTGAAGATTAAATGAGGATGTCGGTTCCACGGCTTAGAATCGCCAACGGAAATAATTTAATATAATATGTATTGATAAATAAAGATTAAGGGACTATGTTACACAAATCAAGCTTGTACTATGGGTACTAGATGACGATATACATAATATATAGTATAAATACATATATCGATAGCATCCATGATGACCCGGGAACATATATTCGAGTTTGTCGCACAAATATTTGCCCTGGCCGGGATTTGAACCCAGGACCGCCCGCTCAGTAGTATTATTTGTATATAAAAATTGAAATATCGGTAACATTATCCGAATGTGTTTCATTTCTGATTTCTCATCTAACCTTAAACCCCATCCTCATTTTTAGTGATAAGATGTTCCAAAAGCTATGTATTATATGGAGCCACCATGATGTAAAAATGGCATGTCAGTAATATAAAATATTGGGGAAATTTGAATCAACATGGCCACCCCGAATATATGACGTACCTATTCTATGTCTGTCCCTTACGGGTGTACGCTGACGTCAAGACTATAGATCATTGGTCTGAGTTAAACGTCAACAGCGATTTGTCAAGGATTTGTCATGAACCAAATTCAAAACATTGTTTTACCGGAATGCTGCTGAATCCTTCGTTCTTCTTGCGAAATAAATACTGAATCCTAGTGACATTTATCTCCCTTAGTGACATTCACCGATTTTCAACATCAGTTACCAAAAATTTGTCGTTGCCAGTAAAATAAATTAGTACCTACAACTAAAACTACGCAATATGGCGTGGGCTCAAAAATCCCCTGTTAGGATAAATGGGACCAGTGACACGGCCATTAGTGAAAGTTAAGAATTCCAAAATGTCGGGCTCAATCCGCCTTACCCTCACCACTTCACCCAAGAAGCGACATAATATTTATACAAATACAAGTCATAGTCTCACTTCTCAAGGTACACACCAAGTGTGTTTGCTAGAGTATCAATCAATCTCACCTTTCGAGTAAACATCACACTCTTCGTTGTAAGGCGCGTCTTTAGCCGGTATCTTGCAGATGAACGGCAGGGCCGGGTAGCACGGGTAGGTCTCGATATCGCCCTGGCGATTGACCACTTCGCAACGACGGAAGTGCTCATTATTTTGTTCTTCCACTGAAATAGATATCAAGAAATTATTAGGTAGGTATAACAATCAGAAGCCGTACGAACGTAATTTAAAAATTTAAAACAGCCCGGTATGAGTAGCTGGTCATCAAGAGACCCTCATTCAATGAGTGATATAGAAAATGCTACTAAAACTGAACATAACTACAAAATTTTGAATTCTCAGCTTCAATATTGGCTGAGATTTTGTCACATGTTCCAATTAAAGCTTAATATCTTGGAAACTTACGGTCCTATTTCCACCAAGCAAAGCTAAGAACCATCTCAACGGGTAAGTATTTTTATTAGAAAAAACCGAACTCAAACTGGTCCATCTGGGAACTACGATGCCCCAGACAAAGACATGTAAAGACAGATACACATGTTAAACTTATAACACCCCTCTTTCTTCGTCGGTGGTTAAAAGCAATAGTCCACTGTTGGACAAATACTTCTAATGGCGTGCTAAATGGCTCGATATAGTATCTTCCACATCCAAATCAGTTTTGTAAACTTACGGTGAACCTTAGGAATCTCGTCGCTGTCGACTTTATCATGGCCTGACCCGTCTCCGTCTACCAGGAGCAGATTGCCTATGTCTGGGAACTTCTTGAACATGCTATGTAGCTGTTTCAGGTCTTCGTCAAACTGTGCCACCATCAGCTTCGTGCCTTCTCCTTCACACACTGTGCGCGCGCGACTTGGCATCTCGGCCTCTGTATGCAGCTTGTAGAAGGCATCAGTTGGTTCGTAGTACACGTAATCTGAGCGATACCTCTTGCTTATGAATGGAGATTCCGCCGCCGCTGACGCTGCGAGCACAAGAATAACGCGGTGGAATGTGGGTGGAATTAAGAGACCAAGGATACCGAAGTTAACTTTAATAAAAATCTGTAACATAACAAAGTCTATTTTGATGACGCTACTGTTAAGTTTAACTACGAGTATTAACTTACTATTTTACTACTTCCTATTTCCACGTTAGTCTCAGAATGATTTTTAATTACGATACCTGAATTTGTAATTGTATATAATTACTACCTATATGAAAGTAATAAGACTTCCAAGAATAATTCAGGAACTATTAAAATCCCTTGGCTGATTTGAGAGATGATTTAATCTCCAGTACATTCACCTTGGGATCACCTTGGGATTCGTGATTCATCGTTAAAATTACACTATTGCTAAATAATTGTGTCATATAACAATTGTAATAAAACAAAACATATGACGTGGTGTTTAAATAGAAAATATCAATAAACCGTAAGATAATTTGCAAAAATCAAAGGGTTTCAAAAAAATCATGGGTTTATTATTACCTACAATAACACAATAAACATAACTTACCAAAGAATAGCGTAAAAAGTATGAAGTACTCCATCTGAAATCACACTGACCGTGGGCAAGGAAGTCGCAACACTGAGTTCCAGTAAACACGCTGGTTGTGATATAAACAAACCTAAAAGTGATAGTCTTATCAATATACGACGTCTAATTGAAGTAAATATGTTCACTCGTCACCTCTGAATTATTCGTGATAAATATTACCAAGACTAGGCGTGTAGTGAAAAAGTGCGTTTAAGTTCATGGTTGTCATATAATTATGATTTGTTAAGAGGCCTTATTCCTTTTAATATTTTTTTTCATATGAAGACAAATATATTGATAATTTCAACAAACTTTTTGAAGTGTATAATACTTTTCCCCGAGTAGGTAGTCACGTTGCTATTTCATACTTTCATTGCATGCGGTCGAAAATAAGTTGAAAAAACTAATTTTCCGCGTGAATTTTGACAATTTCGAGTAGTTTTTAAAACAAAAATTATCAATGAAATATTCAAACTGTAGGTGTCAAATATGTACCAATAAATCCCAATAGCCCTGTTCTACGTAGTAACATCAATAATATGTTAAGAAACACGTTTGATCATAGAGAAAAGTGTCTAAAACAATCAGCATTTTAAAAGGAATAAGGCCTCTTAAATTATGGGGATTCTGAAAAGAAATTAGTTTTCTTTTTATTAAAAAAAAAACAGTTTTTTTTTGTCTCTTAAAGATGAGCTAATTTTACTCATATAACTACAGTATGTTAGATAATTCAACATGAGTCTACACCTCGATTGTATGGATATATATTATCTTCAGAGCTTCAGACCGAATAGATCAAGCAGCAGCACCGACTGCCACTCATCACATTCGATCACGTCGATGTCACCAGGCCACAGTAATCCCAGTAGAAGACAATATTCAAATAAAACCGGCCAAGAGCATGTCGGGCCACGCTCAGTGTAGGGTTCCGTAGTTGCTCATCCTTCACAATAAACTGCTGTTTTAAGCCCGAGGTTTAAGTTAAGACAGATTTTAAGCTCTATAAAAAGGTCGTAAACGCCCTAGAAACTGTAATCACTTATTACCTTCTGGAAGTCAACTTACGACCTTTTAAAGAAAAAATATGAAATTTGGCGATAACTCAAAAACGGCTTGACCGATTTTGTTCAATATAGTTTTCATTGAAAGTACTTATAAGGCCGCATTATCATGAATTTTTCCATATTTTTTTGACTTGTGGTTCAAAAGTTAGAGGGGGGGGGACACAATTTTTTTTATTTTCGGAGCGAATATTTACAAAACTACTGACTTTATCAAAAAGTAATGTTTGAAAACCCCTATTATTTTCAAGAGACCTATTCAACGACACCCCACACACTAGGGTTGAAACGAAAAAAAAAAATCACCCCCACTTTAGGTGTTCGAGAGGTACCCGAAAAAAAATTTTTTTTTTAGTTTTTATTTTACCGTTTTGTCGGCGTGATACATACACATACTCATACCAAATTTCAGCTTTCTAGTACTAATGATCACGGAGCTAAGCCGCGGACGGACGGACAGACGGACAGACGGACAGACGGACAGACGGACATGGCGAAACTATAAGGGTTCCTAGTTGACTACGGAACCCTAAAAAGTCGCTTAACTATAAAACCTTTTTTTTTACCAAGATGAGGGTTTTAGAAAACATAAATTATTTGACATGCGTCGGAACAAAAATGTCCACTTATACCTATTCATCGGAAGTTGTCATACCGCACGCACTCGAACCGTATTATCTCAAAACAGTAAAAACATTGATTTGTTTACGGATGATTTTCACTACCATTTTGTTTAAAAGTGTCTTTAAGTTTTATAATGGAGATTCAAGGAGGTATGTTTTGTATTTTCTTAAAGGATACGTTTGATTTTTATGCTTTGTTTTATTGTTATTAATTGTCGTACGCAACACGTCGGAATAACCTATGAAAATTTCGATCTAGGAAATATATCGAAGCTTTTACTTTAGAGACCCCGCGAACCCCCAGATGATTTATATGTCATTTTGAAGCAAAAAGTGTATACTTGCCAAATTCATAGTACAAGCTTTGCTTAGTTTGGGACTAGGTCGATTTGTGTATGATTGTCCCTTAATATTTATTTATTTATTCCTACGCGAGAGAAGAGTTATATTGTCCATTTTCTAATCTGCATATAGTTAATCTGCACCTTTACGCGACCACCACGAACGTCGTCGGGGATCAACGAATATTACAGAAGTTAGTATAAACTTTAACTATAAAGAATCATGTCGGTCATTATAACCGGACATCATTTATTAAAAATGGGTCATAATAAGCGACATGTCACTGTAAGTGAAGTCATTATATCCGACTTCTTTTACGAAGAATTTTATATGAAAACCAAAGTTTGTTGTGTAATAACGGCATAATAGGCGGTTGGTCAATATAGGCGGAGTCATAGTAAACGGATTCTACTGTACGTCATTACCCCAAAAAAGAAAGGATCACTACCGAAAGAGTGTGTTTCTCTAATTTAAGAACAAACATAACGCATTAAAGCGTTTAGCACTATCTATCATATTTTTATTGCAACTTGTTTATTTTCGTCCGCTGTTGTATGAACGCGGGGCCACTGTGAGGCTACAGAAGGATGGAAAACATACGTTTCTGAAGAACAGTGACTTGCGGATCGAAATGCAGACTAAGTTAGAGGTATCTAATAGTACCATAGTTGAACTGCCTTCCGATGGGATCCACATCGGAATCCCTAATACGTCTTTCGGTTGGCGTTTTGTACGATCTCATTAAAGAAAACAGTACTGTTTTGTGGTTTTGTACCTCATTATCGTTCGTCATAAAAGAGAAGCGTGCTTCATAGATGAGGTGTAATTTAGGTGGATTATCAACTCTCAGAGTTCCACCTTTTCCACGAGTTAAAATTGCTTTAATAGAGGTTTGAAAAATTAAATGGCTCTGACATCTGATTCGGTGGTCCAATTGGGAGGACGCCAGAGTTGGCCCGGAAAGCCGTTGGAAACGCAGGTTCGAATCCTGTCCGAATCATTAAATTTTTCAATTTTCGCATCATTTGTAAACATTTTAATAGAGGTCCTCAGATTACTAAAGCAATTATAACTCTTGGCACTGCCTTACAGTTGATAATCCACCAAAATAACACCTCATCTATGAAGCACGCTTCTTTTTTATGACGGACAATAATGAGGTACAAAACCACACAACGTAATAATAATAATAAGCTCCTCCTCATAGACACGACCATCTGCCAACAGGTCCGGCGGAACAGGGGGTCTCTCTCGGCCGCCTGGATTGACTATAAGAAGGCCTATGATTCGGTGCCTCATTCATAGCTGGAGAGGATCTTAGAGCTGTATAAAATCGATGCAGCTCTAAGATCCCTCTTAAGCGCATGTATGAGGCAGTGGACCACAGTCCTTCGTTAACCAGGTGGCGGGGATGGCCCCCCTGGCCCACAGGACTTGATAAGGATTGAGAGAGGTATTTTCCAGGGTGACAGTTTGAGTCCTCTGTGGTTCTGCCTAGCCCTGAATCCGCTCAGCACCCTGCTGAAGGATTCAGGACTAGGTTGCCGGCTTCGAAGAGGAGGTGAGGTCATTTCTCATCTGCTATACATGGATGATCTTAAGCTGTATGCACCAAAACGCCAGGATCTGGTGGAACTACTGGAAGTAACTGAAACCTTCAGTAGCGCCATCAAAATGGAGTTTGGTGTAGACAAGTGTGCGGTCATGCATGTACAGCGGGGGAAAGTCGTAAATTCCGCGAATTTACAACTTTCTGAGACAATGTCGCTCAAGTCTATCTCCTAGGCTGAAACCTACAAGTACCATGGTATGTCACAGTCATTGGGTATTGCGGACGGAGACATTAGGCAGGTGTTGAAGGAGCGTTTCTTTTGCCGCTTGACAAAAGTACTAAACAGTCTTTTGTCCGGTGGCAATAAGGCGCGCGCCTTCAATGCTTGGGTGATGCCTCTGCTCACTTACTCCTTTGGCATACTAAGGTGGACTCAGACTGGGCTGGACGCCCTGGATACGAGGGTCCGTCAGCAGCTCACTACACACCGCATGAGGCACCCACGCTCGTCAGTTATGAGACTGTACAACCCACGTAAGTGTGCAGGCCGTGGCTTTTTAAACGCCAAGGACCTCCATAACCGCGAGGTGTGCAGTCTTAGGGAGTATTTCCTAAACAACGAGTTTGGGATTCATCGCGATGTAGTAGCAGTTGACAAAGGCCTCACCTCTCTCCTTAGCAAACGAGAACTGGCGCAGACCAAAGGTGCTTAGCACCGATGACCGCAGGGATGTATGGAAGAGCAAGGAGCTACACGGACGGTTCTACAAGGCCCTTACGGTACAACGTACTATTTCCTTTAATGTGATCGTACACAATGCACACCGAAGGACTATAACCGTCTTATTTTTGTTTTCCCTAATATCTTTTTTCCTAATTATTATTTGTCCTAACGTTATTTGCCCTAAAACATGTGCCCTAATATTTTTTGTCCTAATTTGAAATGTCCTATTAATACTTATTTGTCCTAAGAATTCATGTACTATACCTACTCATTTGTCCTAACGATTAGGTACATATCACAATTTTATATGACATAAGTATCAAGTGTCCTAGCAACATTGCCCCAATATTTCATGCACTAAGATGGACGAAGATACCTTTAACATGAGGGATAAAAAAACTGTTCTGGCGCGTACGGTCGCATTCTTCCTAACACTACTCCTCGCTTCTCTCGTCGTCGTACCTAACGAAGCCTTAAATCCCGTATTTCATATTTAGGACTTATAAGTTGAATGTCAAACAAACATTAAGTCTTCAAATATTAAGATAATCATTTTATATTATGGATTTTGACTTTTAGGACAAAAGAGCGTTTAGAGTAGGTACAAGAGCATTATGAAAAACGAACGTTAGGTCACAAGTATTTAGAGCAAACATGTTAGGGGAAATGACTTTAGGACAAACGTTATTAGGGATTTCGAGGGAGACCGGTTTCGAGGTGGTGGTACTTACCTACGTAACACTATTTTGGAATTTAGGTCAAACGACGCCTCGAACTTGGGCCCTTTCTACCAGAGATATTCTGTGCAGCTATACGCCCGTGCTAAGCTAAAAGGTGACCTTTTTGTATAGAGCTCCATAGCAAAAGGTCGCCTTTTACCTTAGCACGGCAGTATAGCAAGGATGCGAATGATATCCGTTTCCACAGTGGCTATGCTATGTGGACCAATGAATATGATTGGTGAATATCAAACACATACAGCGGGCGGTGTCCGCGTATGTGTTTGATATGGATTTTGATGATCAAAAGGTTTCCATTAGCAGGATGAATCCTCTGAACCCTAGGAACATTTTAGGAAGGCGAGCCATCTTGAATTTTAGTGCAGGAAGGAGTTATGACGTCAATTATTTTTTGTGTGGGATTTTGTGGCATTTCATGTTCTGAATCCTACGATGTGGAGTATCAAATGAAAGGACTTCATGAGCTGATTCTAAATATATACTGAATTATTACATTACTGCTACTTATTTAGAAAAAAACGGAGATACATTATCAAAATTTAATTTGAGATTATTAGTGGATAGTGTTAATTAAAGTCATGGAATTTATTTTACTATATTCAATTTATTTGTATAAGAGATCTTTTCTTAATAAATTCGTATATTGTAATGTATAACATTTTACAAAAATAATTTAATACACCTAAATAGAATAAAATAGAATAAGTTTATTTCTTCTAAAATGGTACAATAAGGTTTTTGTTACAATTAGTACAGCTCAGCATTGCCGAAAACGGCGTAGTAATATTTATACATTCAATTAATTTAGTTATCAATGTATCATGCTAATAATATAATTGGATATGTTTAAACATTACTATTACATATTATAACATACAATTAACATAATGAAATTTAAATTACATTAGCAGGTCAAATAATATTTATTACATGTTGTAATCTAAATATAAAATCAAATTGGCAAAGTATATAAACAACTTGATAAAACAACGCTGTTCGGGCTACGACTTCGCCTTTCACTCGATACGATACTCATAAGTCATAATTTTAGCATAACCAGGCCGGTGGATCTTAATTATGATTATAACCAAGCACGTCTTATTATCCATTTAACTACTAGGTAACTATTATTTAAGATTATTTGTCACTTTTTTATTTGGCTACATGTGACAAAAGCGCTCTTTAATAGAACAGTTACGAAGAAACTCTCCATTTGGAGCATTCCAACAGGATTTCGGGCACGTGACGTTAATCTTTTCATACTAATAAAAAAGTTAGAAAGTAAATTTTTGATATGTCGATATTTTATATCAATATGACACTAGCGGTTTGTACACATATATAACACATCGCCGAAATATTGCGATACCTATACCCGTTATAATTTGGGTTGATTATTTTATATCATTACAAAATATTGATAGTGAATTATTGGACTTTCTGTATATGTTGTTTACCCCCGACGAAAAAAGAGTGATATTATAAGTTTTACATGTGTATCTGTGAGTCTGTGTATCTGTATCTGTGTGTCGGTCTGTGGCATCGTAGCTCCCAAACGGATGGACCAATTTGAGTGCGGTTTTTTTAATCGAAAGACTTGTCCGTCGAGATGGTTCTTAGTTATGTTTGGTGCAAATAGGACCAGGAGTTGCCGAGACATTCAGCTTTAATTGGAACAAGTGACAAGATTTCAGCCAATATTGGTACTAAGAATTCCAAATTTTGTAGTTATGTTCAGTTGTAGTAGTATTTTCTATTGAGGTCTCATGATGACCAGCTACTTGTATCGGGGGTGTTTAAATTTTTTATTAAGGTAGCTGTCACAGCCGTCATTTGCCCGACAAAGTAGACTAAGTAGAACGCCCCACTTGACTCTATCTTGGCTCTAGGGCGTCGAGACAAAACACTAAACCTGTAAACGTTGCGAACAGAAAAAGTTTGGCAACCCCTGAGATCAAAATAAAAAAAAACAAAAATATTTATTAAGGTTAAAAGTTTGTGTTACAACATGAAGTGTTGGGACATTCCATTAAGCACAGTTTGCTTGTATCGGAACGACCCGCTCTTCCATCACTCGGAGATTTACAATAAACCAAATAAATACAAAATTACTTAGGTGCTATTTACTGAGATCACACAATGTGTCTCTCTTTCTCGCAGACGAACGCGTACTCATGAGCACAATTGACATCATTGTATTTCCCATCGTTCTTGAACAGCGAGCCGCAGTACTCCGAGTCTTCGAAGTTGTTGGGCTCGTTTTCAGCCCATTGGGTGTAGCCCGCCTCTTCGAGAGTTTGGTCTGGAAATTATATGATTTTCTAGATATAGGTAAGCGTCTTCTTCTCCATTTGCAATGACATAGTCGCATAACATCAGATATATCGCAGCAAAAGGAACAATCTTACCCAAATCAACCAGCAAAGCTTGTACAGATAACATCCATGTATAGATAACATCCATGAGCAAGAGCAAATATTCGAGTTCATCACACAAGATCCCTGGCCTGGATTTGAACCCAGGACGGCTCAGTAGGCAGAAGCACTGCAAACTGAATTTGCTGCGATATATCTGATGGCGACTGCCCACTAACAATCATTTTTTTTGACAACGACGGGCATACCTACTGGGGCAGAAGAAGACATTGTTTCTTTTTAAGATTAGAAGATTTTGACACCACTGAAATTATGTAACTTTTCCTTGGACCTTCCCAATCGACATCGCATCAAACGTCTACTTATTGAGCAGTACTCTGCTGTACAGTTCATTATTTTTAAATTTAATTTAAATTAATTTAATTGTCAGTACACCACACTGCTATAACAGTATATATTTTTATTTTAGGATTTAAGTTTAAGTATCTGTAAAGGTGTATGTGTTAATCAGTCGTTCTCTCTACCCTAAGGTTGTCTGGAAGAGATCGCTGTTTAGCGATAAGACCGCCTGTTGTTACCAACTGTAATGCATTTTTTATTTCTTTTGTTTTCTGTTTGTTATTTTGTGGTGCACAATAAAGAGTATTATTATTAACAGTAACACACTTACTCATAACAGTTCTGAACACCCTGGGGGTGCCGTCTGTCGGCCGGTTAGCTCGGATGCCAGCGAAGAAGAAATAGCTGGTCTTGGAGTCAGCCACAGAGGAAGTTTTCTTCAATATGTCCCACACCACCTGGAAACATCAACATAACGCTTAGGTGTCCTAATATTTAAACTTCTAAAACGTGGAAGCTTATGATGGATTTGGGTACAAATACGTACATTTAACATAGGTACTAGGTTTTTCCCGTGGCTTCGCTCGCGTTGATGTTGGGGTACACTATTTCAACCAAGCCAATTTTGGGGATAAACAGCTCATATGTTAAATTAGGCTATAACGTCAGTTCCACAATTCATGCAAATCTGTCCAGCCATTTTAGTGTACAGAGGTAACAAACATACACCCTAATACACACATCATCATTTATTTTTATTAAAACAGTAACGTCTGCTAACGTAAACCAAATGTTTACAATGAAGCGAAAAATAAAAAAAATATGGTTCAGACAGGATTCAAACCTGCGTTTCCATCGGCTTTCCGGGCCGACACGGGCGTCCTACCAACTGGACCAACGAACCAGATGTCAGAGCCATTGAATCTTTCAACCAGTTGCTTCACCGCGGAATAATTAATTTGGGTGTAGCACATCGTTAGGTACTATCGATTCTCAACAAATTTGAGACGATGGTGCCGACCATAAAGTCTAAATCCATACGGTAGATGGCGCTACGATGCCACCCTAAGGCATGTTGAAGCCACTGGTTGAAAGATTCAATGGCTCTGACCTCTGGTTCGGTGGTCCAGTTGGTAGGACGCCCGTGTTGGCCCGGAAAGCCGTTGGAAACGCAGGTTCGAATCCTGTCTTGAACTATTAAATTTTTCAATGTATCGCTTCATTGTAAAACATCATCATCACCACCATGGGTTTTATTCTCGTGAACATTGACACAGATAAAATGTGAGCCGCAGAGAGAGGTAAAACACATTCCGGACAATACCATCTTCACCATAAGGGCACATGGGGCCCGTGCCCAGGGCCCCCATTCTCAGGGAGCCCCGAAGGACCGACAATTTATCTCACACAATAAATGCTCATACTTAGTAAAAAAATATTATTATTCGCTTTTTTTACTTTCCAAAAGAGCCCCAAATTCTTGTGTGCCCAAGAGCCCCAGCCTAGTTTAAGACGGCCCTGATTCCGGAAACATTATCAGTTGTCAATGGATATTCAAAAGTAGCAGCTGGGGCTTCCTTAGGTTAACAAATATTTCAACCAACTTTTTAAAGTTAATAATACTTTTCCCCGAGTTCTAGGAAGTAACATAGCTATTTCATGCTTTCATTGCGTGCAGTTGAAAAAAAAACAGCGTGAATTTTGTCAATTTCGAGTAGTTTTTGAAACAAAACTTATCAATGAAAAATTCAAACTGTAGGTTTCAAATATATAACAACAAATCCCAATAGCCCTATTCTAGGTAGTAACATCAATAATATGTTAAGAAACATGTTTGATCATAGAGAAAAATGTCTAAACAATCAGCATTTCAAAAGGAATAAGGCCTCTTAATAACTTAAAGCGGTGTTAGCAGCATCCAATAAATTAACCATTGGTAAGTAAAAGCTAAACCAATAAATAGGTACCTCATGTTCGATTTCGGAGTTGAGCACAACTAGATGGGCTCCCTCCGCCGTGCATTCCGCTTCCGCCTCGTTCCAGGAGTAAACGATCGACGGGATTTTATAGCAGCTCCCGGCCGTTGAAATCTTCGAGATGTAATCTACGATAGATATCGATGATGTTTTTATGCGTTAACAGCAAAGGCGCCACTAGACGATGTCTAGTGCCTTTCCGAGACGGGCGATATTTTTAAGGCGGCAGAAACATTTGAAAATTACCGAAATCAGGTAATTGTTAATCATATTTGCGATAAGTCCTATTTTCGTTGAACCATTGCGCAAAAAACGTGTAAGTCAAATAAATGTTTGAGGCTTTCTTGTAAGGGCATTTTAATCAATTACAAACACTTGAAAAATTATTTTCGTGTGTTGTGTGAAATAAACTTGTTCCAGTAATACAAGGTGGTTTTTATAGTGCAGTACTTACTCAAGGGAGTTTATTAAAACTATCTTATTTCTTCCAAATATTAATCGAGAGAAAATTAACCAAAATCATTAATAGATTATAAATTTAATCGCTCCATATCAATCTACGATTAATTTAATCGGAACTAGTACGATTAATCGTTAATCGCAATTAAGTAGTTTAATCTTAATAGTTAATCGATTACGTTTTGCTAAATTCATAAAACTTGGTGTTATCAACGTCGATGCGTAAAATTGTTTATCTATCCAAATATCATAAACCCTCCATGATGCGTTCAAGAACCGCACATTATGACCACCATAAAAATAGACTGTTTTATCAGAACAAATTTCTTATCTGTGAAAATGTTATTATTGCTAAATAATAACATCGATTTCGATGATATTATATATTCTAATTTCGAACATCTTTGAAAGACAAAGAAATTTGATTTGACCTCTATTCTAATATCAGTCGAGATGACGTTTAGTTCGGAATGAATTTTCAATTTGCATCAAATTTAACAAATGTCGCACGTAAGTAAGATATCGAACGATATGATAGTTGGGGCCAACTCTAGTTTGTCTCTGAATTAAAAAAAAACTATGACAGCTGCCAGAAAACTTCATTACCGCCATTACCGGGTAATATTTGGTTTCCGGTTCGTGACTGAAGATGGCCGCATGCGTTTAAGTTTCGTTGTTCATTATTTATTCATTTTTGTTGTTCAATGTGTAGTATTGATAGCGTATTGTGCAGTGATCTAACGTATGAGTGAATAGCTAATGAAGAATTCAACTTGAAGCGTTCATAGCCCTTCCTGGGTCAAGGCCCGATAGTCCGTGTGGTTTTTTGTAAATCGCTATCACTTTACAAAAAGCTCAACTCACCGTACAACGTTCTTAAAACCTTGACATTGGCAAAATTGTTCCAATGGACAGACGCCATTTTTTTTTTATATATAAAAATAGAATAGGGTAATATTTGTCGTAATGTGCGACTCCTGAATGCATCATGGAGGCCTATGATATGTGGCTAGATAAAGTAGTGTATGTAACTGTACATAATTAGGCATTAAAACACTCGTGTGATGTTATTATGAAACCCACACTCGTGTTTAATACCCTTCATTATGTACAGTCACATAAACTACTATAAGCGTGGCAGCATCTTTTCACCTCCTAAATAAAGCGTTACTAACTACCTAATTAAATTTACGTCCGACTTGAGCAGATGCATGCAGTAATAGCTTTCAGAGAAAATGTTCTCTGGAAAATACCAATACAACTCTTGCTGTTTTTGACTCACTTCTGCCGAATACGCCGCACTCTGCGTCGTACGGCGCGTCCACAGCATCGACTTTGCACATGAACGGGTATGGTCGATTACAGGGCGCGGATTCGACCTCACCGCTTCGAGTCACCACGTCGCATGTTGGACTGAGGTTTTGCTCTTCAGTTTCCACTGCAAAGAAAAAAATATATAGCTTAGAATCGTAAGATGTGGTTGAAGGTTAGTCTTTCCCATGAATTGGCTGATCCATAAGAGACACTACCGTCATCCAAGCGTCAGCGACCTGCCAGTGCCCGCGCAGCGGCGACGCGGCTTTCGCGAATCGTCGACGCAAGGTTAACGCTGCGTCGTCGCAACTATTGCGCAGCGTTCGCAGTAGGACGCAAAGTTCGCCTAGTGTCGACGCAACGTTCACAAGCCGAGATTTCGTTGACGCTGCTCAAGAGTTGCGTCGCTACTGTACGGGCGTTCTAAAAAAACGCTAGTGTGGGTTCTCTAATTCCTTCAATGACTTTCCTCCATTTTGGCCCAAGAATAAAGCAAAAGGTATGAATTAAAATTCTTAATTATAATAAGTTTATAATGCATTAACTCAGTGATTTTATTTACAGATTTTATTTATTTTACAGATTGAATGCTGTCGACACACCGGCGCAATTTGCAGCACATCTCGAATTCCATGGTAAAAAATATTTCAAAGATCAAAGTGGAAAGATCAAACCAGCGACGACACTTTCTCGTAGATTTTTTTTGAAGAGAATGGATGATGACGAACGAAGTCATTTTATAGTTCAACTAGCATTAACCCGCGGCTTCGCTCGCGTGCCTATACATCATCCTACGGGAACAATGCTCTTTTTTTCAGGATTAAAAGTAGGCTATTTGTTAAGTTAGGGTATAATCTGCAATCTGCATTTCCCTGATGCATATCCGTCCAGCCATTTTAGCGTGAAGAAGTAACAAAACATACACAGACTTTCGCTTTTCTAATATTACTGGGAAATACTTTTTATTTTATCATAACTCCACTTTATCAAATCAAACCGAAAACTCAAGCACTCAAATCAAACGATCTCAGCTTTTAGTGTACCAAATAAAGTTCACTTCAAAATCCATAACTCGAAGTGAAGCTAAGACACCGGGATATGTGTGCATTTTATTTGTATAAAGCTTTTATAATGTCCCGAGCCTCCACTTATCGACTTGGGATATTCGAGATTGGTTTAATGATTCTAAGCCATGTTCTAAGTTACGTCATGTTCTATTGTAAGATATTGAGGTTCTCTTCGTTGATGAATGAAAAATGTATTATTCTGAGCCAGATAAACGTAATTCAGAATTCTGAAATGACAACATAATTATTGAAAAGCTTGAATGTATTTATTACGGACTAGCTGACCCGGCGAACTTCGTACCGCCTGAAAGTCGATAAATGTGGGTAGAGATAGCTACATTCAGACTACCACCTACCACCACTGATAATGTACAACATTTCATATTTTTATGACTATAATTTTATTACTTTTCTGAATTCTGCATCGAAAGATGTAATGTCTGTTTTTATAGCTAAGATAAGCGATTTCAGTGCATGAAATTAAGTTTATAAGTTTATATATTTTTTCTGAGATAACTATATAGGTACTTATTTTATTATTAATTTATAAAAACTTACTCATTTTAAAATGTGGCAACACCAAAACCACAGTATACTTTATAGTAGGTATACTACATACAGAATGGACCCGCACACCCCCGCCCCGATTCGAGTTACCTCACCCCGCAAGGGCACCGAGTTGGAATCGAGTTTGCTGCGTAGAAAATTTTGAAAGGGTTGTGTATCTGTGTATATGGGTTATAGGTGGGCATTGACTCGTGAAATAGTGATGATGTTGGTGATGGTAATAATGATGATGGTGGAGACTGGTGGTGATGATGATGAAGGTGGCGACTGGTGGTGGTGATGATGATGAATATGGTGGTGACTGGTGATGATGATGATTAGGTATGATGATGGCGGTGTTGATTCAGATGATGATGGTCATGGTGGTGATGATGATGACGATGATGATTGTAATGACAGTGCCGATGGTAATGGCTAATGATATAAATGACCCCAAAATCACCATCATCACCGCAATCATCATCAACATCATCATTCTCGCCACTATTACTACCGACACCATCCCCACCACCATCACCATCATCACTTCCACCACATTCACCATCACCACCACCACATTCACCATCACCACCAGCATGACCACCACGGACTACCACCATCACCACCGTCACCACCATCATCATCACCACTATCACCATCAACACCACTACCGTTGTCGTGTGGTTTTGATAATTTTCTAGCTTATGTCATATTTATGTGCAATTAAAGTTGTTGCAATGCGTCTGAGGCAGCCCTGTGCGTCTTACACGCACACATTGACACTGACATTCAAGTTCAGTTTTTAGTAGGCAGTGTCCGCCCTGCGCCAAAACTTTGACTCAATGGAACGGTTACTTTAGTCCGATTTAGTAATAAAATAAACGGAATGTCGTTGAGGTTGACATGACATTATCAAAATTCAAAATTGTCGGTTTGGTTTGACTCATATTACTGATCTATTACTGATTCTGGAAACAGTAACTATTGAACTTACATCAAGATGGTCTTCGCAGATAAATAATGGTATCTTTGGCACAACCAATTTCCCCACTGCTAGACACCAATATCCTTTATTCTTATGTGGCACATGAAAGAAATGTTTATCGGGGGTTTTCGTCGAATCGTTCTTCCAATCGGGCACCAAAACATTACTTGGTGTATTTTGGAGGAGTATATTCCTCATCAACCCACACACGTGCGAATCTATCCATGTTTGTAAATTAATCCCAGCAAATAACGCCTGACCAGAAATATATGAGGATGCGAAATATTGCGAAATTTCGCTGGAACTAATTTCTTACACTGGCAAATGATTTTATGATCATAGGAACTGACAGATATTTAAACTAATGTCATTAGAGTGCGGATTGCGATTGGTTGCAAACTTGTTGCCATATAAATCTTATAAATAACGCCCTCTTGACAATCCTCATATATTTCTGGTCAGGCTTTACGTAAGTAATTAAGTAACACGGTTAGATTTTCATTTGAAATCTCGTTAATAAAATTCGGTATGCATCTGTCATCTGACAACGTCAAATTAAAAAAAAAATATATTTTTTTTCGCTGTTTGGTCTAAAACGCTTAAATTGCGTTAATTTTATAGCCTAGCAAGCGTCAGTCCCGCCCAGGGATAGTGGCGCTACAAACAGCTTTCCTATGGCAATAATGTGCATACGTCATATTTGTATTATTAAACGTCAATCAAGGATTTGTCATTATCAAATTTCAAAACATTGTTTACCGGAATGCTGCTCAATCACTCGTTCTTCTTGCGAAATAAATACTGAATCCTATTGAAAAAACTTGACTTTCATCACTGTGGATTGTTTTCGGTTTATTATGCAAAAAATACTTGAGATACACGGAACATTTAGTCCTGTTTCCTTTTTGTTTACATCAGTGACGTTCACCAACTTTCAACGTCAGTTACCAAAAAATTATCATTGCCAGTAAAATAATTTAGTAGGTACCACTGAAAATCCGCAATATGGCGTGGGTAGTAAAACCCCTTGCAGGGCTATATATATATTCTTATATTTCTTTAAATACAGCAGAATAAATTCTAAGATTTCTATATTAATTTCCACCTGTTAGAAATATGATGTTGTCCATTATGATTAACACAATCACAACAAATACAAAATAAAAAAGTCCAGACAACGTTTGGGTTTATTTGAAAATGGTAACTTACAAACTCGGCTACCGGCGTTTATTTATTGATCTTGAACAGACTCGTCGTGCCAATGTTACGAATGCGTCTATTCAATTTCATAATGTTGGCCGCATTGGACCATGGCGGACTATTTAACTCGTAATTTAAAAATTGCAATTGTGGGGTCTCTTTTGTGTATCTTTTCCTTTTTTTTGGCATATTATTAAACTTTTGGCCAAGACGATCACAACAAACCCGAAATCGTGCAAATCGGTTCAGCCGTTCTCGAGTTATAAGTGCCGGAACTAACTCAACTTTCTTTTATTGATATAGATCTCGGCACAATAAGCTAATAGAAACTCGAAACACACACATCAACCGGTCAACTTCAATTAACCATAGACTACATTACGTTTAGCTGTAATTAGCGTTTTGTTTTGTTATACCATTTTTAACACAATAAAACAACCGGTCAACTACAAAATTCTACTATAATTAACCATAGACTACATTACGTTTAGCTGTCAGTTGCGTTTTGTTTTGTTATACCATATTTAACAAATGAACGGGTAGGGTAGACTGTTTTTTTTACTGATAAATTGCTTTCAGTTGCGTTTTGTTATTCCATATCAGTTGCGTTTTGTCACGTTTATGACGTTTTATGTCACGTCCCACGGGAACGTGATAAAAAGTATCCTATGTCCTTCTCCTGGTTCTAAGCTGCCTCCACACCAATTTTCAGCCAAATCAGATCAGCCGTTCTTGAGTTATAAATAGTGTAACTAACACGACTTTCTTTTATATATATAGATGCAGGAAGTTTCCCGATCATTACTCCTCCCGTCCCAATGCGCCGCCCGCCTATAGGTACCGATTGACGACGATCGAGATGCCACCAAATACTATTTTTTTAATCTATTAGGATAACGCGGGTCTCTATCCATACCTCAAAAGCAAAAACAGAACCCCCTTATAGGATCACGTGTAGCTGTCTGTCAGTCCGTCTGTTACAACCAATTTTCTGCAAAAGTACTGGACCGATTAAATTGCAATTTGGCACAAACGCTTTCAAGAATTTTCATGACCACAAATAAAATTTCAAAATCGGTGGCATTTTCGTAATTAACGTCTCAACAAACCATAAAAATTACACCCATACTCATATTTAGACATTTTCAATCCCATTTCACCCCAACAGGGAAGATGTTAATTCACGTCCGCCACGTTGGATTTACTAATCTTGTTTCCCCATACAAACTCAGGAACCCCATTTCACCCCTTTAGGGGGTGAGTTTTGAAAAATCCTTTCTTAGTGCACCCTTACACTTTATAAGGAACCTACGTGCCAAATTTGAACTCTCTAGAACCAGCCGTTTAGTATTTAGACATTTCAACCCACTTTCACCCCAACAGGGGAGATGGCAATTCACGTCCGCCACGTTGGATTTTAAAATCGTGGCGGTTTTCGTAATCAGCGACCCGATAAACCATAAAAACAATACCCATGCTGATTTTCAGACTTTGTCACCACATTTCTCCCTTTTAGGGGTTGAATTTTCAAAAAACCTGAAACACGTGTTTACTCATTTATTGTTAGGAATACTCCTGTGAAGTTTCGTATAAAATAGTCTAACTAATCTTGTTTCCCCATACAAACTTTGGAACCCCATTTCACCCCTTTAGGGGGTGAGTTTTGAAAAATCCTTTCTTAGCGGATGCCTACGTCATGACATCTACCTGTATGCCAAATTTCAGCCCGATCCGTCTTGTGGTTTGGGCTGTGCGTTGATAGATCACTATGTCAGTCAGTCACCTTTGAGTTTTATATATATTTTCCCCATACAAACTTTGGGACCCCATTTCACCCCTTTAGGGGGTGAGTTTTGAAAAATCCTTTCTTAGCGGATGCCTACGTCATGACATCTACCTGCATGCCAAATTTCAGCCCGATCCGTCTTGTGGTTTGGGCTGTGCGTTGATAGATCACTATGTCAGTCAGTCACCTTTGAGTTTTATATATATTTTCCCCATACAAACTTTGGAACCCAATTTCACCCCTTTAGGGGGTGAGTTTTGAAAAATCCTTTCTAAGCGGATGCCTACGTCATGACATCTACCTGCATGCCAAATTTCAGCCCGATCCGTCTTGTGGTTTGGGCTGTGCGTTGATAGATCACTATGTCAATCAGTCACCTTTGAGTTTTATATATATAGATTTATCCGTTCAAAAATGCTTATTGTTTTAGACATCTTTATGATAAAACATGTCTCTTAACATATTATCAATGTTACTACTTAGAAAAGGGCCATTCCGATTTTTTTATTTAAACCTACAGTTGAATTTTTTGTGCAAATTATTTTTTTCAAAAATTAATCGAATTTGACAAAGTTCAAGCAGAATACTGTTTTTTATAACTTATTTTCGACTGCACCCAATGAAACCATGAAATAGCTGTTACTTTCTAGAACTCAGGGAAAAGTATTAAGTATTCACTCCAAAAAGTTGGTTTAAATAATCAATACATATTATATTAGTAATGACCAAGAACATCTTCAAAACGACATACATTCTATTTCCAAATGGAGCGAGGACAATAGGTTACATTTCAATGCCTCTAAATGCATGTCAATTACCTTCTCCAGGATGCGTTCACCTCTAGCCACCGAATACACCCTTCGCAATGTTGTACTTCATAAAACTGACGAAAGACGAGACTTAGAACTGACACTGGACAAACAACTCGACTTCAGACAACACATTACAACGGTTGTCTATTGTTTGACCGAAATTTATATGCAATAATATTGATTTGCTCGAATTTCACTTACCCGAATTTCATTTGCCCGAATGTTTCGTTTCCTAGAAAAGTCATTTGACATACTCTTGTATTCCCGAATATTATATGCCATAATGATACGTATGCCATAAGTATTGTTTTCCATAGTATTAAGTGCCATAATATTGTTTGATAGAATATTTAAACGCCATACTAAATATTGTTTCTGTGCGAATCCAACCTGGCTTTGCATTGACATTGTCTAAAATTGTGTTTTTTTTTTCTAGTCATTTCTAGCATTTTGATGTAATAATCGTCTATTTACGATGTACACATGCAAGCAAGCATTTTGACTATATATTGTGGCCACGTATGTGCATAGACACTATGTACAGTCGCCATCAGATATATCGAAGCATATAAGGCGTCCATAAATATCGGAACACGACTCTTATTGACTGGGCGTTACAGTACATGTTCACATATTTATGAACGCCTTATATGCTGCGATATGTCTGATGGCGACTGTACTACATGGTCACAATACAAACCTAACCTAAAGTTTTCGGTTCTGGTCGAATGTCGTACGTCCTTTTATCGTAGTTCTTCTAAAACTGTAAATTAGGCTAGGATTTGTATTTTGAAGCAAACATTCTGACGCTCCACTCGCTTCGCTATACGGGTCACAACACAAACCTAACCTAACCTATAGTTTTCGGTTTTAGATCCATGTACTATTTGGTAGCAGTTCTTCTAAAACTAGGTTAGATTGTAAATTAGGAAACTGTAAATTAGATTAGGATTTGTATTTTGAAGCAAACATTCTGACGCTCCGCTATACGGGTCACAACACAAACCTAACCTAACCTATAGTTTTCTGTTTTAGATCCATGTACTATTTGGTAGCAGTTCTTCTAAAACTAGGTTAGATTGTAAATTAGGAAACTGTAAATTAGATTAGGATTTGTATTTTGAAGCAAACATTCTGACGCTCCGCTCGCTTCGCTCGCTCCGCTATACGGGTCACAAAACAAAACTAACCTAACCTATAGTTTTCAGTTTTAGATCCATGTCTATTTGGTAGCAGTTCTTCTAAAACTAGGTTAGATTGTAAATTAGGAAACTGTAAATTAGATTAGGATTTGTATTTTGAAGCAAACATTCTGACGCTCCGCTCGCTTCGCTCACTCCGCTATACGGGTCACAAAACAAACCTAACCTAACCTATAGTTTTCGGTTTTAGATCCATGTACTATTTGGTAGCAGTTCTTCTAAAACTAGATTAGATTGGGTTTGTATTTTGACGCTCCGCTATACGGGGTCATAAAAAAATCTAACCTAACCTACAGATGTCGGTTTTCGACCTATGTTCCATTTGGATAGCATATGAAATTATAGCATGTGACAATTATGGATTACAATCTTTATGGAAAATGTGATTATTGGAATTAATATTATGGGAAACAAAGATTCGGGCATAGGATTAATATGGCAAACAATGATTATGGGAAACATGATTATAAGAAACAAGATTCGGACAATTGAATATTATGGCAGACGAAATTCGGGCATATGAAATTCGGGCAAGCGAAGGTATACCCATTACAACGACTTGCAGGAAGGTTTCCAAAACGCTAGGCTTTATTATTAGACTCTCTTCTCAGTTTTCTACCGTCAAAGTTAGTATTATGCTGTACAACGCTTATATTCGTAGCAGGCTGGAATTTGGAGCGGTGGTATGGGATCCCCATGAGGATAAATACGTCCTAATGGTGGAAAAAATACAAAAGAAATTTGCCAGATACGTGTATAAGCGGTTGTATGGCTATTATCCATTCTTATACCCAACTCTGTTCATCACGGGTATGATCGGGATTCACACCCTAGAGTTGAGGCGCTAACTGCTGCTCATAGTGCATTATTATTGTCTTCTTAATAATAAAGTGGATAATCCATCTGTCCTACAACGCATTGGATTGCTGGTACCGCTCCGGTGCGGCGCGGGCGGCGCGGTGGCGGCGCGGAGGCCCCGCCGGCTGCTGGCGGGGCCCGCCACGCGCACCCACCGCGGCGCCAACGCCCCAACGGCGAGAGCGATCACAGTCTTAAACCGCGTTGCACTTGAAGTTGAAAACGTCGATGTATTTGCTGACAGTGTTGGTGCATTTTGTAGGAAAATTCTTGCATATTTAAGCACTGCACATATTAATATACGTTTACCCTTGTTTGTCCAAAGTAGTTGTAAATAATTTCATCCTTATTGTGTACAGTACTCTTGTTTATTTTTATTGTAATTTTTGCTGGTTTTGTGTTGTATTAGTTTTATTATTATTTCTGTTTATTTTCCTTTTAATTGTGTTTCCGTATGTAACTATTGTATGCCATGCAAATGTTTTGGTATTATTCACTAAAATATGAAATATGAAAAAACAAGGAATAAGGCCTCTTAAACAGATTTACACTTACATTGAAATATGGCCGTCTCCTCCACCGAATCATGCTGCAGCCCATCCGACCCGACCAGCACCAGGTCCCCAAGGTCTGGGAACCTCTTGAACATGGCATGAAGCTGCACGATATCCTGTGACGTTGGAACCATCAGTTTGGCACCTTCGGCTTCACATTTCTCACTGGCTTTTCTAAATGAGCGCAACTCAGTGTGGAGCTTGTAGAAAGCGCCAGTTATTTTGCTGTAGGTGTAGTCCGAACGGTACACCTTAGTTGCAGAAGGCGGGGCAGCAAAGGCTGATGCTGAAATGTTTTCAAAGAATAAAGTTGTTAAAATCCTTAAAAAATACACTTGTATTTATTTTTAAATAATTTTGACTCTGCGATGCCACGAGTACATTCGCCATCAGATATATCGCAGTATATAAGGCATTCATAAATATTTGAACACGACTCTTACTGACTGGGCGTTACAGTACATGTTCAGATATTTATGAATACCTTGTATGCTGCAAAATATCTGATGGCGACTGTTCTGCCCTAGTAGCAGACAGGCTGCATTAGCACTTAAATAGTTATTTGTGCAACAAGAGAGCAAAGTTGTTTTTGTTACGAGTGGTGATTTTTAGTCCCGAGCAAGCGAAGGATTCTACGTTTGAATCACGAGCGTAGCGAGTGATTCTATGTTAGAATCCTGAGTGTAGCGAGGGACTCAACAGCACGAGATGCAAAAAACTTTGCTCTCGTGTAGCACACACAACTTTTCACCTCAACAGCGTGAACATATTCGACTTTTTGTGCTTTTTCTTCTAACGTATGTTTATAGTCTTTGTTGCTGATTTCAATAATATTATTAATCAGAAAATAGATAAGTGCTGCTTAAAAAGAAATAATAATATAATTGAAATTATAATCAACCAACCAACGCGGTTATTGTCATTAGATATTTGATCAAATTGGAAGATTTAGCAGATGCATACATGACAATACATATTATATTATGAGATTTTGTTTATAAATTGATTAATATTTTTACTCCTAAATAAATGCAAATTAAAATAACAAATTACAATATGAACTCGATATTTTTTATGGTACGTTTCGAATATGCATCTATGACAAATCTATGATAAATGGTGAAATTATAAATTATGTATTATTATATTTACAATAAGTAATAAGTTGAAAAATCTTATTTTATTTGAGCAATGATCTATTGTTTTATATAAAAAGCACAATAATTTTAATATTCGGTCGTTAAATGAAAATACAATCAAGAAAAAAAATACGTTGCAATTAAAACTTTTTCGGGTATTTTTAATGAATTTTTTGCTATAACGCGTATCCGAACTGTTCTCAATCGAGGTCGGATTCGAAAATCGAATTTCAAATTGATAAGTTTCTATGTCTCTCTCTCTCATCTCTTTTATATACATATGAAAGAAACAAAGTGCATCGAGATTCAAATTATTAGAATTTTATAATTAACCTTTGGCTGAAGAATGACAATTCGTGGTCAGATATTGAAAAAATTAAAAAGCTACTTTCTACTCACGCTCGAAACAAAATCGAGGTGAAAAAGCCTTTATACAGCTTAAGTTAGAGTTATGCTCTTATATTTATAAAGGCAGGCTGGGAGATGTAACCAGGTATGAGAGGCCTACCAGACTGAGAACACTGGAGGATAGTAAACTTTATAGTTCCTAGGCGCACTAATATATAATTATGTCAACGCTTAAGAATCAATACCGTCCAACTAACATTTTTGACGTTTTTCACCTTTTAATGCAGTCAGGTTGAGAAAAAAACGAATAGAATATATATATATTCTATTCGTTCTATAATCGTCTAATATTTTTTTGTATTAGACAATATTGATTCTTAAGCGTCCATATGGTAAAAGAGTATGGACAAACCGGTTACCTCATACACTGAATGGATTCCCCACTCATGTCATGGATTGTATCATAAATAAGCCAGGGAAGATTAAATATACAGTAAAAAAAGTGATAACTAATAAATATATAGAATCTTAAATATACATAGGTGTATTTAGTATTCTGATTATATATTACTAGGAATGAGCCTATACCTAGTGGTATGGTTAGGCTTAGCAATATAATCTTAATAAATTAAAGATTTCCTCTAAGCTTTGTAAAAACAAAAACAATAATATAAGTGAAGTAAACAGCTGTTTTTTTTTATACAGCCTGTTTGCTCCCTGGGTGGTAGGTAGGTACATACTGATACCAAATTTCAGCTTTCTAGTACATTTGATCACGGAGCTAAGCCGTGGACGGACGGACAGACGGACATGGCGAAACTATAAGGGTTCCTAGTTGACTACTGAACCCTAAAAATTACAAAAAATCCCGTTTGTTGTATGGGAGCCGCACTTCAATATACAATGTATCATTATTTATTATTTGTTGAATTACAGCAACTAACATCAAAATCCACTTGACTTAAATCTCATACAACTAGCAAAAAAAGAAAAGAAATTTCAACATTGCTTAGATCTGAAAATAATAAAGATGTAAAATGTTCAAGATAAGATTCCACGCAGGCGAAGTCGCGGGCAACACAGCTAGTCTATCATGTACTTCTTATATGTACTTATACTTAGAGTTTTTTAACACAATTAGGCTGAAGAACAATGCTAGAAAAATATTTAAGGAGGTAATTAAATGGTTAATGGTTTTAACTTTTTGTATAACGTAAAACATTTTTCCTCAATAAATATACGAGCAAATAGGTACTTACCAAAGCAGATCGCCAAAATGAGGCTGAGGCACTTCATATCTGCAAATCGCGTCTGACCTGGGTGCTTGATTTATAAACACTGAGCCAATAAACAACACCGTTTTATGAGTTATTAATAAATATGGAAAATCAGTTTATAACAGAGGATAGTATTGCACAAGTTCATTTTATCTTAAACATATTCCGCGTATTTTACGTAGACATGCAAAATTTCCGAGAATAGTTAGTCCAATACGCGAAGGGTTTTGAACTTCAATAATATACAAGTGCGTGATTTTTTGGAGCCAGTTAGAGTATATTGAATACCTACTAATGGGTATGAACATTTTCTAACGGATCTAAAGTGTGCGTTAGGTATACTTAAAAAAAGTTTTTGTAAACAACCTCTGTAAATCTTAGAAAAGATTATTTAAATGCGTTTCTTCTGCACTAGGGTATCGCATTTCACTGTTTTGACATTCCGTATTATTTTCTAATAGTTTTGTCGAGAGATTATGTCAGCGTATTACGAAACAAGTGAAAAATTATCATCATTTCAGCCATAGGACGTCCACTGCTGGACACAGGCCTCCTCAATTGACTTCCACATGGGCCGGATAGAAGCGACCCGCATCCAGCGAGTCCCCGCAACCCTGACCAGGTCGTCCGACCACCTTGCGGGTGGCCGTCCTACGCTGCGCTTGCCGGTACGTGGTCTCCACTCAAGAACCTTTCTGCCCCAACGGCCATCGGTTCTTCGAGCTATGTGCCCTGCCCATTGCCACTTCAGTTTGCTAACCCTGTTTGCTATGTCGGTGACGTTAGCTCATCATTTCTGATTCGATCACGTAGAGAGATCCCAAGCATAGCCCTTTCCATAGCTCGCTGAGTGACTCTGAGCTTCCTTAAGAGGCCTTATTCCTTTTAAAAAATATTTTTTTCGTATCATGACAAATATATTGACAATTTCAACCAACTTTTTGAAGAGAATAACACTTTTCCCCGAGTTCTAGGTAGTAACATTGCTATTTCATGCTTTCATTGCGTGCAGTCGAAGATAAGTTGAAAAATCTAATTTTCCGCGTGGAGTTTGTCAATTTCGAGTAGTTTTTGAAACAAAAATTATTAATGAAGAATTCAAACTGTAGGTTTCGAATATATACCAATAAATCCCAATAGCCCTGTTCTAGGTAGTAACATCAATAAAGGTTGAACACGCCAAAACTGGGGCACACAAAGATTAATATTAAATAATTTTAATAATAAATAACCACATTATGTTTTCCACATTTAATGTCGAATTTAATGAAGTTTATAACAACATTTCCTATTTTAGTAATTGTCTACTCTGTAAGCCATACTTCTAACTTTCCTGCGCACACGGCTCATAAGACTTTGCACCATCTCATTAGGACACCGTTTCGACGCCCATGTCCATACTTTTTGTAGTTCAGAGACCGATTTTATTTCTCCGCCTTTCTTTTTTAAGATTCCCTTCATAATACTCCAGTACTCTTCAACAGGCCGCAGTTCTGGACTATTTGGGGGGTTGCATACTTTGGGTACCACCACGATTCCGTTTGCTTCGTACCATTTCAACACTGCTGTTGCGTAATGGCAAGTAGCAAAATCTGGCCAAAACAGCGGTAGTGAGTCGTGCTTTCTTATGAAAGGCAGTAAACGTTTCTGTAAATACTCTTTTTAATAAATACCGCTGTCTATTGTCGCGGTGGTAAAAAACGAGCGACTTTTTTTTCCGCAGCTACATATTGCCTGACAAATAAGGTATTATTTTTGGGAATTTTGACTGTTTTATTAATTTACATTCTTCAGGAGCGTCTGTTCGACTTACGCTGGTATAGAACTCTTAGCCAGGAATTTGTTTTAAGTTTGCCTTTGCATATGTTTCGTCGTTCATGACCACGCATGCAAACTTCGTAATGAAATTTTCATAAAATTTTCGTGACCGTTTCTTTGCAGATAAAATCTGTCTCGAGTCTCGATCTGGCGCAGCTTGGGCTTTATAACTCCTTAGTCGTGCCCTACGTTTAACTTTTTGAACATAGGACAGAGACATTTTCACTTTCTTGGCAACATCTTGAGATGAGATCTTAGGATTTGAGGCAAGAATCCTTACAACACTCTCGCCCTTTTTTTTATTCTTGACTTCCTGCAACCCACCACTTCCTGGCTTGCGATCTATTGTTAAGCGTTCACGAAACCTTTTTAATACGCGGCAAACCGTAGATTGAGGACATATCAGTTTTTTTGCGATATCTCTATAGCGTAGCATTGCATTTTCAGCATATTCGTGCAGAATGGGTTCGCGTTGTTGATGTTGTTTGCTCGACATTTTGACAGCGAATTAAAAAAAGGAAAAAAATATTGACGTATTATAGGATAGTTCCTTGTAATCAAATAGGTGTCTAAAAAATTTGCATAACTCTATTTTTCGCGTAATAGTAGCCGATTTTACATGCCCAAGTTTTAACGTGTTCAACCTTTAATATGTAAAGAAACTTGTTTCATCATAGAGAAACATGTCTAAAACAATCAGCATTTTAAAAGGAATAAGGCCTCTTAAGAGGCCCATAGTTAGAGACCACGTCTCGGCTCCGTTGGTCATCACCGGTAATACGCACTGGTTGAAGACTTTTGTCTTCAAGCACTGAGGTATCTTGGACGAGAAGACACTTCGCAGTTTCCCGAACGCTGCCCATCCGAGTTGAACGACGGATTGATCTCTTTCTCGAAGTTGGACCTGCCTAATTGGATCGTCTGACCCAGATAGAAGTATTCGTCGACAACTTCGAGGACCGAGTTCCCAACCAATACTGGGGTGGGTGCTACATGGACATTCGACATGATCTTCGTCTTGTCCATGTTCGTCTTAAGGCCTACCTGTTGGGATACTCGGTTGAGATCATCCAGCATTATACCGAGATCCTCCAGCGTCTCCGCCATGACCACGATATCCTCAGCAAACCGAAGGTGCGTGATGTACTCGCCATTTATGTTGATGCCAAGTCCTTGCCATTCCAAGAGCTTGAAGGCGTCTTCCATTGTGTTGGTGAAGAGCTTCGGAGATATTACATCTCCTTGTCTCACACATCTCTGCAATGGAATCGCCTCCGTACACTGGTCTTGTACTCGGACTGACATAGTGGCGTTGTTGTACACACTCCTGAGCACCTCGACATACCGATGGTCGATTCGGCATCGCTGGAGGGACTGTAGTACTGCCCATGTCTCGACGGAATCAAAGGCCTTCTCATAGTCCACAAACGCTAAGCAGAGTGGCAGATTATAGTCTTAGGTTTTCTGTATAACTTGCCGCAGCGTGTGTATGTGGTCTATGGTACTGAAGCCTTTTTGAAACCCGGCTTGTTCGGGAGGCTGGAATTCATCGAACCTGCTTGAGAGACGATTCGTGATGACCCTAGAAAAGAGCTTGTAGACATGGCTCAGAAGCGAGATGGGTCTATAATTCTTGAGCAGTGTTTTATCACCTTTCTTAAAGAAAAGCACCACCACACTCCTGTTTCATGCCTCGGGCGTGATGCCCTCGTGCAATACGGAATTGAAGAGCTTCTGAAGGACCAACACGTTCAATGCGAAGCTTCATTTTGTGAACTCGCTCTCAGTGCGTTACAAGTTACAACCCATGAGAGTCCTGTATTGAACTTTCTGGCTGTGCGGTACAAGTCAATTACAGCCTGTAAGAAGGGTTCTATATTTTACCTAAAATGTCTACTAAATACATATATATGAAATTTAATTATAACAATGTTTAGTCTAATAATGAGTCTACCTTATACTGCTTTCGCCGAAGTCGATGACTGTTCGTTGAGATTTTATAGACGAATTAATTAACAGGTCAAAATTGACTTGTAACGCACAGCCAGGACTGGCACAGATAAAAATGTCGATGATTTAGTAGTGATGGGAAAGATAAACCAAATAAATATATCGAAACAATGTATTACTTTTTTTTTACATTTGTTACATGTGCAACCAGATGATGGGCTCATTTAAATACGTCATTTTTGTGATGCGTTTGAGGGTATTTCAATTTCGTTCTCCGTACTTAGATGAACCGCCGACGATGGTTGACTGCCACTCGGGGACGTGGAGGTTCGAACCGAATCATGTTCCAATATGCGAACTTTGTCTTTGTTCCAACTTCTTCAAAATTTTGTCCAACATTCTACGAGACCGCATTTTAGACCCATTCATGTTTACGTATAAACAGACACAAACGTGCGTACTAATAGCAGGGTAACAACACTAATGCACTCTGCACTTACGTGCAGTGCTGACCAGGGCCCTACACAACAGGTCATATATGCCCTGTTCCGCACTGAATAACAAAAGTTTTAATCTGGTGCGAACAGGTCATATGTGACCTGTTAATTAATTTATATGTTGTCGGGTAGATTGTAAAATGACGAATCTAAGTGTATACTTGACTATATAAAAAAAATGAAATATCACAACTTTATGGCCTTCGCACCAGTGCAAAGTCGCGTATTTCGGTCGCCGCACCAGGCGAAAGTTCAGAACAGGGTCAAAATGACCTGTTTCGCAGTGAACGTGTTAAGTACCGGTGTTCCACCCGCTTTCAGAAGCTCTGAAGTGATTCCGTCATCACCCGGCGCCTTGTTATTCTTGAGATGTTTTAGGGCCATTCTAATCTCGTACAGGCTGATGTCCGGGATATCTTCGGTATAGTGTCGGGTCAGCTTGGCTCTCGGGTCTTTGACCAAGTTATCAATAGGTTTGGCAACTGAGGTATATAACTGCCCATAGAACCTTTAGAAAGATTATAAATCCCTTAAAAGATTATACAAGTGAATTTTTGGCAACTAAAATGTGTTTAAAACTATGAAAAGTAATGTCAGTTTGAATCTATAATAGATTCATCAATATCTTTATTTTCCATAAGCAATTGAATTTTTAAATTTTTCAAGATCACATAATTGACGAATCCATACTATATACTATTATACTATAATATTATATAACGCATTGGTGTAAACTGTAATGTTATGGAACCTGTTTTTCAATAAATAAATAAATAATAAATGCGAAAGTGTGTCTGTCTGTCTGTTACCTCTTCACGCTTAAACCGCTGAATCGATTTTGATGAAATTTGGCATGGAGATAGTTTAAGATCCGAGGAAGGACATAGGATAGTTTTCATCCTGTAAATTATCCCTAAAAAGATTGAAAAGTGAGTAAATAATTCATGATGACATTGATGACCCTGTAGATAATATAATGATTAGACCAAAAGCACATTTGCTCTTACATTTGCTTAGGCACCCCCTTTTATTAATTAAGGTGATTAGGTGGATATCTATCGTATTGTACGAGGTTGCTTCCATACTTCCAAGTTCCACGCGGACGTAGTCGCGGGCAAAAGCTAGTCTAATATAAATTTAAATTGACATTACTGATGAACGATTTTTTTCACTCGTTTCGTATTGCGCTGACCTAATCTCTCGATAAAACTGTTAGAAAATAATACGTAATGTTAAAACAGTAAAATGCGATGCCCTTGTGCAGAAGAAATTGATTTGAATTATATTTTCTAAGATTTACAAAGGTTGTTTACAAAAACTTTTTTCACACTGTAGCGATTCACATGTTCTCGTCATGTGCTCGCTATCATATAATCATATATCACCATCGTAAGACTCACATCATCATTGTCATCATCAGTTTCCCAACACATTGGCATCATATTCATTTATTTATAATATTCTCAATATTACACGTCAATACATAAAAATCATTTATAACTTAATACGTATACAAATTTAATTAACATTAACTCGTATATAGCAAATCCGTATATAAGTATTATTATTTTAAAAAACATAATTTTATTCACGAAACGATTTAACATTCAAAAATTCATATTTCGCCATCTAATACTAAAATCATCACTTAATAATTATAATACAATACAAATGCCTAAAAGAATTAGCAGTATGAATGTTTACGAAAGCAAGTAAAAATATTCCAAAAAGCTAAGCATCCTACCTTTTTAGAATAGCAAATTACTATTCACAACAATTACCAACGGAAGAATTGAGCTTTATTTATACTGTGTAAGGATCAAAATTGTGAGAATGTCCACTTTGTCCACTTTGTCCACAGTTAAGTATAAATACGGAGGGGAATTGAAGGATGGGATTCATTCTTTCTTGCGACTTCGACTGGGTAACACTGTTGTTTGGCAATAAGGTATTAAATTTAATTCTAAGGGGAATTTCTGTTGGGATTGCATTATTTTTCTGATCTATAATTATTTATTGAAATGTTGTGGGATTTTGTTGGTTTTTGAAAGCTATTAAGCTTAATTACATGCCAGAAATAGTGTTTTGGTACATGGTTGCCAGGTGAAAGATATTTAACCTTGCGGCTGTTAAACGAATATCTTTCAGACTCTTCTAGTTTTACCCGAGTTAGGCAGCTCGGGCACTAGCCATATATAAGTGCAGTGAATAGCCTACGAATGTGGATAGTTTTGTTTGGTGGAAGCAAGGACCACACGTGATGGACATGCGGGCCTTTCCGCGCTTGCCGAAGCCAAATGGACCTCCATGTTCGGTCTCATATACTTATATATTTATATGTCTGCTTTATATACACATATTAGGGCGGGTTACTCTGCGTTTCCGGTGTCTTAGCCACGCAAGGGGGGACCCACTTACACTGATTCTAGTCCAACCTCGGGTTAATCTCCCGAATTTATAGTTTAGCTTACCTAGGTTCCATACACGTTTAAATGTAAAAGTGAGGTTTAGGCCTCTAGTATTGGTGGTGCTAGCTAGGGCAAATGGGGGTATGGGGATAGGTACACTCCAGTAGGAATATTAGAACGGGTTTTTTTTTATCCTCCGAGCAATCGGCCATTCATCATTAACTAACATAACATTAATTCAAATTATTTTAATCTCGTCTGGTATAATAGATACAAACAGCTGATTTCTTGCATTGTGAGTATTATATTCTTTGATTACTATGTCTATGACTCGGGATGTCAGTAGTGAAAAACAAAATCTTGTAACAGTTTATAAAGAAAGGGAATAGAGAAACCTGTTATTTAAACCAATCAGATATTTAGAACCTTTAATATGACATCAATATATATAGAAATAATTAGTTAAAATTTACTGATTATGATTTAAAGTAATGTACATATGTTACAGCCTCAGTGATAGAATGGCAACACTAAAGTTAAGTCGAATCAGCTGACCGATGACATTCGCCCTTTCAATGAGCAGAAATAATTTTAAACTTTGTTATAATTTTGATAAGGAAATTGTGGATCGTCGTATAGTATGGAAATGCAAAGCATTCCTAAGACTGGATGTGGAGTATCTGAAGTGTAAATTGCTAAGAAAAGCCGAGGACTCATGGATAGCAATAATGAAAGTTATTCGTTCTCGTATTTACATCGCAGATCTCAGAACTAAATCAATTTATACATTCCCTTATCAGAATGAGTCAGTCGAGAGTTGAAAGATACTCCGAACGGACACAATAGTCTTCATGATTTCAAGGATGTACTACATTTATGAGTATGGTCAAACGAAAACCAAGTTCTAGAACTTATTAGAAGGGTTCTTACCTACTAAGGAAGAGTAGTGTACTAGAGGTCTTATAAATACAATTATAACTACGTTGTCATAGTCTTTGCAGCCATCACATATATTTAACTAGTTAAATAGGTAGGTAAAATCCTTAGAGTAGATCTTGTGTAGTTAACTTAAGAAGCTTGCGCCAAAAGACTTCCCTAAAAGATGGATCCTTGACACTTTGCTTTAGGTAGGACGTCATGTTTGCTTCTCAGGAATAGATAGGTAAAGCGTTCAGTGATACTCTCCGCACACTCAGGGTGGTAGGGGATTATTAAAAAAAAATTATATTTTTTTTATATACACAATAAAGATACCTTCTCCATTATACTATAATCTAGTCCTTACTAGTTCTTAATTGTGAAGACTAAAACAACTTCCTACTTATTGTATAGGTCTAGAATCCACTTCAGATTGGCCTACTATAGTTTATTTAAGGGAGGTATACCACCTTCTCAGATTAAGGTGTAATGACAAAATTTATTCAATATTGTCAAATATGGAAACTTAAGAACAATTAAATTCATAATAAAATCTCATAGACCCTGTAACTTTCATCTATTTATAGATTGGTAAGGAAGTGTAGTTTCATATTGTACATAGACATTTGATTTCTAATCATTCTGGAGTAAGAACATGCAATTTTAAAAACTAAATTACCTTTCATTCCAGAATCCTAATAAAATTTGGATAGAATCACATATTGATTTTTATTGTTACATAAAGTAATCTAGTTTAACTATATCTGACTATGGACTAAATGAATTTGATATTTCATATAGAATTAAATAACTTTTATAAGAGTATCCATAATATTCCATATTGAATCTTGCTATAGGAACTATAGATAGTTTTGTTAGCTAGACTACATAGGAAGTAACAGTTTATATTTTGAGGATAGATAGCATTAAGTTAAGTTGGAAATTTAATTTAGTACAAAGAACCAAGGTAGCAGTAGGATAGGAGAAGCTTGCATTAAATAAGTAAGAGAATACACATTTATTTGGTAATACATAGTAGCATAGCACAGTATATAGGTACGGAGGCACTTAACGACACATCACGGTTGAATTTCTCTTAAAAGAGCTTGAGTTACTACAACAATGTGGGTTCCGACCAATCTAGACGTTCACAACGGTTATACCGATCACATTTGGCCATACGTTATTAAGAAAAGTTCAAACTAAATTGTTATAAAGATCCTTTCATATTTAGATTTGTTTAGTTGTAGGATATAGAAGACTGGGAGCTGCTGTTAAGATATTCTTAGGTAATTGTTGTAGGGTTTCCTTAGGGCTTCGTTGTAGGAGTAGAGTTTAGTGGCGAGGGTGAAGCAGGCGTAGGACCAGGAGGTAGTTTAGGTAGCTCGTCGTCGTAAGCGTTACGATTAGTGGACCGGTTCCTTTAGTTAGAGCTTAGCATACATTACGATTGGTGGTCCCGTGACTCAGGATAACTCTAGAGTTGAAGTTCTTAGCTCGCAAGCATTCAGTACAATTGGCGCGCGTTCCCAGGATGTATTTATTTAGCAGATAGTCTTTATAAGTATTACAATTTGTGCCGTTGACCATGGATAGGATCAGTCCGGGATTGTTGAGTCGTGCCGATGCAGTTTGTCGTGAGGTTCATGTCTTGCTGTCTTCTTGCGTTTGTAGTTCGACAATTGTTTTTCATTTTGTTATTTCGCCATGGAATTTTAGTGGAGTTGTTAGTGACGGTTTTATTGAAGGGATCTTTGAACACTTGAGCTTTGAACTATGATGCCCTTACGGGTACAATTGTTGACGTGAGAATGGAAAAGAGATTCGCCATGATGGGTTGTTGGGTGCATGTCGCCTCGAAATATATTTTGTTGCATATTTATACACAAACTATAGTGAACTAGCTGTGCCCCGCGGTGTTACCCGTTCATCCCACGGGAACACTAAATTTATTCGGGATGAAAAGTATCCTATGTCCTTTCCCGGGACTTAAACTATCTATATACCAAATTTCATCTAAATCGGTTCAGCGGTTTTAGCGTGAAGAGGTAACAGACAGACAGACAGACAGACAGACACACTTTCGCATTTATAATATTAGTATGGAAGTATGGATAGAGTAGCTTCTTGATATAACACACGATATTTTTCTTATTTCACATAATAATAGTACCTGAAACAAAAGATTTATGTTAGAACAACGGGATATTTTTTATAAATCAATATTTTGCAAACAGTAATTAGTTGACAGTTCACGTTCATTTAGGCATTTTTTATTTTTATCTGTAGTTCAATAGTGGATTGTTTGAGATACGATTAAATTCGTGACGTTTGTGTTAACGCTTTACAAAAGGTTATTTTTAATATTGATTAATAATTAAATAGGTGGTTTATTTAAGTTTTAGATAATAATTTACGTTACATAAAATAATAATATTAAGTAATATACTTACTTTAGCTCAAATCAGATACGTAGACACAACTCTACTCAATGTGTTCATTTTATTAGATTTAGATATTTAGGGATACATTTAATATTATTTATGCATTATTTACATAATTGGGAAAAATAATAATAGGTAATTCATTTTTTAAATTAAAAACAATCAAGGCTGAGTGAACAGAAACGCTTTCAAATAAGTTGATTTGACAAATGACAGAGTGTTATCTGTTATCACTTATCAGTAATTAATATGATATCGAGATGGAATGATTATTTAAATAAATTTAATTTTAATATAGTATAAAGTCGGAATGTTGTAGGAAATTAGTTAAGTGAGGTAGAATAGAGATGTCATTGTTCTTGACTACAGGAAATACGAGTTTGTGAAGATTTTTTTTACATCAGTTATTAGTTCAAGCTGTGTTGTAAATTTGTTATGAAATTAAGGATAGACTATGAGGATACTAGGGATTTATTATTTCGGGGGGCGTAGATTTATTTATAGACTTTAGTTCAGTGTAGGAAATGTTTCACAATGAGATCTGATAAACATGACCCTAGCTACAATGTCAACCTTAGTATAAGTAAGGCTTCTAGCTACAATATTCATCTTTTAGTTTAAGTCTTATTAGAAACATTAAATATAGCAAATATAAGGAAAGTAGGAGTGTTAGTGATTTCATAAGTGGGGGGGCGGACTCCTTTGAGTTTTCTTTTAACACATAATGAAACAAATGAAATGAAAGTAATTTTATTAAAATAATTTTGGCACATGTATCACTTATAGGTAATTATTAGAATCGCTTGGTTATGTATGTTCACATGTAGCATAAGGGTATAATCATAGAACCAGACAAGAAAACCAATTGACATATATTTAATTTATTTTTGAAGCGAAGTAAGTATGTCTGTATTGTTACCATCAGACTTATTAAGGTATTCAGTTCTGTTAAATATCCTTATGATTAGGTAGATATATCTTCAGTCAAGTTTTATTACATATTAGTCATGATACTCGGGTTACATTTTAGATCTATAGTAGATTTTGTCCGGAGCTTGTTGTCGAAATCCAAAAATCTGGAAAGTAAAATAAATAATTATTGAAACAAGTTAGATTAAATGTTATTTGTTATTAAACAGACGTAGAAAGCGATACAGTACATTCACATACTTTAATTTGAGATATAAACATTTATAACAGTAGTCAAGGAAAATAAATTAAGTTCATAAATAAACTGCTCGACTTCAACTGGAATAAAATTGTAATCAGGTGATGGAAACAGGTTTGAGAAAACAATAGGATGAAGACAAAAAAAGAATTAGCAGTAATTATAGGAAGAAATTAATAAAATTTCGACCCCGAAGAAGTACCTACTGTTTTTGATCGAAGTCATTTCCATGAACATTAGCATGAAGATATTTTTAAACAACTAAGTTCTTTTTAAATTGAAACAATAGTACAGTAAGATAAATAATATTACCTTGTGAAGAAGTTCCAATAAGCTGCAGCAGTAGAAGTAGGGAGTTCAACTCATCCTTCATTATTTTTGCTTCATTCAAGATTAGTTTGTACTGAGAAGTTATCAAGATTTGCGAGGAGTCTGGAAATAGAAGACAGAAGATATTAGAATCAAGAAAAGAGCATAAATTGGCGTACAGAAGAATCAAGATTTACTTTATGAACAAACGCAGTTAAAACTTTTGTTAACTTACATTTTGTTAGTCTGTTACAGGTGGCGTGGAGTTCGATTTCATCACATATTGTTTAATTATCCGGGTCTCATTATATTTGCATACATTTTGAGATATAACTATAGCGCGAAGGTTAACGTAGTTGTTTTGATTCTGTAACAAAAACAAACATTGAATATAACATAACTACAACACGATTTTTCTTTGCTCAATATTTTAGTCAGATTATACTAACAAGCGTAGAAAATAGTTACCTTATTATCATAGACTCATTTTATCACAGTTTTCTTCATAACAATCCGTTTTATTGTACATTATTCTTCTATTCGTAATTTCATTCCCATTTCGTAGAATAGATAATAGGTTATGGAAAAAAAATTGACATTTGACATGTCGTGAGACGGTGTTGCCGGGTTTAAGAGATAAGATGACATAAATAGTAGACTATTATTAAGGCATAGATTCACTTACCTAGTTCGTAAGATTAACGTAACATTTATAGAATAGTCAAATATATATTTATATAAATTAGTTAATTAGACAACGTACAAGTATTTCAGTAATTTATTAATTAAAATCTATTATTCAATAGGGATATCAAGATAAGATCGATTAAGGAATCGATTACAGACGGAACATTTTAAAGGACAATAGTGATGTCACAATATACGTTGTACCGCAGTAAAAGTATTGCAACAGTATAAGTAACGAATGAGTTTGTAGGAAATTTTAACTAGAGGTCGCTATTAGTATATTTCATCGAATGATTTGCGTAATGGATCGATTCCATTAATACGTATTGTGAGGCCCTTTAATAAGTTGAAATTCGATAAGTTACATGAATGATTACGTAATGGATCGTTTCCATTTCATACGTATTTTGAGTTTTCTGATGACTTGAAATTCGAAAAAATTTCAAAAGGGTAGTTAGAGGTGAATCGAATCAGGTAGTAAGGTAATTACGAGGTTTATTAGAATATAAAAAAAAAACGAAATGTGTGAAGTGGATGGACAATTTTATTTTTTATATTAGAGAAAATCTTTATTTTGATTTTAATGAAAGAAGTAAAGGGGAACATGGGATATTTTAGAAAGGTAGGGTAGTATGGATTTTGAATACACAATGGGTGATGTTCTTCTGACTAAGTCGATGCGGAAACATGAATGTAGGAGCCTGTAGCGCGATGTATGAGAGGATGAATGGGTGGACTTTTTGAGTTGGATGTTGTCTGTATGTATTCAAGCTACGTTCGAAAGTATTCAGATCCGAAAACGGGGGGGTCTTCTATCTTTAGAGGTACGAACGGGAGTATTTTCTAAAGACATCAATTGGTTTGCACATACTTAGAAGTTAGGCTTAGTAAATCGAAGTTTCGATTTAAGACCGATGTGCGGTAGTTTGTGCGAAACAATACTCTACAGGGCCTACGGGCTAACCTTCTTCGAGCACGAGCAGGAACGTGCAGGTTTCACACACACCCATGTCAACGATTAGATTGGCCAACTGTATATTTTTAAAGAAAAAGGAATTGTGGATTAGTTTGTCCGTAAAGGCAGGATAAAACTAAATTGGTATATCTGTATGGATTTTGGTATAATAATATGGTTGAGGATAATTTTGAAATGAAACATTATTTCACAATTCGACTAGTAAGTCTATAGTCTTACAAGAACGAAAAAAAAAAAAACACAATTGTATGATTATAGAGCTGAAATTGGCTTGTTTATTCTTGATGTGATACACACACCGAGAAAGGAGAGTCACATGTGATTTTGGAGAAGAATTTGAAATCGGAATCAGTTATTGAATTGAAGTGAGAATGAATATTCAGTATCTATACCAAAGGTCTTGCTATGTTGTCTGAGGAGAGTTTTGTCAATTCATCGAAGAATTCGTACAATGTGAATTCGCAAACGAGGCTGAGCAATGGGCAGGTCAAGTTTGAGGTGTTTAGGCAAAACCGAGCTAATAGGGCTTGTTTGACTCACAACCAAACACTTCTTACGATGTGGTCAAGATTTGGAGAAATATATTCACGATTCAATGATATTATTCTATGGTTTGAATTCTGATTTAATACACAAGTGACCTTCCAAGTATTGGTTTAAACACACACACACTAAGGGTACGAATACTAACGGATTTAGAATATCCAAGATTATCACAAAATGTTATTTGCTTTAAGAATAATTGACATATATATATATATATATATACATATTATTTTTTTAATTGTTTTTACAATTTAATAAGGAGAATGCGAAGTTCTACGTTATTTGACGATGTCAATCCACTTCAAACTTTCGCAGGGGGGCGATTGTAGCGATTCACATGTTCTCGTCATGTGCTCGCTATCATATAATCATATATCACCATCGTAAGACTCACATCATCATTGTCATCATCAGTTTCCCAACACATTGGCATCATATTCATTTATTTATAATATTCTCAATATTACACGTCAATACATAAAAATCATTTATAACTTAATACGTATACAAATTTAATTAACATTAACTCGTATATAGCAAATCCGTATATAAGTATTATTATTTTAAAAAACATAATTTTATTCACGAAACGATTTAACATTCAAAAATTCATATTTCGCCATCTAATACTAAAATCATCACTTAATAATTATAATACAATACAAATGCCTAAAAGAATTAGCAGTATGAATGTTTACGAAAGCAAGTAAAAATATTCCAAAAAGCTAAGCATCCTACCTTTTTAGAATAGCAAATTACTATTCACAACAATTACCAACGGAAGAATTGAGCTTTATTTATACTGTGTAAGGATCAAAATTGTGAGAATGTCCACTTTGTCCATTTTGTCCATTTTGTCCATTTTGTCCATTTTGTCCATTTTGTCCATTTTGTCCATTTTGTCCATTTTGTCCACTTTGTCCACTTTGTCCACAGTTAAGTATAAATACGGAGGGGAATTGAAGGATGGGATTCATTCTTTCTTGCGACTTCGAATGGGTAACACTGTTGTTTGGCAATAAGGTATTAAATTTAATTCTAAGGGGAATTTCTGTTGGGATTGCATTATTTTTCTGATCTATAATTATTTATTGAAATGTTGTGGGATTTTGTTGGTTTTTGAAAGCTATTAAGCTTAATTACATGCCAGAAATAGTGTTTTGGTACATGGTTGCCAGGTGAAAGATATTTAACCTTGCGGCTGTTAAACGAATATCTTTCAGACTCTTCTAGTTTTACCCGAGTTAGGCAGCTCGGGCACTAGCCATATATAAGTGCAGTGAATAGCCTACGAATGTGGATAGTTTTGTTTGGTGGAAGCAAGGACCACACGTGATGGACATGCGGGCCTTTCCGCGCTTGCCGAAGCCAAATGGACCTCCATGTTCGGTCTCATATACTTATATATTTATATGTCTGCTTTATATACACATATTAGGGCGGGTTACTCTGCGTTTCCGGTGTCTTAGCCACGCAAGGGGGGACCCACTTACACTGATTCTAGTCCAACCTCGGGTTAATCTCCCGAATTTATAGTTTAGCTTACCTAGGTTCCATACACGTTTAAATGTAAATGTGAGGTTTAGGCCTCTAGTATTGGTGGTGCTAGCTAGGGCAAATGGGGGTATGGGGATAGGTACACTCCAGTAGGAATATTAGAACGGGTTTTTTTTTATCCTCCGAGCAATCGGCCATTCATCATTAACTAACATAACATTAATTCAAATTATTTTAATCTCGTCTGGTATAATAGATACAAACAGCTGATTTCTTGCATTGTGAGTATTATATTCTTTGATTACTATGTCTATGACTCGGGATGTCAGTAGTGAAAAACAAAATCTTGTAACAGTTTATAAAGAAAGGGAATAGAGAAACCTGTTATTTAAACCAATCAGATATTTAGAACCTTTAATATGACATCAATATATATAGAAATAATTAGTTAAAATTTACTGATTATGATTTAAAGTAATGTACATATGTTACAGCCTCAGTGATAGAATGGCAACACTAAAGTTAAGTCGAATCAGCTGACCGATGACATTCGCCCTTTCAATGAGCAGAAATAATTTTAAACTTTGTTATAATTTTGATAAGGAAATTGTGGATCGTCGTATAGTATGGAAATGCAAAGCATTCCTAAGACTGGATGTGGAGTATCTGAAGTGTAAATTGCTAAGAAAAGCCGAGGACTCATGGATAGCAATAATGAAAGTTATTCGTTCTCGTATTTACATCGCAGATCTCAGAACTAAATCAATTTATACATTCCCTTATCAGAATGAGTCAGTCGAGAGTTGAAAGATACTCCGAACGGACACAATAGTCTTCATGATTTCAAGGATGTACTACATTTATGAGTATGGTCAAACGAAAACCAAGTTCTAGAACTTATTAGAAGGGTTCTTACCTACTAAGGAAGAGTAGTGTACTAGAGGTCTTATAAATACAATTATAACTACGTTGTCATAGTCTTTGCAGCCATCACATATATTTAACTAGTTAAATAGGTAGGTAAAATCCTTAGAGTAGATCTTGTGTAGTTAACTTAAGAAGCTTGCGCCAAAAGACTTCCCTAAAAGATGGATCCTTGACACTTTGCTTTAGGTAGGACGTCATGCATAGATGTGATGAGATCCCACAGTGGTTTGTTCAGCTTAGACTAGGAGCGGAGTTCCCCATCCTCTAGCTGAACGCTTTAATTCGATTTGCTTCTCAGGAATAGATAGGTAAAGCGTTCAGTGATACTCTCCGCACACTCAGGGTGGTAGGGGATTATTAAAAAAAATTTATATTTTTTTTATATACACAATAAAGATACCTTCTCCATTATACTATAATCTAGTCCTTACTAGTTCTTAATTGTGAAGACTAAAACAACTTCCTACTTATTGTATAGGTCTAGAATCCACTTCAGATTGGCCTACTATAGTTTATTTAAGGGAGGTATACCACCTTCTCAGATTAAGGTGTAATGACAAAATTTATTCCATATTGTCAAATATGGAAACTTAAGAACAATTAAATTCATAATAAAATCTCATAGACCCTGTAACTTTCATCTATTTATAGATTGGTAAGGAAGTGTAGTTTCATATTGTACATAGACATTTGATTTCTAATCATTCTGGAGTAAGAACATGCAATTTTAAAAACTAAATTACCTTTCATTCCAGAATCCTAATAAAATTTGGATAGAATCACATATTGATTTTTATTGTTACATAAAGTAATCTAGTTTAACTATATCTGACTATGGACTAAATGAATTTGATATTTCATATAGAATTAAATAACTTTTATAAGAGTATCCATAATATTCCATATTGAATCTTGCTATAGGAACTATAGATAGTTTTGTTAGCTAGACTACATAGGAAGTAACAGTTTATATTTTGAGGATAGATAGCATTAAGTTAAGTTGGAAATTTAATTTAGTACAAAGAACCAAGGTAGCAGTAGGATAGGAGAAGCTTGCATTAAATAAGTAAGAGAATACACATTTATTTGGTAATACATAGTAGCATAGCACAGTATATAGGTACGGAGGCACTTAACGACACATCACGGTTGAATTTCTCTTAAAAGAGCTTGAGTTACTACAACAATGTGGGTTCCGACCAATCTAGACGTTCACAACGGTTATACCGATCACATTTGGCCATACGTTATTAAGAAAAGTTCAAACTAAATTGTTATAAAGATCCTTTCATATTTAGATTTGTTTAGTTGTAGGATATAGAAGACTGGGAGCTGCTGTTAAGATATTCTTAGGTAATTGTTGTAGGGTTTCCTTAGGGCTTCGTTGTAGGAGTAGAGTTTAGTGGCGAGGGTGAAGCAGGCGTAGGACCAGGAGGTAGTTTAGGTAGCTCGTCGTCGTAAGCGTTACGATTAGTGGACCGGTTCCTTTAGTTAGAGCTTAGCATACATTACGATTGGTGGTCCCGTGACTCAGGATAACTCTAGAGTTGAAGTTCTTAGCTCGCAAGCATTCAGTACAATTGGCGCGCGTTCCCAGGATGTATTTATTTAGCAGATAGTCTTTATAAGTATTACAACACGTAACGCACACTCAAGATCCGTTAAAAAAAATTTATACCCAATGGTACTCAATATAACCTTGATGATTTATAAAAAAACCATACAATGCGAATTATTTCAGTTTGAGCGGCAATTATACCCTTCCCGTATTGGACTAAGTGTAAACATTCAATACCCAGAATATTTTAGAGCTAAAAAGTTCGATAACTATTGTCGAATTTGCGGTAAACTAAAATATAATAATCACGTAACCTTTCCTTCCCTGGGGTTCTCCAATGACTGGCAATAACACCGGTCAATGGAAAACCCCAAGTTATTTTTTACTGATATCATATTTCGAAACAGAATTATGTTTTTCAAAACTATTTTTTATGTGGGTAAACATAACACCACATTTCTTAATTGCTATATAGAAAAAATCAATTGCGTTCATACGTGGTCCACACCGGGACTCGAACCCGGTATCTGGATTTAATTACCGGTCGAACGTCCGTACCGGTCCCGTGAACAATTACTAAGACAGTTGACAGGAGCTATGGCTCCGAATGGCGAGACCTGATAGGCTAGTTGACTCAAGTCAAATTGTATTAAACTAATGTTATTTTCGTATAGTATTTAGCATAGGAAATCTAAATATATATTTCAGTTCATACAAGTGCGGATAACAAAACAGTGAGGCCATCACGTATCCGTTCAGTGGTGCTGTCGCCATTATTGACGTACGTTCGATTGAGTTAAGTTGGCACCTGAATCTTATGGCGTTCGTTACTTAGGACATTATTATGACAGGTCATATTATTAGTAACATTTGGTAACATTGTAGACGAAAATAATTTATTGTCATCTTAATAGATGTCGTTAATATATGTTCAGGTAGGTCTATGAGCTAATTATTTTTCAAGATGCTTTGAATAGTAATCTACAATAAACAATAAATATTCAAAACGATATTTTAAACTAGCCTCAATTTAAACTAAACCAAGATGATGTTCACAAGCGTGGCACCGAAGGTGAGGAGCGTTCTAGGGAAGGCGCCTACCCACTAATATAAGTAGTAACTTAATGCGACGCCGAAGGCCGAGCTCCACGTAGCACCGAAGGTGCAGAGCGTCCCAGGGAAGCCACTCACACATTTAAACTTACATTAAGTGGGTGGGCGCCGGCGGCCTCGCAATAAGTTATTTAAATCTACGATAGACATAAAATTTTAAAAACGATCTTTTAAACATAAGTCAGAATTAAGTCTTGCCTCAATTTTGAATAAACCAAGATCATGTTCACAAGCGTAGCTCCGAAGGTGCGTAGCTCCGAAGGTGCGGAGCGTCCTAGGGATGGCGCCCACCCACTAATATAAGTAGTAACTTAACGCGAGGCCGTAGGCCGAGCTCCACGTAGCACCGAAGGTTAAGTGGGTGGGCGGCCTCGCATTAAGTTATTTAAATCTACAATAGACATTAAATATTAAAAATAGTTTTTTTTAAACATAAGGCTTGCCTCAATTTTAATAAAACCAGGATCATGTTCAGAAGCGTAGCACTGAAGGTGCGGAGCGTCCTAGGGAAGGCGCCCACCCACTAATATAAGTACACTCGGGTGCAAAGAAATCGGACCACCCCAGCATTTTTAACAATTTTCCAATTTCTGTAAAAACTGTAAGGGTGACCATAACATATTATATACCATATGAATGGTAAGCTTTTCCTCTATAAATTCATCTGATTTCCGAAGGTGTGCGGCCAATACGTTCAGATTTTCAGGGCTTAGAACGTTACCGCCCTAAAAATGCGAACTGGAGTAAAACTTTTGCCTAAGGGGAAAACTGTGGTTCTAAGGAAATCGAGGAAAAATTAAAACAATTTTCAGCAATTTAATATCGTGTTATGCCTCCTCTAGCCCTACGACAGGCCGTCTTACGGTTTTTTATCGACCTTATTAATTTTCTTACGGTATCTTGAGGGATGCCCGCCCATTCTTCTTCGATCGCATACCTAAGCTCCAATAAAGTTTCAGGGGCGGGATTTCTGGCTCGGATTCTTCTTCTCAGCTCGTCCCAAATGTGATCGATCGGGTTCAGGTCAGGACTTCGTGCTGGCCACTCCATAACGCTAATGCCCACCTCCTCCAGGTAGTCCATAGTGGTCCGGGCTGTATGCGGCCGTGCGTTATCTTGCATGAGGATGAAGTCATCGCCGATAAAACCCTTAAATGGAACCACATGATCCGCCAGGATTTCCTCTACGTATCGAGGAGCAGTCAAACCGCCCGCATTTCGCCTCGTACCTGGCCCTGTGATGAACACAATGTCCGTCTTCGCTTCCAGACAAATGCCAGCCCAGATCATGATTGACCCGCCACCATAGACAACACGTTTCTCGATGCAGCATTGAGAATACCGCTCCCCAGGCCTCCGGTGAACTCGTGCTCGTCCATCATTACCCAACAAAGTTATCCTGCACTCGTCGGAGAAAAGTACGGACCTCCATTGCTGAAGGGTCCAATCTTCATCTTCGCGAGCGAAGACACGTCGTGCACCGCGGTGTCCTGGGGTAAGTTTTGGGCCATTGGCAGCCCTGTGAGCTGTCATATTCTTCTCCTTCAGTCTTCTGACAGTCCATCGGCTGATAGACACATTCCGGGTCTCTCGGAGCTTCTGCTGAAGCTGAACAGCATTCAATCGACGATTTCGTAGCGATGAAACAGCGATTAAACGGTCATCTCTCTCTGAAGTACTACAATATTTGGGGTAGTATCCATGTTTCTTCAGTTTTTCAGGGTCGAGTCGATGAGAGCAGTGTTCAGGAAGACGTATCAATTACGAATTATGCATAAACAATGATAATTAATTGTTTTACGCCTAATGGTAAGTGGCCAATTAGTGCATGCGTTAACGAGGCAGTTGGAGGGGGGTGATTTCCACGCCCACATTTTGCACAATATCCAATCCCGCCCTTGAATATTGGTGTCATTTGATAGGCCAGAAAATTATCTATCACGTGGTATTTAAATTGTTACGGTCGAGCTTACAGTTTTAATAGAAAATGGAAAACTGCTAAAAATGCTGGGGTGGTCCGATTTCTTTGCACCCGAGTGTAGTAACTTAATGCGAGGCCGTAGGCCGAGCTTCACGTAGCACCTGTGACCGTCGCGCGCGCGTGATATAATTTCGGAAAGTTCCTCGTAGTTTTGTACGTTCCTCGTATTTTTGTGTGATAGCGTTGTATATTATTAAGATGTTATGATATTCCAGAAATACCAGTGTTAAAAAATATGATGCTAACAGCGTAAATAATATGACAAATCGTACCTTGTTTCAATACGGTGCTTTCACCGTATTTCAATTTACGTCCTGCAATTTTACTAGTAATTTCATAATACAATATGGTGACAGTTTCCTTGTGTAATATAATTATAATCTTTCTCTGGAGTATCATCGTATTTCTGTGATATAGTTTTATTTTAACAGGACAGCGTGGTATTGTGTCAAGATATTACTATCTTGATACTGTTATTAATATTACTATTATATTCGGTGACTAAATCTTATGATGAAAGGTCATCACATTATTACATTAATTCTTCTAGAAATACAGTAATTTCGTTATATGGTACAATTCTAGCGTGATATTTACCGACGATCACTTTATTTTAGTACAATTAACCATATTCCTGATCAATATTAACGATATTTTAAAATGAAGCCGAAACGACATTTTTCTCAGTGTATAAGAAAATGTTTAAAATAGAAGAAAAATGGGGAAAGTCGTGTCACTATTCCAGCGTTTTGATTTAAATAAAAAGTAAAGCTGATTAAATTTGATCTGTCAGGTACAGGAAACTGACCAAGCTCTCTGGCAACACTAGCGCCATCAATTTAACACGTTTCAGCGGACAGATTTGGATATATACAAATGCTGCTCCTCCCCTTCTAGACTCAGTCGTCCAAAGGGCTAAAGGTTGAGAAGGGAGAGAAAGAAATTAAAAACCCATTATAATTATGCAGTATTTTTATTGTTACAGTATCGCGAGCCCGATGTGACAGCTGCTAGCGGCTCGCTCGCTCTACGTCCGCAGCCCACCGCGTTACAAACTATCAATGGGTACGTATTAGGCGTTATCAAACGCGCTCTTTACAAATTGAATCTAGTTGAGGCGTACACATGCAAACGCGCGTTTTGGGTGCGTCCTGCGCGCGCTCTTACATTTTGGGTTAAACGCGCGTCAGCCTTTCAGATACGCCACTATTTTCTTGTTAATTTTCGCAAACATTCGTGTACAGGACACGCATAGGTAACGCTCATCGAACGCAGCTTGTCGCGTTTAATGTGTACTCTCTCTTAAACCTCCCATACTAGTCCCGTAGTAACGCCGCAGGCCGCGAACATAACGCTACAAAATTATTACAATACAATAGTTTTGGCAGGTCGCAACAATGGTAAAATGCAACTAATTCCGTACACGACAGAAACACGTATCATATATTTACATTACAAACACTCTGTCTCATTTCGGAACTAAACACTACGGTCCGTTACAAAATTAACTAAAAAACTATACATAGGAAACGAAGACAGAGGTCGACATCATCGCAAAGCGAACATTCCAACTACTAAGTCTTATAAGTGAACATTTTGTCTTGGGCGATATAACGAGAATTAATACAGCCATTTGATTTTATCCTAGAGTTAGAGTAACTTAAAATCGACTATCAGTGCACAGAATACCTACTATGTACATTACGACTGGTAAATAAGAGAAAAGAATCACAAGAAAATACGTCATTTTATCATTTTTTGTTTTTTTTTTTTCATTTTTAAGTATAAATCAGGATTATAATTATAACATAAATCGTGGTGGTATTGAGTAAAAACTAAGAGCGTTATTGAAAGTAACTTAAACAATGTAATTATTATTATATACACAATTGAATTAAAACAGGATTTCTCCTTTGCAAGTGACTTATTAATTCGAGTAAATTATTATAAGTAATAGAAAAGCCGTGGACTGGCCCGAGGAAGAAACTTAACTACAGACCACTTGTGTGAAGACAGTCGTGTACGCAGAACTTAAAATATACGAGATCTCTGAAAGTCTGGAAACGCGATACGTACATTACATAAGCCCTTTATACCTCTCAGCACGCACTCATACTGCGAGGATTTCATTACTATGGAAACTAGTTGCTAATCACAATGCAAAAAAAAAATCTTATCAAATTTCATTCCAACGAAAAATGTAGTAACTCTGAATATGACGCTAGTCATACGACCTTCTAAGGAATTTCTAAGCTAGATAGCTATTCGCCACTGATCTGGGATAAAATAGCTGTTTTGGACTTTTTTTATATTGTACTATAGAGTGTCAGTAGCAAACGGTATAATTTTCTTCACGGATATTATGATTTCTTCACAGTAAAGTGCCATGCTAAGTTTTCGGGGCATAAAATAAGAAGCGTGTTCGCAGGCGGCAAACTACGCGCGCACCTAACCTTTACAAACGCGGATTACCTCTATGCGTCTACTTATTATATTGTTATTTACATACATCCAATCCAACGCCATTACAAAGTTACATTACATCCCAACCTGAGACTAATCCCAGTCTAGTCTTCAAAATAAAATAATACCAAAAGGTATTTTGAATAATATCAATGTCTGTTAAAAATGTGATGTCATACAGTTTAAAATTAATGTCAATCTGATCGAGACTAGACTGAAATATACTTTGCTCATAAAAGTCGGTAAGCGAATTCTAAAAACCAATAAGTAAAATACGTGAAAGTAATCACTTGTTATGTACAGGGTCACGTACATACAGCAACTGTATACGGGTGTGTTTGGGCTGCTACAAGCTCTCTCAGTAAACGCGATACATATGTGACAAACACCTGATGTTACCTTCTACTTACTAAGTTATGTATGTATGAAAAGCTATACTTTCTACCAAGTACCAACTTTTAACTTTAACGCATCTTAAAATACATACGAAACGGTTTGTTCACATCGTAACAGTCGAATATCGCTCGACATGTTCGAATCGAAAACGATTGGCCTGATGATGAATCGCGAACCGATTCGAAACATGTCGAGCGATATTCGACTTCTACGACGTGAGTAAACCTGTTTCATATCTATTTTAATAAGTCTGAGACTCACGGCAGTTTTCTGTGTCAAAAGTAACGCATCTCTTCGGGCTGAATGCCAATGATTTGGGATTTAATAAAAAAGTTAAATTGATTATAGACATACATTAAAATCGAACAAAGAATTGAACGTCTCAATGCTATACCTAATGATGTCATGACATTATCGTAGATAGTTCAATAAAACAGTTCATTATCAGAATACGAAAGAGCTTGTAACTGGCCCTGTTCCATTAATTACGCCTAGCGGATCACAGTGTCAGTTAACTGTAAGGCAAGGTGGGTGTCGCGGGCCGGTGTAGTGCACTCAGCCAATTTCATTTGTGGTCTTTAGTAAATTCCTCTCACTAATACTTCTTATGACTTGATCGATATGCTATTGCTTTGCGACTGTTCAAATCAAATTGGCTGATTGTACACTAAGAGACCAGCCTTCTTTGTACCATCGATACCTGTTTGTTGCAATTGGAGTATTCATTCATCTATTAAGGGCAGCATGGATCAACCAGACTATGTTCTAGCGAGATAGTTTCTGTTACATATCTTTCATTCTAAATATGGAAACCGTTCATTATCGAGGATGTCACCTACTTGCACTTTAACATATATCCAATAACCTGCATAGTCTCACACACATTTATTCTGTTGATTTTTTACTTGGCGAATATGATCATGATATAAGTAGTATCAAGATGTAAAGAGCATTAAGTAAATTTCATAAGGGTAATTTAAGTATCAAAAATTTATAAATGAGTCAATGAATAAATATGCTAATAGACATGCATTACAATGAATGTTTTAATAAATCCTGCTACGATTGCAACAAACTGGCCAACCTACATACATGAGTGGGCTTGCTACAACGGCTTTACTCCCATACTAGAGCCTAACAATAATACTATACTTTCATTTATTTACATTCTTTTTTTTCACTTGTTTTGTTTATAGTTTTGAACTAGTTTTAAGGCTACGACGTCTCTCGACACTCACACAAAGTCACTATTCTAGTCATATGTTAGCGGCGTGAGCGACAACACAAATATAACATCAATTTTGAACTAATTACAGTACGAATATTCATACGATTAATGCCAATGAGGAATAAACTACGTGACCACGCACACTAACACACCCCAGTATATTTAATACAAACCTCTAAATCTATAAATGCTTGAAATACACATGTATCCATTACATTTACTTCCCCTATACGTCTCTACCGCAGTGATGCTTACGAGAACTCGTTTTTCTATTTATATATCGAGTAGGTTAGTAGTTTTAATACTTCTAATTCTATCTATCCTAACTACGTAAAAATGTTCAGTCGATGTTACATACAATGGTGTTTAGGAGTAAGCTTAAGATACATATATGTTACAAGTAGGAAAGTAGCCGGCCGAGAGATTCGCGAGTCAGTGTCGACAATTCAAATCTACGTTAAGTACGGTGCCGGCCGACCTTCCTCCTACATATTAAACATAGAGAACACATACAAATCAATATTCCAATAATTCGGTCATATAAAATGAAATTCAAATCGATTATTACGCATTATAATTAATTATATTGCAACATTTATTGCTAGCAATGTCCGTACGAAACACAATGAGGCACACAATGAAACCTACACATTAATTACATACAAATGTATAATTACATGGAATCGCTAAATTAATGAACATAACTAGTCTAAAGGCGATCACAATCGCAAGGTTCTTCCACCGAACTCTGATGCCGTAAGTCGGCACACTTACTTGGAGCGTAAGTCTAAGTCCTTGAAGCCGAGGCTCATTCACTTTTCTTGTAAACATTTCACTGTGTCCTTTTCACTTGTCACTGATGACTTATTCTTACGTCGTCTAAGCGACTTTCGTTGTATAAAATAAAGTCACACTCGACTTGTCCGCTCACCGATACAATCTCCAATGAACCTACGCTAAACTACCCACACAACGCTATACGCTACACTATAAGTAAATAGGAAAAAATATATAGATTTGGTAGTGACGTCACAAGTAGCGTCAACAGATTCTTGTTTTGCTTTCATTTCTCTGCACGGTAAGCTTATAAAGAGCACTTAGGATTGTGATGGCTCCATATTTGGTATTCTAATCCCAGATAAGAACTGCAAAAAAACTTGGACATTGTCTAAAAATATCAAAGTATTCTAACGAGTCTCGCTGCGATTCTTCTCAAGTTTTCCAGTTCTGATCGCAGAATTAAACTGTTCTCTTCATAAGCTAGAGGTGCAAGCGTACGGAATAAAAAGGGGAAAGTTTACATCTAACACGAATGCGCTTCTACATTATTATCGCGATGAGGTATGGTGCGGTTTTTTACATTTTAGTTATAGATAGCTATCGATTACAGTTTTATTTGAAAGCAAATCAAAGGAATCCTCAAACGAACTCTAGCGAAAGAACTAGTTAGATCTGTGCTGAACGATATTAACATAAATACTTGATTATGTCAAATAAGATAACTTCATTCCCTTTTTGTTTCTGAATATCTACATAGAAAATGTTTCATTGAATTTGTACCAGCACAGAACTAAAACTAAAATCACGCTATAAATCTAAATAAACTAGAAGAAACTGCGTGGCGTTCATTAAATTTTAGGAACGTAATTCCTGAATCAAAACTCAGGATGGCTCTAGTTTGAATTCATTTACTATGAACGCGACGAATGTAAAGTGTATTGGAACGCGACGCAATTCGATCGTTATATTCAGTGGCGCAGCTAGCCCTAGACGGGAACCGTGTTTATACAGATATCCCAATGGGAAGTTTCCAAAATTGCAGAGAGTTACCAAAGAAAAGTTTCGCTACTTTCCTAAAAAAGTTTCTTTATCTTTTCAGGAACCATCTTAATTTTTTGAAAACCCCGCAAATTGTTAGTCCCTAGTCGTTACATTTTGGTGTACCGTGACCAGGATACTCCGTATCGCAAGACGGTAGCTACGCCGCTGGCCTAGGATGTCAGTTATCGTGTGTCGGTGTAGACCGCGCGTCGCTTGTCTGCGCCGCGCTTGGACTCGCGTCATTCCCACTGGTGCGGCGACGGCGGCAGCTCGGAGGGATGCGCGACGGTGGAGCTGCAACATCACACGGTTAGATGCGTCGAGGGAGGGCAGCACCCAAGCCACGAGAGAGTTTGTTGGATTCGGTATTTCGTGACTAATTATTTGTAAATAAATCAAAAATGTTTCTACAATGAAGTATTATATTCTCATTCTGTGATCTTATTCGGACGCTTTAGTTATTGGGAACTAAAATAATATTATTATTACGTGATTACCCGTTTGAATTGTTTTATTTGAGTAATCGCAATCGATAAGCTGTGATACCATTATATAACAAAATATACATCAGCTTTCTATACGTCATGTCATTTAAATACGGTGAGTTCTCTTAATAACTACGTGCGTCTGCGAGATATTGTTATATTCTAAGGAAATTTAGTACAGATCAAATTTTATTATACTGTACAATTTATTAGATCAAAATACGTTGGGTTAAATATTTGTATCCCAGAATACTAGTTTAAATATTTGATTGGGTTTCTATATGACGATAACTGGTATTTTTTATCGCCAATCTTTAAACGTAGGAAGTTTCATTTCAAATGACAGAAAAATGCATTATTTATGCTCAACTTTTTTGACATTAGACGTCCTGAATCCATCAAACTTTCCAAGAATGTCTGCATGCATTTCCAGTTCTGAATAATACGTTCAGATTTTCATAACAAAAACTATGATAATAAAAGAGATTTAGAATAGCAAAACTGCATCACAAATCAATACTACTGTCCAATAAGAAAAAATCTACTATATAATAACAAACGTAATTTTCTTTACGTTAAAACGAGCATTTAATGTCAAAAATTCACCACAACCAAAGTGCATGGCACTGTGCTCTCTCGACTACTCATGCACTACAGTACCCTCCATATTCTCAATATTTAAAGCATTTCGAAAATAAACTTCATTAGCAACGAAGTCTACATTTCTAAAATACTTTAAATGTGACGAGAACTCTGGACGGAACAAAGGCCCACTATCCGTACCTAAAACAAACGCAAACCTTCTTCAAATTCAAATCGAATGTTTCCACATCGAAATGAAAACAATTCAAACAAAATTTGAAGAACACATTCTTCATTATTCATGCTTGAGTGAGTAGCTCTGCTTTTTAATGCATTATATTTTTTTCATTTTCAGAGTGACTGTATTGGTATTGAAAACTCAATCATATCCAGCAGTCCTCTAGGGCTCGTCTTTATTAAGCATCCGCCACTCTCGTACATGTAGGTGTCACCAATTGCCAGATGCTTTATCATTTACCTATCACGTGAAAAACATGTCTATTATAGGCCTAAAGTTCATAGAGGTAACATGAATATTTAATTTTTACTAGTAATAATTGAAGATACTTTTTAGCATTAAAATAGCCCACTACTCACAAGCACGAAACTGAGTCAGCATGCAACCGAACCGGACAACGACGGACCGAATATTGTAACAATCAACCCTTTTGAAATTACCAAATAGACATCCTCGTGGCAAGGCAATGTTTACTTTAGCTTCCGAAATGTTGAGTTATAAATGTATGTCTACTCGAACATTATCCCCAGTAGTAGGGTGCTTTAAGACCAGCTACCAACTGCTTTAACTAACTTCAACAACTTCTAAAACATTGTCCTGTCACGTGACGTTCGCGAAAACTGGCTGACAAAATACACCCGGCTAAGATTGTACTTGTCAACAATTAGAAGATTTAATTGTTATAGTTAAATTTAAAAACAAGGACAATCGAGTGCGTGGGCCGGTTCAGTATTCGTCTAGCGGAGGTTGGACAACGGAAGGTCATAGCGTGCGGAAGCGCTTACTGGGACGACCGCGGCTACGCAGCGCACAGAAAAATCACGGGCGATAGCAGTAGTATTTTTGCCGCCGTCTTGAAAGGGGAACAAACTTTTGCTTTCGAACCCGCTCTAGAGCTGTCGCAGGAACACAGAAAAAAAAGCAGAACGTTATTCAACTACTCACAACAGCGGTGCTTATAGAAAGCGCGGGAGGCACCACCATTTCAAGAGGGTTGATTTAGCTTGAAAACAGCGGTTCTGCGTCGGTATATACAACGTCGGAAGCGTTGAGATATAGATAAACAAAATAAAATAAACCCATGCAAAAAGGGCTTCGGCGAAAAGTTGCGTAGGTGAATTACTGTACAATCGCACAAACCTACACACATCACTACGAGGCGGGAGGGGACGGGAGTAGGATCGACATAGGCGCTTCACTTCTGCGATCTCCGGCTGACGATCAGACGCGATGGCACGTATACAGTGAGGCCACACTGACGTGCACACTAATGGATCGCACCGTGCCACACATACGTAGTTGTGATGACCATTTGCTTTCTCTGATTTATTATCTCTGTTATCGACGTTTGGACAACACTGACATATTTGTATCAATTGCCAAGCTGACTTAGATATTAAAAGATTGGTATCTATACAATCGGTTGTACCAAGTATTTTTGGGTAAGCCACGTCAAACATAACACGTTAACGTGCCTATATCTTAACTTTTATATGGCACAGCCGAGCGTATGAGTTGAACTGTTGTGTATGTAACACTCAAATATAATAATTAAACTCAAAGCAGTGTTGTCCACGCGTCGCCGGGGACCTAACAAGCCGAGTCAAAAGAGTCTTTAGTTTAAGAAGGCACACATGTTTTTAATATTTCAATTAAGGCGGTAAGTGATCACGAATTTTTACCTGAAATTTACCCTGACTAGGGTAGTTGAAAGGGGTTCAATGAGAGTTAGAAATAATGTCAAAATTGTATCTTTTTCAGTACATTTTACATTGAATTGTGTGCTCTCGTCCCTTTTGACTGGGCGTATCTATAGTGGCACATTGGGTGCGGGTGTCTATAGCGGGCGTGTTAGGTAATGTATCGCAAAGAAATCACCTAGTGTCGGTTGGTGGCGGTTGGCGGTTGGTTGTTGGTTGCGGTTGGCGGCGCCTTACCTTGCGAAGCTCTTGAACGCCGCGGATTGCGGGTTGATGCACAACGGCACGCGAGACGTTTGCAGCTGCTCCGCTATGAACTTGTGGATTTCCTCTGCGGATTGATAAGCGGTTGGGTTAGATATCGTAACAAAAAACTTTAAAATAAATATGAAAACGTATTATTGGTCTTTGTAATCAATCACAGTAAACAACATAAACATGCAACAGCGGAAAGACTAAAAAACTTTCACTTGTCCGTCAACGAGGGTTTTTAAATTATTATGTAGATGACTATAATCACCACTCAAAGTAAAGTACAGAAACTTTTTTTATATCTCATTCATTATTAAACATATTTCTTGCTTTCGATTATCGGAATATGTCAGACCTATGTCATGTCACGTTTGATGAATTAACCATTATAATCGTAGTCATGGGGGATCGACAACTACGATCGAACGATTTAGATTAACTTGTATGAAATTGCGAAGAAGTCTGCGTATCTGCATTCGTTATTATCACGTTACCTAGCTGTCACCAGCTCGTGCCGGCCAGACCGTGTCAGCTGTACCGTTATTGTTTTCTTATACCATGGTAGAAGAAAACAAGGTATTCGCATAAGGTAGCTACTCCGGAATGACAGTGTGGACTTTCGACGTCATCACGCTATGTTTAGTTGGTTAGTTCTGTCTATCCGTTTCTCTGTTGCCAGGTGTATCATGCATAATACTACCGATTCCCTTGTTACCTGTATAAATTTCATAAAATCGTGAGTGTTTTAAATCAATTATTACGACTAAATAAAATTAAGTCAAAGAACATGACAACTGCATAAATGCATAATTATTTATATTTATGTACGACTGGCGGCAAACATTTTTTTAAGCGACAACTAAACAGTGACGTAGAAAGTCCCATTAGCCGGAGTGTCATACCATGTTTTCCTATACCATGCATTGTGTATTTACCTTTCGTATATGGCGGTCAAACTTTTCCAATCAAATGACAACTTTGGAGAGTAAAACAATAGGTTCGAATGGTTCGTCTGGATCCTTTAACAAACAGCCGAAGGGTTAAGGTAGGTCGGCGCTCACCTTTGACCTGGTGCACGGAGGTGAGCTTCCGCTCCCAGCCGTCGTGGAACGGGTGCTGCGCCACCGGCTCCAGGTCCGGCGAGTAGTGCCGCGCGGCGGGCGGCGCGCTGTAGCAGCACTTGCACATGCACGAGTGGTACCGCAGCCGGCCTTCCTCGAGGTACGGGTGCGCGAGCGCGTCCACGACAGAGATGCGTTTCGCCGGGTCGAATACCAGCATCTGGAATTGGATTTGAGGACACTTTAGCATTTCGCTTTATAAAGGAAGTCTTAAGCGCGGAAGTAAGAATGTTTTCAAAAACATTTTAAATTAACGCAGTAATAGAACATGTCTGATATGGTGCATAGGCCTTTACATCTTTATCAGATGATTTTATGTATGTGGGAGCGATAGTGACGTCCGCAAGATTGGCATTTCAATATGGGGTCGTTGATGATTGGGTTGGTGAAGCGACCCTCCTCTCATTTGGTGTCTCCCTCGCGTTTCGCGGCTAGAGCCTGAAACCGACTTCCGTCGGCGACCTTCTGTAAAAGACGTTACGGACACTACTCTCGTTAGCCAAAGTATCCCAATTAGCAGAAATACAGTTCCAAATTATCCGGCCAACTCGCGGACGGGCCTTCAGCTCGCCAGAGGAGGCACGTCTCAAATCTACTGGTATCCATGTAGGTGGGTGGTCACCTGCGCGAGTAGATGCACAGCCTCGTGCGTGGCTTGTACGGAGAGCGTGTATAGTGCAGCGAGCGCCGGCGGGCGCGGCGCGCGACGCAGCATGTGAGCGCGGGCGCCCGCGCACGCGTGCCGCATGTCTTCGAGCGACGGGGTGCCCAGCAGCTCTGTTATCAGCTCCAACTGGAATGTGAACAGATACTTTTGTAACATGGGTTTATCCTAAGAGATATCTTAAGAGGTTGATCCTAAGAGAATACCTACAGAATACATTTTCAGTACCCTTACCATGAGTTTACAGTGACCGTCTCGTTTCTATGAAGCATTGTAGTTCTACAAAGTAACTGGTAGGGGCGCTGTACTAATTTCAATACAAGTCGTTTACGCTGTCGCTAGCGAGTACGGTCACGTTAACTCGTGATGGTAAGGTAGGGGTACAGAAGTATTTACATTTCGAATCGAATTTCGAAAGCCGCCTGAGAAATTAGCCTACACTGTTTATTATTAGTATTTTCCAGTTTCTAATTAGTTGAAATACGCGGACTATTGAAAGGTTACATGGACCTATAGTTGAAGTAACGAAGCAATCTACAATATAAACTAACCTGTGGAAAATTGGATTGTCTTTCATAAACATTATTTAAACTTTATATAGTAAAATAGTATTAATATAAACAAATACTTATCGTAAACGTAATGTACGTAGGTACTTAGTTACGCTGGTTACGCTCAGTTACTATAATTTCTAGCTTCAAACTTACCCTATTCTATAAGTCTTATAATTATGTTCTATATTCCCAATTAGATATGAAATGTGCAAAATGAAGACGGGCATCTAGAGGCTGTCTAAACCCTATATTTAACCAGTCACACGATATTTCGTTACAGCTATCCTAGATACGTCAATCTTCACCAGGCAGTCTCATCATTCTTTCATTCAAAATATTTTGTTTGTTGCAGAAAATTATAGCCATCAATGGTCAAGTATAATAGGACTTGTACATGGCAACCTTTAACATCGGCGCGGTTGTAATTTAGTTGTTACTTCGACCAATTTCACATAGAACCAACGCTCAGACCAGAGAATTCTTTGAATTTGAATCTTTAAGTTATCATATAAAACAAACATTTGAATGAACAGGTATTTTTATCGGACGTTACTGGAATATTCAAAATCTTATGGTATTTTGTCTTACAAAACAAATTACCGAGTCCTTGAGAAGAAATACCGCTGCAAATGTTTCCATACAAATCGAGGTTAACGGTCTGACAGAGAAAATTCAGTTTTGGAGGAGGGAACGGACGAGAACGATACCTCGATTTGTATAAGCCGGCTACGTTAAGTTTGCACCTCATTTGTATCCGACGGAATAGTTACCAGGTGCAAACAACGTAAACAGATAGTCTGCGAAAAGGAGCAGTGATAATCCTCTTAGGAATGCCGATGAGGAAAATAAATCAATTTTCCGTATACCTACTTAATACCCTAAACAGTCTCCATTCATAAAAAAACATCTAATGAGTTACAGATTTGGCGGAAAAACATGCGTAAAGACGATATCTTTAAGAACAGTCTAGAACTTATCCGGGAGAAAGAAGAAGGTAAGGTTATAATCATAAATAAAAACATACCTGTTGCACTGGACTCTGAGCTTGAAATAGGATCCTTCTGCCGAGCAGCTCACCAAATATGCAGCCCACTGACCAGACATCCACGGCTGCCGTGTAGTGGTTCGCACCCATCAGGATCTCCGGTGCCCTGGAAATTTTGAATGGAAATAATTAAGAGGGGCACTATCCTTATTAACACGGCTAAAAGATAGCAAAGAGTGAATCTCTCCACTATCTCCAATTTATATTCGACCTCTTTAAAACAAAAGGCTTCTTCGCCACTTACAAATAGGCCAGACTGAAGCCATTTGGTTTTCCTATCACACTAATACTATAAAGGCGAAAGTTTGTGAGTGTGTTCATGTGTATGTTTGTTACTTCTGCAAGCTCAAACAGCTGGACCAAATTGGATAAATTTCGGTATGAAGGTAGCCGACACCCTGGATTAACGCATAGGCTACTCTTTATCTCGGAAAATGTAGTGTTCCCGTGGGATAAGCGGGTAACACCGCGCGGCGCAGTTAGTGTTGTATAAAAGCAACACGTTATTTTATAAGGCTTTCAAACTGTGTAAGAACATTTATTATTCGTAAGCGTGGAGCTGTTTTTATGCTGCCAGCGATATGGACGCAATGCGGCCTAGTTTCCAAAGCGGTCAACAAAGTATATAAGGTCATACATTTAGCTCGGTTCACGCTTGTCGTAGTCACGTTGGCTGGAAATACAACGCGCCAAAAATAAGGCACTTTCCTCTGATATGAAACCACGTGACGAGATCTTGTGGAATAATGAGTTGTGTTGGGTACGGTAGAGAAAATACTTATTTTCGTGTTCCTAGGAAGCCCTATAAGCCCTATATTACACGTATTACTCTCTTTATTTTTGTGCTTGGGTTATGGTTGTTCTATGTATTTAAGTAATATATTTATCTATATAAGTACGTATATCGTCGTCTATTACCCATAACACAAGCCTTCTTGAGCTTAATTTGGGACTAGGTCGATTTGTGTGAGGTTGTCCGATATTTATTTATTTTATTTATTTATGCGGTCCTAAGTTCGAATCCCGGCAAGGGCAAATATTTGTGTGATGAACTCGAATATTTGTGTCTGGGTCATGGATGTTATTTGTGTTTAAGTATGTATATATCTCTATAAGTATGTTTATCGTTGTCTATTGTCCATAACAACACAAGCCTACTAGAGCTTACTGTGGGACTATAGATCGGTTTGTGCGAGGTTGACCGATGTTTATTTATTTTTCTATTGTGCGTTAGACGTGTACGTATATGTTATATACGTGTATATATAATATACACATAATTTCTTATCTAATTATAAATATTTTTAATGTCTCAATATGACGATAATATTTCATCCAAACGAGTTTAAATTGTTATTAATGAATTAGTAAAATGAAGGCAATAAACAGTTATAAATTGTTAATCTTGAAAATATAATTAGCGACCTTACCCATTCATCCAATCATTTTTCGCGGTAAATTTTTCCAATACTAAAAATTAGTTGCTCTTAAGCGATCGCTCTTCAAAGTATTCAAGCTTCGCGGAGTTCTGATATCGGACTCAGTCTAAGGAAAGCCATACTCTAGCCCGAACTAATGAATATTTAACGTTTTCCAGAAGCAACACCTTACTTGTACGAGTTTTTCACCTCCATCACTAACTGGGGAGTATTTTCGCATTGGAACTTTATAGAGCAAGTTACTTTTTAAGTCCGATATCCAATTCCGCTTAAGCACCTAAACAAATAACCCTTTGGTTATGCAAGCGGAAAAGTTATATTGAACTGTAGTGTTTCACAATATCCCGTAGAGGCTTTGAGAGGCTTGGATTTAAACTATTAGGACAAATGTCACTAATTCAATTGACATTGACACGTGACAAGTTAACTTTTAGTAGCAAATACTTAGAGCGCACAGCTATATCGGGTGATCAATCCAAATGGGTCAGTAGGGAGAAGCCACAAACTATAAAAGATAGGGAAATCTGTTCTTAGGAACCATGGCGTCGATTTTAGATTTAATAAAATACTGCATTAATATTTTTCATACATAGCTCGGTAAAAACCGCTGTAAAGAATAACACGACATTCGATTACTTACAGAATTTTAACCAGGTTCAATTCCCGGTTATGTATGAGATTTATAAAAAAATAATAATGCAGTTTCTATTCAATCTAAAATCGACGCCATGGTTCCTAAGAACAAATTTCCCTATCTCTTATAGTTTTAGTTTTCTCCCTACTGACCCACTTGGATTCATCACCTTGTATATTAAATGTAAAGTGGTGCAATAATAAGAAGAATAGTTACCTGTTACTGGCATGCAATAACTTGGTAATAATTATAAACGCATTTTTTTAAAGGACAATCTTACACAAATCGATTGAGTCCCAAAATAAGCAAAGCTTGTACTATGATTAATAGACGAGACGACGATGTGACGATGGTAAATAACATCCATGACCCAGGAACAAATATTGAAGTTCATCACACAAATAGTTGCCATGGCCGGGATTCAAACCCAGGTCCGCCAGCTCAGTAGGCAAGTGCACTACAAACTGCGCCAACCGTCAATTTATAAATTATGAGTCTATAAATATCTGTTTTTTAAATAATTCAAGGAATTCTAATGTTGGAGAGAAGCCATTAGAAACTACATTTCGCATCGGGCTTATTTAAAAGCAAGCAGATAAGCGGCTTTACTCAAGATAGGAGTTTTACTCAGAGCCAGACTGAGGCACGGTGTTTTATGCACCTATTTGCATCCATATCCCCTACCCCTACCCTGGTTGCCTGGTATTAAACCGCCTAAGTAATTGATGCTCTATAAAGATAGTATCGGTCACAATAGGTCAACTTGAACTTAGGCTTATTCAATTAACATGACTGTTATGTTTAGCAAAAACAAACAACATAACATAACTAGAGGCCCGTTGCGGCGTCGAACCGCCGCTAGAATATGGAAATCCGGAAGTGTTACCGAAAATAACTACTTTATCGATAAGAAGTTTTTGGCGAACGAAGAATAAATACTGTAACTATGTTTTAACTATGTTTTTTTTTATATATATATATATTTAAAGGGCTTTGTCGCTAAGCGACCACATCGCAATTTCGCAAAATTATTTTTTAAAAACGGTAAAACATGCCAGGCTAGAGCTAGGCCTGATAGCCAACTGCCAGCTTCATCGTGCCAACCTTTTCAACTCTTGTAAAAATAACTTGTGCATTAATGACATGTGATCTGCTGATCTGTTTCACAAATAAAATGCATATTATTCGATTTATGGAAAAATTTAATTCATAAAAATAATCCCATATCTTAAAAAAATAATTGACATATTTTCATAGGACCGAACATAAGATTGGTAGAATTTCGTTTGTTGTTCTTTCTTCAGGGCATAAATTTATCAATTTGATCGATTTCTATCAATTTCCAGAAATAGCACATGAATCGAAACGACAGATTTGGGCACTCACTATTAAAAATAGTGATAATAAAAAATGTTACATAAACTCAATTGTATGAAATAGAGAACCACTATTATCAATGCTTGTTTTCAATATATTATCGTGCAAATTTTCTTAATATGGGTGCTGCCATGTCATCATCATCAATCAATTTATTCAATAACAATTACATATTGTGTTTGAAATTCTTACGCTAGGTATACTTAATCAAACCCTATTTACTAATCTAAATAAATAACTGACCAACAATAGGTACTCCACCATAAAAAAAAAAAAAAAAAAACAAAAAAAAAATGTGTCAAATATGAGTAATAAATAAAATCCAATATATAAAACAGCTAAAAATGTTGAAAAAAGAATATTAAGACATTTTTTTTTCCAATAAATTTAGAGCTGAAGGCCTAATACCCGCGAATTCCAAATTCAAACTTTCGTCTTTCCTCTCATTGAAATAGTGTCTGACAGAAGAGTGAGGGAGATGCTATCTATCTCAAGTCTATGATATAAACCTAATTTTAGGGTTTCTTACTAAAGTCGGTAAAAACGGAAGCCTTATAAAATCAATTTGTTTTGTTGACAGCAGAATTTGTCAAATTTTATTTTGAATGAGTATAAGAATGATCAGCCAGACGTCATTAATTCAAATATGATTTATTATTGAGCGCGTCGATTTTTTGAAATTTGCATTATATGTAGGTTATTTCTACCACCAAGTTTCGCATGTTAGGGTAACATGTTAATTATTCCACATTGCCAACTGGTCCACAATGTCAGCTCCTCTATTTTCCCATCTGGGTCCCAATGCCAACTTGTCCACACACCCAACACGTCCACATTGCCAACTCGTTCATACACCCAACTCATCTGCATTGCCAACTCGTCTATATTACCAATTCGTCTCCATTGGCAACTCGTCCATATTCCCAATTTGTCCACATTGCCAACTCGACGATATTTCCAACTCGTCCATATTTCCAACTCATCCACATTCCCAACTCGTACACAATGCCAAATCATCCACATTGCCCACTCGTCCATAAACCCAACTCATCTACAATGCCAACTCGTCCATATTACCAACTCGTCTTTATTGCCAACTCATCCATATTCCCAACTCGTCCACAATGCCAACTCATCCATATTGCTAACTCGTCCACATTTTCTACTCGTCCATACACCCAACTCGTCTACAATACCAACTCGTCTTTATTGCCAATCTCGTCCATATTATCAACTCGTCCGTATTACCAACTCGTCTTCATTGCTAACTCATTTATATGCCCACTCATCCACAATGCCAACGCGTTCATATTACTTGCTCGTCCACAATGCCAACTCGTCCACATTTCCAACTCGTCCATATTCTCACCTCGTCCACAATGCCAAGTCGTTTATATTACCAACTCGTCCATACACCCAACTGATCTACATTGCCAACTCGTCTTCATTTCCAACTCATCAACAATGCCAACTCGTCCATATTGCTAACTCGTCCACATTTCCAACTTGTCCATAGACCCAACTCGTCCACAATTCCAAGTCGTCCACATTTCCAACTCGTCCATATTCCCAACTCAACGATACACCCAACTCGTCTATACAAACTTGCCTTATTATCAGCCCGTCTTTATTGCCAACTCGTCCATATTCCCAACTTGTTCATTTTGCCAACTCATCCACATTCCCAACTCGTCCACGTTGACAACTCGTCCGTATTACCAAGTCGTCTTCATTGCCCACTCGTCCGTGTTCCCAACTTGTTCATTTTGCCAACTCATCCACATTCCCAACTCGTCCATATTCCCAACTCGTCCACATTGAAAACTCGTCCATATTACCTACTTGTCCGTATTACCAACTCGTCTTCATTGCCAACTCGTCCATAATGCGAACTCGTCCACATTGTCCCCTTGTACATGCTCCCAACTTGTCAATTTTACCAACTCATCCACATTGCCAACTCATCCACATTTCCAACTCGTCCATATTCCCAACCCAACTCGACGATACACCCAACTCGTCTACTATACCAACTTGTCCTTATTATCAGCTCGTATTTCTTGCCAAATCTTCCATATCACCAACTCGTCCGTATTACAAAGTCGTCTTCATTGCCAACTTGTCCGTATTACCAACTCGTCTTCATTGCCAACTCATCCATAATGCGAACTCGTCCAAATTGCCCACTTGTCCATGTTCCCAACTTGTCAATTTTACCAACTCATCCACATTGCCAACTCATCCACATTTCCAACTCGTCCATATTCTCAACCCAACTCGACGATACACCCAACTCGTCTACAAATACCAACTTGTCCTTATTATCAGCTCGTCTTTATTGTCAAATCTTCCATATCACCAACTCGACCGTATTACAAAGTCGTCTTCATTGTCAACTTGTCCGTATTACCAACTCGTCTTCATTGCCAACTCATCCATAATGCGAACTCGTCCAAATTGCCCACTTGTCCATGTTCCCAACTTGTCAATTTTACCAACTCATCCACATTGCCAACTCATCCACATTTCCAACTCGTCCATATTCCCAACCCAACTCGACGATACACCCAACTCGTCTACACAATACCAACTTGTTCTTATTATCAGCTCGTCTTTATTGCCAAATCTCCCATATCACCAACTCGTCCGTATTACCAAGTCGTCTTCAGTGCCAACTCGTCCATATTCTCAACTCGACCACATTTCCCATCCCGTCGACATGCAAGCGGAAGGACTTAGTTTTTTCTTGTAAAATACCATTTAATTTACCATGACTCATGCCATTTTCCTTGGAATTATTTTTTTGATGGACTTACATAATCATATTTATAATAATCTATAATAAATTTACTTATTTGAATGACGTTTAAATTAGTTTTACTACATTTTTTCTGCTTTGATTTATTGTAAAACTCGCCTATAAAAATAATCTATTCTTGAATGACGGTCAGTTTTTCTAGTCTTTCGAGTACCAGTCCAACTCGCACTTAACCGGCTTTTTTCTCCACATTTTTAACAGGTATGCGAAAAAAGTTTCCATATGAACATTTTAAAAAGAAAAACAACCTGGCAATTTAGAGCATTGACATAATAGCCCCCAATAAAAAAGACATTAAAAGTTGTCAGAATATGGTTACTGTCATTCATTGTCAACAAACTGTAAAATTATTTTTGCATATTCGTACATGTTTTAAGTGTTGCGGATATTATGTTGTCGACTCAAAAATAATATTTCATCATGCTGAACAACTTACTCAGGTTTGTGAGCAAATCATGCTTATTATTATTTGGTCATCTTATGTCAAAATAGGGATCACGTGGTTAGCGCACAGTAGTTTTTACAAATCCATTTTTCAGTACCTTTTCAGGAAAAAATTAAAATTCCAAGAGTTTTATGCACCTCTCCAGCATGAGACGAATCTAATGACATATCATTTATCAAAATCGGACCATAACTGTAGATCTGATGGGATGTACAAAAATCGGCCTCGCGTAATATATATATAGATAGTACCGACTGAGCTGTGTAATCCAATATTTCTGAGCTCATTGTTATAATCGGAATTTTATAAAACGTCCGAAATTTTAGTAAAGCCGCCATTTCAATTTTAATCTTCTCGCCTAGACAGTAAAGATGATTTTGGATTAGATGATTCATCTCACATAGGTCATGGCCAGACCCCCACTCAGGCCCCGTCTGAAAAATATTCTTAGATACCAATGACAAAACGGCCAACTCGAATGATTTCAAATACACTATCTATGAATTACACTCACAGGGCTATGTTCCCATTCAACTGACCTTGTTTTTTTATGTCATACGGGGCAAAACGACCGAACGGATCGCCTAATCGAAAGCGATTACCGTCGCCTATAGACGGCTGCAACACCAGAGGAGTCACAAGTGCGTTGCCGGCCTTTCAGGTGGGAGTACGTGTGAGGATCTCTTTTCTCAGGTTCCGACTCAACCCTCGCGTAACCGTATATTTTGTTAGTTCACTGTTACTCTCCGCGAATCTCACACCTGCAAGACTTGCAGTCTAGTAGGACTAATTCAACTGACCTGTAGTATTGCGTGACGACTTCTTGCGTCATATTCTTGCTGGCGTCAGGTTCCTCGACCCTCGCGAGTCCGAAGTCGCATATCTTGAGCACGCAGTTGCTGTTCACAAGCAGGTTGCCAGGTTTGATGTCGCGGTGCAGGATCCGCGCCGAATGCAGGTACTTTAGACCTGTGAACAGGGAGATATGTGGCTTAGTATTTGCTAATTACTGTTAAGAATAAGTAATAGCTTGGCAATATCACTATTATTCCCATCGATTCGATATTTAAAATATTTTTTTGATAAAAAGAATGCCACTCATATAATTACGAGGGGCGTCTGAAAAGTTCTAAGCCTAAGGTATTTCGAGGTTATATATGCGTTTATGATACTGGCCACTAGAAAGGCCATTTAAAAACAAATTATTAAAAAATAACATGTCACGTTTTTATTATTCTGTTTCGAGATATTCAACGGAAAAGTACATCATGTGTGAATTACCAACGAATATTACGAAAATTGAGCACCGTGCTGTAATTAAATTCCTTACAAAAAGTGACAAATCACCGCAGTGTATTTTTGAGGAAATGGCTATTATTTACGGTGATTCTGGGCCTTCTTATGCCACAGTCAAAAAGTGGAGTCGCTTATTTAAACTCGGACGGGAATCGATCGAAGACGACCCCCGCTCAGGACGGCCAATATCGGTAGTGACCGAAGAAAACGTAGCAAAAGTCAAAAACCTGGTATTAGAAGATAGAAGAATTAAGGTTTTGCAAATAGCTGAGGTCTTAGGTATTAGTAAAGAAAGAGTCGGAGAAATTTTACATGAACATTTGTACATGAGTAAAGTCAGTGCTCGTTGGGTACCGAAAATGCTAACGGCCTTCGATAAAGTACGCCGTGTGGAAACTTCTCGGGCGTTTTTAGAATTGTGCGAAGATGATTTAGATGAAGTTTGTTCCCGAATAGTAACTGTTGATGAAACATGGATCAGACAGTATGATCCGGAGTGTAAGTCTGAGTCGATGCAGTGGATTGAAAAGGGTGAAAGGCCGCCGAAGAAATTTAAAGTGCAAAAGTCGGCCTCTAAGTTAATGGCTACGGTATTTTGGGATTGTGATGGCATTCTTTTAATCGATTATTTAGAAAAAGGCTCTACGATAAACGGAACTTATTATGCAAATCTCATAAGACAGGTGCGACAAGCCATAGTTGAGAAAAGGCGGGGTAAACTAAGGAAAGGCATTTTGTTTTTGCAAGACAACGCACCCGTTCACACCGCTAATGTTGCGAGGCGTGCTCTGAAGGAAGTTGGTTTTGACGAAATTGACCACCCACCCTACAGCCCAGATCTAGCCCCAAGCGATTATTTTCTATTCAATAATTTGAAGAAAGAGTTGAGGGGAAAGCGATTTAGAAGTGACGAAGAGATGAAGGCGGCTGTACAGGAGCATTTTGAAGGGCAAAATGAAGATTATTTTTTTAATGGCCTAAAAGCACTGTATAAAAAATGTAAAAAATGCATTGATTTAGGAGGAGACTATATTGAAAAATAAACACGAGTTCATTCGTGTAAATTGTTTTTTTCTATCTTAGGCTTAGAACTTTTCAGACGCCCCTCGTATGCCCATTCAGACAATGGAACATAGTATAATGAATTCAGAGCATATTAAAATAAATGGGTTTAGTCACGTCCGTTTATGTATTTTAATAATATGTCTGAGACTCACGGTAGTTTTCTATGTAAAATTAATTCAGTGCTTTATTGACAAAGTCATATTATCTACCTTTACACTTAGGGTTCGTAAATTGCTTTACAAATATTTTGGCTATTACTTTCGATCGAAAAGTATGCGTTTACAGGATTTGTTTATTTATTATTATAAAAGGTCTTACACGAGGTAATTTTTAATTCAAAACTCTAAGAGTATATAGTAAAGTTAAAATTTGTAGTAAACCCTTATATTTCCCTAGAGATTGACATTTCCATTAGCATACGTGATACTAAGAAAATTGTAAAAGAGATCACGTCTCAATATAGGGCAAATGCTACCCAAGCGAAGAAAAGGTTCTACACGTAATGTGAAGATAATAATAACGTTGGTAAGGTCATTAAGGGGATCCGGAGTGCAATCACTATAGGTACTGACGCACTGTTCACGACTCTTGAAAGCCGTAGTTAATCATTATTTCCCGTAAAACTCGCTTTACTACCTTATGTATCATCTGCTCGGTAAAATGTCGAATCACTCGGTTTTCGATCCATATCATTCCGTAGTTAAAATTTATAGAGCATATAAAAATCTTTATAAAAGCGGAATGCTCCATATGAGTCAATTCGATGCGTCACGAATTGATTAACTATAGCATCCTAATTAGCAATATAGTAAAGCGATAAAACTAAAAGCTGTGTTATATTTTAGATACGATTGGAATGTGCGGGTCTTGGTAGATTATACGTGCCGCACTAAATTTCGGATATCATTGAAAATTGATACGTCGCTAATGGACCAATCAATTTAATGTACATTGTATAAGCGTTATCTGCTGCCAAGGTGAATCTGAGCCAAGCTCCCGTGAACCACTTTTGGGCAGTGTGCAGCTGGTTATGTGGAGAATTCTATTTTGTTACGCGAGTCGGCGCTAACCCAGCCCAGTGACAACTACTTTAGATTGGTCGATACTAGATCACCTATTCGTCTCTCAGATAGGGAAGGAAAACGTATTTCATAAAATAAAGTGCCCTTCCTTGAGGTTCATCATTAGTTCACTCTGATAAAAGCCATGTGGATTTACCTACCGTATTTTCCTGACTCATTACCGCAAGATAGACAGATTTAATATCGCTGCGTCGCACACACATCCGCCAGGTCCTTTGATTTAGTATAACTGATACTTACCATATTTCCTGTGATATTTCAACATGCGTATCTTAATAATGTAAAGTCCTGAATATAACCGTTATAAATCAAAAATTATAAATGCCCGCGCCATAATGCGTTGTTGGATCATGGCATTAGGAGCTCGGGCCTGCAATCCAGGTTACTAGCTAACGAGCCCCGGCCATTCTTCGAACAAGAACAATAAATAACGAGTTACGTTGCGCTCCAAGTGTAAATTGCTTTTGTAAGAGAGTGCCAGATTCCAGCCGTACTCTTTACATAATAAATGCGTAGGGAGCAAGTATAGCTCATTAGACATGACGTGTCTCTCGCCCCAGCCCTTTGCTAACGAAGCCTGAATAATGACGCCGTGGTACGGGGTACGCCAGGGGACTGAAAACTGAAAGGAATGTACGTGAATGTTTTTGCATTCAAGTTGACGCGGGAGCGTTACAGGGAAATGTTTCTGCTGGGATATTAAATTTGTGACGTCGGGATTATGTAAAAAGTCAGTAATGACAGCTTGCCTTGACTCGATTCGGGCCTAAATTGGAAGCTTGAGCCTTTCATGTCTATGCGGGGCTTTCGTTTTAACGTTTGGGCCGATGGATGACAGATATATCCGCATCACTGTATCAACGTCAACGATTAATGAATTCGTTATCATTAATTTATAATATCTACAGGCATCAGAATGAAGTCCCAACTATAGTTTTGACGCTCCGATGACCTGCTGTATAATGCAGCGTTGAAACTGAATTGAATTGATAACTTATAAGGAGTTACCTTTGTGAAGACTAACTTCAAAAGATACGGTATTGCTACTATTTGTTTTTTACGCAAGGAAAGCTGTCATACGCATTACCTCGTGCACGCTCGTGTCATTCAGCTGAAAACCTCTGAAAGTTAACGTCACAAAGAGAAAAATTATCCGTAAACGCAACTCAATCTTGGCAGAAGGTGTCGTCACTCTGGTTGAGTATAACGGAGATGCCACGACATTGCGTGACAGCGGCAGGAGTGTGCGGTACGTGTGTCTCGCTCGCTCGTATGCCGCCGCTCTCGGATCTCTCGCTCAACCGCTCGCCGCGCCGCTGGTCGCGCGTTAGTGGCAACCCCGTAACACAGTAAGCTGGCGCCGTCCACCGCAACAAGAAATACATTTTGTTTTATACAAAAAGCCTCCGAATTAATATTGTTAAGACTTTCTGTATAGTTATGGTCAGTTCCAATTTGACTCTACGAATATGGCTTCGAAACAAACGTTATTTATTTAATCGTATGGCGTACATGTCGCATAAAACAAAAATGTGAAACTATAATTTAACATCTATCTCCTTCACCCATCGGGCTGCGTTCACACTTGGAGAGAATAAATCCAGGGATACCTCATCGTATTTCCGATAATATAGATAACAAACGTTTAGAGAGAGATATACGTAATCTATTAATTACGCAAAGGAAACTGTCATTGTGAAGAATGAAGAATGAAGTAAATAGTAGGTGAAACCCCTGATAGTAAATGACCTATGGCATTAATTCCGCATTTCGTACGAACATTTTTTTTCTAGATTTAAATAATCAAAGTTATTCGAAACCCTGCAATTCGATCCCGTTCATACCAAAAGCGAGGCCGTCGCTCGGGTTTTAGAGATGTGCCGTTCTCGAGAATGTTTTCACTCGGCAAATCGGGAAACGTTCCCGAGAACGAGACAACTCTACTCGGGTTGGACATAACACAAAGTAAGTTGTCGCCGCCCGTCGCCGCCCGCCTGATGCGCCGTAACAAATTAACGCCAACAAGTCGCGTACAGTTTAATTTCCCAGCGGGCCGCAATTTTCGCCAGCTTACTCGACTTTCAAATAGAAAGGACTGTCAAATACGGTAAATTAACTAAGCTATATGAGTTTAGAAAGTGGCCGTTGTTATAATTATGTATTTTAATTAAAATCATACGTGTTGGCTTAAATGACACGTCCAATAACTATAAAAGCAAACTTTATCATATTAATCAACAAGCTGTTAATTTGATTTCATTCTACAGCAATTTCACGAGCAATTTGTGTCAATTAAATAACATTTACACCTCAATTCAAAATTGTGTCCATTTAGTTATACTATACACGATGGTAGAGTTGTTAGTCCGCTGTTTTCTAACATATTTGTGCGCATCGGGTTACAAGCATGAAATTTCTACCACAGATAGAGTGTTCCACGGTGATTATTTTCAGATGTGGAGGGAAGTCAGATTCGTCCCCTGTCAAGCGGGAGAGCGGAGTGAATACGGCCAAGTATCCCTCTTTTCTTTCTTTATTGCTGGTCAGTTAAGTCTACCAGGACGTGTTTGGTATCGTTTCCGTGTAAAACAAATATCAGAAATTAATTTTTTATGTTATTTTTGTATAGTTCTATATAAAAATATGGGTGTAATGGCCGAAAAGGTAAAAATTACAACAAGTTTTTTTATTCAATGAGGTAAATTAGTTCAATTTCGTGAACATTTTCAAATTATTATTATTATTTCAAAAAGTCTATTTAATCTGGTTTCTAAAAATATATGCATGTTGGGCACTTCTCATACAAACAGTAGCTTAAAATATATCTTTACGTCGGCGTAACCAACGTAAATCTCCGAACGCATCCTATTTCGCTTCATTAAATACATTAAATAATGATTTTTAACATGCTTTTACATATAATATTTACTATATACGTCCTAAAAAAACAAATTAATGTAATTAAAACAAAATATTTTTTTGCTAATGTATCACGAGCACACGGGCTAATTTCAACATCAACAATTTATTTAAGTTACCTACTGTTTGTATGAAGAGTTCCCAATATTTATATATTTTTAGAAACTAGATTAAATTTTCTATTTTGCAATATTTTTGTTAGTTGTAAATATTCAGGAAATATAACTAATTTATCTCCCTGGATAAAAAAAACTTGTTGTGATTTTTACAATTTCGGAAATACAACCATATTTTTATATAGTACTATAAATAAATAAGATGAAAAATGTTTTTTTGATATCTGTTTTACACGAAAACGACACGACACAAGTCCTACTAGCGTTACCTGATCAGTAATATAAAAAGAAAAAGAGGACTCCTTTGTCCTCTTCACCCCACTTTCCCGCCGCACAGGGGATGAATCTGACTTCCCTCTACATCTGAAAATAATCACCGCAAAATACTCTATCTGTGGTAGAAATTTCGTGGTTGTATCCCGATGTACACAATTTCGCGACTTAGCAAAATGTACTAGAGCACGCAGGCTAAGCTTAACATCAACATTTTTTTCAAGGTACTTTTTGTATCAGATGTGCCCAATATGTAGGTATACATTTTTAAAAACAAGATTAAATTTGCTGTTTAGTAATATTTTTTTAAATTGTAAATATTAAGGATAGATAACTAATTTATCGTTCTGAATAAAAAAAACTTGTTGTGATTTTTACCTTTTCGGCAATAAATCCAAATTTTTATATGAAACTATTCTTAAATAACATGAAAAATTAATAGCTGATATCTATTTTACACGAAAACGATGTCGCGCAAGCCCTAATAGCCTTAACTGATCTGTAATAAAAAAAAGAAAAAGAACAGTACTTGGTCCTCTTCACCCCGCTCTCCCACCACACAGGGGACGAATCTGACTTCCCTCCACATCTGAAAATAATCACCGTGGAACGCTCTATGTGTGGTAGAAATTTCATGCTTGTAACCCGATGCGAACAATTTCGCGGCTTAGCAACTCTACTATGATAGTTTAAAGTTGATAAGGGAATCATATAATACGTGCTTAACTGTCGATTGTGTTATATCAATTTCTTCAGAACTACTTTCACTATCCGAAATTTTGATGTTTTTCCAGATAGTTACACACTACAGATATCGTAATTTCGACCACTAGCACTCATATACTAGCTACATATCGATCATCGAAGCACTATGCGCTTAGGCTTTCGGGGTTGGTTACGGTACAATTCCCATTTATATATAACAGACGACATTGTAGCCTGTCAATATAACTGCGCGGTGACCGTATTGTTTTCATTAAAATACCATACAAAAACCAGTAGTGTCCCTGCGGTCAACTGGGACCACTAAACCGCCTGCGGTCGGACTGAGAATTGTACCTTCAGGCCGAACTGACAAAATCGGTTTATCGGAGAAAATGGCCCGCCAGTTCCTAGATAATAGGCACACAAAGAACCCTCGTGTAACTCCGGCTTTAACCTCAAAGTTCCGGTGCCTCCTGCACGGCAGGTATGTTCCTTTAAGTGAAACTTACACATAGTTCCCTGCCACCCTAGTTAACGGGCATGTCGGGCAGTAACTAATAAACTCTAGTGTAGCTACAACCTTCTACCCTCAAAGTCACTTAGTTTCGGCCGAGCGCGACGAGCCCTTACTTCTGCCCAACTTACTAGCGCTCACTGTAGCATTGACTGAATGGTTCCTCCTAAATAACGGGCTCACTGAGATCTAGTGTGACTGCGGCCTTAGCCTCAAAGTCAGTCAGTTTCGGCGCATCCTGCGCGGCAGGTCCATTACTCCGCGGGTCGTCGGCCGCGCGCGCGCTCGAGCGCGTCGAGTCCTTACTCCTGCCCAACGGGGACAATGCGCACTTAGCGCGCACATTTGTATTGACTGAAGGTGTGCAAATTGTAATGTCACTATGACCTCGCGAATAACCTCCCTAATATATATTTATTGTAATTACATTTAAAAAAATTGAATATTTTGTCCCGTCCGGTACGGTATGACATCTACGAGTAAAAAATACATCAGAATTTCATAATATCAGAAATTTACTAAAACATAAGCATCTTATTTACGATGTGTGAAACAGTATAAGCATGGAAAAGAATAGAAGTCGTTGAAGAACAACATAAGCTTACAAAATAACAATAGTGGACATCGTACATAAGTCTTAATCAGACGTAGCAAATAAAAGACGTGTTTCTGTCCCGGGAAATTTATTAAGATCTAAAAATACTATTCCACAAGAAACACTAATGCAGTCACGCGCTAGTAAATTCATTCGGGGGGTTTTCTTTTCTATATTATTAAAACTTTCGTGATACATCTTAATAACTATAAAAACAGTTTAAAAACGGAGTGGGCCGCGAGTCGCATAGCAATAGCCCCTGATGAAGACCTTCATATGAGTTCGAAAAGTTGGGCAAGTGCGAGTCCGACTCGCGCATGAAGGGTTCCGTACCATAATCTATAACAAGTTTGTTGTATGGGAGCCCCCCTTAAATATTTATTTTATTTTTAGTATTTGTTGTTATAGCGGCAATAGAAATACATCATCTGTGAAAATTTCAACTGTCTAGCTATCACCGTTTTTGAGATACAGCCTGGTGACAGACGGACGGACGGTCGGACGGACGGACGGACGGACGGACAGCGAAGTCTCAGTTATAGGGTCCCGTTTTTACCCTTTGGGTACGGAACCCTAAAAATGTCGGGTCATTGCTGACAATTTTTACATGAGTTAAAACCGTTTTTATAATTATTTAACTACAAATAAATGTCAACGAGAACCTCATCGAACTTAACTTAAACAAAACGTCACTAATACAATAACGCAACGTTTCGGTTAAAACGACAGACGTTTATTGAAGCAGGTGTGCTCTATTCTATAGGAATGCATCTTCGGCGCGGTGTTGAAAACACACGGTTCGCATTCCCGGAGGCACAATGGAGAGCAACAGTTAATCGTTTCACACCGTGATGTTTGCGCACGCGCAGCGCCCGCCTGTGCGGTGAGTAGAACAGCGCAAAGTTACTGCTAGAATACGGAACATGCATGAAGTTATAATTCATGATTCTTTCAGTTATACTCGTTCATAAATGCTAAATTACCTCAATAAACATATTCTCACAGTAAAATGGTAAGGTCTACTTCAAATAGATAACGAGATTATAAAAATATGACCAATTTTTTTATAATTTTCAGTAAATCTGATGATTTTATCAAATTCTTCACACAAGAACGTAAACACTAAATGTATGTATTATTATTATTATTATGACAGGTATATAGACAGGGCAGTTCAGTGGACGCGTTTCCCTCTAACTCCTCCCATTTCAAAAGTTCGTAGTCTAATAACATTGTACAGGTTGGGACATACGGTTCGAAACACAATTTAATTTAATATTTTCTTCGGTTTCCGCGACTGTCACACATTTAAATAAAACAATTTAAACGGATTATATCGCGTATATTAATTATTTGAGCCTCTCTGACGTTTCAGACCTACACTGTGACTGATGAACTACAGCATGTCAAGCGTGCGCTTTGGGCCAATGGGCTCAAGATACCACGCCTCAACCAGAAACCCCGTGTGAAGACTCCTACAGTCGAGCGTAAACCTTGCCAGAGAGAAACGATATTTCCCCAGAATGTTGCGCGAGGCTATTGAAATCAAAAAATATCCCAATTTCAATAGAGAAGATGGTCTGTCATTACCACCGGCTTGGGATCCTGTTGTACATCTTATCAAGGATCAAGCAAGACACAAGACTGGAAACCTTGGGCCTCGAACGGTGTAAAACAAATTAGTGTCAAAAGTAGTATATGTAGAGTTTTTGTTTAAAAGTATTTTATAGTAATAAATAAGGCAATCTGGGAGTTTTCTTTGGCGGTTCTTTCTCCTCAGGAAGCCTTTAGTGAACCGCTGGTAGATATTTTAAATAAATAATAAATGCCCTTCTGGCACATGTGTAACTGTCTTTACACATAAGGCCCATCTGGCATGTATGAACACCTTTATTTTTAAATTAATATTTACAAAATGGGTAGTGTGCACAAATGTAACTTTGACAGAGAAAAATTGTGTTTTTCTCAGTCAACCTTTGACAACGGTATCTGTAAAGGTACTGAAACGTCAGGGAGGCTCAAATAATTAATATACGCGATATAATCCGTTTAAATTGTACAATTTAATTTAATTGGTACAATGTATGTATTTTAAGTTTCAAGTTCCAAATTCTGTCCTTCTATGAAACAGGGTCAGTTTCATATTAAGAAACGACAGTCTTACCTAGCAAAACAAAACTATTAGATATCATCTTTTTTTTATTTTCGCAACTATACCTACGATTGGCTACGAACGCACGTAGATTTTGCTCGCTGTTATATACAGCAACTCTAACATAACTGTGACACGCGACTCTATGTCGCACGACAAATACTACCTGTCACTTTTGTTTCAATACCGTGCGAGCAAGACAGATGTCGCTTAGTCGCGCGACAAGCGGAGTCGCCATAAGAAATGTTAGCCGTGCTGGTGCGCAGGCTGTTCGTGCGGTCGTGAACCGCGTGTAGTGAGCATTTTTATTGACCATACTCCTAAAGCATTTGATTACGTGCTCAGGTCTTTTCTAGAAAACAATAAAATCTCCACAACCGCTTCACGCCTCCGGGTTGATTTCCATTAAAACACGATGGAGCAACTCCTGCACTTGTTAATTTCCTGGAAGGTCTCCAGCAAATGGGCCGTTGTTATACTTGTTATTAGCGACGTGTCCTACAGCGGGCGTCAGGTCGTTAATTGTGAAAGCTGCCCCGTGTGCCACCTGGCCGTGGGACCCGCGCACACGCATGGTGCGTTTGGCTTTTTTTTAATACTGTTGTCAATAAGGAACTCTGTTCGTCTCTGCCCATCCGCGGTTCTGAGGTTATAGTAATAAGTAAACTAAGAACCTGCTTCGCTTTAAAAAAAAACAACAGGGAGTTGTGGAGATCTAATCGAGAGGCATTTGCGTGGGACACGAAACGTTCACCCCTTATCATGTTGTATAAGGTGTTGCTGAAATGTTGAAGGAAAAAAAACAGTTCTTAAATTAAACAACACTATTCTAACACTACTTTCAATGTCATGACATTGAAAGGAAAAAATAGTGTTACTAACAGGGCTGAATTGGTAGATAACGTGACCCCAGTCAATCGAGCGGCTGTGTGCTGATAATTTTTTGCCTAACGTTGGAATAGTTGACACGTGATTTTACTACGTCAAATGGAAATAATTCTGGCTTGCCATCCGTTGGGCAACGCCCGGGTTGTTCGTGTGTAGATGTCACTTAAGATATAAATTTACCATAGGCACAGTCAACCAATTTGATTTCTAGGCCGTATAGAACCTCGTCACAAAGACAATGATATGAGATTTCAAGCGGCTTTCATATTGATGTTTACTGTGACAAGATGGCCTAGGAATCAAATTGGTTGACTGTACGACTTCAAAATACATACATGGCGATCAATCCAAATGTAGAATGAAGAAGTCAAAAAACTATGAGAGATGACGAAATCTACACGCGCTAAGATCAGTTAGGTTATTAAGCTCTTCCAGTAAACCATTAAGCAATAGAAAAAATAAAAGATAGATTTTTATCTATTTATCGATTTGATTAAGGTATATGGAAAAGAAATGTTAGTTTAATTGATCTAGAGATGAATTTCCAATGACACTAATTCTCCATTAAGAAATTAATCCAGGATGTCGAACATTATTCGTCGAATTGGATAAAACCAGCGTTAGTAAACAAACTGTTCCCAAACATACATACATGAATATATTTCATCTGATATTGAATACGCGTGGAAATACCGGGAAGGGATTAAGCCCGGACATGGCGGCTGAGAAGGTTTAGCGACGTCGCTGCGACTGGCCGAAGAATTACAGCGTTACCTCCCAGCCCGACACTGAGGGATTTCGGCAACACGGGATTCGAAGATCCTACGTCAAGGGATATTTATTGGTGACGTTGAATATAAGTATCCTAAAGAAGAGGCGAATAGCCCGCATCATAGAAAATGTGAGGATGGTATCTATCTATACATATAATAATACTGAAAAGGGTCGAAGGTCGTACATGGAAGATATTCGAAAAAAAGTTGGCGGGGGATACTTAGAATCGATAACAAAACACTTTACAACAGTTTTTAGAAATTCTGTCAGTATATCTGTTTGTCTGTTTCTAAACGGCTGAACGGATTTTGATGAAAACGAGAAAATCCCCGGCTATACCTAAAAATATAACGTCTAAAAGGGGGGTAGCCACTACACTCGATTGAGTTAAATTTGCACCTGAATCTTATGGCGCTACTTAGGAAGGAGGTGCAAACAGTTTTTCAAATACGTGCTACAACTATCGAGTACCCTGTTAAACTAACAGATGGCTGAAATTATAATTCGCTGTGACATGAATAAATAACGTCGGGGATAGTGCAATACCGCGTAAATAAAAGCTGTCGATAGTTCTCATTTCAATAAAATACTAAGAATTCGATTGTAAACATTTACTTAAAATTTGTTTGTATATTGATTCGTATCTACACTTGTTACTTACGCGGTATTGCACTATCCCCGACGATAAGCCACTGAGCCGTTTACTGACACAGACAGATTTCTACGCGTGCGGAGCCGCGGGGACAGCTAGTGTTATATATGTTAGAGACGAACGCAGCGCCCTTTTCTGCGGGAGGGGGCGACATGTCTCGAAGCAAATTCCATTAGTGGGAGGGATAGACGGCACCGACGGGCAGGACGCCACTTTCCACTTAGCGGTTTTTCCGTCGGCTAACGTTTCCACCCTAGCCCTTCTCATCCGTCTGCTGTGTCAATTACGTCATTCGTTTTTTAATGAACCCATTTATCAAGCACGAGCGAAAGAACTTTATTCGACATAGAGAACTATATATAACAGTCATTAACATAGCAGTCGTATGTCGATCCAACTTTAAAAGGAACCGGTGCGAAGGTAACAGAAGGGATTGACATTAATCAGGGTAAATCCCTTGGTAGCTTACAATACGAGCACGCCTGGAGTCTGAGGATTTCCCGAACGAAAAAACCTCGCACATAAATTGTCGGCGGCACCGAGCCGCCGCGAGGACCATGCCTGCATTTCCATAATTCCTCTCGTTACCGCTTAGGCGACGCGCGATCCTGCGATGTAATCTGTACGCTTCCTCGCGCACTAAGAATAATTGATTTAATTTTTAATGAACCAATATTATGCCGCGTTATACGCCAGGATTAATGAATCGGGCGCGAGCGGTCCGATCCTATTATGAAATTTGAATAAAGTATTAGTAGTCGCCTGGGGTCCTTTTTGTTTGAAAATATGCATTCGCATGTCAAATGTGCGGTGACTCGCTCCGAGTCACGCTCGGCTGCACGGCATAAATTATTAATTTGAAGCGGATGGATGGACGGTACGGGCGTCGCGTTTTTGTAGCGAAATAATCCCTTACGCAACGCTGCAACGAGGTTCAGGTATCTGTTATGTCACTGATGCGCTCAGTTCGGTGGATCACTCCGACATTTTAATTATGTACATATTCCTGCTTAAAAACAGTGAACTCGTCATTATTTTACCAAAATACAAAAAAAAAGACAAATTTGCATTCTGTTTGTAGCGAGCCTCGTACCTACTTCTGAAGCCGTCACAATAACTCTGTGCAAAAGTTAGACAAAGTAACATTTCTTTTTACTAAAATGGAACAAAGGCAGTCATTTCACGTTACATTTAAGGAATTTGGACAGAACTATCGTCCTGTGTTATGTCATCGCGTCCCGAAATGAAAAATTCTGTGGAAGACTACTCGCTTCGTGACAAGTTAGAGCCATCAAGGCGCTGCAACTATAAAGTTTTTAATTAAACGCGGCAGTGTGCAGCAGAGGCTTAACGATCGCATATATCTACATTCCCTTAGCGCTTCACTCACTGGAAATATCTTTGGACTGCACGAGTAATTGCTCAAATTTATAATACAACGGGGAGCGGGGAGCCGAGAGATTCTTTTCATTCTGGAAATGGATACACTTTGCTTAGGGGGTAATCATCCTAAAGTTTGAGCGGGCTTAATGTTGGGGTAGAATTAGCTCTCGCGGGTCGGTTGTATAATGACGCGGAATACGGTAGCATAATGCACTAGTTAGTTCTTCTGGCAAGCGAGTTGCAGTTGGGAATTGTGAGTTATAATTGATTTACGGTTGTGGCCGCGTCGGCTCCGTCTCGTCGCCGCCCGAGTCGCGAGCTAAACCTGAATTTATCGGTGGGTGCGAGCGGGCCGCAATCAACCTTCGCCGTTGTTTACAGAGCCGCTGGGCGAACGGCGCAAGTTTTACGGCACCGGACCCTCCCCGATACCGTTTTTTACCTACTAAACGCGAAACCTCGGCGGGATGGGCATGTTTTTATTTTAAATCGAGTCATTAACTCGGTACGTGGTAATATAGTGTGGAGCTTACGCAAGTGGATTGCTGCGTCTAATGAGAAAAGTTAGCTACTGTACGTTTTAACTGTTCAAGAACTTTATACAATATAGTTATGCATTAGAGAATTCCCCTTTGTGTTCATTTTGCTAAAAGCTTAATCTTTTAAGACTCGGATAACAGTAGGTACCATTTTTAGAGTTCCGTACCCCAATCGGCAAAAAACGCGCCCTTATAAGCGGCCCACTCACACTGCTAGTTTTAATTATTTTATTTGTTCTACCATCGATGTATACTATACGCATAGATGTAAGCGAGGGCCAATGTTATACGGAAGCGCCAAAGTTACCCCGATTGACTGTATAACATCATAATTATGCAAATGATAAAACATATAGAACCGTGCAATGTAAGTGAAAAACATTTTCAAATCAATATTTAACTAGAGTTAGCCTATAATCGACTCTCGCCCAAGTTCCTTATAACGCTTGCATTGCTCACTTGCGTTTGGTTCACGCGCGAACGTTTCAAGAAGTAGAACTACGTTAACACTGTAGGTAATCACGATATCAAAGGCTCAAGTTGAATAGTAGTAGTACTTACCTCTGAGTATTTGGTAGAGGAAGACTTTGATGTGGTCGGCGGAGAGGTGTTGCGGCGACACGATGATTTTGTGCAAGTCGCTCTGTAGTAGCTCCGTTATCACGTATCTGAGTGCGCTGGTTAAGGATTCATCGAGATTAAGCTAAACATTAGTCATTTGCAAGGTAGGGTGAATATATGAATATTCATCAGAGGTCAATCTTACACAAATCGACCACCGACACTAAGAAATACAAAACATAAGCAGTTAAGTATACATAACATATCACTCAAATTTGATCAATTCTCGATTCAATTGAGGATCGAATCCCGGACCAGTAGATTTGTAAATAGTCTCTGCTCTGTCAATCCGGTGGTCACAACGGGTCACCGAAATATGTCGGTATATTATATAGCTATAATATGAATTTAGCATCTTAGCAAACAATCTGACACAAAAAAACGACTAATAAAAGTACTTGCATAACTTTAACGGATAAAACATCAATAATAAAAGAATAAAGGCCCTAAAAGAATCTCCTCCGTTTATTTAAGTAAGTAGGTCGAATCTCATAAAGGTTGCGTGATTATCAGATTAATAAAAACAGGGAAGGGCGAGAAGGACGAAAGATATTCATTGACCTTTCGCCGAGTCACGGCCGCCGGGAACCGATAAAGCCTAAGCACATGAAGGTAAATAAAGATTTAAGCCTCGCCGTTAACGGTACTGGATGACAATACCGCACTAAATCAAGTATTGAACGTTACGATCCGTGACAAACATAAAGCGCAATTTAAACACCCACGCACGGCAGGGTGGGCCGCGCCTGGGCACAGGAGTCTCCCTCCGCCCGTCGCAGGACCGTAGGGCGAATGCCGGCCCCGAGCCGAGCCGTCTCGACTGTGTTATCTCGCTTATCTCTGCGCCCCCCGTGCCCATTATCAAAATTACACCGGGCTATTCGACCCGCGACGCGACCGCTAAACGATTCACTGTCACATTACCAAAACAAAAAACTGTTTAAAAAACAAGCACCGGAACGGATTCGATGCTAACATTGAATTAAAATCTATCAATTAAGTGAGTGGCTGTGATACAGTAATTAAAGCGAGCATGAAAGCATCTCGAATACGAATCCAGTGGCGGTTCATTCATTACGGCTTTAAATAATGAATTGCGGCGCGGCGACTGGCAGGGACGCGGTAGCTAGCGCGCACTGTTGCACAACTAGTTTCATATTCCACCGCGAGATCGCTTTATGATCGCTTTATTTGCCTGAATATAATTTCAAATATAATTAATATAATTTCAAATATATTAGAGCGCTTGCAGACAAATCACATTTGCTTGTAAATTACGAGATCAATCCGGTAAGTTACGTGTATTACGTGATATTATATCCGTCGGTAGATCTGAGAGATGATTCCGAAACCGATTTGTGGAAAATTGGTATCTGATTATTTAGTGCCTACAAAGGAAAATGACCACACAATTGCTGGTAAAGGTCGCGACGTGACAAGCCAGGAAATTGGCGTAGATATCGTTACGGATGAAGAACAAGTGACTCAAATTGCAGAGTAACTTACAGTGAGCGCTGTGATCTCATTGAGTAGTCTTGACGCGAGTCGAGGAATAAGTTATTGAGTTACAGGCAGCGGCAATAAGGACTGGCAGGATCAAACGAGAGGCACTCTGGAAGGAACCGCACATTACCAGGCACGCGAGTCCTCTAAATAACAGTCATAAAGCATAAAGGCGCACAACCAACGCATTAGCTACGTGGAAACTAGCGCCGAATATAATTGACGCTCACTTATTCATAGCTACAACAGCTGCGGACGTACTTAGGCTGAGTAAAGCTGGTAACGAGTGGCGATTCGTCTGCAGATAATGAACCGATGTCCGAAGAAATTGTAGCCTTGCAGATGTTAGAAACGAGAAAATTATATGAGCTACTGAGATATTACGCCGCTGGAAGGTTAAATAAATTACGGATAAGTCGACGCCGATAAAGCATATTGAAAAGTATTCGATATCGATAACAGCTTAGTGTTTATTTATGAGTTAATTGATTTTATTTTATTTTTACATATAGATATTTCAAGAATTTAACATTAATTGTCTTTTATGGTCACAATTGATGAAACTGGGACTATTACTTTTTTATTATTTTAAGTAAACTGTTTCAGTTGACAGTCCTCTGACTAATTAATTCTTATAAAGTATTAGATACACTGCTCTTAAAGTTTATCGCTTCCTTTACATCCGCGTTTTCATTCTTAAAATGCACTTTAGCTCTCAGTTTTGTATGCCTTATGCTTTATGTGTATGCGTTTGTATGTAGAAGCAACTCAAGTGATAAATGTGATCTGGAATGTAAATTGTAACTAAGAACAGTGTTGCTTGTGTCCAAATAAACATCAAAATATTATTTCACGCACCGAAAGTTCAAAGGCACTTAAATACCAATAGTTTGCCTACAGGAGTAAACAAGTTCTCTGTATTGAAGTTTACGTAAGAATACGTCCAAATTCGCGCTGACCTCGCGTTGAATCAGCTTGTCAGTTCATTACTTGTTAGTTGTTATTGTGACGACGGCTCAACTTCGTGAGAATGAGAATATACTGTGCTAGAAGATGCCTGCTACGCCTTCAGCGTAACCCTTCTTTTGCCGTAGTCAAGTTAAAAGTGGCCTATCCATCTTTAGCTGTCCCGGTACCCGTGTTCCAAAACTGGTTACAAAAATGTTCCGATCGATAATAGATGGCGCTAGGGATGTGCCGCTCTCGAGAACGTTTTTCGATTTGTATGGAGAGAGAACGTTCCCGGGAAATTTTCCCATACAAAATGAGGAAAGTTTCCGGAAATTCTCGAGAACGGCACATCACTAGATGGCGCTGAAATTAATACCAATACCGACCATAAAAAATAAAAATAAAGGGAAAGTTGAAGGAAAGCGAGGCAGAGGAAGATCAAGAATAAGCTACAAACAAATAAAAGTCGAGAACGGCACATCACTAGATGGCGCTGAAATTAATACCAATACAGACCATAAAAAATAAAAATAAAGGGAAAGTTGAAGGAAAGCGAGGCAGGGGAAGATCAAGAATAAGCTACATCAAACAAATAAAAGTCGAGAACGGCACATCACTAGATCGCGCTGAAATTAATACCAATACAGACCATAGAAAATAAAAATAAAGGGAAAGTTGAAGCAAAGCGAGGCAGGGGAGACCAAGAATAAGCTACATCAAACAAATGAAAGAGACGGTAAACGTCACGTCGTATCACTATATAGTATAAAACAAAGTCAGTTCCTGCTGTCTGTCTGTCTGTCTCTATGTATGCTTAAAAAAAAAAAAAAAAAAGATCTTGCTTAGATCTTTAAATCTACGCAACGAATTTTGATGCCGTTTTTTTTAATAGAGTGATTCAAGAGGAAGGTTTATATGTATAATACATGCATAATTTATCACCATTGCACCCGTGCGACGCCGGGGCGGGTCGCTAGTAGGGAAATAAAGAAGTTGGCTATGAACAGGAATAGATGGAGACAGCAACATACTACATCAGCTACACCGACAAGAAATTGACTCTTAAATATAATGGTGACTAATTATAAGCCAGCTTAGCTAACCTGCATCGCGCTATTAAGATTTTTCCTGAAATCGTGGCCTTCAAATCGAGGCCTGGTTTTTAATGCAATTGCAGATTTCGATTCGGATAGATTTCGGTTTTGAAGATAACAAGTTGGTAACTAACTTTGATGTATTGAGCTACGTGTTTGCACGGAAGTTCACGTAAGAATATGTCCAAGTTCTGACCTCGAGTTGAATCAGCTTGTCATTTCATTACTTGTTAGTTCAGTTAGTTGTTATTGTCGTGACGGCTCTTCGGTTCACGTAGATGTGCTGTTCTCGAGAACATCTCCCATACAAATCGGGATACTTAATCTTTATTGCACAAAAGAAAGAACTTATCGTACAAAAGGCGGACTTAATGCCATAGGGCATTCTCTACCAGTCAACCATTGGGCTAAGCAGGTGTGTTGTGCCGATGGCATAACTAACAAAGACTTCAAGACGCAGAATTAATGCGTAATGCTTCGAGATTATGGAGGCCGCGTAATGTGATTAGATCGGATAATGGTGTTTTCGTCAGGGAGGGAATTATTGAGGTTAAATTGAGGTATACAATTTTGCGCGCAATACAATGAGGGCTGCAAGAGGCTCCAACAACAGCCAAGTTCTTAGATTAGTTTAGATATCTCGCTACTTAAGCCATGTGCTCCGTCCATTCGATGTAACAGTTATGATATTTAGTTTCACACTGAGATTAACAGTTAAACTTTATTTTGGTAGACGAAACAATAATAAAGATAGTTGAAATATCTGATTTTAGTAATTTTTTCAATAAAATATCAACTTGCTCAAATAGCAAAAATTTGTTTTATGGTTGTGATAAAGCAAAGTTATAGCTAAATAGGAAATATATCTTGTTACAAAAGCAAAAACCATCGTCAAGTGTCATGCTACATGTTAGCATAGGTACACCGCATCGAATCAGCTCAGATCATTCCAAGTTTATCACCAACTGGTAGACACACACATAATCGAAAAGTAGGTAAGGACCACGTAGTTAGGCATACAAAAAAAGCGACACCGAAGAGTTACATTTTGAGACAAAAATTAACGATACAATAAGGAACCTTAAAATTGAATCTTAAGGTTTGGTTTACTGTCGTCGCACAATGGAAGCTTTGATACAAATTTTAATTGCACTCAAGTTAAAGCGGTAAACTTTTTGGTTTTCACACAACTAGGTACCTATCGTTTAAAGTATACTTATGTAGCTTTTAGTGCTCTGACAAGCAATTAAATAACTAAAATCTCACACAACCCGTCCTATAACCTCGATAAAAGCGCTGATTCCAAGGAAATTCAAGATAAAAGAACAATGAAAAGGAGTTAGTTCATCAACATAAAAAAAGGGATAATAAAGAATTGCAATGCGGGCTTGGTCACGTAGTGCAGTGCGGTCGCCTGCTTAATGTATCTCTACTGTAGGTACGTAGAATAGAGAAACCGGTAAAGCGCGAGTTGGTCTTTGTCAACTGCCTCGCTTTCGTGCCTCCACGCATTTGACGCGGTTGGCGAAGTGGTAAAGCAGCTGCCTTCTGAGCCGGCGAACCTGGGTTCGAATCCTGGCAAGTGCAAATATTTGTGTGATGAACACGAGTATTTGTGACTTGGTCTTGGATGTTCTAGGTATTTAAGTATTACTTATCTATACAAGTATGTATTGTATATCGTCGCCTAGTACCCATAACACAAGGCTTCTTGAGCTTAATTTGGGACGAGGTTGATTTGTGTGAGGTTGTCTGATATTTATTTATTTATTTGTTACCAATTTCACATTAAACTGGGCCGCCACAACTTTAAGTACACTTTGTGTCAACAATTCGTAACTGCTAGTTTATGAGATAGAATAAACACATAAACGTGTAAGAAATTATTATAATAAATTCAAAAGGATGCAAATCTTATTAGTCTTATGAAATATGTTGACTTTTGTTAAAAAAAATTATTGATGTTATTTTTTGTTAGGTTGTCATCTGAATCATCAATTCGTTACACAATACGTTATATTGCACGCCAAAACGTATTTATTTAAAATAGAACAAAAAACAAAATTGAAATATTTGAAGACAACATGCGATCATTATTTTATAACCAACTTCATAAAAACAGAGGAGATTCTATGTCCGACTGTGGGTATTTCCATTTTTTACGTCTTACGAATATTCAAATACAACAATCCTTTGAAAATGGGCCAGAGTTCCTGAGGGAATACATATCCATTATGTACGGAACCCTAAAAATAAGCGCAATACAGCGGCCACACTACTTCGGTGAACCGCGTCATACATAAGCGAGCCTATTCAATGGGGGCGTAATGACATTTCATCAGCCACCATTATCCGAAGACATGCTGGTAATAGAAGGGTAGTTGAAACCGTGAAAGAAGGCACTTTGATGACGAGCATAATGCGATGAGCAAGTGAATAGTCTAATCGATACTATGACGAGTTAATAATAAAGTATAAGTAAAGTTTTATGATTGCGATTGTTTTAGGCACTCGTTGAGTTTTCTATTAAACGCTGCTGTAACGAACGCGGATTCGAACCTATAATTAAAAGAAGAAAATAAAGTCAGATGTGTATCTGAGAGTCGGGCATTGAAAGCATTATGATGAGGAGCATAATGCAATGAGGCCAATGAGCAAGTGAATATTTTATTAAAACTTTCGTGAGACATATTTAATTATTGTATTAAGCGGTTTACACTCACGTGAAATTGTCAGGAACGGCCCGATGTACGGGCAGCCGTCCCTGATGAAGGGCTCCATACCAGTTCGAAACATGTCGGGCCGTTCCTGACAATTTCACGTGAGTGTAAACCGCTTAATACAATAAGCAAGTGAATAGTTTAATCGATATTATACAGACCTATAGTAGGTATCATCAGAAATTCAAGAGCTTAGCTCTTGTCGGTGGAGCAACTTCCATGTTTCTCTATCTTCAACTTTCTTTTTGATGTCCTGATACGATACGACACGCCGTCCACTTTCTCCTTGATTAATAAAAGATCTCCTAGGTAGTAGGTATAATATCGATTAAACTATTCACTTGATCATTGGCATCCGGTAGTCAATGAAATAAGTGTCCAAGGAAACGCTAGGCTCAAACGTACGCAGACAAACCCACAACTTAAAGTAAAAAGCCGGGCGTTTGCAACGAGTATCAGTTTGGTATTTTTATTTTAATACAAATATACTAAACTGATAGGTACTCGTAATAATAAAGTTCTAATTATTTCAACGGAATTCAATAAATTGAAAGTTCAATATATTGTTGCGTCTCGCAGGGCAGGAATCACTAGTCAATAAAGAAGGCGCTCCTTGAACGAATATAATGTATATCGATATCAATAGAGGAAAACAGCCATTATTTTCATCACAATTCCAGGTAGTCGCTGAAGACATGAAGAATGGTGAAGAATAATTTAAGGCAAACGTTAACGCATTTTACGAGCTTTTATAACGCGTTACTCCTGTGTAATAAAATCTAACAAGAATAGCAAGTTATTATTCATTCACATTTTATTGAATTTTAGCATACTCCGAAACGATCCGTAACAACACAATCCAATAACTTCTCTTTTATAATCCTCTCCTTAGTTGTAAAAATATGAAACACATAACCACATTTCGAAATAATATCATCTAGGTATATGAGTGAGTATACTCGACTCCTCTACGACGACGACTACGACTCCTCCTCTACGACTATTCTTTAGAGATAACTTTGAACAATAATAAAAATGCTTAAAAACTGGCTGGTCTTCAACTAATATTAAATTTCTACACAAGATGATATTAAGTCGACACCGTGTTCCGTTCCGTTGTTGCGGGAAGTCGGACAATCTAACAAATTATTAACCAACAAACTCAACAACAGCTCATATTTCTAATATGAGTAAGAATTCTCAGTATCACGTATACGTTTTTTGCTCCGGTATGTAAGAACCGTGTCACTTAACACACCTAAATTATAACAAGCACCTAGATAGATAAAAGCAAACATTAGAGATAAGTTTGGAGTATCCCGGCGGGACAGCGGGCGCCAGCCGCGGGGCGCAGCCCCCGCCCCGCCGCGGCGACGTGGTAATTATTTACAGAGGGGCCGAGATTCCGCCCCCGAGCAGGGCTGCTGGGAACGGACGGTAACAAAGCGGGTTTTCTGTTTCACTGTGGGGCCGTAATATGGCGACTTCACAGTTTTATGTCAGACATACATAAGTATACAAATTTTTAGGAGTGGTATGGTTGTTGGATCCGCAATTTAATTATAAGTCCAACTCGATTGTTGGAAGTGGTTGATAGGGTACAATTAGCATATTAGCAGTAATCAAATTGTCAACTACTTTAGATGTTCACCGTACACGACTTGACCTGAACATACCTACTAATAAACAAAGAATCTAGTGAGTTGAATGAAAGTTACTAAAATATCTTATTGGGTGACTTGTGTTTGCTTACACCAAAGAGGGTTTAACCAAGCGTCTTAATACCTAGGTGACACCAGGCAGTTATAACTAAGATCTTAGTCAAAGCAACGGGCACTCAAAGCTCATATTAAATTCAAAATGGTATGACACACAAAGGCAAGTCGATATTGACCCAAACTTAGTTCAGAGCGAATTGTCACTTGGTTAGAATACGTGGAGTTACAATTGGTATTTAAATGTATCTTAACAATTGAATGGAGTACTTCGGTTACTTTGCCACATGAAATGTGGTCAGAATTAGACAAAACGAAATATGTTAAAGCTGAAAATAGCGACAGAACACGATATATGTTTCCTCTTGCAAATTTGTTCCGAGCAACTCTCCTGTCACTCGTGTTTCAGGGCTTCCCGTCTGCCTGTTGAGCGTGACAAGCTCGCGTGAATCCAAACATCTTATAAATTAATCCGCAACTCGTGTCTGACAACCCTACGGCTGTTGTTGGGAGCACTCGCTGTCTCACATTTGATTTGTTGCGTATTTTTTTTTTCAAATACAGTGTCGTCACTGCCACGTTCATAAAGGTACCGTGTTGATCAGCAACTAAAACAATTTCTTTGAACAATAGTAGTTTGTTCTTTCTTCGAGTTTGGAACTCCAAGCGGAAGTAAACAACAAGTAGCTAAACAAAATTAAATTGTATTCGTCGTAGATCTACGCTATCTCCGTCGCGTCGGGAGAAACGAACTAAGTGGAGAACGACAGGCGCGGATGAAATTTAGAATGGAGCGTACGAAACATGTAAAGCGCAGGCACGTTAAGTAGTTAGGCCGGATGCGCTGCAGCTGTGCGCCCGACCGCTCACAAACAATATTAGAACAAAAAACGAGCCCTCTCGTACGCTAATAGTTTCTGAAACCGTATTAAAAAAACTTCATCAAGTTGAAACCAAACCCGGTTTATGACGATTGGTTCCAATAAAATCGATAAGTTATCGTTATCTTTGTTTTTGACCGATAAACCATTTGCAACGAGTTGCCGCGAGACCCGGCAGCCGTGCACGCTGCGAGGGATTTTACAAGAAACGTGGATTTATACACATTAACATTACTGTAGGGCATTTAGTGGCGGTTTGCGAAATCGCTTCGGACAGCACTTTGGTTCCATTTAAGTCCTATTGTTTCCAAATGCACGCAGCAGGTCGAGGATCTAAACAATACACAGTCAAGAGCCGTGAGGCACGGCTACCGGTCTATGAATATTCTGTAACTCATGGTTATGCATATTATATTGAATGAGCCGTAGCCGCTTTAAATGCCGCAATTTTAGTATAAGTGTACCTTTAACAGTTCACATACAATGTAGACGTTAAGGTTGTCCTTCGTTAAGGGGAACGCATATTACGCATAAGGCGAACGTTGATGGATCGGGGGCATCAGTTTTCATTTACGGGGATAGGACCGGCTGACACGAGAAAAACATTTCACGTGCGTGTTTGTATTGTTCGTTGAAAAATAATAATAATATATGCATAGAGGACAATGCAATTATAAAACGCGGATATGTCACATAACGGTTTCCGACGACATTCCTTCTCAATTTGAACATAATTGTTATAACTCCGTTTTACCTACGTCCGTCTTGAGAAAATGCTTTACTGTATTAGGCAAGGCAACTTTAAAGGCAATTCTAGGTATGTGCTTAGCATGAGACCAACAACGTTCACAATGCAGTCCTCATAAATAGTTGAGTGTCGGATGATAAAAAGTAGTCCGCAGTGCGCAGATGCAAGGAGGAATTCTACTAATGTGTGATACTTAGCCTTATACTATTGCAATATATATCATTAAGTAATGGACATTCTGCGTAACTCATCTAAGGCTTTTGATACAAGTCTTCAAAGTAAAATAAGTACTATTGACGACAACGCGGAAATAATGCTCACAGGGCGGCTCCCTTAGACCATACAAAACGTTTTTTTTTTACGTAATAAATATTTTTGTATTTGTTTTATATTTAGTACCTATTTGTATTTTGTTGTACATAATTGATTGATCGCTAGAAACTTTCACTAACCTAAACATGATTATTTGACGTTTGATCGTTTTGATAGTTACAAAAGCTGTAGAGCCCGAACCTAAGACAAACATTAAGAGGCCATTTAGCTTTTTTTTTCATATTATGACAAATATATTGATAATTTCAACCAACTTTTTGAAGTGATTTATACCTTTCCCTGAGTTGTAGATAGTATAATAGCTATTTCATGCTTTCATTGCGTGCAGTCGAAAAACAGTTGAAAAAAAAAACAGTTTTTTTTGCGTGAACATTAGTTTTCGAAACAAAAATTATATTACGTCGCTGTCCAAACGACCAGGTGTTTCGTATATTTTCACCCGGGAGGACTCATTGAAGGGCTAGACGTCCAATTCATCTCGGCCGATAATCCCGGGGAGGCAGCACGCGTCGCGGGTCCGTTCTTTCCCGCGCGATCCATCAATGTCCGCGCCCGGACCGTTGTAATTACATGTGCTATTGATGCGCGTTGACCTGATACTGAATTAGATACGTAGGCCCGATGGCTAACGAATGCTTTTATGTTTAGAGATGCTAAAAGGACGCATAAAGGGCCTATTCGGAAATTACGTAATTTTAAATGGGTGGTGTGACATTGGATGATGGTAGCATGACGTATGAAGGGAGAGGGGGTTCCTGAAGATGACATCATGTCTTGCATCTTTAAAAAGAGCTTCAAAGAGTAAAAAAGTAATTAAATCAGTGTGTCAATTTTTGACGTGACAACGTCTTAAATTAGGTTGCGCTCGGAGTCACTCATGAAAAAGTGTAACGCCCGCTCACGTCTGTTAGGAGGGCCGGTTGTCCCGCTAAAACTCGAGAACGGCTGAACCGATTTGGCTAATAAAAAAATATTGAATAAATGAGTGAAAAATAATAAAAAAGATAATTTTATATTTCCATACAAATACAAACTGTTCGTACTTACCTGTCAAACATATGATGTTTGTTCCGTAGGTTCGGTATTTTTAGAATAATTACATGTAGATCTAGACTAAATAATGGTTTGGAATCGACAATATACATGCATAATAGTCTGATTATCGCATATTTAGATTTAAAACATGTAAAATAATGACACTATAATGACATTAATGACACATGTGATGGGTGCGTTCAGAAAGTAACACTTAAAATGTTGTTAGGGAAATTGTGAATGGATATGGTACAAATAAATATTCTACCGAGAAAAAGACGTTGTCACGTAAAATCTTCCTTCGCCCGTAAAACCGACTTTACAGGCAACCATTTTTTTTTTATATTTCTATAAAATATTATATAGATACTTACCTAAGTACTATAAAAATGGTGCTACTATGAAAACTAGAATTAATACTGAATTAAATTTTAACTAATATATAATTAGCTAATTACATTGCACTGTAACATGTACCTACCTATTTGATACGCAATAAGCAACACTACAAGCTAAAAATGTTTTTGTTTTTTTGAAATTACATCATTTATTTTATCATTCGAATTATGGTAGTTGATTTTAGAGCGGGATTGTGTGTCAAAAATTGATAACGTAGTTTCTGAACAGCCCCAAAGTCACGAAACCGACCTAACTTTGTTTAAGACTGTACAGCCAACGTACGATTATAAGACTTAAAGTGAAACGACTGAAACAATTTATGAGGTAGATAGGAACGCAGCTAGATTAATTTGCTGGATATATTTCTAGGAGCCTTGTTTTTATCAATGCAAAAAGATAAACGTCTAGGCTTACTCACGGGATTACAGTGACTGGAATAGAAGTGGCTGTATTATTCCTAAGGGAAAGAAAGAAAAACAATTGTAATAAGGACGAGGGAGAATTGTCCGCAAATATTTTATGCTATTCCGCTTTGTATGTTTATAGTCAACTGAGAATCATATAGGGCAACGTTTCATCGGATTACAGATAGCCAGTGTTGTGTTATAGAGCTTATCCCGTCATTTAGGTAAGCGATTTATTATACATATTCGAATTAGAACATACATTGACCAATTTTTCACAAAACAATTGATTGTCATAACGTATGTTTGTCATAAAATCGTTAGTTTTACTAGAGTTTTGAGAGTAAAACCCATTACCTTAGGTTAGGTTAGGTTTGTATTAGAACAAACCTGAAAAGTTATTAGTTTCAGAGAAAAGTAGAAATTAGGACTACAAAAATAACGACTAATGACAATTATAAATAAGAGTTTGATGTGAACCAATATGGACCCTGACCAATGTTTTCCCTTTATATTTTATCGGATAAGTACGAATATAACTTCCTATCTCAATAAGCTTCAGTGAATAAGATTGTGATAGAAATGTTGTATATAAAATACCATGGAAAAACATTATACGTACGTGGTCGGAAATTTGAGACATAAAAATCAGTTAAGGGTAAGCAAATAGAGGTCCTCACTCGAGCAAACGGAAGTCGTGAAGCTAAAGTAATTCCATTTCGCGGCGGCCTAAATTTTATGAATATTAAAGTAGGTACGTCAGTTCGAGGCAAACTCGCCAAGTAAACGTAACGGCGAGCAGAGGTCGGACGTTGATAAATGGCGGTTCCCAAGTAACAGCTTATACAGCACTTATACATCTTAAATAAGCTGAATAAGGGTTTTATAATGACTTAATGAGTGTTGCAGGCCGAGTACAATCTGCACCGCGATTCAGTTGCAGCGTAGGGGAGAAACGTATCGAGTTCCCGACTCGACCCAAGAAATCGATCACCGTGATTACAAATAAGAAATCGAGCTCTGAGTAAATTTTACACGCACGTAATGTAAATATGTTCAGGTTAATGTGTAGCTTCTTTACGCTCGCCGGAATCCAGAGGCATCAGGCGAAATGTGGGAATGTTTAAGGTACGCATTTGACGGGGATGTAATTACGGACTTATGTACATTCTAGCATGTCGCGTCGGTGTGATTTAACCACCCTACGGAACTCGAACTCACTGAGATAAAGTGAACTAAATTTATACTTAAACGCAATAGAGTCGTATTCAAAACTTGAATATTCATTCGGATTGTAATTTACAGAAGCTCGCAATACAATTTAATCTAATATTAAGGTTACACAAACGATTACTCTGTATCTCTACTTTTAATAGCTGCCTAATATCCCAAAAATCACAATTTTCAGTTCCAATAAAGTAACATACAGTAAACACAGTATTTAATATCCAGATAGATTCGCAGCTAATAGGGCGCCGACTAGGCGCCGCCGGTCGAGTAAGGGAACAAATTTCCGTCGCCGCCTACCCGCTGTTTTATCTCTAGGATGATAACTCAATCAACAGAAAGGAAAAAAACAATGACAGCCACAAGCAAACTACGACAAAACAGTAAACTCAACAGTAAAAATGTCGTTTAAACCAGAATTGTGGGATTATTTCTACTCAAAATAAACAGAATTCGAGCAACTCACGATTTCTCAGATCGACCGATTACTCGGAAACTCTTGAAATTTTAGTCGCTCGATCAAATTACTAGTTAAAAACTAGCGCGTGTTATGAGAAAAGCCTCGAAGTTGTTTACTTTGTCACAATGTTAAGGGTGAAAGAATTTTTTTAAGTAGAAAATTCCTTCGTGTAATTAAATGGTTCGAAGGGGGTCTGATTTCCCCGGTAAGGTAATTAACTAAAATAATCAGGAACGGCTTTGTAGAACGTTGGGTGTCGGTCGATATTTCAACATTACTTTGGTAGTGAACAAAACGAGTAATTACCTGACAAACAAGCCAAATATTATCATACGAGTAAAACATCGAAAATCGAACACGTAATGAACGTTGTCATTCAAAATTAAGGCTTTATTAATCGGATTTCCAGAATTGATAATATTACTCAAACAAGGGTATAATTTATAAGCAAAATAATTCACAATGGAGTTAAAAGTGATCTACGATTGTACTTACCAACGGAAAGCAAAGTTCGTTGTCAAATTCAAAGCAACAGTGGAAGTTACCTTAAAAAATACTTATAATAAAACGATTCCGTTTGGGGAGGAGCCGCAATACGGTGGCGTTTACATTTATCTATCTCTCGTGTAGCGGGCAGGCTTCCAAGATGTCATCGAGACGGCGCGAGGGGCCACGCCAGCAGCGACCTCTAGAGCCCGGCCAAGAAGCCTCTCGGCCGCCCCGTGCCAAGTGCCACACCGTCTAAACCCTGCTTACTTCCCATCTAAAATTATGACGGAATATTCAAAAACGATTTATATCTGCACTGGATGGTGCTTATGTTTATGCTAGCCTCATTACATATTTTCGCAGAATATGTAAGCGCATTGAGACTGCAGACGTCCTTATTAATGTAGACTGTTATTGCATAAATAAAGAACTGCGCACTATACCCTGTGTGCATTGAAGCGGGCATGAGAAACGACTATGCCCTTAAGAAATCCTTGGCACAAAGACTTTTCGCGCCGGCTTGCGGCACAAAGTCACGGATTACAGTTTGTATCGTAAACAATTGCCAAGTGCGTTTCAAACTTGGCCTAATTACGTGGCTCACCTAAAATTACTGAACGAAAGTAAGTCTGTTCCCACTCTGAGTTCCCTTGCCTAAATGTTTAATAAATTAGCAACAGTATCAATACCTACGTAACATAAACAACATATATTCGTCTCTTTCAAATCCGATATTGCTAGAAGTAATCAGAAATACCGATCAATAGGGAATTAGACTCGTCGGATTTATAACCAAAAAAACCATGACGCCTAACGATTCCGACATTATAGTTTATACGATGCATCTGTTGGGTCGTACGTGCATGGAGAGATGGAGAAGGGGGCAGAGCGATTAGATGCCATTGCAACTGCTAGGGACGCCGTCCCTGCTGCGTACGAGAGGTCAATCAAAATAGGTCGTATTGAGCCTTATTATAATAGAGAAAACTTGTATCCGTTTCGATTCGACTATCCTGTTACCGAAGTCTTTTGTATTCTTCAAAAGTTTATTTCGGAGTTGAACGGATCTGTAGATCACGCAGGGGAGTTATTTGTAAACATTATAAGCTTCTATCGTTAAAAAGTTTCGCTTAACGACTTTGCGAGCTTATATCTAAAAGCAAATTTAAAAGACGCGTACGAAAATGTAACTCTTAAGGCAGAATACGATGATGGGTAGCGATCGGGGACAAACCGAGTGAAACTTTGGAGTGTAGTGAGTGGTTGGAGTAACAAAAAAGTAATGACAAACAGAAGGGTACAAATTTAATCTAGGGTTTAGCCAGGGCTCAAGTTCCCGGGAGGCGGCCCGGCGCGGGCGTTAGCGAAATTGCCAGAATACATTAATGGAAAGGGTCGCCGCGCCCCGCGCCGCCCTATCTCAACAAGCTGCGTAGTAAGCTACGATCTAAACTCATACTGAATCGCAAATGTCACATACTTTTTTGTTGCCATTGAAATTGAGATCGATTGACAATTGGACAAACGAGTCTCGTCTGTTCGGACCGGGTTGATTGGACATACATGTTACTATAAAGCATAAAATGATGCTGATAACATTATATTAATAAGAGTAGCGTAATAACTCTCGAAGTTATATCATTGAAAGGACTTAATGAAGTCGTGGAATAACATAAAAATCTTATTTACGACGAGATTCTTTTACGTTAAACGTCGACGTGGAAAATAAAAACCAAGGTTTAATGTTCCGAAACGGCCATACCATTACGTTAAGAACATAATATAACGTCATTTTTCGCATGCTTTGGCGGTGATTTGCATTGTTAGGAGTACTTTTATTAGGATATTACGTAGTCTTTAATCTTATGATTAAACAGTGCCAAACTTCAAACACGGGCCTTATTTTCTTATGCTAAGCTGTTACGAGGGCTTGGTTGATTACATTAAAGGCCCACATTTAACCAGCGCCTTCGCTTACATCTTTCTATCCAGAAAGAACTGCGCATCTTAAAACCATAACTGTTGATCGATCCACTGCTCAGTTGCATGAAGAAAATAAAAGCTAACAAACGTACGTAAACGTAAACTTATTCTTGCATTTAAATATTAAAAGAAAATTAAGTAAATGCAATTATGATAATGCACGTATACCGAGATTGCTCTCAGCATTACCACTGTCTGTAGTCGCTTGCAGAGCCCGCAATGAAGAATATCTGAGACCAGAGATGGGCATTATTCGAATAAGTTTTTATTCGAATAATCATTCGAATAAAAAATAATTCGCGTTTTTTTCATTCGCGAATAATTTATTCGCGGATGATTTCATTCGCGAATGATTTATTCGCGGATGATTTATCCGCGAATAAATCATTCGTCCGGTTTTCAAATGACGAATGATTTATTCGTTATTTTTATTCGAATAAATTCACGAAATATATTAAAGTTTTTTTGGTTAAATATAACGATTAATTTGTTGCCAGGATCGTTTATATTACATTACATCATATATCGTATATAAGGTCCAACAGCTTGCATATTTCGGGTATACAATATCAAGTTAAGATTATGACTCCAATCTTAACTAGGTATTTAACTCCTAAAATATTAATTGACCGAGTGAGCAAAGCTTTTCCGTTTTAGCTTGGTGTAAAAATCTTATATATGTCCGGATGTTTGGATCCTTGGATATACGGCTATTGTCGCCTAGAAGTCGTATTTCTCAACCGATTTTTTTTGTAGCCATTTTAGGTGTCTCACTGCTGGGCAAAGGGCTCCCCTTCTTTTCTCCACTCGAGTCTATTGCAAGTACGGTTCAGCCACTTTCTTTTTTGCAATCTTCACTCCTACATATACTGTACCAGTTTTGGGGCATAGTTCCGTGTTTCTGATTCGATCAGTCCTCCGAACACCCAGTCTCAACCGATACTCATAGAATACTTGAGTAGGGTCATTAATTACATACAATTTCGGTCGATTCAGTTTTTTTTTTTTATAAAATTGAAGGGATTATATAAGAGTGAAAAAACGTAAAAAAATCACAAATTTTAACCATTACAAAAAACGATATTAAGCGATTTGACCTCCCAATTCTATTGAAATAAAAAACATGCAAAATATATAACACGACTCGTTTTTACTGTATATTTAAGAGTCACAGGATAAGCACAGGTAGTATAATAAACGAGGGATTAACAGGTTAAATCTGACTTATACTCCTTTTTACTAGGGCCACAGAATTATTCGTGACAATTCATTCGACGAATAAATTATTCGCGATAACTTATTCGAAGAATAATTTATTCGAATGACGAATAATCATTCGCGGTTTTCATTCGTCTTTCGCGAATAATTTGGTTATTCTTATTCGTTATTCGTCATTCGAATAAATTTTGCCCATCTCTGTCTGAGACACAATCTGTAATGGACTAAAACACGTGTACAACAGATAGGACGTTATTTACGGGTGTCAGATTTTATTGCGTTCTGCAGCTTTATTACTTTTTTAATACTGGCGACATTTTTTAACAACTTTTGTCCAGCGAGGGTACGTGTACTCAAAGGTACGTCAGTTTTGACCTATATTCAGTTCAAGAACGTATTTCATATAGAGGTATAATAAAACGAGATATACATAAATAACTATACGGCGATGGATCATAAACATAAAACGTGTATTCCTTTTACGACTTGACCTATAGTTACTCAACCTTAGTCCGATGCGTCTGAAGAACTTCGCTTTTATTTGGGTAACATCGATGCAAATATGGAAATACATTTGTGAGATTAAAAACTGTCTAAGAAATGATAGAGGGATCGTATCGGATATAAAATGATCAGTACAGAACCAAATAGACTAATATAGAGTAAAAAAAATGTTAAATTAAATGGCAGTTGGCTGGTGATAGTTTCCGAAGAACTGACATTGAATGGAGACCGCGTCTCTGCAAAGGAAGCATAGGACGGCCTCATACAAAGTGATGGAGCGATGATATGAAGGAGGGTAGCCGAATCTAATCTGTGCCCAGTGGAACCATTGGAGGGACCATGTCCAGCAGCGGACTGCAACTGATTGACGATGATGATGATGATGAAAGAATACTACTTTGAACCAAATTCTACACCACCGGATCTACAATACGGATAGCTGAAGTTATTGGGCACGTTTCTTGGTCACAAATATTTACGGTTGGGATAGACACAAATTTACCGACAACTTTGGCAGCGTGAAAGTTAGACTCAAACTTCTGAGAAGTTACCAAGACGTTCGCAAGCAAAAACAGGTTGAGTATAATGCGTAGTATATTACTTATTCATTTCAAAACTAGAACTATATGTGGTTTTGCGTTGCAGCTCATAAAAATATGTTTGTCAATCGTGCGGTTGTAAAGGTCGTCCTACAAATAAGTTTTTTTTATAATAGTGCTTATTTATCTATAAAACTCATACAAAAATATTTAGCGATTTCCGAATATTTGATTAACAAACTGATTAATTACTTCTGTATCACGCCCTTGAGGGTTTAATTAAAAAACATCCTTACTTTGTACCCCTACGTCGCTAAAGGAAAGTGTACTCAAATTGCAAGCTCTACCGTCAGCGCTTTAGCCTCTGCTTAGTTCGTCACGATATAATTTCAAAAGTATAGATTACTGTAGCAAATGTAGGTTTTACATAATTACTAAAAGGTTTACGGTCTCAAAAAAATTATTTTATGGCAAATGAAATTATATAATCCATTAGTAAAAGATTTAAGATAGAAACCCTTGAACAAATTGCTATATATATATAAATGAAGTTCATGAATCATTTTCATGACACTTCATTTAATTTGAATTTGCCGCCACCTGTTGGCCGCGCATTAACTTTGACAGATCCGATTCATCGGATCTGTGGTCGAGACTGAGTAATGGAGGTTATGTTGTCATTTTATTGTGTGCACATAAAATAAGATAGTTTAGCGGACAATAATAGAATAACGATAAGAGATAGTGTGAAACAATAGCTTTAAATGTTGTTTCTCTTTTCAGGTAAGATTTGTAGTATTAGTTTTGTAGCGTATAACATAAAATGTAAATGCATCACTAAGGTTAATAAAAATGTTCTCTTTTCAGAGCAACACATTTTGGTTTTTGTTAAAACGTCCCAAATTACGGATATATCATATTATAAAACAACATTTAAACAGCTACTGAAATACAATGGACAGATTAAGATTTGAATTTGCAGTGAGACCAGCTGAAGATCAAAAAACAAACATAGTTTGCATAACCTCAATTATGGACCCCAATGAAAAGATATTTGTAATACCGGATCACCTGCAGCCTGTGAGACTACATGAACTGATAATGCAAACACCAATTTATAAAAAAGTTAAAAATACACTACAGCGGAGACATGATAAAAGAAAAGTATGGATTTCTCTGACACCGGAGATAAGAAAAATTTACATGGATGAAGACGGAAATATGCAGTTCCTAGAATACTTGCTACAAGAGATTGAACCGGAAAAGCGTCAAGAGGCTTCCAATGCTGGAATTACAGAAGAAGTTTTGACAAGAATCCTGGAGAATATGAAGAAAGAAACACCCAATACTCACAACCTAAAAAATGTGTTAGAAAAATTTGTGATACAAAAATTCAGTACAAAAAATTCAAATGCACCCCAATGGTTGAATTCTTTTGAAGCAGAATGTGCTCGCATGGGTATAGAAGAAGATACTAAGAAAATAGAAGCGCTGAGGATATTTCTGGAAGATTCATGTGTTGACTGGTACCGCTCTATGCTTTTAAAACATACTGTAGATTCGAAATGGTCAATTTGGAAAGATAGCTTTTGTGATACTTACGCAGACAAGGGGTGGTCTCCTATCAGGTATGCAATATTATACAAATATAGGCAAGGTTCACTATTGGAATATGCTTTAAAGAAGGAAAGATTGCTTTTAGAAGTCAATAAATCAATGGATACAACCACATTAATCGACCTGATTGCGACTGGTCTACCAAGTTTCATCTCTGATAAAATAGATAGGAATAACTTAAAGCAAACTGAGGATTTGTTTAATAACATTCGAGGCTTAGAACATTTAACAAATAAAAAGAGCTTTGAAAAAACTTTTGTATTTGAGAATAAAACTAAAGAAAAAAATCCAAAAGACTACAAACCATGCCGTATTTGTGAAAAAGAAAACAAAGGAAACCGATATCATCCAGAAGCTATATGCTGGTTTAATAATAAAAATAATGATAGGCCTAAAAGAGATCAGATTAGAACGGTTAATAATTCACAATTAGAAACCGAATTAAACGAAATTGATCCAAAAAACTAATAATTCCACCATTAATCAAAATAAATTTGTTGTTAAATGACACTTTAGAAGTATTGGGTATTTATGACTCTGGATCTAATGTGTCTTTAATAAATTCAAAATTGTTATGCTTAAATAACCCGGTTAAAAATGTTCATAATAATCCAAACTTAAGAACGATTAATGGTGTGAAAAAAACCATAGGAATGGTAACTATAAAAGTAAAAATCTTTGATATTGAACAGAATATTAATGTTTTTGTCATAGATCAAGAAAATTTCGACTACGACTTTCTTATCGGATTAGACTGCATTGAAAAATTTTGTCTTATTCAAAATGAAAAATTGGAAATAACACAAAATAACCCAGCTATAAAAAACGAACAACTTATACAGGGAGAAAAATCAAAAATCACACAAAACAACTTGGAGGAAAAAAAATGTATATGTGAAAACAATAATGATGATAAATACAAAATAAATTTCAATGAACACATGGAAACAGACAATTTTGATATTTCTATTAATCACCTGGACTTAAAACAACAATCAAAAATAGAGGATTTAATAAGCAAATATACGTCAATTTTCGCTAAAGATAAGTACGACATAGGCACTGTAAAAGGCTATGAAGCACACATTGATTTATTGATAGACAAATATTGTTGCAAAAGACCATACAGATGCACAATCGAGGATAAAAAAGAGATAGAACAACAGGTATCTAAGTTATTACAAAAAAATATAATTGAAGAGTCCTATAGTCCTTTTGCAGCCCCAGTAACGTTAGCCTATAAAAAAGAAGAGGGTACAAAATCTAGACTATGTATAGATTTTAGAGACTTAAATAAGATTGTGATTCCACAGTCACAACCTTTTCCACTAATAGAAGACTTGATGGCAAAAACAAGAAACTGTAAGTTCTTCTCGACACTAGACATTAACTCTGCTTTCTGGTCAATTCCATTAAAAGTCGAAGACAGACAAAAAACTGCATTTGTTACTCAAGAAGGTCATTTTCAATGGACTTGCCTTCCATTTGGACTTAAAACTTCGCCGGCCATTTTCCAAAGAATATTAAGTAATATAATAAGGAAACATAGACTATCTGAGTTCACTGTAAATTACATAGACGACATATTAATATTTTCTGAAACGTTTGAAGAACATGTAAATCATTTGTCACTATTATTGGAAGCAATATTGCAGGAAGGCTTTAGATTGAAGTTCTCAAAATGTCACTTTGCTCAAGACTCTGTGAAATATTTAGGCCATATAATAAAAAATAACACAATTACTCCATTGAAAGACAATTTAACTGCTATCAAAGATTTTCCGGTCCCAAAAACACAAAAAAATATTCGTCAGTTTTTAGGTAAAATTAACTTCTATGGAAAGTATGTGCCAAACTTGTCAATCATTTTGGATCCCTTACATAATTTGTTACGTAAAGGACAAGCATTTGTTTGGACGGAGGCATGTCAGGAGTCTTTTGAAACAGTAAAGAAACTACTTTGTTCTAAACCCATTTTGGCCATCTTTGATCCGGATCTACCAATACATATATACACAGACGCTAGTATACAAGGTATAGGCGCAGTCTTGAAACAACCACAACTTGACGGAGAGGAAAAACCATGCGCGTATTTTTCAAAAAAATTAAATGACACCCAAAAAAGAAAAAAAGCTATATACCTGGAATGTTTAGCAATAAACAATGCAGTAAAATATTGGCAGCACTGGCTCATAGGTAAAAAAATCACGGTTTTTTCTGATCACAAACCTCTAGAGAAAATGAATATTAAGGCAAGAACAGATGAAGAGTTAGGAGACCTCACTTATTATTTATCACAGTTCAATTTAGAAATAAAATATTCACCAGGAAAATATAACGTAGAAGCAGATAGCTTGAGCAGAAACCCCGTATTAGAACCGAACGAAAATGATGATGAAAATTTTAAAATTGTAAATTTAATAAAGCTCGAAGACATAAAAAATGATCAAAATACAAATGAAGACATAAAACGAAATTATAGTAACATAAAATTAAAAGATACAATATATTATAAAAAGATTGGGAACAAGGAAAAAATTATATTAACTGAGGAATTCAGTAAACAAATTATAAAAAAAATACACTATCACTTCTGTCATATTGGAATTCAACAGATGAGCAAAAAAAATTAAGCCATTCTATACAGCAAAAAACTTAACACTTAATATAAAAAACTTCTGTGAAAATTGTGAAATTTGTATAAGAAATAAATCCAGAGGTAAATACAAATTTGGTCTGTTGTCCCACTTAGGACCCGCAACTTACCCATTTGAGATAGTATCCATTGATACCATCGGTGGATTTGGTGGCTCACGCTCCACAAAAACCTACCTACACCTTCTGGTAGACCATTTCACTAGATACGCATTTATAATGACATCCAAAACTCAAAATTCAAACGATTTCATAAAGCTGGTTAAATTTGTGACTCGGGAAAATAAAATTGGTATGATTTTATCCGACCAATATCCAGGAATAAATTCTAAGGATTTCAAAACATTTCTATTACAAGAAAATATACCTATTATTTTCACTGCTGTAAATGCACCATATTCGAACGGCTTAAACGAGAGATTAAACCAAACATTAATTAATAAAATTAGATGCAAAATAAATGAAAATAACAATAACTTGGCCTGGACAACTTTAGCTCATGAATGTACTCAAAGATATAATGAAACGGAACACTCAGTAACAGGATTTTCTCCAAAATATTTGTTAGAGGGAAAAAATTTTGATATATTACCAGATGAATTAAAACAAGAACAATCACATAATAGTTTATTACAAGATAGAAAAACTGCATTGGAAAATACCATAAAATCTCATAACTATAACAAAAAAGTATTTGACAAAAACAGGAACAGCTATGAATTTAAAGTGGGAGATTCTGTATATGTTGAAAATGGCAATCCGTTAAACAGAAAAAAAATGGATGAATTAAAAATAGGTCCATACATAATTTTAGAAAAAATTTCGAATTCCATCTTTAAGGTGAACACAGGACATAGAAAACCAGAATCAAATCTTTTCCACTCAACAAAACTTGTCCCTGTGCGAAAATAGAAATGTTTCATTGTATGTATTGTATAAAGATAAGTTATTAGTATTGTATAAAGATATTATTAGTATTGTATAAAGATAAGTTATTGGATATTGGATCTGAGTGAGGGGGGGAGATATAAATGAAGTTCATGAATCATTTTCATGACACTTCATTTAATTTGAATTTGCCGCCACCTGTTGGCCGCGCATTAACTTTGACAGATCCGATTCATCGGATCTGTGGTCGAGACTGAGTAATGGAGGTTATGTTGTCATTTTATTGTGTGCACATAAAATAAGATAGTTTAGCGGACAATAATAGAATAACGATAAGAGATAGTGTGAAACAATAGCTTTAAATGTTGTTTCTCTTTTCAGGTAAGATTTGTAGTATTAGTTTTGTAGCGTATAACATAAAATGTAAATGCATCACTAAGGTTAATAAAAATGTTCTCTTTTCAGAGCAACACATTTTGGTTTTTGTTAAAACGTCCCAAATTACGGATATATCATATTATATATATAAACAGTAGCTTCCTTATTCTAATCCAGGATGGAATTAACAGCCCCAGTAAAGCCTTTTACGGCGTCTGTCGCTCCATGTGTCTATGCGCGATCGCTTTACGATTTGTCATTACACGGCATTCTTCGTCTGCTGTCGATCACCCGTTTTATTATGAGCCATCTCGACACGTCGTACATCATGACTTAGTCACGAATAGTCACGATGTGACTTGGCGAGTATAGTCAAGTGATGTCCGAGTGTTCATAAAGAGCTTGTCCTGTAAAGATGACCCACAATGCCTTTGTGTTAAAAATATCATCTTTCCTAAGTCACAATGTTGAAATTGCAATTGTATAGCTCTTTCGAATATAATAAATACTATTACATTGGAATCGAAACTCAGTCAATTTTCGACCATGGTCAATGTCAAGGTTATCATGTTCAAATGAGTTAGGATATTGCAAAATCAACATTTAACGTAAGAAGATACAGTAATTAAAGCGAACCGGCAGTGCGATACTCGATATTCGCGACATAAATCACAGTGCGAGAATAAATGGCTACTGATGTGTTTTAATAAAATTATTTGCGTTCGTTTTTGGGTAGTAACCGATCCAACGCATTCTTGCCGCAAAATAACGCCATCAATTTACATAGGTTCAAAAACAAATTGGAAATGTAGTATTAGTGTGCAATATAGGTACGGTAGGTTAGTAATTAAAGCGCACCGGCCGTACTTGCCAGGAATAAATACATCCATGTAGGTATTACTTGATATTTTTTTGAGTAGCAACCGAACTACCGCAGTCTTGCCTCAAAACAACGCCATCAATTTAAATAGGTTCAAAAACAATTTGGAAACATTGTATTAATGTGCATATGTGCAATATAGGTATGGCAGGGTAGTAAATAACACCATCAAGTTAAATAGGTTCAAAAACAAAGTGGGAATGTAGTATTAGTGTGCAATATAGGTATGGCTGGGTAATTAAAGCGCACCGGCCGTAATTAAAGCGGCGGGGCCCGGGGTCGCTGGCATCGCGTAAACGGATCTCATGCGGGCAATAAATAAATCCATGCACTACTCGATATTTGCGACATAAAACACTGCAATGCAATGCGAGGATAAATAGTCATCAGTATGTTTTTGAATCGAATTCTCGATATTGATTTTATAACTTAATAGACTAGAAACGACTAAAAATGTTAATTGGTGGGATTGGACCTAAAAGTTCAATATCTTGTTTGGTCGCGAGACATGCTTTGTGTTATTACGAAACCCATATCGTTGACCCAATATTATGTACAAGGGTGACCGCGGACCCAATGTTACATTTTCAGTATGACAATGTTCTAATTTCAATTCGTCAAATCTGAAACACACAACCCTATAGTATTGAGACGGTGATGTGTAATTTGTATGTAAGGTATTCGGCCAAATTGTCAAAGAATGTTACTACCACTTCAGATTCGTTGAGTGTTTTTTTTCATAACACGTTAAAGTATAAATTGTAGTAAATTATTGTATTCTATTTGTATTGTAGCTCTAATATCACATTCCAATACTTAATTAGTGATATTGTATTGTACCTATTGTAGTGTCTAATTCTTATATTTCTTAAGTTTCTCTATATATTTCATTACAATAGCGTTGAACTAAATAAAGTAAACCAATCTTTGTTAAAGCAGTTAATTAACGTAACGATTAATATACCTAAAGCTTTTTTATCAATTGAAGGTCAACGTATCAACAAAAGGTCGACTGACCTCTGTTAACCTATTACGTTTTATGAATACCTATTTCAATTATGTCGCAAAATTATTAAAACTTGATAAGTTTCGCGGCTAACAACTCAAATTAGGCCGCCCGGTGGATCGACGACCTGAAAAGTGTCGCGGGAAGCGGAGCTATGGTAGTAAGAATTAGGCAAGGCCTATGCCCAGCAATGGACGACTCTGGGCTGATGATGATGACGAACATTTAAAGAGCAAAAACAATAAAATCATTCGCAACAGCAAATATGCGGGGCGACACAGAAAAAAGGATAAGTAAATAAAATCATAAATATGTTCCATGATAAAACTAACCTTATAAAAAAAAATAGAAATGTAACTAAAGATCTCGCTGGAATAACGCACATTTTAAAATTGAACAAATTTGCTTCATGTATGAAAGATGTATGAGTTAATGAAATTAATGTTCGTACTGTCAATTGAATGTGAATATGAGCATTAGCAAGTCATAGATTGAATTTGTCTATTTGGCTCTACGGACGATAACTGGAAATAAAAGTTAATTGTTTTGTAAAATACTCTTTTTGAATAGATTTCAATTGGAAGCTGTAACAATGTTACGCGGAGCAATGTATATTGAAATAATCCTAGCTTCTAACGACTACAGTCAGCAACAAAAGAAGTAGACCATTTTAGCCAGTAGGAAAATGGACAGCTACTTTTGATGCTCACCGTACAGCCATGCGTAGCTGGTTGAAATATAAACATGCACACTCATAAATATCTTACAAATGTGATCTAGAGCCGTTAGGCCGTAACAAATATTTTTATGCGCTTTGTCCTGTCACTGTCAGATATTACTGCAGTCTATACATAGGTAAGACCTAAGTGGCCTCTAAACATGATTAACACCGCTTTAAAGTTTAATGAAATCCGTTCATGATCCAAACAAAGAGCCATCAACTTGATCCATAATTTTTATTCGTTAGCACTTTACTTCGTGCGTCCATCATAAAGACATTGTGTACTGGTGAATCACGCCCACCCGCCTTGAGTGTTTAATGTTTTTCGGTGAGAGGCATTCCCGTGCGACAAATTTCACCGAGACAAGGTTGGGGTACAGTACAAAGGAATAGTTTCATCGCCCGTTATAAGGTCGTCCTGGGAAGCAATTATGATCTTGTAAAGAGGAAGCAAGGTCGATCCAGTAGTATAGGTAGAGGTACAGAAAGATGTCTATTACGGCTTACAAAAGTTGGAGTTCACAGAATATACAGGTTTACAGAAAATATGAGGAATTTTGTCTTCTTTATTCTTCTCAAACATTTTTGTCATACGATAAACCGTTGTGACATTATAAAAAATTGACAAATTCAATTCACGACGGCTAACGCCTGCACCCCCCAAGGTTTGATTTTAGTAATGGCACTTTGATTTTTATAATGCTTCCATATCTAAATAATATAACGTCAAAATAAGCATTCCTTTTGTAAAGCAATGGTATGTAGGGTATGTAAATCTTGTGAAAATTAATCCGTCATTTGCACAATGTTTGATTGTGTATGAACAAACAACACAAGAAAATAATAAAATTGTTAAACTTTGACTCGTTTTTCTCCGATTGCCAAACAGCTCTTTTCCTTGAAAGTTCGTAGTAGCCGCAGAAATATGATTTCGCAAACTGCAAACGTTTCACGAATGCTACCGATCTCAACGTGATTTGTTACATGAATCCTATGAAACGCAGAATACGCGTGTACGCGGTAGGCGACCGGTCACCCTAGGTGTAACCTTACAGTAAACTTTATTGCGGCGCAGTAATTAACTAGCTACCCAAGTATTAGCCTATACTTGTGTTGACATTATTTGCAATGTTATTGTTACGCTGAAGAAATAAACTAGGTATTCCACTGTGGTTCAAAGAGAACTGTTTATAAGTGAGCAATTTAAGCTTGTAAGATGTTGTAATTGTTTGCAAATACAATGAAGTGGCAGTTAGTGCATCGCTAGTCGGTACTGTGGCCGGTGTCTGCCGGGCGTGACGCGGCGAGGTTAAATCAGGCCAAGCGGCCCACGCCGGACGCTAATTAGGAAGCGCACGCGCAAGGGCGCTGCACCGCACGCGCACGATGCGCAGAGCGCACAGCCCAGCCTCGAACAAAGACACGAATCGCGCGAAACAAAAGAAACGCGCAATGAAACAAAACAAATGACCAAGGAACAAAAGCAGAAACGCGAGCAGTATCGTACGTTGTTTAGAAAGACAAAGGCGTGTTGTGTAGAATTATGTTTTGTTACGGAGCTTGACGCGCGAGAACAAACGAATGCCAAAGATTACTGTTGTGCTACTAGTTATGGAAGTGCGTAAGTAAGCACTTACTGGAATATGGGAATGTTTACGCGACGAAATCAACCGCATATTTTCTTACATCTAGAAAACGTTGCTCAATAGGATATCGGGGAAATATAAGTCGATACTACTTCGAGAAGCACTCGCTAAAAGTGCTTAGTCGATTTCGCGTCATCGCCTCGGAGGAGATTCCCGCTGCCAATTTTCCTTTTCTTTTCTTTGTTTTCCAACTCGTGCATTGTAACTGAAAGACGAATTCATTACGAATTCCTCCCTTCAACATGTCGCTTTGTAAGTTGTCATCCAATTTACTTTACACATACGTCAATCAAACATCAGGGTAGTATTAGTGCCTATTTACAGTCATAACCGTAATATAAGGCTTCAACACCTCTACAAGTACTCATAGGCTTGGCTGAGTCACCGTGGTTCATGTAAATTTAGCCTATTCCATTTCCAGTAATTCCACAAAAAAAACATGTTTCTAATGGTACTGAAGTTATTCCTGCGAACGTTTTATTTGTCCTCAAACAAAATCGTAAAAGAGGAACAGGTAAAAGCACATAGTAAAATTTTCATTCGTACGGCCAGCAAAGACGTTTTCTTATTGGATTTAATCCTATACACACTTGCAACTGACGTCAAACGAATAGCAGCGGTAATTTCCCGCACGGCCTTTAAGGGCATGCAAGGAGTAGGAACCATATTTAAAGCCGTTTACATAGAAAGACAAACGTTTGAAAGTGAAACACAAAGGGTACTTTCGCACGAATGTTTTATAAATATTACATGTCCGCATGACTCATTGCGGAGTCCAGGAGGATAATACGGCACAAGGGGGGAATGGCACTGCATTTTATTTGGCGGAAGCACTTAGTTCTATTTCGGTGGACGGCTGATGGGAAAGCGAACAAGGAACGGTAAACACATCAACGGAGAGATTCATGTTTATCGGTTTATTACTAGACTTCGGTGATGGTTTGATTACTATCGGTTTAATTACTTAGCTTATCGGCAAAGTTCTTGCACCGGGAACTTCCTTGAACAAATGCTATTGTCCGAAGTGCAGACTGTGACTTAATTATAGGTACTTTCAGTAAGGATATTTGCATTCTACATGCAGTTGGTTTTTAAATACAGTTTAATATTGCAAGAAAGAATCAATTGAGTTAGTATGCACCTACCATCCTTTCCAACCTACGATGATTAAACCAGTATTATAAATAATATTTAGACCCAATTACATTTTCAAATGAACGTTCAATGTACTGAAGCATATATGTCAAAGTTTCATTAATATGTACGATTCCTTCATCTTTATTAATAACCTTCTTTATGGTTGTTATACCTAAACAATGACGAATATTGGCGTCTCAGCAGCTATTCGCTATTGTTATTCCTGCTATTCCTTGTTAAATATAATAAGGGAATGTACGAGATTTGTAGAAGATCCGGTGTCTGCCCCGGCTCGGTAAACTTTCCGAGTCTCGGCTCGGCGCCTCTCGTTGGAAAACTTGCGGTATTTTTCTTTCACCTGCCTCACACGATTCGTCCGTCACGGCATTATGGAAATTCATATTTTACCCCCTCCTGAACTTTCATAATTGATTTCCTCCACGGTATATATGTGAACGAGGAAAATGGGAAGTGATTTCTTTCGCACAGTGATCGAGATTGCGACCGAATGAATTGAACACGTTCTCATTATTTTTTTACGGCTGTTTATCATTGATTCACGTGATAGCTACGCAACTTCATTATAGCTATTGTTTGTTAACACGAATGTCGATATTAGCTGTTCCAGAAGTAATCAGTTTCTTTCGACATCCATATTAATTAAATTTTTGAAGTTATTTAAGTTGTATACGTATGTTCCTATCAGGTACAGTCGAGTTCATTTACATCTACACACTTGCGAGAGCAAAAATATCTGAACACAACCCTATTGCCAGGAGCATAAAATCGTGTTCAGATATTTATGTTCTCGTAAGTGTGTAGATGTAAATGAACTCGACTGTACAAATATTTATGGAAATTCACAATTTCAAAGGATACCTTTTAGATAATCTCTAATTTGATGTGGTCGTCACATTTTACCATCATTCAAAGCGCAAGTCGACTCTTGTAATATAAAAGAAACAAACTTCTTTCTCATACAAAACTGTGTAGGTATATCAATATAAATACCAATTCCGTTGCTTTACGGCAATTTAAAGACCCGAAGTCGAAGGAAATACACGTCCACAGTGGACTCGACGGAGAATACTTTACCAAAAGCCCCGCCATTACTCATAAAGGTCTCTCAATAAATATTCAATTCGATGAATTTCTTAGGATCCTAGCTCGAGCTGCCTTTGTCGTCGGTCTCGTTTTAGTTCGTAAAGCGAGTAGGAGTGGAAAGAGTGCCATTCGAATTTCAATAAAAGTTGCAGGGGAATAAATTGTCGGGTAGGGGGCATGGGCAGCGAGATATTGTGTTCGCCGCCAGCTGACGCCGCCGACGGAGGATGCCAAAATAATTAATATTATTAATTGAAGCACCTATGTAGTGTATTGCGAAATAAAGAATGAGAGGTGGGGCTCAATAAATCAGGGCCCCTAACCGCGCGTAACATTTGTTGACCATTTTAACCCCTGAACAAAAAAGGGATCCAAGGTCCATATGCGACATAGAGGGCTCAAATACAGGGACAAAATGCGAATTTTCACTAGATAGCGGTTTCTTTGTGATTATATTTACCTGTTGTATAAACATCCCAATCTTTAAAAAACAGTACCTATACCAAATCAAAGAGAAGATGTTTGAAGAGTTTGTAAGTTCGAATTCCAGCTTGCACAATTGATGCATATATTTGCGTTGATCACACTATGCTTTTAGATTTCCGGAACGCAGAAAGTATTTCAAAAATTTCTTTATTAGGTGGATTCATTTTTAAGAATTGTTGATATTTATTGTACGTTTGTAAACTTGTTAATCTAAAGCCCCCGATAAAATCCATCACTTTTTCGATACGACGAAAATAAATTGTAACAAGTAATAAATCTTGCAAAGTAATTTTAGCGGACATCGGATGCCCTACGAGATAAATCGTCGGCATCGGAGTATGACGAAATTGGCCGACACTGGAGACCAGGTGAGAATACCCGTCAGAAACTTGAGCACGCTAACCGTTAGAGCCATTTGATTTGACAGCGTGAAATAGGACTGGGGTATTCTGGCCGGACTAGAGTTCAATCATTAATCTCGGCTTTATCGTGATATCCGACCGACCAACAATTATGATTATGACGTCCAAATATTATTTTAAAACTGCTGAAGCCTGTTGTCGCGGCTGTGCGAAGTATATTATCTTAAATATTACTGTTTAAGATTCTGAAGCATACACATGCTAACTAAATGTGGCTACCTACACAGGTAGCCACATTTAGTTTTTGTATAGACAATGATTTGAATAATTAATTTTCTCCACCTAGCATGCTCCATCTTAGACCTCGTCTTTAGGGAAAGTACCTAAAGACGAGTTCTAAGATGGAGCATGCTACTAATCTAAAGAATGTTTGAAGATTTTGCGTCTTTTACAAAGGCTTTAAATAAATATAGAATAAACATGGCGTGTTGTTAGTGAAGAGTTCAAGAGCAAAGCAAAGAGCTCTTGCAAATACAAATGGTGTTAATCATATCTAGACACGCGGCAGCGTGGCCAGCCAAGTTCACCGCAGGAACTGGCGAGCAGCAGCCGTGTGTTATATTACACGAACCGTTTGGAGCCACTTTTGACCCCCCAATAACTCCAAATCTATTTAACATAAAAAAATGAAATTTGGCTTATGTATTAAGATCCTTTAGAACAAGTAGAACCCCAAAATTCAATAATATAGGTTAAATAGTTATTGAGATATTAAAGTCCAAAAAACGGTATTTTTAAACCTGACTGACTGACTGACTAGTAATCAAAAACCTAACCCACTTCCAGGTGACCTAGAAAGGTGAAATTTGGCATCCAGCTTAGTAATTGTGTGTGTATACATATAAAAATCGAAAACAGTGATTTTTTTATGTTTTTTTTTATTATTATTATTATTATTGATGGTTGTTGCCTCAGAACTCTGTCATTTATAAACCGATTTGGAAAATTCTTTTTTTGTTTGAAAGATATACTAGAATAGCATATACACTCACACGCACACACTTACACATACATGCACATAAAAATCCAATACGTATTAACCGTTTTGGAAAATTCTGTGTTAGTTCAAAACTTTCAAAAGATGTACTAGAATAGCACACAGAACTAATTAACAAATAATAATTAAGTAATCTACACATCATAATAATTTCTGTACAAAAAGTAATGATATGCCATCAAAAACATAAATGTAAAATGAGAGCCAAGTTCAATATCGCGTGCACTTCGCCGACAAAAGAATTGAGATCTGCAAGGGCGCCAAGTTCTTTGCCCTTAAATTTTTAGATACAAGGACATGCGACATACTCAACGCATTTATTTTACTTGGGGTGTAATTCAATATCAAGACTTGACTTGGCTAGTTTTAAAATATAAATTTATATTATAAATAAAAATCAATCAAATCATTAACCTATTTTCGTAAAGGTAAGTACGCAAGTTAGTGTACGTCTTGTTACTTATATAAAATTTAGTTAGTTTGTGAAAACTAGCCAAGTCAAATCTTGATATTGAATTACTCCCCAAGTAAAATAAATGCATTGAGTATGTCGCATGTCCTTGTATCTAAAAATTTTAGGGCAAAGAACTTGGCGCCCTTGCAGATCTCAATTCTTTTGTCGGCGAAGTGCACGCGATATTGAACTTGGCTCTCATTTTACATTTATGTTTTTGATGGGATTATAATATACATAAATTTAAGTATCAGACTATCACAGTTATCGTATTATATATCTGCATAGAAATATGGAGAACACACACAGCGACAGATGATATACTATCTACAGTAGAACCGTGCAATAGTATCCATCAGCATTAAGCATTTGCTAGCCATCAAAATAAAGTTCCTAATTCGTTTCCGCAATTTAGAAACCATACAATGTTAAGCGTGAGTGAATACGTAGTAAAGTCAAGTGATGAGGTTGCCGTACGAAACCTAGTGTAAAAGTTTTAATTAGGTGTTTTATGGTACAAGAATTCGCAATGAGTGACACTCGACAATTTTCAATGTGCCCGGGACAGTCGGTTTCAATTGTTTGGGTATGTCTGGGACCCGGACTCTGGGCTGATGAGATTTCGGTAGGAAATTAGGTTACTAAATTAAATGTACTATTGCTGATGTGATTGCTATTTTGTTACCTACTGTAAACTACTCTAAAAAAGGAAAATGCTCGGTGGCAATTTATTAGTTTTTAGTTTTAGATTATGTTGGTTGTCGGTGCCTTATAATCGATTGTTTGTGCACCAAGTGGTGATCCATTGACCTAAACTTGCTAAGTCTGCGGCAGACTTTTACTGCAATTGACAATTACTTACACTGCACACACACACCTGCAATTCCTTACTTCTCAGATAATAATAACTCAATATTTTGCTACACATTAAAATATAGAGCACCTTAATATAATAACAAAAAGTGTCAAATGTAGATAAATAAAAAGATGATGATGAACTTGGGTGGTCTTAATATGTGTGTAATGAACTGATGAGTTCTACAATGTTCTTTGTTGTTAATGTTTTTATTTTTTATGTATTTGTGTTCTGTATATCGTCTTCTTCTGTTAATAGTACAAGTATTATTTTAGTTTGGATACTAAATTAATTTGTGTAAGATTGTCCACTAATATTTATTTGCTTATTAATAACATATTCTATTTTACTCAGTAAAGTGACACCTTCACAGAATCTATACCGTAAAGTAAGCATAACTGTAACGTTATATTTATCTTTTAGGTTACTCTCCTCACGTGGTGAGAGCCGTATACAGCTTCCATAATCGCGCCATCCCTCATCCCTTACCAGCGTCAGACACTCGTTTAAAAGAAAAGGATACATTTCCTGGAAGAAGTCTAGCGTTGGCGGCTGAAGGATGTCTAATGCTGATAATACCTGGAAAGAAAAACCGGTCAAATGATAATCGCACAGCGGGGACTTTTACGTAATTCAATCTAGGAGCTTGAACCAAATACTTTTTTAATCTATTAGCTTTTTTCGCCTATTGTAACCTGTTAAAAGAATGGGAAGTGAAGCATCGATTCTCTCTTCTCATCTTGACATGACATGGTATCGGTAGAATGTAAGTTGTGCAATAGATTAGGAGTGATTTCCTTTGCATTCATTTACACAGCCAGCGCGTATAACACGTGATCCATTTAACAATAAATACACAACAGTAAATACACAACTTTGCCGAGTAAGCCCGAGATCGAGTTTACTGGTGTACATACGAATAACTAACTATGTTACATTGAGATAGGAGATAGGACCCAGGAAGACAGGGAGAATTACCGACGAGCGAAACCCATTTAAAATATTGCTGACACTTCAGTAATCCTCATCAAAAAAATTACTTAGTTATAGCTGCTATGATGACATCATCATTCACCATATATAGGTAGACGTCCACTGCGGGACAAAGTCATACCCCAAACTTCTCCACAACGACCGGTCTTGCGCTGACCTTATCCAATTTCTGCTCACGATCCGAACCAGGTAGTCAATCCACCTTGTTGGGGGCCTTCCCTTCCGGCTTCCGGTCCGAGGTGGCCACTCAAGAACCTTTCTGCCCCAACGGCCATCGGTTCTACGAGCAATGTGCCCCGCCCACTGCCACTCAAGCTTGGCAACTGTCTGGGCTATATCTACAGCCTTGGTTCTCGTGCGTATCTCATCATTTCGGATTCGATCCCGCAAGCTATAGCTGTAGCTGACCCAAATGTGATTAAATACTCAAATAGGTCGTTGTTTATAACCGCTAAGCCGGACCAACGCTGTGTGGTGTGGCATGTTATTAGCGTCCGTCACACTCGCGATATGGACATAATGCTCGCTATCGGATCCAATTCCCCCATTTGAATGCAAATCCAGTGTTTGCACGGCGACAAATGCACCAGCCGCAAACAAAGCAACGTTCGATAAAACTCATTGAAAATTAATAAATTATCAACGCACGCTGGCAGTAATTGCACTGTTAGTTGTTTATTGAATTTCTTTAATGACAGTTTTCACAGTAAACAAACTCATTTTAAACGTAAATCATTGAATCTCATTAGTGAACATATTCGAAACAACCGTAATGTTTCTGAAATGCGTACCTTTTTAACCCTTATTATCATTGAGACAAGATCGAAATAGGTACGTAAATAAATAAAAAAGGAGCAGAATTTCGCCTCGCGAATAAACCGTCTCCATTGACAGCGTATGTATTATCTGTACACTGTGACGACAAATGTATGTATAACTTACGTTTTCATGTTTGAAGAAGCACAGCATCTTGAGCTCGCGGAAGACGCGTTTGGAGGATACCAGTGACTGGAAAACGTTCGGCAGCTTCTTTAGGGCCACGCGCCGGCCGTCGCGCGGGTCTGTCACGGCCCTGAGAAAGAACAAAAAGTTATGTTAGTTAGGGAATAACTTAGTCGTTACTACAAACAAACAAGCAAACTTAACATTTTCTTCGGTTTCCGCGACTGTCACACATTTAAATAAAACAGTTTAAACGGATTATATCGCGTATATTATTTATTGAACAACGGTATCTATCTGTAAAGGTACCGAAACGTCAGGGAGGCTCAAATAATTAATATACGCGATATAATCCGTTTAAATTGTTTTATTTAAAAGCAAACTTGAATTATAATGAAACTAACAACGTCGGTAGGGTCGAGGTTGAGGGTCGCCAACGCGCGTGTGATGCTCTTGACATCGCCGTAGGCGGCGGTAACTGCTTAACATCAAGCGGGCCGCATGCTTGTTTGCCACCGTCGTAATATTAAAAAAGAAAACAATAAAATCTTCGACTGAGATACCGTGTAGGTACCGTGACGCAAACCGCGATAGAGATATGGGGAGACCTAGACGCATTTCAAACTGATTGATCAGTTTATTTGCATACAACAAATTACTTCAACTGCCACATTTGTCAAGTAACAAATGTCGCATAATCTAAAAATGAGTCAAATCGGCATTGATTGCATATAAAGCAAACGAAAAGACGCTGGTAAAATTATGTCTTTTTTTATATGCCATAGGGGGCAAACGAGCAAACGTATCGCCTGATGGAAAGCGATTACCGTCGCCCATAAACACCTGCAACACCACAGGAGTCACAAGTGCTTGCCTACCCGGACGAAGATAGAATGCCTCTATGCTAGTAATTTCACCGGCTATCTTACCCCCACACCGGAACACAACAATGCGAACATTGCTGTTTGGCGGTGGGTTAGCAGGCAAGACGGTAGTAACAATCCGGACGGACCTTGCACGAGGCCCTACTACTCCAAAAACCCTTATCTGATATTTCGAAAACGAACTCAAAAACGAGTCATTATAACTTAACTTTAACTTCTTAGAGAATCATAATCATAATGTAAGCCTTACGATAAGTAAGTAAATAAATCAGTCATCGCATTGTCAAATCACTAATTTCCATTTCGCAATCGACAGAATCAACTTAAAATGAGGCTCCAATTGAAAAAAAAAACACATTAAAGGATAATGAAATGAAACACACGATGTAACTAGAGATTAATAGTAACGTAATTTTAGGTAAAATTTACAAACTGTGGATCTCGTTGCCTGAATAAATAAAGTTTTATTATTATTATTGCGTTAATTAATGGCAATGCAAAACGATCATATGAATAGTATTAATTTGAAACTTGTCGAAAGTAGTTTACAGTTGTGAGGCTCCCTGGCTCCTTTGGCTCGGGTACTTACTATTAACGCCGAACATAATTTTCCTGAGCTTGGCAACTATGACCAAGTCTAGACCGGTCATGTATGATTAACAATATGTTTATGCAAACAATCCTAGTAACATCAACTGTCTGAAAGGTTGACAATGCATTTGTAACTTGTAACTCATCAATATGAAAGCTTGAGAACGTATTTGTGACTCATCTAGTGTTGAAGTTATAGATGGGCGACGATAATCATCAAACCATCTGACTGCTCGTTTGCCAACTATATCATAAAAATGCTTCTTATTTGCATAATACGAGTATGCCTAGGGCTATTTTATGTCTGATTTTTTACATGTTTAAAGTGTTAATAAAACGATTGATTCATCCTGGAAACATTTAAAGACGTGCTTGTTCTACCCTTAATAGAAGTATTTCTTAGACCGCAGGTAAATATCATCACATAGATTAAGGATGATGATAGCACAGCGTAAAGGAGCAGCCAAACCGCTGCTAAGATACGACGTGTTACAACGTTGTATTGTATACGTCGTCTTTAACGCATATTTACAGTCCACACCGAAGCTCGAAATACTCGTAGATACGGTGCGTTTAAGCAGTCAAATTTAGGAATAAAACGTGACGGTAACGAAGCGTCACACCTCCTTTTGTGAAGCCGAATTCACTTCGCTTTGTCCTAACAAACACAATGGGTATTGTGTGCATTATGAACTGCGGCCACAAACTGCACTTATACTACCTTTAATTTCAAAGTAGCAGCTTGTGGCCGCAGATCAGCATGCACACAATAGCCTTTGGGTCCCTTGTTTATTAGAACAAAGCGAAGTGGATTCGGCCTCAAAAAACGATTCCTTTTATACCTAGGCACCGCCAATCTTCAGTATAGCATACTGCATTAGAATAGTGTTGACACCTGCGACACATCCCAGCGTTTACTGCGCATCAACGTATTTTGAGTAGCGGTGTGTTCGCTCCGTAACTTGTGCTAACAGCGCCGGACACCCGCGTGAAATTTATGTGGCTGTCTGATTGATCACAGTTTTTAGGCAACCATATTGCTAGCTAAATTCAAATTGAATTTCTTGAGAAGTTTTCGCGTTAGAGATTTATTGATATCGGTACGCTCAGCCGCCGTTAGCAACTTGGAAATTGTATTTAAAAACAAATTAGCATATTTCTACCGTTAGAGAAACGTAAAATATTCTAGTTATATACGAATTTGCGACTCGACCGACGAAACTAGTCTAAGATCTACGAACTGTAATGAAAAAAACGTGAACTAGTTTTTTTTTATACGAATTTGCAACTCGACAGATGTAGTGCAAGATCCATCATGACGTCCACTGCACTGCACGCGACTGTTTGTTAAATAAAAAAAATAACCAAGTGCGAGTGGGACTCGCGCACGAAGGGTTCCGTACCATTATCTGTAAGTTTGTTGTATGGGAGCCCCCCTTAAAGATTATTTTATTTTATTTTTAGTATTTGTTGTTATAGCGGCAATAGAAATACACCATCTGTGAAAATTTCAACTGTCTAGCTATCACCGTTCTTGAGATACAGCCTGGTGACAGACGGACGGACAGACGGACGGACAGCGAAGTCTCAGTAATAGGGTCCCGTTTTTACCCTTTGGGTACGGAACCCTAAAAATTGTGACTTGACTGATGAAATCTAATATCAACTAACTTAAAAGCTCACTACGTTGTGTTTATGTTCTAAAAACAATAAGCGTCGCCTGACTTTATATGAGTAAATATTGCATATGACACCGTTTCCAGGCCCTCGCTCGGTCCATTAGTGGCTATTGTAGGTTTTGTAGAACGTTTTAGTCAATTTTTCTCACCGACCATTCCGCTAGGCACCGCAGCACTAACACTGTTAACAACTCCCATCGCTCACTCAAAACGAGCTGCTATCGGTATTTGATGCTTTCATCCAGTCGGTGTTTCCATTTCATTCCAGTGGACTGAGTCAACTTGAATGTTTCATAAAAACTGAGCAATAAAACACTAAAACTCGAAGTGTTCTGTGTATTTGAAATCGACTTGTGATTGTGACCTTCGTAGAATGTGCTACACATAAAATGTGTTAAAGCTCAGAGAGCCAGATTTCTTTCATGATATAGGAGGCAAACGAGCAGACAGATCGCTCGCTTAACATTAGCTTTACCTATAGATTATATTTATAGCTTTTCTACTACCTTGGTAGTTAAAGCGTGCTTGGAAATAAAACGATACGGATAAAAATCGTCGTTTCTCTATCTAATACTCGTCTCGCGCGGCTTGTAAAACGAAGAGATAATATAGATCGAGTATATTGTTTAAGTACTTTCAAATGTAGCCTTGTATTTCAATAAGACCGTTAGGGCTGCCTTTGTTACAGATAACATGTATCGGCGTGGATCGAGATAAGGCCCGACGGATGCCAAGAGACCCTCACGACCTACAGAATCTGACCCGGTAGATTCTAAACTACTTATTTACTTACTTTATCAATTACTACATACTTGAATTGCCAGCTACTTGGACTGTACTGATTGAATTTTGACCAACCGTTTTGGCGAGATACATACACATACTTACCATAAATTATATACCTAAGTTCTATTTCACTTCTTGTTTGTCATACATCTTTAAGCAATGTCTGTATTGCATTTTACAGTTTATAAAATGGATAAACTAGATGGCATTGCCAAAGACAAGAACAACTGACCGGTCTCCAGCCAGCAGGAGAGCTAAATTAGCAGAATCAATGAAATGGAAATAGGTCGTGGACCAATTTGCGGACCCAATGGAGACCTAATAGAAATTTCATAGAAGCGGCAATGACATTTCGTAAAATGCCATTGATAGATGATATGAGAGATGCAATTAGAGTTGCACATCTGCGATTGAACTCGGAACTGAGCCACCAAATTATTGACTAAGTTTTAGTCTCTTATTTTGTTTGTTATTTGCGTCGTGTTTCGGGTTAAATACTTTAAGTTGCTGTCTTTTACTTCAGATAAATAGTACGGCGGTTCATAAATTGACGGCTTGTTTGTAAAGGCATGTATGTAAAAAGTCTGATGCGTCTTAAGGCGATTAAGTGGACATATTAATGGATGAAACACGTTAACCTTTCTTAAGTTAAAAGGAGCAAACTACTTAATTACTTTATATGATCTTAAGCTATTCGTACATGAATTAATTATGTTAATGTCATTCTCACTGGAAATACGTAAGCAGATAATGAGACCTATCGCTGAACACTGTCACATATATACGTCTGCTAGATTAAATTTAACTTTTCATTGTTTCCTGTTTAGATCAAATGAGATTTATTGAGTACCAATAATTGAATTAGTTTAACATGCTATCCGCAAACAGCTGTGTGACCGTGGATATTGAATTAATTACACAGGCTTATTACAATACACCGGTGAATAAATAATAAACCATAATTCAGCTAAATACTAACTTCCTGTGAATCGATGTAGGATAATCCGCTAACATCATAATCCCACCAAAACATTTCATGTAAAATTGGCGGCCAAGACTCACATGCTCATAACGCTTTCGTTGTAAAAAGTTATCAGATCCCAGGAAAAGCCAAGCCCCTAAGCCCTGACTTTGCTAACCCTACACCTTGGTTTCAAAAGTATGGCTTGGCTGTTTCATAGGTTACCGTAAATATATAAACCGTAATGGGCCAAACGGTCCGTTGGACTTATTTACGGTACTATGAAACGGCCAAGCCATACTTTTGAAACCAAGGTGTAGGGTTAGTAAAGTCAGGGCTTAGGGGCTTGGCTTTTCCTGGGATCTGATAACTTTTTACAGCGAAAGCGTTATGAGCATGTGAGTCTTGGCCGCCAATTTTACATGAAATGTTTTGGTGGGATCTCATTTCTTTTTGTAAGGTGCCCTAGCTTTTTTCATTTTTTTTGGGCTGTAGCGTTTCTTGAGCATCAGTCTTCAGAGCTCTATTTTTGCCTATTTTTCTTGTTGATATAATTTCCTCTTACGCATTCGTCTTACGCTTAAATCTGCTTCAACAATCAAAAATATAAAATTCCGCGTGTTAATTGCGCTGCATTTATTATTGCATTTTGGTAGGTCTATAAAGAAATATTTAAAATACGAAGTCAGTGTAGATACAGAAGTAGTAATAATTGTGTATTTAAGAAATACTTACTTTTAGCCCCATATATAACATACACTTTTATCCCCTAATATGGGAACCCCATACAAACTTACATCCCCTTATTTAAAGGGTGGGGGGTGATTTTCTAAAAATCCTAGAATATTATGTGTTTTATTTATAACAAGGAGTCCCTATATCAATTTTCAGACCTCTAGTATCAAAATTTGCAGAATTCTCATACAAACTTCCATCCCCTAGTTTAAGGGGTTGGGGGGTAAAAGTTCCAAGTTTTAGAATTATTTTGTTGTTTGTGTACTAATACTAGCTTACATACCAAATTTCAGCTTTCTAGGTCATCGGGAAGTACCCAAGAGGTTTTGATACGTCAGTGTATAAGTGAGTGGCAAAATCGGCGTATTTTAAATAAAATACCAATAAAACCTAAAGTATAAAAGGTAGATCAATGAAATTTTGTACATTCCATATGTTCCCTAACTGCATCTTAAACTGTGAATTTGGGCGCTCTGGTGTTAACTGGGATGAAACTATGAGGGTTTGAAAATGAGACGAAACGGTTCGAGAAAAGGTAGGTAGTGCCCCGCCTCTTTTTTGTTCGTCTTGGCGGGGGCACTACCGTGCCCCCAGATATTTATAATATACACAACATACCCGTCACCGTGAAATTTCTATCTAGATACATATATCTATTTTATCACTTTGTGTTTATGGTAGTACTAACGACCCGCCCCGGCTTCGCACGGGTGCAATGCCCTATTATGCATGTATTATACCTATAAACCTTCCTCTTGAATCACTAATAACAGTAATAACTCATCAAAACCCATTGCGTAGTTTTAAATATCTAAGCATACATAGGGACAGACAGGCCGCAGGAACATCTTTGTTTCATACAATGTAGTGATATTTAATTTATTATTTATTTATCGTAAGGCGTATAAGTTCACAAACATTAAAAATAAACTCTTACGGTAGACAAAGACTAAAATAACTATATGTTTACATTCAGGGTCCTAGCCACGAGATTGTGTCAGGCGTTAGGTTGTACAGCCAATCTAAGTAGCACCACAGAATAGATAATAGTACAAGTACAGAAGGCACACTACTTTGATCTTTACAAAAGCCGCTTTTTTTAGCCGAAAAGATATGATTTATGGCCCTTCTAAAGTCGTCGTCCCCAGCGCAAGCCAAACGGAACGTTAAAGCTGCGTGCCAACGGTAAAAATGAATTGGCTCGCTTGCCGCGTCGCCGAGAGCGAGGGCTGTCAACGACTAAAAATAAAAATGTATTTCCCATTTATTCCTTGCATTCAATATATCTCTATATTATAGTAATATATTTATATTCTTCATACATTATATTTATTATTTCATTATTTAACTATAAAATAATCAATCTCAGAATTTGGACGAATTGAATCCACAACCAGGCCGCAAAACATTTTAGCTTTATTTTTAAACATTTTAATACGTATAATATCAGATGTTGGTCACTTCGTAAGTGAAAGAGCAGTGAAGCTCGTTTTGATGCTTATAATGACAATGAAGTGACCAACATCTCTGTTCTCTTTGTTTAAGAATAAACCTTATTTCGTTTAACTTAAAGACTAATTTAGTGTAAAATTAATTTGCACTTATAACGCCTTACATTTTGAAGTGGCAGTTGTGGCCGCAGCTAACAATACAGATAATGGTATTGTTCATCGGGTACAAAGCTAAGTGGATTCGCTCAACCAAAATAATTATTTCTATATAATATAATAAAATAATGCAACGAATGCGTTACCTTAACATGCAATTAAATTCTTGAGCTTCATTTTGTTTTTGCTTAGTTGTCCGATATTTATTTATTTGTTCATATATATTCATCACTATACACCTAGTATAAAACAAAGTCGTTTCCTGCTGGCTGTCTGTCTGCCCCTATGTAGGTATGCTTAGATCTTTAAAAATACGCACGGACGCACCGTGCGAAGCCGGGACGGGTCGCTAGTTACAAATAAAACATGTACAAAGGCGAACTTATCCCTATTAGGGATCTCTTCCAATACATTTCTTTTAACTCTTTATTTATATATTTTATATACTTACCTATCAAACTATCACTCAATCGTTTATTCATTACTTACAAGTAATTTTACAAACTTGATATCAAATATTATTATAAAAACCTCTATGATTGTTGATTTGGTTTAATAATCAATTCAAAATTACATAAGTACTTAACAATTAAAATTGATCTGTGTAACCAGTGTTAAATATGGAAGTAGATACACCTGCAATATGTTTTTTATTATTATTCAGTAACTACTTATTATATATTATGTTATTTTTTTTACCTATCGGCATCCTTCGGACGTGTTGGGAGCTTGGGAGAACGAAAAACGCGTGATTCCAATTTCGATCATTGTTCCTACAACCCGCTGCGATACAATATCTTTTCGCTGTCTTTTTACTCATTTAAACACTTTATATTATAATATAACACTGGTATCAACAGATGAATGAGGAACGATCACTTGCGACGTACATAAATCGGAAGAGCGTGCGCGCGAATTTCGTGTACGTGCGTTCCGAGACAGTGCGTGGCAGCCACTGAATAGTCCCCATGCATGAGGCCACCGGCATGTACTTGTAGCGGGAAACGTTAATCGTGGAGTGCGCCCCGCCTGGTAGCACAACTATGGTACACGATTCATGTCGCGCGACATAGCATCACCCGTCACTCTCTCGCAGTACTGTACAGAAAGAGATAGGTAGTATATCTCGTGCGAGAAAGAGTCGCGTGTCACAGTTGTGGAGGTGCAAATCTCCCGGGAAACCCGAGTAGGAGTGAAGAGGGCAGCGCTGTTATAAAGTACTCTATGATTTCTTTGCCACGGTCGCAGAGAGTAGAGTCGCGCCATAGTTATCATTTACACATAGAGTAAGTACCCATCGTGTTTTTACGCATGCCAGTTGCAGCATGTTTGATTGAAAAATGTGTTAGTTTGAAGCTAACCACGGCTAAATGAAAACACAGAGGTTTGGACGACGCGGTTGGCTCAGTTTGCAAGCACCTGCCTACTGAGCGGCGGTGCCGGGTTCGAATCCCGGCCAGGGCAAATATTTGTGTGATGAACTCGAATATTTGTGCTTGGGTCATGGTTGTTCCTATGTATTTAAGTATATATTTATCTATATACGTATGTATATCGTCGTCTAGTACCCATAACACAAGCCTTCTTGAGCTTAATTTGGGACTAGATCGATTTGTGTGAGGTTGTCTTATATTTATTTATTTATATTTATACATACCCACGATTACGCAACTTCACAACTATTGTTACATTGTTGCTACATACTAGCCTAATATCTAAATACTAGCTTAGAAGTTTTCCATACTTTTCGTAACGTGAAACTTGGTAGAGATTCCCTTAGATCCAATTGTTGTAACAGGCCTTCATTGACAGGCCAGGATTCAATATTGACGTCTTTATTCTTAGGATACATAGAAAAAAAATTACAAAATTCCACTTGAAAATACCTGAACGCGGCATGATATCGCCTAATGGACATGCAACGACTTCAGTGGCAAGCGGCATAGGTGAGCGGTGGCCATAAGTGGGAGCAAGAGGTTCGAGCGCGGCGTCAAACGGGTGAGCGAGACAGCCGTATGTCCGCCGTACGCCGCTGCCGCATTAAAAAAATCAAAATCAAAATCAAAATGTTTTATTTGCTTCAGTACAGTATACAAAGGTGTTCATATATATATGTTTACAGTTCCATGTGTACTCAGCCTGCATGCAGGCGTGCAAAATGTTTGCGCGCGCTAACTTAAAATTAAAATAATCATCAATAAAATCAAACAAAACAATTACAAATATCGTAAAACCAACATATTTACATAATATTTATCCAGTCTTAATAATTAAAAAGCAGATAATGAAAACCTTACATAAACATAATATTTATAGTGCGGTAATGATGAAAGCATACACATTCCACCCATAAAAACCGTACGCGCTACGGCGCTACTGAGTTCGTAAACTAGTAAACTAACTTAACTAAGTTAGGGAAGGGATGTAACATGTGAGGTTTATTTAATTAAATTGATTACCATATTAATCAAGTCTTTTATATTATAATAAAATCTGTACTTTATGGTAATATTGAATTGATAAGACCCTCGTCATTTCAAACCATCAGCAACGCGTCGAGACAGTTGAGTTTGAATGGAAAATTGCGTTCTTGGTATTTCATTTCAGTTATTCACAACTTTCATGAGTTTCAAATTGCTTACTATCTACACCTTGATCTTAAGCATGAATGCTTCTATTTAGATCGAACTAATCCCAAGTGTAATCAATCTATTATCATTTCATTTTTAGAAGTATGACATTTTTCAGAAGAACATTGATCATCGTGAAAGGGTTTTTGGCATTTAATTAATGAAATAAGTGTCGGCCTGAGTCGAATTCTAATCGAACACTCGACTAGTTTAAATAAAAAACCGGTCAAGTGCAAGTCTGACTCGCCCACCGAGGGTTCCGTACAAATACTTATCCCATCTTAGCTGGCCGGGTTAGGTTAAGTTTGCACCTGGTAGGTAAGGCGCCGGATACAAATGGGGTGCAAAGTTGACGCAACCGGGTTCTCCAAATATGATTTTTGAAGAGAATTTTATTTTAGTTTCAAATTTATTTTATTCTTGTTTTTAGTATTTGTTGTTATATCGGCAACAGAAATACATCCTGTGAAATTTTCGACTGTCTACCTATCACTGTTTGTGAGATACAGCCTGGGGGCAGACGGACGGGCGGACAGTGGAGTCTTAGTAATAGGGTCCTGTTTTTACCCTACAAAACAGACGTTTTCTGTGGAATTCATCCATTAAGTTGTTACAGTAGAGCACCTGCAGATCTAGTTGTTCGGAATGTCTCCATAAAAGAACCACACTGTACCCTTGCCATGAGTTTACAGTGACTGTACTCGCTAGCGACAGCGTAAACGATTTGTATGGAGAATAGACATGTTGACTAATTTTTTTTGAGGATGTCAATCGATTCTATTTTTTATTGTGATCAAATGTCTATATGGGACTGACTACACTTAAATTGCTCTAAAAGTCAGAAATGACCGTCAAAGTTCAACATTTCTACGTAGCGCTAAAAACGCTCCATACTAAAAACGCTCCATACAAAACGCGTCAGGCTAGTGACGTCACAGGCCGGTATAGGTACCAATAATTGTATGGAAAAATTAAGAAATTTGGCATTTTCACCGTGAAAAAGTGCGTTTAAGTTCATAGTTGTCATACAATTATTGTTTCGTAAAATTATGAGGATTCTGAAAACATTTTCAAAATTAATTTTGGATTAAAAAAAAATCATAAAATTTGCGTACCTTTGAAGTCACATATTTCCAAAAAAGATATATGTTTCTGGATTTTTTTTCTTTGTTTCGTGATATATTTAGCTTATTTTATTCATATAACTACAGTACGCTGTAGAATTCAACATCAGTCAAATAGCCTATTGTAGTTCTACAAAGTAACCGCCTAGGGGCACTGTACTATTCCCCATAGAAGTCGTTTACGCTGTCGCTCGTGGTACGTTAACTCACGGGTACTGACTGGTCGCGAATGTACGGACTGACGGCTCGATTCGACGCCCATACATCGCGAACAATAGCAGGAAATGTTTAAATTATATACGACAAGTTCAACAACCATTAGGAACATAATTTTCTCAAACATCCAAGGAAATGTCGTTCTTATGATCGTGGTAATAGAACGCGAAATACCTCTTTGTATAGCAATTGTTGAAGATTCGTTCTAATTTCAAATTAGAACGATATAAAGGAATTTCATACAACATTATTGGCCGTAGCCAACAAAGAGATTGTCTTTTGTTTCAGTGGGGTTTATTTCTTTTATTGATAATCTATGGCATACTGCCAATAAAAAAAAACTTAGTTTGTGCATGTATATTTACGTTTTATTTCTTATATTTAACTAGGTTATTCAATTATATTAAATCAGATATTCAATAAAATAAACAAGGAATCACGTTTATTGTTAAAAAATATAACAATATCTAATTAATAAGGTGTTGTCATTTTTTAATAAATAGAATCATCTTAACATTTGGTGGCAAAAACATTGACCCGAACAGCTTAAAAAAATAAATTTGTTCTTTTTTATTAAGTTTGAAATAAATTTGTTTTTATATGAATATATAAGTTGAACATTTGTATTATTTCCTTGGATTTATTTGAGAAAAGCACTATACAAGCGTCGGCGCGAACAGGGATTGTCGGCCTCGTATCTCTAGATGGCCTCGTTATCACTCGGCCATCTATTACTACTCGGCCAATAATCCCCTATTTCGCGGCCTCTGCAGTAATGTACTATTAAACTGCCTTCTCTGTTCTGCCAAACACCTTAGTCGGGAATAATATAGCTAAATCGTTTTAGCTCGTTTTAGAGTCATATAACCTGTTTGTACACACCAAATGGCATTGATTGAAATCAGGTACTGCAATAAACGTACTGTATGATATATATATATATGTATATATTTAAAAGAAAACCTAAATAACACATTACAATTGCCCAGCGGTCCAACGCTAGGCTATGCTTGCCATGTGGTGACGAGATTTGGTTTAAAACAATACAATTTCAAAATTTTAACCAATTAAATACAATACAGCCAATGTATGTACCTCATTTTACCCAACCGAATTCAAAAACATTAAGCTGTTATCTTAAGACTAGTCAAAAAGTCCTTCCTCCTCGAGTCAAAAAGTCCTTCTCCCATTCATGTTTGTTTAATGTTTGTTACCTTACAACTCCGTCATTTTTCCATCTCCATCTCCAAGTTAGTCACATGAAATTTTTAAGATCTGGTGTCAAGATCGATCACGAATCGATGGAACTATGACGATTTCGGTGTTATTATATAGATACTTTCAGATGTTCTCGTAAATACAATTTCCTCTCGTTGAAGTTATTATTTTTAAAGTGATAATCACAATTATTCTACAAAGTAATGCCTATAGTAATACGCCCAGCACGCTGATTTATTTCTTTAATATATCTTGTATGTACGGAATAGTACTTTGTAGGCAAAATAACAAACAAATAAAACTAAGGGACGCCGATGGCATTGCAGACCCGCTGTGTAGTGCTCATACCGAATACGTCACAACAAGTTTTCCTTGGAGCTCCCTCATTGACAAACAAACAGATTATTTATTCGTGTGTGCAGTTGTACATTGTAAAATAATACATTTCACCACTTCCGCCTGTAATGTCAGGCTGATATACGGGAGATGCGATCTGTCGACTCGGCATATGTTCGAATTTCGTATCGTTATCCATCCATTAATTTTAATTGGTTGATGTGTTGAAAAAACCGGCCATGTGCGAGTCGGACTCGCGCCCGAAGGGTTCCGTACCAATATCGAGCAAAAACACGTTCTTTGTACAGAGCCCCGTACAAAGAACGCTGCTTTTGTTTATTTTTTACTTATTTTTCTATTTTATTATAACGGTAACAATAACTATTACGGTTCATGAGAAAATTCCCGTCGAACGAAATATCATGGAAAACCCCCCAATTAGGTATGGGAGCCCCCCTTCATTATTATTATTATTTTATCGTGAACAGTATTTGTTGCTATAGCGGCAATAGAAATATATCATCACTATCACGGATCATGAGATACAGCCTGGTGACAGACGGACAGACACCGGAGGCTTAGTACTAGGGTCCCGTTTTTAACCATTTGTCTACGGAACCCTCAAAAGGTTGCTTAGACTAAGTGTTTAAAACTTTAAACCCCTAAAATATCCAGGAACTGCATCCTGAATGAGCACGTTTAGAAATAACTAAGTACTTTACCTTCAACGAATTCATTTGAATAAAATTGCATTTCTCTTTCATTTCTATGAATGTTTGGTTTGTACGTCGCGTCATTTTCTCTGAAAAATTAATTCTTAATTATACATTTAAACCCACAGGGTGTCATAATTGTTAGGTATTTATTCAATTAATAACCAGCTTAGAGGACGCGCAATTAAGAATAATTTGATCGACCAAACCTTGTACGTTATATGCTGTATAATTAGTGGTAGTTGTGCGTGTTTAACGTGCCCTTAGCCACGCGATGTTAGTGGACCGTGACAGTGCTCAGTAGTTCATATTGCTCATACTCGCCTGGCCGCCTCGACACTTATGAAAAAAAAGAACGCCGTATGTCCTTACCAACTGTCACATAAACAAGCCCTTTTAGTACGGAAATATTGCTCTCTCGTGTGTGTAACCAGCCAGTGAATGCCACCAACTCCACGGGGTGCCACTCGTACATATATACCATGGAGCTCGGGCAACTGAAAAAGTTGTGGAGTTTAAACAACCAGCTTTAGCGTGGTTAAAGTTTTGGCAGCGATACGTTCAGTGAATAAACGCGTTTTTTTTGGAAAGCATAATGGCGGCTTTATGCAGTATAGCGTGACTCGACCGCAGTATCCGGCGGCGATATATTTAGTTTATCCTATTGCCAACAGTTTAAAATTTGAATTTTTCTGTAGGTTAGGTTAAGGAATGATACAAATGAATCTGAAGGAACACCAAAAGGAAAGCGGACCCTGGCAAGAGCCAGGATAACACTAGGTAGAAGGAGCAGAAGAATTTCTGATAGAGCCAAACCACGTTAAGTCTTCCAAGCAAATGAACTGTCAAACCATACAAACTGGTTCACTTTATATGGTTTGACAGTACATTTGCTTGAAAGAGTTGGCGTGGTTTGACTCTATGTAGATGAATTTTCTCGACTCAGGACTGATGGCTAGTTGTTTTTGGATTATGAGTAAATGCTCCAATAAAGACAGTGACCAAGTAATAAGCCCGTGGCAACATCTGCGCACATCGGCTGTGTATTCTGTAATCACGAAACTGTAGGACGGCTTATTAATCCGCTGTTACGTAAGTTCTATCTGTTTCAGTAACAATAGCCGATTGTTTCATTACGTGAACGATGTTGTTTATTATAATTTAATTGCAATGTGTTAAAACCCCGTTAATAAATGCATAACAATGCAGTCGTAAGGTGTGGTCGTTTGGTGAATTCATTATTTTTCTGAGGAATCAGATAGGAGTACACGGTGACACTGTAGTCTTATCGTGTACCTGAGACCATCAGAAACATGAATAGCGAAGCAGTCTTATAGCGAAGAAAGTCGACAAGCACCTCAAGAGACTCGCTAGATGGCTGGATCAAAGGTCAGATTCGGAAAGCAGTTTACTACTGGATACGGTACGCATTGTCAGGAGGTTTCTCTCTCTGCAGTCTTAACCCCCTAAGTAACCACCTTGCTTGCAAGCGCTACCCCGATACCGCCTCAAGATTAGGTTTTTAATTGTGCTTATATTTTGTAATTTAAAGATCGTATTTTACTTGTTAAAAATGCCGTTTATGGTGCTTTTAAATATATAATAGATGGCGTTGTATGTATGTATGATTAAAAAGGGTCTCCTTCGCAATCCATAATATCGTATGTCCTAAAGTCAAATGCCATACCACATTTACTCTAAACACTTTTGACATATCAATCATTTGTCATAATGATTATTTGCCATAATGATCTTACATCCTAATGATCATAAACCATAATATTACATTACCTAATGCTCTAAATACCTAATATGTTTTGTACTAATCTATTAACACATAAAACTTACGAGTCATAATATACAAAACCATAAATCACATGTCCGAAAGTCAAATGCCATGATGATTACTTGCCATAATGTTCATAAGCTATTTAATAACATTACCTAATATCCAAATTTTCAATAATCGGAAATTTATTTCTTAGGAATTGTGAAATTCGGAGTTTTAAAAATCGGAATTAAATATTTCGGAGTATTTGGGTAAACATTATTTTTCTTACCAATTTTTTACGTTAAAACATAAATAGAAAACCGGATTTGGACAAATATCGAATTGGCTAAACCCCGAAAACTGTAGGTTGGGTTATTGGCTGAACCCCGAAAACTGTAGGTTAGGTTAGGTTTGTATTGTGACCACGTATAGAGGAGCGAGCGAAGCGTGCGGAGCGTCAAAAGACTTGCTGAACCCCGAAAACTGTAGGTTAGGTTAGGTTTGTATTGTGACCACGTATAGCGGAGCGAGCGAAGCGAGCGGAGCGTCAGACTTGCTGAACCCCGAAAACTGTAGGTTGGGTTATTGGCTGAACCCCGAAAACTGTAGGTTAGGTTAGGTTTGTATTGTGACCACGTATAGCGGAGCGAGCGAAGCGTGCGGAGCGTCAAAAGACTTGCTAAACCCCGAAAACTGTAGGTTGGATTATTGTCTGAACCCTGAAAACTGTAGGTTAGGTTAGGTTTGTATTGTGACCACGTATAGCGGAGCGTCAGACTTGCTGAACCCCCGAAAACTGTAGGTTGGGTTATTGGCTGAACCCCGAAAACTGTAGGTTAGGTTAGGTTTGTATTGTGACCACGTATAGCGGAGCGTCAGACTTGCTGAACCCCGAAAAGTAAAGTTTGAAAATCTGTGCGTACAAAACTATACAGCATTAAAATAGTGTAGGCTGGATATCATGATTTAGGATATGTACCTATTAGGACACGTGATAATAATTAGGATAAGTAACTATTAAGACATATGATGATTATGGCAACTAGTATTAGGATATGTAACTGATAGGACACTTGATCATTAGTACTTAAGATAATAGTGCAAATAATCATTAGGATATTCAATATTAGGATGATCAATATTATGGCATTAACATTAGGATAAACGTTATTATGGCAAAAGATCATTATGACCACAGTTATTATGGAATTTACAAATAGGACAAAGGAAATTATGGATTCCAATATAGACCCTAAGCAAAACGCTTCATGGCTTGAAAAAATACACGTTCGCTAAACGAACGACCTTTTTACAAACGAAGAATGATGACGCGTTTCAACAAGTTTTTCTACGTATGTTTAAGTGACCGTTCCGAAGGAACTACAGGAACATGTTTACGGCGCCAGAACAGCACGTCTTCAAATAAAGGGCCAAATGTAGAACTTTATATTCACAGCCACGTAACACCTGCCCGGGCAAACATTACCAAATGGATGGCCATACAGAGATAACGCGGGACGCCATGCGCCTGGAACGTGGAAACAATAAGAATAAATTAGTGTAAAACTAGGCGTGTTTACTCAGTGGCTCCAACAACATGCCAGGGGTTATTGAATAGGAATGTTTTTAGAAAATATGTTTACACCAGTCTTGGCGTGGAATTCCACGGAATAGGGTATGTATAATGTATGTAGATAGAACTAGACGGTATCGCAACTTTGTCCGTGTAACCCTTCGACCTTCAAGAAAAGACTCCCATCTGAAAGGCCGGCCTCAAACTTGTAACCCCTCTGGTATTGCTGTTCTCCATGGGCCAGAGTAATCAATGGACGGTGATAAAATAAAACCTCTTTTTTGCCATAATCGAGTAAGAAGTATCTCAAATTATAACCATCTTTAGATGGCCTCCCAACCCTGTTCTAAAATCCATCCAACCCTTTTGACGTGACAAGCACACAAAGATATTCTGACTAATAGATGGCGTTGTATTCAATACCAATACAAAGCAAAAGTCCTGTCAGGCTGCATCGTGCTGTTAAGGTGTTTACGGCAATCATGACCGAGGGAATCTTTAGACAATCGGTGTTCAATACAGTTATACAGATTATTAATAGTATAGATAGATTTAAATGAAAATATTTAAAAATATTAATTCTTTGAGCCTCCCTGACGTTTCGGTAACTTTCTAGTTACCGTTGTCAAAGGTTGACTGAGAAAAACAGATGTATAGATAGTATAGATAGATGTTTACATGACTCTTGGCCGGAATGCCACAGAATAGGGCATACATATAGATAAAATACAGAAACATGGGGTTTCAGACGTTTGAAGCGGGCGTGTCGGCGCCGAAAGTTTCGTTTCCGCCCCGTAATCACGTGGCCCGGGGGGTACGAAACTGAACTGACTCATCTCCACTTCTTCCATCAACTTTATATTACTGTAGCAGGCTACTAGAGGACACGGAGGTTCATTGTTTTCTTTTGACCTTTCAATCGGCTTCAAACATAGTTTCTCAATGATTAGGATTGAATTGCCTACAGCTAGAGATGTGCCGTTCTTGAGAACGTTTCCTGATTTGTATGGAGACAAAACTTTCTCAAAAACATTTCCCGTAAAAATCTTTTCACTCTCGAGAACAGCACATCTCTACCCCAGCGGGCCAATGTGATAATGCAATGCTAATTAATTACGATTTCTACCAGTTCAGCTCATTTAGATACAAGCAATTTACAAACCTAATCATCACCAATCAATCGATAGTAAATAAGTTATGAGCATTGAAAAGACTATCTGATAAGAGTTTACGAACTAAAGCATAAATATAATTTAATTAACTTCATCATAAGTTAATATTCACAATGAAAAAAAGAAAAAATAAGTAGGTATGGTATATACAACACAAAAAGGCATACGGGAGATATTACACAGTAGAATACTTTGCATAAAAGAGATTCCAGTTTCCTTTGAAGATTGTATTTTTATGGGGTAAAGTTTTGTTATATAAAGGAAGTTTATAAAAAGGAATAACTATTTAGTGGAAAACCAGCAAGGTTCGTTTATTATATCAAACGAGCCGCGACGGGCGGCTGCGCCCGAGGTAAATCCATAAGGATTTGCTTCCCCTGCTTTACTTAGCGGCCGATATAAAGTTTTTCGAATCCATATCCATTACATGTACAACATTGGAGTTCTAAGTCTTACAACTTATTTATACGTATATTACGACCAGTTGCGTTTACTTAAAATAGCGTCGGCAGTAGTTACCTTTACTCGAGTACCTTTATTACATAATTCAATTCATTGAAACTGTAATAGTTGTACAATGAAACCGACAGGAACGCTCCTGAAGTTATAATGAAATCAACCTCACAGTTACCTTGGAAGTTAGTGGCTCAAGTTCGTGGTGAGGTGGCAATATCTAGGACTACTCAACTATTTAATAAACCTTTCTGAAGAAGAGCAACCGCTCGTCTAAAATGGAAATGTCAAAGTAGATCGAGGGGTTTTGCTGTAGTTAGGGCTGCCGTCAGGGTTTCCCCGAATTTATCCTAGTGTGGAGGCCGTCCGGGGGTTTTTCAAAAAGTGTCCGGGGAACAATTTTTATGTGAATGAAAAACAAAGCGATTGTTCTTTTAACATTATTTTCGGAGACGTCCGGGGAAAACTGCGATTTACGCCAAATGTCCTGGTTTTTTAAGTCTTTGTCCGGGTTTCGCGAATTTAAAGATGGCCGCCCTAGCTGTAGTCTACGGTAGTGTTGTCATTTCCTCTTAAGTGTTCTTGCTTAATGCGATAAAGAACAATCGCTGTGAAGGAATGGAGTGAATTCCGCGTCGAAGAGACTCTTGCATTAATTCATCTACGTTACGTTAAGCTGCTAGTCTGAGACATTGTACAATCTGCTTACTAATCAGTCAAATGTAAGGGCAACGGAGAAAAAAAGCAGTCTAATCTAAAGTAACTGACTTAACTTTTCTATTAAATTTAATCCCTTTTAGCCGTTTATTTTAGTTCGTTACGTTAAAAGTCTATAGTTAGTATTTTAATTTCTGTAGTGTTATGTGTTGTTTTACCTATTGTAATTAGAAATTAAATTAAGTATAGTTATAATTGATATTGTTTTCTTCACCTAAGATAAACTTAACAGAAATACTATAAGATTACCTGACGTTAAACATATAAAATATACTAACAATTTCGCGGCTTAGCAACTCTACTATAGACAGTCTGCTAACGTAAACCAGTTTATATGAGCGGAATTTGATTGTAGATTTTGATTTTATAATAAATAATTAGTTTGGGTGTAGCACATCATTACAAACGATTCTCAACATAATTTTAGATGATGGTACCGAATAAGTCAGAATCTTGCTTCGACCAGCGGAGGGGCGAGCGGCGCCCATAGGAGTAAGCGAGACCTTTTAGTCCATTACTCTAGAAGAGCTTCTATGTTGAATAAATACTAAAGCGTACGAGAGCTATAGAGTGCTCATAAGACACCTAAAGATAAACGAGTAAATGATCTAAGACCGAAGGTAAACTAGATCATTCAGCCGTTAATGTGTTAACTTTGCTCGACATTAAGCAGGTAGAAGTTTCGGTGGGCAAAGGAAATGGACTGTAAATCCGCAATAAGAAGTTACAGCGAGTCCTTTATCTCCGCGTATTTGGGCGTAGGGATGAGGTATAAATAAAGAGCGCTGGATCTACTTCCGTAAGGGAATACACCCGGGGAATGGTCTCAAAACGCAGTATAATGTACATCTGTACTATACACTAAGGCAAAAATATCTGGTGCACCTATTTCATTTGCTCATGACAGTAACATAAAAAAAGATCGTGAGAATGAAATGTCTGTACTGTAATTGGCTATGTATGTTTTTAGGTACTTATGTATTTATGTATGTGTCTTTGTTTCATCACGGCTAAACGGCTCGATCGATTTCAAATATTTTTGGTACATGGACATCCTCAGACAATTTATAGGATAGTTTTTTTTAGTGCAAAAAAGAGCGATGTGTTTTTCTTCCGCGCGGACAAATAATAGACTTCCAGTTATTTATACATAGTTAGCAATTCTAATAGGTATCAAGTACGAAATTTAAAAACACTGGCTGTTTTACATAATCCGGTCGTTAGATCGCCTGTCACGAGTCCGCAACTTCCAAACGATTAGCGGAGGTCGAAAATTGGATTGGCTCGCTAATGTGTCGAGTAGATGGATATCTACAGACTGCTATCAAAACTCCGTTGTCCTCCCTACTTTGTCCGAATAATTTTGCGAGTTTTTTTACGCCTATCACTGAAAATAAAACGTTTTTGTTAATAGTAGCCCAAAGGGTATAGCAGGATAGCCTAAGAAAAAGTGCCCCCAGCGTTTTTGGGTCGAAACTATAATCAAACGATGCCTTTTAAGTAGGTTATACCCTGCACAAAGTTTCATCCCTCTGTTACCCCCTGGGGGTGAAAAACACCCGATTAACTCCAAAACTGTTTTATTTATTTATTCCTAAACTATGAAAGTGACGAATTTCAAATTTTGTATAAATAATAAAGAGACTAAAATCTATATGTTAAAAAAATATGACCCTCCTAACCATTTTATTTCTTGTAAAAAAAATGAAAATAAAAATTGAATCACCCTGTATAACAAGTTTGGCTCTTGGTACACACACCATTTTTTTTCCAAATATGAACCAATTCATATTCTACATCATACAAAAGTTTCATCGACCTAGCCCAGAAGGAACATTGCGAAATTAAAATGAATGTACTATTTAGTAGGCACTACTCATTATTATGCTTAATACGCAAAGTACCGCCAGGACCGCCTGCAACCAAAATAATTAAGAAAAAACACTGCCCGCACCCGCGTTGCCGACCGAGTTCGAATTAAAAAAAAAAATAACGGCCGCAAACCCTAGCGAAAAGCGTAACCCGCACAGGGTTACGCTTTTCTAATGTGAAGCCAGAATGTCTGCAAAAAATATTTTAAATAACAAATATGGAAAGAGATTGATTAGTGATAGGTACAAGTAATGCTGATGCAATTGTAACACGTTTAAAGACTAACTGAAATAACAGTCAATAACATGGCACAGTTAGTTAACGCAATTGTAAATGGATGGATATTTAAAGAAGAAAACCATTTCTAAACATATACAGGGTGACCAATCCAAATGGGTCAAATCAAATGGAGATAGGGAAATCTGTTCTTAGGAACCGTCTATTTTAGATTTAATAGAAACTGCATTCATTTTTTTTATAAATCTCATATTTAACCGGGAATTGACCTGGTTAAAATTCTGTGATTAATCGCATGTCGTATTGTAACATTCTTTACAGCGGTTTTGACCGGGTTATGTATGAGACTTGTAAAAAAATAATAATGCAGTTTTTATTAAATCTGAAACCGACGCCATGGTTCCTAAGAACAAATTGATCAACCGGTATATATTATTTATCCAATGCGAGATATAAACCAAAAAATATAAATCCAGCCGAAATTCTGACTAACATATATTTGATAATTACTTAGACAATTTGACAATTATTAACGAAGACAGTGATGACGATTGTTTGAATAATAATTGTTTATAACTTACTTACTTACTTACTCGTAATGTATGAATACACAGTAAAAAATATATTATGTTAATACCTACTAGTAAAGAATTTTTTTTTTTATTGATTACAAATAAGTTTGATTTATTCTTCTTTATCCCCACCTTTTTTAAATCGGACACAAACAGCGGTCCGATCGCAGGCCATTGTTTATTAATAATGCAAGGCTCTTAGTAGGAGTTAAATGAATAGTAGGCACCAAAGAGCCAATTTATATTAATTTCGTAATGTTCCTTCATTTTTTTTTTAACCTACTTAAAAGGCATCGTTTGATTATAGTTTCGACCCAAAAACGCTGGGGGCACTTTTTCTTAGGTTATCCTGCTATACCCTTTTAGCTGCTAGTTACAGAAATCGAAGGACTGACCAACTGAAGGCTACTAGTAACCAAAATAAGTTATGTAAAATCAGCATAATTCTGTTTACTACTAAGCACAAATTAGCTATTTCTAAGTAGTTAAACTAGTATAGCTATTTGTTTTTTCAGTGTATCGCTCATTGGATAAAGCAGTCCAATATCCAAAGAGAAGAGAAAGAAAATAGTCATTCGAGAACTGTAAATATTTATTGCCGAAATAAATGTGTAAGTACTTTGTATTTTACTGAAAACGAATAAGCATGATTTGAGTGATAAAAAGGAAACGTTAAATGAACAGCAATCAAACAGGCCTCCTATAAAAACAGAACGCTCAAAACAACGGAAGGAAACATAAAGCAATGAAAACAACAAACAAATAAATATCGAGTGCTATTGAATAGGAGTGAAAATTCCGCAAACAATTGAAAATCTGTTGGAAAGTCCGAGGAGATAACTAAAACAAATAGAGAGGCAGGAAGCCCGCACGGACAAGTGTGTCAATGTCAGCGTTTTGGGCACTTTTTACACGGCTTTTCGTGAATTACGCCAGCGTGTGGCCGCACCATGCAAACGGGAAAAGTTTGCTACTTTTTGTATCGAGCTAAAAGCCCCGCTTTAAAAGAACGTTGGTGAATTGTGTCAGTTATCAAAGAACAGCTGACATTGAACTTGTTAGATGGATTTCAAAAAAATCCTTTGACATAAAGACGCAGAAATATCGCCATTATCTTTGACGTTCGTGTTAACAAGACAGAAAATCAAAAAGAGCCCTTTATCATCCTTAGGGACCGAATGTCGAAAAGGTCACAAAGCGAGCGGGAAGAAAGAATAGAACATAACGCTACTCAAGAAATGTCACAGCGCGGCCCTTTGCTTCTTGCTGGGCCTGTGTCTATTTCAGTTGTTGGTGTGTACGGGTATGACTAACACAATTTTATATATAGACGCACTCAAACCTGGTTGCGCCAGGAAGTCGTCGGATCACCAGTGCTTGACCCACTAGGAGCGAATATGTAGGTTGCTGGAAAGTAATTGAGCCGGTCATAAATAATTTCGCGTTGCCTCATGGAATATGTAGAGGCGGATATGAGAACCCATAGAGCCGAGCTGCATGCACTGGATATTGCTTTTCGTATGCGGGACATTCATGCTGCTCATTTTAAATAAATTTCAATGCAAAGTTTAGTTTCGCTTTTAAATTTATTTGGTAAACTTTGTTGTAAGGGCATTAAGCAATGTCAGCAAAAATGCAGGATGTCCTTAATTATTTACGTTAACATTCGGCTAGTATATTGGTTAGATTCTAATGATTGCCATAGTTTACTTATGTTTAACCCTTAATGTTATTAATTACATTCTAACGATTTCTAACCTTCCCCATCGTTTTACTTACACCGTGTCCAATAAGTTCGAATACAAACTTTTAGCACTTGCTGTATAAACATACGGATTGGTGGCTATATATATTTTTTTTTTAATTTAAAAAGTATATTAACATAAACATAATACAATAATTTCAAACGTCACGTATTTTTAGTTTGGTTTTAATCCACGATGAAGCACTTTCGTGAAGATATTATTAGGAAATTTCGTAATGGCGACAAGCCAGGTGCTATCTTCAGGGCGTTACAACCCCATGGAGTTAAACGGAATCTAGTTTATACTACTATCAAAAGGTATAAAGAGACCTCTTCTACAGAGGACAGAAAAAGATCCGGTCGCCCACGTTCAGCTAGAACCGAAAAAGTGATTAAGTGTATAAGAGAGCGAATTCGGCGGAAAAAACACCGTTCTATAAGAAAATTAGCTGCTGATCTGAAAATTTCCAGGGGTTCGGTACATAATATATTGAAAGTAGATCTTGGATGTAATGCCTACAAAAAACGAAAAGTAAATGGCATTTCAGAAGCGACCAAGAAAAAGAGAGTAGAAAGATCCAGCACCATACTTTCTTGGCACGCAGGGGATGAATTTGTTTTCTCTGACGAGAAACTCTTTGTGAAAGAGCAGCCTTATAATGTCCAGAACGACCGGTTGTGGGCAGCAAGGATAGAAGACATCCCAGACTATGAAAAGAATGTTCCTAGGTTCCAGGGCTCACCATCAGTGATGGTTTGGGGTGCTCTTTGTAAGAGGGGCAAATTGCCTTTAGTATTTATTGATAAAGGCGTTAAAATCAATTCGAAATATTATAAATTGCAGGTTTTGGAAAAAAATGTAGCCCCAAATTTAAAAACTATGTTCGGAGATGACTATTATGTTTTTCAACAAGACGGAGCTCCATCACATACGGCAAACGCTGTTCAGGCTTGGTGCAAAACTAATTTGACTGATTTTTTGCCGAAAAATGAATGGCCACCGAGTTCTCCAGATTTAAACGTATTAGATTACTTCGTATGGTCTTACATGCTCTCGAAACTAAATAATTATAAAGTCGCAAACCTGAACCATTTTATAGTATATTACTGCCGAGGCCGGGAAAAGTCAGTTCGTGGATGAGTATGATTTTGAAGGACGAGGCGTAGCCGAGTCCTTCAATAATACGAATCTGCGAACTGACATTCCCGCCGAGGCTTGTATAGTGCTTTTCTCCAAATATGCTTGGAAATAATCACCAATCTACATTTTAATTTAATGTATCAGTACCATGAAGTTCATTTGGTACTTATTTTTTTTAGGAATAGGAATAAAATTTCGGGTCCGAATCATATGTTTGATTTAAAACAAAATATATGAATAAGAATTAAATATATATGAAAACACAATAACAAAAAATATGCACATAGGTAATTATAAATTTTAGTTAAATGAACAACTTCTAAACACACTGTTTTTTTAGAAACCATACCATATTTATCATTCGGAGAAGATCATAAGTTCAAAATAACTTTTATATTGATTTGGACACAATCATTTCTGTTTTAATTTTTATTTGTTTACGTTTGGTACACTTATTAATTTTCAAATCACTCATTAAATATCATCATATTATTAAAATTAAAACTGTCGTGAGAAATCTCTAATAAATAACTAAGAATCATGAAAATAAATTAACCGCATATAAGATTATTATTCAAATTGTTTGTCCGTTATTCGAAATTTGTCGACATTTTAAATACATTGACAGTAGCAGAGCAAAAAAATGTTCAGTGCAAGAACTAAACGCAGAGAACAATTAAAAAGTTTATAATAGTTTTTATTTTTTAAATTTAGTGGACAATTGTCCACTGGCTGTATGGTGAATTATCAGTCTTTGAAAAAATTAAAAGTAAAAATGCAGTAACCGACCAAATTAAGATTACCCTCATTTTTATGAGACGTTATAAACGGAAGGTGTGTTTTTTACTTAATCGCCTTATTTAAATAATATTGATTTCCCGGCTAAGGCCAATAATATATGTCGGCGAGACAGCGCTTCGATCAACCGTGATTGAAACGTCAAGCAATGTCTGCTGTCAAAACATTGCTTGGGAGTGGTCTGTGCTTGGTCCGTTGTCGGGTAGTTGCAAAACGTCACAAATTCTTATACTAGCAAAGTAAAGGGAAAGTATGCACCTGCTGCGCCACCTGCACAGCCGGCCTGGCTGTGAGCTGACTATAAAAAGACTGGATCGCAGTCAATCGGGACATTCTGTTGCCGAACGCCATAGCGAACGGACTTAAGCACAGAACTCTCCGCGTTTCGTAATCCAGTGAATTATTAAAAACATTTTAAGAAGTGTAATAATTATACCTAGTGATTAAAAGTAATTCAGTGATAGATCTGTTTTGAACTATTCGAATCCACCAACCCCCCATAATGGCTGGTGGTGATGAGCCTTGTGAAGGCCCGGCTCCGTCCCCGACATCAGAAGTGGGATACCTACGGGTCCATGAGCGAACACGAAGAATGGTGGAACACGAAGCGAATAAAACGGAAGAAACAAAACAGCGGGACACATCGTCAGTCGTTGCACCAGTGGAAGTGACCCAGAAGCGACAGTCAACTACAAAAGCGTCGCGTGGACGTAGGCACCATGGCCCCACCGACAGATTTTAAAAACACATCAGGTCAGTCGTTAACTTTTCACTACGATTCCGATATTTTGTTCACAAATAAAAGTGTAGCTATAGGTTCTGGGGTAGACTTGAGTCGCACTTATTCAGTTTAGTGGGTATTTGTCAAAAAAAAGTACTAACGGATACTGGTAATATCGACCCTCCAAGTAAAAGTTGAATATTGCGAGATAGAAATTAATAATCATTTGAATCAAAGTTTATTGCACGTTTTTCTAACGATTGTTTTCGAAGTGATATAATATGACCGAACGCGAAATGTTTCTACAGAGATTTAGTGTTGATTAATATGATCAATACACAGTTTACCATTATTAGTTTGTCACGTAAAAAATCCGCTATGAGGGTAATGAGGGTGAATCAATCATACAGAGTACTTAGTAGTAGGAGCGGCTGCGGTAATAATAATCTACCCTCTGTTCATGATTTTCCAATCGGTCTGTAGAATTGAATTTGTTTACGTTTTGTATAGTTTCTTACTCGGTGTACTTGAGCTGGTGTATAATTTAGTGCCTATAACAACGATCCTAATGTTACTTTTACCTATGGTGATCGCTATGGCCTAACATATTTAAGCTGGAGACACTAATAGGATTAGAAAAATATTAGGACAAGAATTTGAAATTGAAGTTTGATTTTTATCATTAGTGTTTCATAATCTGTAAAAACTTGGTAATTCAAAAATTATTATACAAAGTAAAGCTTGTTATTAAAGTGAAAATAATGATTTAATTTAAATATTTTCTTGTATCCACGTCGTGGATTAGATGTTGACATTGACGTATCCTAATTAAAGTGTAACTTTGCTAGATTGATTTGAATTTCCTTTTTTTATTGGATTTAAAGTTAGAATGACCGACTTAAAATTCTAGATTCTGAGAATTCTGAATTGGTCGAGTCAGTGTCCTCTAGAGTCGCAGCTATGAAATCACAGGGATGATTTCATGTCTCACATATTGTATAGGCTACAGGGATAGCCGGACAAAGGAGGCACTGTGGAGGCACTGTATCCAATATTTTTAATTATTGTAAAAAGCGGTATTTTTTATTTATGGGTGCTTGTTCTTGAACTATTGAATGTCTATCTTCTTTACATATGATGTAACATTTTATTTGTTGCTTGGGATACTGTGCTTGCTGTTTTTGTTTCAGGAAAAGATACTCGAACTTAGCAGCTAACAGCGAAGCCATGAGTCATCTGCTTCAGCTGCCGCGGTACAAGATATCACGCAAATAACTGCGCGAAGGCGAGCGACAGGGCGCCTTCATCCACCAGGAAGAGGGTTGACGTGTGACGTCACCACACCACACCATATGAGGCAATCTGGTGAGGAGTTCTCATTTTATTGTGATTCAGTTGCCGAGTGATCGCTTATGGAAGAGTTGATTTCCAATAAGTTCCATGGCAATTGGTTGTATAATGCAGTGACTATGTATGACTTGTATCGGTCTAGCTAAAATTTGTTAGCACTGTGCAGTTAATCGAGTTACTGAAGCGAGCATATTAGAAATGTTGACATGTAGTTTTGCGATAAACTTGACGTCCAAACATGCGCGTACTTGGACGATAGGTTGAGGGAAATGCCTGGGAGCTATGTACCATTTGAAGTAGATGAACAAGATAGTGAGACTGATAGGGAGGTTCTTAGTTCGGTTGGTCGACCGTACCAGTCACTTCACCGTATCCGTAGTCCGGTAGAAGTCGGCATCTGCACTGAGCAGTCCGTGGATACACGGTGCGCGGTAAGTGCTGGCGGTGGTCGGGGCTCTCGCAGAGACTGTAGAGTAATAGGGTTGACTCGGCGATCCCGTGGGCCCTAGCCCTAGGCTACGAATGAGATACCTGTTTTGTCGAACGGATTTTTCGGTTTTTTGTTGGCTCTCAACTGTACGCAGAATCGCGTTACCAAATCAAATCCCCTAGAAGTACTAATAGGTAAAGTTGCGCGACCACTAGGAATAGCACAAGTTGTCGATGACGAACAAGTTGATATCGCACAGGTCCGAAATATAGCTGTAGAAAAGATACAATCAAACGCTCAATATGATAAGTCACGGTTTAATTGTAATAAAGCCAAATTGAACAAATTTTCTGTAGGAGACTTTGTTTTATTGCAAAATGAAGAAAGCAACCAAACAAAGTTAGACCCGAAATATAAAGGGCCGTTTAAGGTAATAGAGTTGTTAGAGGGGGACCGCTATTTGCTAAAGGCTTTATACAGTAATAGAACGTACAAGTATGCACATGAACGGTTGCGAAGGATGCCTGAAGGTCAAGTAGTCATAGAAGATTTAGTTGATCATGGTAATGATACGGTATAGCGAGTTAGAGACACATCGCGTGATTAAATACGGTAACACTCGATTGAGGTGTTGCTTGAGCGCTCGATGGAGGCGCGGATCAAATATGACACTCGATGGAGGTGTTGTATGGCTGTGTGATCATAATGCTCGATAGAGGCGTTATGTGTGCTTGAGAGAGGCAATGTACGTAATCACGATATGTGTTTAGTTTGGTGTGTTGATCATAATATGAGATTGAGTGACCTTCAGGAATTCTGTTTGATTTAAGTTAAGAGTCACAGTAGTGTACATAATTTATATGGCATGCTAAGCAGTGTACTGTAAATATTAAGCATTTTTTATGGTCAGAGATGACCGAGCGTTGGCACATATTACTGGTGTGATAATTTGTTTTCAGACGCACACGAGGACGTGTGATGCGGCAGGATGGCCGTGTCGGCGAGACAGCGCTTCGATCAACCGTGATTGAAACGTCAAGCAATGTCTGCTGTCAAAACATTGCTTGGGAGTGGTCTGTGCTTGGTCCGTTGTCGGGTAGTTGCAAAACGTCACAAATTCTTATACTAGCAAAGTAAAGGGAAAGTATGCACCTGCTGCGCCACCTGCACAGCCGGCCTGGCTGTGAGCTGACTATAAAAAGACTGGATCGCAGTCAATCGGGACATTCTGTTGCCGAACGCCATAGCGAACGGACTTAAGCACAGAACTCTCCGCGTTTCGTAATCCAGTGAATTATTAAAAACATTTTAAGAAGTGTAATAATTATACCTAGTGATTAAAAGTAATTCAGTGATAGATCTGTTTTGAACTATTCGAATCCACCAACCCCCCATAATGGCTGGTGGTGATGAGCCTTGTGAAGGCCCGGCTCCGTCCCCGACATATATATCTATATATATATTACGCGAGGCCGATTTTTGTACATCCCATCAGATCTACAGTTATGGTCCGATTTTGATAAATGATATGTCATTAGATTCGTCTCATGCTGGAGAGGTGCATAAAACTCTTGGAATTTTAATTTTTTCCTGAAAAGGTACTGAAAAATGGATTTGAAAAAACTACTGTGCGCTAACCACGTGATCCCTATTTTGACATAAGATGACCAAATAATAATAAGCATGATTTGCTCACAAACCTGAGTAAGTTGTTCAGCATGATGAAATATTATTTTTGAGTCGACGACATAATATCCGCAACACTTAAAACATGTACGAATATGCAAAAATAATTTTACAGTTTGTTGACAATGAATGACAGTAACCATATTCTGACAACTTTTAATGTCTTTTTTATTGGGGGCTATTATGTCAATGCTCTAAATTGCCAGGTTGTTTTTCTTTTTAAAATGTTCCTATGGAAACTTTTTTCGCATACCTGTTAAAATCGTGGAGAAAAAAGCCGGTTAAGTGCGAGTTGGACTGGTACTCGAAAGACTAGAAAAACTGACCGTCATTCAAGAATAGATTATTTTTATAGGCGAGTTTTACAATAAATCAAAGCAGAAAAAATGTAGTAAAACTAATTTAAACGTCATTCAAATAAGTAAATTTATTATAGATTATTATAAATATGATTATGTAAGTCCATCAAAAAAATAATTCCAAAGAAAATGGCATGAGTCATGGTAAATTAAATGGTATTTTACAAGAAAAAACTAAGTCCTTCCGCTTGCATGTCGACGGGATGGGAAATGTGGTCGAGTTGAGAATATGGACGAGTTGGCACTGAAGACGACTTGGTAATACGGACGAGTTGGTGATATGGGAGATTTGGCAATAAAGACGAGCTGATAATAAGAACAAGTTGGTATTGTGTAGACGAGTTGGGTGTATCGTCGAGTTGGGAATATGGACGAGTTGGAAATGTGGATGAGTTGGCAATGTGGATGAGTTGGTAAAATTGACAAGTTGGGAACATGTACAAGGGGACAATGTGGACGAGTTCGCATTATGGACGAGTGGCAATGAAGACGAGTTGGTAATACGGACAAGTTGACAATGAAGACGACTTTGTAATACGGACGAGTTGGTGATATGGAAGATTTGGCAATAAAGACGAGCTGATAATAAGGACAAGTTGGTATTTGTAGACGAGTTGGGTGTATCGTCGAGTTGGGTTGGGAATATGGACGAGTTGGAAATGTGGATGAGTTGGCAATGTGGATGAGTTGGTAAAATTGACAAGTTGGGAACATGGACAAGTGGGCAATTTGGACGAGTTCGCATTATGGATGAGTTGGCAATGAAGACGAGTTGGTAATACGGACAAGTTGGCAATGAAGACGACTTTGTAATACGGACGAGTTGGTGATATGGAAGATTTGGCAAGAAATACGAGCTGATAATAAGGACAAGTTGGTATAGTAGACGAGTTGGGTGTATCGTCGAGTTGGGTTGGGAATATGGACGAGTTGGAAATGCGGATGAGTTGGCAATGTGGATGAGTTGGTAAAATTGACAAGTTGGGAACATGTACAAGGGGACAATGTGGACGAGTTCGCATTATGGACGAGTTGGCAATGAAGACGAGTTGGTAATACGGACACGTAGGTAATATGGACGAGTTTTCAATGTGGACGAGTTGGGAATATGGACGAGTTGGGAATGTGGATGAGTTGGCAAAATGAACAAGTTGGGAACACGGACGAGTGGGCAATGAAGACGACTTGGTAATACGGACGAGTTGTCAACGTGGACGAGTTGGGAATGTGGATGAGTTGGCAAAATGAACAAGTTGGGAATATGGACGAGTTGGCAATAAAGACGGGCTGATAATAAGGACGAGTTTGTATAGACGAGTTGGGTGTATCGTCGAGTTGGGAATATGGACGAGTTGGAAATGTGGACGACTTGGAATTGTGGATGAGTTGGGTCTATGGACAAGTTGGAAATGTGGACGAGTTAGCAATATGGACGAGTTGGCATTGTTGATGAGTTGGAAATGAAGACGAGTTGGCAATGTAGATGAGTTGGGTGTATGGACGAGTTGGTAATATAAACGACTTGGCATTGTGGACGAGGTGAGAATATGGACGAGTTGGAAATGTGGACGAGTTGGCATTGTGGACGAGCAAGTATTATGAACGCGTTGCCATTGTGGATGAGTGGGAATATAAATGAGTTAGCAATGAAGACGAGTTGGTAATACGGACGAGTTGATAATATGGACGAGATTGGCAATAAAGACGAGTTGGTATTGTAGACGAGTTGGGTGTATGGACGAGTAGGAAATGTGGACGAGTTAGCAATATGGATGAGTTGGCATTGTGGACGAGTTGGGAATATGGATGAGTTGGCAATAAAGACGAGTTGGTAATATGGACGAGTTGGCATTGTAGATGAGTTGGGTTTATGGACGAGTGGGCAATGTGGATGATTTGGCATTGTGTACGAGTTGGGAATGTGGATGAGTTGGAAATATGGACGAGTTGGAAATATGGTCGAGTTGGCATTGTGGACAAATTGGGAATATGGATAAGTTGCCAATGGAGACGAATTGGTAATATAGACGAGTTGGCAATGCAGATGAGTTGGGTGTATGAACGAGTTGGCAATGTGGACGTGTTGGGTGTGTGGACAAGTTGGCATTGGGACCCAGATGGGAATATAGACGAGCTGACATTGTGGACCAGTTGGCAATGTGGAATAATTAACATGTTACCCTAACATGCGAAACTTGGTGGTAGAAATAACCTACATATAATGCAAATTTCAAAAAATCGACGCGCTCAATAATAAATCATATTTGAATTAATGACGTCTGGCTGATCATTCTTATACTCATTCAAAATAAAATTTGACAAATTCTGCTGTCAACAAAACAAATTGATTTTATAAGGCTTCCGTTTTTACCGACTTTAGTAAGGAACCCTAAAATAAGGTTTATATCATAGACTTGAGAGTATAGATAGCATCTCCCTCACTCTTCTGTCAGACACTATTTCAATGAGAGGAAAGACGAAAGTTTGAATTTGGAATTGGCCGGTATTAGGCCTTCAGCTCTAAATTTATTGAAAAAAATATGTCTTAATATTCTTTTTTCAACATTTTTAGCTGTTTTATATATTGGATTTTATTTATTACACATATTTGACACTTTTTTTTTTTGTTTTTTTTTTTTTTTTATGGTGGAGTACCTATTGTTGGTCAGTTATTTATTTAGATTAGTAAATAGGGTTTGATTAAGTATACCTAGCGTAAGAATTTCAAACACAATGTGTAATTGTTATTGAATAAATTGATTGATGATGGTGACATGGCAGCACCCATATTAAGAAAATTAGCACGATATATTGAATTTCATAAAAAAAACAAGCATTGATAATAGTGGTTTTTCGTGTATCTATAAACGTTTTATACTCTCTATTTCATACAATTGAGTTTATGTAACATTTTTTTATATCACTATTTTTAATAGTGAGTGCCCAAATCTGTCGTTTCGATTAATGTGCTATTTCTGGAAATTGATAGAAATCGATCAAATCGATAAATTTATGCCCTGAAGAAAGAACAACAAATTAAATTCTACCAATCTTATGTTCGGTCCTATGAAAATATGTCAATTATTTTTTTAAGATATGGGATTATTTTTATGAATTAAATTTTTCCATAAATCGAATAATATGCATTTTATTTGTGAAACAGATCAGCAGATCACATGTCATTAATGCACAAGCTATTTTTACAAGAGTTGAAAAAGTTGGCACGATGAAGCTGGCAGTTGGCTATCAGGCCTAGCTCTAGCCTGGCATGTTTTACCGTTTTTAAAAAATAATTTTGCGAAATTGCGATGTGGTCGCTTAGCGACAAAGCCCTTTAAATATATATATATATAAAAAAAAAACATAGTTTTAACGTGTTTTTTTACAGTATTTATTCTTCGTTCGCCAAAAACTTCTTATCGATAAAGTAGTTATTTTCGGTAACACTTCCGGATTTCCATATTCTAGCGGCGGTTCGACGCCGAAACGGGCCTCTAGTTTTTTTTAATTTTCATTAACGCCTTCTAAATATAACGAACGATTTCGCGGTCCAGTTTTACTACATTAATGGCAACATTTCCAAGCAAGTTGGAGAAAAAGAGGTTATCTTGCAAATTTGGGACGATATGCCGATGGAAGCGGTGCGTGCCGCGTGTGACTCTTTTGAGAAACGTTTGAAGCTGGTAAAAAAAAGTTAAAGGTGGAGTAATTCCAAAACATTTGTTGTAAATCTATATATATAAAAGAAGAAACTGACTGACTGACTGACTGACTGACTGACTGACTGACATATCAACGCACAGCCCAAACCGCTGATTCTAGAGAGTCCAAATTTGGCACGTAGGTTTCTTATAAGGTGTAGAGGTGCACTAAGAAAGGATTTTTCAAAATTCACCCCCTAAAGGGGTGAAATGGGGGTCCAAAGTTTGTATGGGGAAACAAGATTACTTAGACTATTTTATCCAAAACTTCACAGGAGTATTTCTAACGATAAATGAGTAAACACGTGTTTCAGGTTTTTTGAAAATTCAACCCCTAAAAGGGAGAATGGGGTGACAGTCTAAAAATCAACATGGGTATGGTTTTTATGGTTTATCGGGTCGCTGATTACGAAAACCGCAACGATTTTAAAATCCAACGTGGCCGACGTGAATTATCATCTCCCCTGTAAGGGTGAAATGGGGTTGAAATGTCTAAATACTAAACCGCTGGTTCTAGAGAGTCCAAATTTGGCACATAGGTTCCTTATAAGGTGTAAAGGTGCACTAAGAAAGGATTTTTCAAAATTAACCCCCTAAAGGGGTAAAATGGGGGTCCAAAGTTTGTATGGGGAAACAAGATTAGTTAGACTATTTTATTCAAAACTTCACAGGAGTATTTCTAACGATAAATGAGTAAACACGTGTTTCAGGTTTTTTGAAAATTCAACCCCTAAAAGGGAGAAATGTGGTGACAAAGTCTGAAAATCAACATGGGTATTGTTTTTATGGTTTATCGGGTCGGTGATTGCAAAAACCGCAACGATTTTAAAATCTAACATGGCGGACGTGAATTATCATCTCCCCTGTTGGGGTGAAATAGGGTTGAAATGTCTAAATACTAAACCGCTGGTTCTAGAGTCCAAATTTGGCACATAGGTTCCTTATAAGGTGTAAGGGTGCACTAAGAAAGGATCTTTCAAAATTAACCCCCTAAAGGGGTAGAATGGGGGTCCAAATTTTGTATGGGGAAACAAGATTTTCCGGTTTTTTGAGAATTCAACTCCTAAAAGGGAGAAATGTGGTGACAAAGTCTGAAAATCAACATGGGTATTGTTATTATGGTTTATCGGGTCGCTGTATCCCGGAAGGAGGAGGGAAGACGGAAGAGGGAAGAGGGAAGAGGGAAGAGGGAAGAGGGAAGAGGGAAGAGGGAAGAGGGAAGAGGGAAGAGGGAAGAGGGAAGAGGGAAGAGGGAAGAGGGAAGAGGGAAGAGGGAAGAGGGAAGAGGGAAGAGGGAAGAGGGAAGAGGGAAGAGGGAAGAGGGAAGAGGGAAGAGGGAAGAGGGAAGAGGGAAGAGGGAAGAGGGAAGAGGGAAGAGGGAAGAGGGAAGAGGGAAGAGGGAAGAGGGAAGAGGGAAGAGGGAAGAGGGAAGAGGGAAGAGGGAAGAGGGAAGAGGGAAGAGGGAAGAGGGAAGAGGGAAGAGGGAAGAGGGAAGAGGGAAGAGGGAAGAGGGAAGAGGGAAGAGGGAAGAGGGAAGAGGGAAGAGGGAAGAGGGAAGAGGGAAGAGGGAAGAGGGAAGCGGGAATAGTTGGTTTCTATATGGATTATCAGGTCGCTGATTACTAAAAAAAGAATGATTTTAAAATTAAACGTGGCGGACGCGTAATACCATGAATGTTAGGGTGCGATGGGGTAGAAATGTCTAAATAATGACTAAAAATATGGGTGTCGTTTTTAAACGCACAGCCCAAAACCGCTGATTTCAAAGAGTCCAAATTTGGAACGTAGGTTCCTTATAAGGTCTAGGGGCGCACTAATAAACGATTTTTCTAAAGGGGGTGAAATAGAGATCCAAAGTTTGTATGGGAAAACAAGATTAGACTATTTATATTCGAAACTTCACAGGAGTATTTCTAACAATAAATGGGTAATCCTACAAGTACTCTTTATTGCACACCTCATAAAATATACAGGAGAAATACAATGCAAGACATTACAATTAGAGTTAAACAACAGGCGGTCTTATCGCTAAAGAGCGATCTCTTCCAGACAACCTTTGCGTAGTGGAGAACTTGAAAAAATAAGATTTTGTTATTAGACGGTGCAAAAATCGGATAGTAATAATAATAATAATATATACATAAAAAAAAAAAACAAAAAAAAAACATAAATATAATAAAAAATAAATACATAAATACATACATACATTCAGATAATAGGACCATTTGAATAAAATACGAATTATGAAAAGGATAGATAGTGTTCTTTCAGTTGAGCTTTGAAAGAAACAAGAGATTTGGCGCGCCTTAAGCTAAAAGGCAACGAGTTCCATAAACAGAGAGCTTTAAAAGTAAACGAATTATTATAAAATTTTGAGACGGAAGAAGGTACGGCAAGGAGCAAATTTTGGGCAGATCGAGCAGAAGTGAGATAAGTGAAACGCTCTTTGAGATAGCGGGGAGTTGCAGGATGAAAAAGTATACTATAAAGAAGAGCAAGAATATGAGAGTTACGACCTAAACTTAAACCTACTAGATGTTTAAATTTGTATTTGGTGCCATCTCGATTGTCGTCAAGGCCAGTGCGGGCGGCGCGGCGAGACTGGACGAGTAGTCATCGGGAAACTTCCTGCAGCCGTAATAAATGCATTCAAGCTTTTCAACAATAAAACGGCTAGACGGATATGCATGAGGGATAAGCAGATAATATCCTAACTTTAACAAATAGCCTAATTTTTAACCTGAAAAAAAGAGCATCGTTCCCGTAGGTATTGTATAGGAACGCGGGCGAAGCCGCGGGTTAATGCTAGTATTGTATATAAGTGTGTCTTTCATATAATATAATTTTCAATACATAAACTATGCGTACATTTATTTTATTAAGGATCGTAACTGTATTCGAACTTATTGGACACGGTGTATAACCTACTCTTAAGGGGCCTTATTCCCTTCAAAATGTATTTATTTCATATTACGAGAAATATATTGTTAATTTCAACCAACTTTTTGAAATCAACAATAATTTTCCCTGAGCTATAGATAGTGACATAGCTATGTCATCTCACTATTTGCTTTCATTGCGTGCAATCGAAAATAAGCTGGGAAAACCAGTTTTCTGTGTGAATTTTGCCAATATCGAGTAGTTTATGAAACAAGGAGCCTTAATGATATGTAGATGAGAGCGAGGATTTCTGAAAATTCATCTCCTAAGAGGGTAAAATCCCATCGGACATCAACTAGTCATGATACAATCTCACTAAAAGCTGAATCTCCGCAACACATTCAGAAGAAAGAACCCACCTGAACTCAGGTCGATGTAAATACTCGGCACAGGTCTTAGCACGCCCTCATTTCGCAGGGCTTCGTTTAAACGAGTCGCCGTATACAAGCCCAGCACAAGCTATATACACACACATACACATACGTTACATGTTTCGCCACGCTTGTAATGTATTAGTATAAGACATGTGAAACCGCGTCCGACAAGGGATATACGGTTACGACGGTCAACGCTGTCATATGCAAGAACCAATAGTAATGTGATAAAACTGGAACTGCTAACTGTTAAACGAATTAGTTTGGAATAGCAATTAAAACATTTGCAAGGGATAATTACTGGAACATTGCTTAGTAACATTTTAAACACCGGTACTAGAGACTTGGAACTCGATGAAAGTGAAATGTTACTGGTTTGGTTACGATTATGATTTCAGATGGTTAAACATAAAAGCTGTTAGGTTTGTTAGAACTTAAAATGCGTTTTTACACGACTACGGAACACCCAAAAGGGGTACGGGTTATAATTGTTTTATACTTAGACAAACGAATACCCTTGACTGTGACTCGATAACATGATCGCGAAGACAGCTGGGGCGTTCGTATATAATTCCCACATACCGCACCCTCCCAAACTTATGAGGTACGTTACGTAGGTATCCACTATGCTCGAACATATACAACTATACTAGTCTTCAGATAGCTTTGTGGCTGTGGCATTATTATAGATAGAATATAGATATATATAGATTGTACCTGACTAGTTTAAGGGACACAGTTCAATAAGAAATCATATCAAACGTACATACTTTCTTGTAGTTTCCATTTTATCATTTTGATTTTTTTCCTTATTTATACCTTCAAATACACTTTTACTATATTTTCTTCAAGGACTACGTATAGTACAGTTACGCCTAAATTCTTAAGATAGGTAAATATTTTCTTCTTAACAGTGGTTTCCTTTTGTGAAATGTCGACTCAGAGATGTAAAAGTGCCCTTGTGGCCTTGCAGAATAAAGTTCATTATTTCATTACCGTAAAACCGGGTTTCTTTAGCCCTAAGGGTAAAGATTGTCCCAAAAAATTAAAAGGATTTAACATCCCGCCACAAAGCCAATAGACGTCCGATCGTAGCAGTTACGCTCTAAAATCATAGAGGCACTACCTACTCGCGACGCGGTACCGTTTCCAAGTTGCTTGCGCAGATTTTAACTTGTCAGTATCGATCAAGCATGAGGTGAGACGTACGGTGTGCATAAATGGTGTCTGCAAACTTATGGTTAAAACAGCGAAATAAAGTAAGTTAGCTTACTAATACGTATATCTTGATATAAAGCATGTCTTTGAGAATACTGCAATTACAATAAAAACTTATTTAGCCTTTTCTTAGAAACATAAAGTTCGTTAGTAAAATCATAGTAAAAATTGTCCCCCATTTTGGGGAACTTTAGCCCGCGGGCCAAAGTGCAAAATCTGAGAGAGATAATAACTCCTCGACATTTAGAATCTGGCGACCGCGTCATTGTCAAGTGGGAGCAAAGCTATTATCCTGGACAAGTAACATCTTCACCATCCGAGGCGGCAGTCCTTGTGAGATGCATGAAGAAGGGTAAGGAATACTAGCAGTTGTACACCTGGAAAAATATAGTCCAAAAAATAGCTATCTCAAAATTTATTAAAAAGGGCTGCTTCTCCGTCCCTGAAATGGATCGCTACAAGTAATACCCATTGATTGTACCTATCGTATTGTATGATTAGGTATGTCATTTTAGACTAACATCAGTTGATAGTTTGCGTTAGTCCAATGATAGTTTTCGTTGAAAGACTGAATTAATTAAGTGCTGGTATCTAAATTATATGAGACTGTTATTAAGGTTTTGTTAAAATTTGAACAACTGTTATTCTATATCAGAACTGAAAAAGTTATTTTTGTGTGATTTTTGCTGAAATAAATGTCAAATATTGCATCAAAAATTGATTCGTTTCATTTGCTAGCCTACCTTAAAGAGGTTTCTTGGGTTTCTTTGTTGTTTAGATTAGTAGTGGGACTTTCTGTATGAAAATAAGTATAAAGTTCAAACTTACCCGCATCTAACATCAACTTTGGCCCAAAAAAAAAAAAAAAAAAAAAAAAACACAGAAGGTTTTTTTTTTTACTTTTTTTTACGTTTACTTAACCGACGTATCCTTAAGATGCACCTAACTGTAACTAAACATTCAGACCAAGGATAGAAACGTATTGATCTAGAAGTATATAAAAAAATACAAGAAAAAAGGGTCATGTAACCCGACTTTACGGTATAAGTTGCTCCCTACTGACATGATTGTTTACTAATTTGTGTCGGTAACTAATTATGATTTGTATTATTCATTAATATGTGGTCAATTAATTCGTTTGTATGTTTATAGGCTATGTATGTACGATATTTAGGGCTGTGACAATCAGAGCGCATAGGCGCGCACGTCGGATTAGGAAATATCGTAAACAAGCCCATTAAACTAGTAATTACAATTAAACGCGACGTTTAATCCATCGACTAAAATATTACAATGCATTAATTGTTGATGTATGCAAACTACCGAAGTTTATTATTATTATTATTACATGGTAATCGATTGTTATTTTGTTACGTAGTCCATTTGATCGGTCAATTAAAGTTTCAAATTAACAATTTGTTTCCAATGGATTTATAGTTAGCTGTATGCCTCAGGGTTCTCAGTTATTATAGTTGACGCTAATTACTAGGTGAAAAATAAAAGTCAAGGAGAGTTTGTGGAGCGAAAATATTTATTTTAGAGTGACAAAGGCCACGGCCTAGAATTGTGGAGGGGACGGACGTCTCGGTTTTTGTACCGCGTAGCGTGACGCTCGTTCACTCTGAGTCATTACAGGTGTCACGAAAAGTTTTATAATTCGAGTAACTAAACAGTTAAAAGACTCAATCTGAAGATAATTATTACTGGCTTAGTCCTAACTTTATAGATACTGCTGACTAAGATAAGACTTGTAATTTTCACTAACGGATTATTACTTAGATGTATAACGAAAATTAGGTTCAATTTGACTTTTAACAACTTCGTAATATAATCAAAATGTATTAGCTGTTGTTTCTCGTAAAATAAATATATAATTAAATCTATTGATAAATTGTGTTTTGGTTTTTCAATTGTCACTCCTGATTTCAACGAAGACTGACAAAACTACCGGTAGCACTAACGAACGTAGAAGTCATTTAATCTTCACTGCAAACAATACAAGGCTATTCAGGTTTGTGAGTTTCGGTGAACACACGTGATGTCAAATTAAACTCATTCTTAAGCCCGTCAAACACGGTATAATACTTATTCATATATATTATAGCAACGTATCTTACGATATAATCTGTAGACTATTTGACGGAGTGCACACACTATAATAATTATATAGCTGCGTGTATGACGGGCTTTATGCTGACTCCGTCTACGCCACTATAGTTTGGTTATTATTTAAAGAAACATTTGTCACATCACAGGACCCATAAAACAAAAATACAATGACATTATGGTTTTTCAAGTATCTATAAACGTTTTTCACTTTCTATTTGATACAATTGAGTTCATGTTATATTTTTCTTATCACGGTGTTGAAGTATTTAACGATAATAAATCATTACTCAAACAGTTACGTACTAAGTCTTTTTTTTTTTAAAGCTGTGTTGTGACTAAATCTTGCGTTTCGATTCATGTGCTATTTCTGTAAATTGGTAGAAATCGATTAAATCGATAAATTTATAACCTAAAGAACAATAAAACAAACGATTTACATAGAAACCTCCAGTGAGTCCGACGGCTCGTAGCTCAAAAAAATATTGATTTACACAAAAAAAAAAAAGTTTGAAAAAAGTTCTTCGATAATATCGATTTGATCAACCATTCATAATCGCTAGATTTGGCAAACAATATGTCTTTGCTACATCACTACAAACACCAACAGAGAACTGTCAAATGTGTGTTTAAAAATCATACACACTGTAAGGCTGACTGAAGCGAAAGTTTTTAAAAGGACCATATCCCTGAGACTTAAACGCTCTTCTTTTGAGCGTCACAAACACGCAGCCTGATTGTTTAATTTTCTCCCGTCCGCTTCACAATGAGACTTACAAGTATGAAAACGCCGTAGTCCCGTGGTTAACCCTTACGTCATTTTCAAACTGTAAGAGTTCCTCGGTAGCCAGTATTCTCTAATCTTATATAGCCTCATCCTGCATCGAAGGGGCCCGAGGCGCGTCTATACAAAATATAGTAGGTAGCATAGACGTTGCGTCAGGGTTCACCCACATGCCTAGTGATCTTTTTGACAAGCTGAAGCCGATTCCGTGCGAATAAATGTGGGTAGATTTTACGCAAATTTTGAAACTGTAACGAAATTGCAACCCGATGATACCTCTATTCTCAAATCACGAATTAAAGCAGTCATCTAGCGTCAGGGTAGGCAGGGTGTATAAATGTAGAAAACACAGGCGTCGATGCGAATTCGCTGCGTGAAACGTTGTGTTGTCCTAATTTAATGATAATACGCGATAGTACCTAACAATACTCTTACAAATCTACGATTAAACACACATATCACGAACAGGATGGATCGCACGAATTTGGAAACCTATTTAAGACCTGTGTGTTTATCACAGATTTGTAGTTCAGTTAGCGTAAACTAGCTATTATCGCGTTCAATTAGGACAATGACTAAAACTGACAGTCGATACTTCGATCGCTTTAAAACAGCGACTCTCGATACCCCGTTTCAAGCTATTCTCTATCACGAATCGTAATCTCCAGTCGTCATCCGACGTCGGAGTGGGCGAGCCGCGCGTCACGGTGACGCTGCGCACGCCCGGCGCGTCACCAACAGCTGATCGTGCGTCTACCGGTGTAAACAAATCATAGTAGACTAGACTCCCACGCGAACGCATGCTGGGAAACGCTAGTATCGTCGGTTGAATAACGTTTTATGTCATAAGATATTGCTATAGGCGCTTGCGATGGTGTTCTTCCAAGGCTAATGCTATTAGATACCTCTGGATTGATAACGACGTATGTAGCGTCGCTTGAATAACGTTATATGTCGATAAAGATTGCTATAGGCGCTTGAGACTGTATTCTTCCAAGGCTAATGCTATCACATACCTTTGGATGGATAACGTCGTATGTAATTATAGATACTACAGGCTATTGAGATTTTACTCTTCTAATGGTACGTAGTTATTGCTTTCAAGCGGTGGCAATTTGACGATTTGTTTCATATCTTTCGGTATAGCATAGACGTGTAGGTTAAATAAAAGATTCCAAGGATAGCAGGCAAATATGGCGATACTAAGTGTTAGCATAATGGCGAATGCTTGTTTCGGTGTTCCGTAAACGAGTAAATTATCACTATTATCGTTATGTCTGTATGACAAGGCTGGTGGTAAGAGCACCAATTTTGAAGTTTTGTTTTTACACATATTTTTATCGAACACATTACATTTATATATATACCTATATATGTCAGCACAACAAGAATCATAATATTATTCATGATATCTATATTCAATTCAATAGCATTCGTATCAAATGCTACCCATTTGACGTCATCAAAGATTGCGACAAACCAATTTAAGCGGATTATATCGCGTATATTAATTATTCGAGCCTCCCTCCCTGACGTTTCGGCAACATTAGTGACCGTTGTCAAAGGTTGGCTGAGAAAAACACAATTATTCTCTGTCAAAGTTACGTGTAATTTGATCGATTGATTTAATTTTACTCAGACATAGCAAAAAAACTATCCCATATAAAATACTCCCAAATTTTAAAGCGGTAATAATTCATATCGCACATCATGCAATTTTATTAAAGCGTGCGATGAATTTCTCGGTGTACTTACATAATTTATGTTTTATAATTATTATGTGCTTATATAAAAATACATTCAAGATATCGATCCAATGCCCATCTCGGTATGTTTAGTATCGGCAGGCACTATCTTTAAATTAATATTATCAGGACATTATTGAAATATCCGTAAGTGTCAAAGCAACCGAAACGGGCGCCGGTTTTATAATGCAGCGTATCTTTTTGCTTATCTTGGAGGAGCAGCTTATGGAACACCTGCGAGCTGACATTATGCGCATAATGCATATACTATTACAAAACTTTAAAATTGTATTGAAAAGTAATACTCTCTGAAAAATCTAATAGCGCGACGCAGGTTGCCTATTGCTTTGTTTGGGAATGGATATGATTAGGACGCGGTTGGCGCAGTGGTGGCACCTGCTTACTGGGCCGGCTGTTCTGGGTTCCAATCCGGCAAGGTGAAATATTTGTGTGATGAGCTTGAATATTTTGTTCCTGGGTCATGGACGTTTCCACGTATTTAAGTTTACATTTAACTATCTCTAGTACCCATAACATAAGCCTACTAGAGCTTACTTTGGGACTAGATCGATTTGTGTAAGGTTCTCCGATATTTTATATGTATTAATTACAGCGCCATCTATCGGACAAAATCAGTATATCTTTTTACGCTCATCATATCAAAACTGCTAAATATATACTTTAACCAATTCTGGAACAGATATAGCGGGTCATCAAATATGTGATGGTTTTAGGATACTTGATACCCGACTACGGTAAAAAAAGTGTTACGCGGACGAAGCTGCGTTGCGAGCATACTCTAAAGATATAATTTTGTAAACTCGATAGAAAAAAAAGCGTAAAAGCGGTTAAACTCCCAAATTGCTGCGCTGAAACTGCCAAGATACATTTTTTAGAAAACTATTTCCCGCTCACGAAAAACCCGCAAATTCAGCGTGCGAACGCCTTCCCCAGAGGTTACCTACATGTCTGTCTACATTGTGCTCTTGGTAGAAACGTCCTATGTCATTCTGAGCGCTGTTCTGAAACAAGTTAACTCGCGGGCGCGTGCGAACGTTCGTGAATGTAGGTATACAATAAAGTAGATTACTGTTCATTAAATAAAGGCGGTAGTTACGGTATAACCGGGCAATGTCAGTGTAATTGGCTCCGGGCAGAAATGTCGTCATTACAGCCGTTTAAGCGGGTCACCCGACGGCGCGCCGACCGGTAGATTATCGGCTGCTTCGGCACACTTCAGCTCAGCTGGGCCGGTGTGGCTCGCGGTTTTATTGGCTTATTCGCTACTAGAAGGCGAACTTCGTTCGCGCAGAAAAAAGTGGGTCATGATTTTATGCTTCTCCGTAGTCGGGTAAAAAGTATCCTATAACCATCTGGGGAGCCTCAAAAAAGTCGATTTCGTTCAGCCGTTTAGGCGTGATGACAGGACATTTCATTTTTACAATTTTGTTATAGTTAGGCTTATATAAAGCAGTGATATGTCTTATTAAAGACACATACATCGTTTTATACCTACTCATAAAAAAACATGTAAATACGTTGAAATAAAAAAAGACAAACGAGTAAGCCGAAAAAACACACATTCGCACAGACTTAACATAGGTAAGAATATAAATTTCACTTACTTGATTAGAGGCTCTAAGATGACATTAAATATATAAGTAAGAATATAAATTTCACTTACTTGATTAGAGGCTCTAAGATGACATTAAATATAATTTAATTGAAATTACCTGTGAACAAAAATAGATTGAATTAGTAAATATCTAGTACACAAAAAATCTTCACACAAAATTGGTTTATTGTCGTTGGAGTTAAAGACGTAATAAAACTTTTGAAGGTCTCGTAAAGGACACTAATATGTAAGCCAAAATTCAAGCAACACTAAGCCATATGAATATATCTTATTAGGGATTTGGTATTACAAACCTAAATCATTGTATCACCCACTTGATCGTGACATGGCCTGTTTTCTGTTTTACACTAGGTATGATTTCTATACCTACAATCAATACACATGTGTCAGGAAACACCTACGAGTAACAAATTTTACGTCATCCTAGGCCGTAAGTGGGATTTTCTGGAAAGAAAATCTTACTTCCTGGCCAAGGCAAAACGTAAAACTTCAGACAAACCACATATGTACGCCTAACTTTGGATATAGACCTTTAAGCAAAAGAATACCCTACATACTCAATAGTTTGCCCGTGAACATCCGACACGAGCCAAATAAAACTAAATTGAAAAAGTATTTAAAAAAGCATCTATTGCAGACACTTTAGTGACAAAGTTGTTTATTCAAAGTTTCACTCAAGCAATAAAAATATCTACCTTCGTTTTAATTATTGTATAGAGACTCGCACCCGCGACTGTACAAACAGTTTTGAAGGTGAACTATATACTTAAGTTGTATACTTTAATTAATAATAAAAAGTAAATAAATAAAATTACTATTTATTCCTATTACAACTGCAACTGTTGGTTGATTCATGTCAAAGTAGCTTTTTTACTACAGTATCGTAAAAAAGCTACAATTTAACGCGGTTTCGGCGCCCGAAGTTTTGTATTCACAGTTGACAGTTGATAAACAACAGTAAACTCATTCCAATTATTTTGTTTGAAGTAAAGACCAAAAACGAGAAGGACATTGTCGGGAACCTTATTTCGTAAATATTGAAATTTGATTTCAATGGACTCGTTTATATCGCGCTTCACGCTAATAACTAAGTGATTACGATCGAAACCGCTATTGAAACTAACACGAACGATAGTCTTGACTAATAACCTCTAAAGTTTGGTAGTTAACTCCAAAGTTAGCCAGGTTAAGCTTCGTATTGTCGGACCAGAGTGAAAACTATTTTAACTATACAGAATAATAAGGCATTTACATAAAAAATTTGAAAATACAATTAGATACAATGAGTTTTAGATGTAAGGAACCTTTTTTTTATGAATTTGACTCCTTAAAACGATTGTTCTGATACGCTATTGCGATAAAACTAGATCATCACAAGAGTAAAGTGATAATAATAGACATTGATATCGCAAACAACTTGCACGTTGCGTTCGCTTCGAGGAAGCACTAATACCGCAGTAGAAAAAAGATATACGTATTTAAGTTTAAATAAGACATAGGTCATTTTTGAATTCAATGGGGAATGATTCAAACAATGTGAGCCGACCGCGACGCGCCAAGAAGTGCTCAGATAGAACTAACAGTACGATGACTTGAGTTATCTTTACGGGCAACATACAAATTGAAAGTCTCGAGAAAAACTATAAGCTAGTCGGTGTAAAGTTTCCAAACCACGAAGACAAAGACGAAGACAGATCAAGAAGTTATAAGAGTAATCGGGCTTAACTTGTTAAACCCAGAATTGTTGAGTACAGGGTAGGTTGACCCAGAGAGTTTATGATAAGATCATTGTCATCTTAAACGATTTCGGTCACAGCAACTCTCAGTGCTCAGTGCTAGATAACAGTAGGGCGTCGCTGTTTTGCCCTGCACTCATATCCGATATTGGTGAGCACTGGTAATTCAGGAAGGTACTTGTGTACGTTTCCTTACATTACTAGCCTAGCGCAACTATGGGGAAAGAACGTTCTCGAGAACATTGCCCATACAAATCGGGAAACGTTCTCGAGAGCGGCACATCTCTAAGCCCAACTTTCAGCGACCTATTTTGGCCACAGTGACTGTAGACTGGATGCCCTGCGTCAGAACTGTCAGACAACAGTAGAGTTGCTGTTTTGTCCTATGATGCGTTCTCCGATACATACTCGATTTTGGCGGTGAACACGAGCTCAGGTCAGTGAAGATACTGAATAACGATAGATACTGCGTCGTGCTTCGGCGCGACCGGCACGCCATAGCGCAGTATCGCAAAATTGTCTATTAACGGGGGCACGGACCGCAGGCATCACATTTGCATATAACCGACACGCCATTACTAACTATTACGTGCCATATGCGGCGAATGCTTGTATTAAGTTCGTATATTAAGTGGTGTACCTGGTTTTTATGCGAAGTGGTCTATACTTAAATCATAAGTCGACCGACGTCCATATATTCCAAGCAACATAACATCAGATTCCATTACAGAAAGAGCAATCCTGTCTTTACTATGATAATAAAAATAAAACAATATTTAAATATAATGATAAAAAGAGAAATAAAAAATGTTTATCATGCGATTCATTGTAAAAAAAATTGCTAGATTAGATTGTTGAAATTATACGTTGACCGGACTAGGGTTAACCATAAACCAATCGAATGCGTCCGTACAATAAATATACAGTTAGACGTAACACATTTACAGCTTAATTGCCTGTTGGGGACCACAAATTAAGTTTCGAGTGTTTAAAGTACAGTTGACAAACGAGTTGACAAGTGGTCATCATTTAACAGACTTGGTTATTTGCATATTTTTTGTAAAACAGTTCCACTCTTCCTGATTGCTCAATAACTGTTGCTAATCTGGCTGCAGTATTTTAATTGCCAGTTGGTAAGCCAATCGCCAAGAAAATATTCGAAGCATATGGATTGCCAGGAAAAGGTGTAGTTAAATTTCGTTTCTTGTTCTAGTATTAAGATGAATACAACCAACAGGTTCAAGAATAAAAGAACTGAATAGCAAATGTCAGAATCCGAGATTGAAATTAGCAAAAGAAACGGAGCAAATAAAGCGAGAAGGACGGCACACCTGCCGTTCTGGTCGCCTCGCCCGTCTCACTCGACACCTGCGCCTCGCCCGATAATTTACAAGAAAAAAACGTCCCATTAGCACGACTATGAGCAATCGCGACCGATGTCAGTGCGTTCAAACGCAAGATATATCGCGAAGCCGCGAATATCGGCCGAAGCACACAATTTCACGCCACATTTTAGGCAAAGCGGGTGAATAAATTGTGCGAACGTCTATCCAGAGAATTTCCCGGACGTATTTCATAATCAAAATCATATTTCAGAGGCGGAAGGCGGCCGTGGCGTCCGGGAGAGGCGAGGAGACACGCCTAGGGGAAGAAATATGGCAGCGCGAAGGTACGCCGGCGAGCTACGCAACCGGGATATCTGGCATCTCCAGGCGCCGGGCCTTGCGCGGTTTATCTCGTCCCGGCCGGGCGCGCAGCGGCACTCTTTGGGAAATTGCGTACAAGGCAAACAAAGAAATTGCACGTCTAGATAAGCTGCCCGGCCGAATCGAGCATATAAACGCCCCTCAGCGTTACTCGCACACGAACGACGAACAAAAACTCCGGCGTCAATACCGTTATCATTCCTCTCGATCCAAAACATTATCTGAGAACGCTATCCGTATACACGGCCACAACAATAATCAACATGTAAAGGACAAACGACAACAAAACACGAGTAAACATTAGACCGCTACAATAACCCGGAAGGTATGATGCCGCAAAATCGTTACAAGAGATAACTTCTAAGGTGAAAAGGTTGATCAAAAGTTCAGTTACAAACTCTGCTCCGCTTTCAGTCATATTAAAGATGGCGAGTTCTTTGATGTAAAGACGGAGCACAATCTCATCATTAAATATGAATTGATTTTAGAAATCAGCAGACGGGCGCGAGTTTGAGTGATAAATAATTATTCAGCCAAAGAAAGACCATGACAAATTTCCGCCGGCTGTCTGAAAAGTAATTTTAATGGTGACTAGGACTTATGCTTTTAGATAAATGGGGGCGCCGTTTGATTTAAGTTTGATAATCCGCAAACCGCTGGGCCTTGAAGATAGCGTCGGACGAGGGTACAGATGGGGCGGACAGGACGCTTTTAGATTTCCAAAGCTCAAAAACAGCTATATCTCAAAAGGTTGCTTTTTTGCGAGCGTGTTCGCGTAGACCGTAGAGGGTGCATAGTATCGAACCGTAGAGGCGGGTGTACGCGCAGGCTCGCTCCGCTGTTCGAGCGCGGGTCCACCCGATACTAATATTTCATCGTTTGCTCACGCAAACTCGCTCACGTTGCCATTGTGTGTAAATACGGGTCCGCACAGGTCGACGTTCCATAATATTCGAAACGTGCCGTGTGATCGATACTTGTTTTAATACCTTGCATTTTAATGGCAAACAAAAATAAATTCATCCCCTAAACCTTCGTTCTGTCAGCTGTATTTCCCAGGGGGCGCGCATACTTCACAAAAAGATCTTCAGTGAATGTGACAGACGTGTTTCACGTCACACCCTATTACAGAGCTTGGACGGAATTCTTGTCCTTTGAAGGACATGACATGAGTGCCTTAGAGGGAGCAATACGTATCAAAGGTTTTTAAATGTGGTTCAAATTCAAACATATGAAAGGATCCTTATAAACAAACGAAGTCGTTGTACTCTGCCTAGCCAAGGCAAGGTTGTTATTTAACTTGTGAGCGTTACACTTCACTTCAGGGATTGCGCAAATTGAAACCTATTGTGAATTATGACGATAAACTAAAGCTTATTAGAACCAAAATGCGACACATTTATTAATAATAACCCCGAAACACGAGCCAAAATGGCGTTGATACGGTAGAAAGCCTATCAAAGAGCAGCGTTTCAAATTTAACGACCTCGTACGCAGCGCCATTCTCATAAGTTTACGACAGCGCCGCCAATAGCTATGTGAGGAAAACTGGAAACTATAAGAGTTTAGTGCACCACGCGGAGCTATACTACCATCCAAACACAAAAGGTATCAAGTACCCACGAGGTTACATACATACTCACACCATTTCTACTTCGTATGGTATACTGGCTATACAGAGGAGTCGGGTTACCAGCGGAACACGTAACTCGGAGGGTGGGCCGAGGGGATTTCGCGACGTGATATTTCACCAAACAACTATCAACTATTACGGCCAAGGAACCCGTTCGAAAATTTCAACTTGCTTAAATTTATTCTTGTTCATAAAGATCGGAGTACGTTAATGTCGGGCTTATTTATTAGACGAGGAACGGTAGCTTTTGTTGAAGTTAGAAAATAACTATGCATTATCGAATCTTCGATAGAATACCAGACGACATCACAGTTTCTTTGAGTTTTTCAGGAACAGTACATAATTTAAATTTGAACTGTACGCTCTCATAACGAGGGCAGCAACATAATTAACCACTAGATCTGAAAAATCCTTACAAAAAAGAAACACCTCCAAGCATCATATATGGACACAATTACTAGTTAGCATAATCATAATAAATAAAATTGTTGTTTGCGAGTAAGGGCGACAATTTGCCAGCGCGAATTAATCGTGGTCGTAGTAATTAAGAGGAAAGTTCAGAGGGCGACCTCTGCTTGTCATGCATACCTTTTTTTTCTTATTACTCTCGCAGAAAATGAAACACGTCGGGAACCTTATACGAAGAACGTGGCGCAAAATGCAAATAATCTTTGGTCTCAAACTCGGTGTTTATAATAATTTTGTTTGATTTTTCTGAAACCGGCAGAATTTGACTTTTTTTGTTTTTACTCCGTATCTAATAGAGTAAAATTGGTCAGTTCTCTAAAAAAAAACGGTCACATGACTAGTATAGATGGGGCTGCCATCCGTCCGGGTTTCAGCCCTAAGTATATACATGTTTCAATAAATCAGTTAATGAGAAAAAAAACCAGTTCACTATATATAATTGATTAATATTTTCTTCCGAATTTCAAAACTTCATATCGATGAGGGAACGATACCTAATTGCGATGCTTTCCCCATAACGTTCTCCAATCCCATAATTTGTAAGGACAATGTTTTTTTTTTTTTAGTTACTTTGAATATTGGATTCGATTTATGTTAATGAATTTCCTGTTCCACGGAAATGAACGTGACTGCTCGGACGCAAGCAAAAAATGTGAACCAGCAGGCAAACTGATTAGTCACAAATGTCCGCAGATCCGTTTTCTGTGCCAGAGACATCGATTTGGTACCGTATTAAAGGTTCATCTTAATAAAATCACATGCCGTTTTCTTAAATCTCGTGTTTAGCAGTAGTGACGTCATCGATGCACTTAACATATCTTTGCACTTCACATTACAGTTGTTGATTGAGTCGCTTAACAAGGTGAAGTGGGTTTACGATTTGCTTAGGCTTTATTTGAAATGGTACGTAGGTTTCAAGTGTGCCGAACAAATTATTAATAGTTTGTTTCTTTTGTACCAAGTTTGTAGGGAATTATTGCAGGTACGCACATAATGACGGCATATTAGTAGAAGAATAGTCAATTCCGCACAGCCATTATAGCTATAAGACAGAACATGCCGAAGTTAGAGTATAGCATGAGTCACCTCTAGACAGACACTATCGGGATGGCGATGCCGTGCCGCGGGCGACGTGGCACCGCCCGTAGATTACATTGCATTTCATGATACGATACCCGCTTCGAATAAAATCGATCACACGCCTCGCAAAACTAACAATTTCCAATACAAATTTCGCAAAAAATCTAAGACCGATGCAAGATGGGGTAGCGTTAATTTTGCAAGCTATCGCCAGACACGATGTTGTGCAGAATATTCCCTCGGCACGCTAAACCGTAGTTATCATAATTTTTCGCCGATGAAACTTATCCGATACAGAATGCTTTCATTTTCGATACCACGGTGTTGCGTCTACACACGCAACGGGGTATCAATCATATTGGAAACGGTGCTTGATAGTCGAAGCTCGCTCGTGTTTGGGGCAAGTCCTATAAAGGTACCATAATCTATGCTTACACGGCAATAATTCCGAGCCGCGTGGGCGGGCAAGGCGTGAGAACCTTACGAGGCTCGGTACTGATATTCGAGGCTTCAGTTACGGAGCGTTGCGAAATTACCGTTTCTAAATCCGCGCACCGCTTGAGAAACACCGTGCCTGATCGCCAGGGCAATTGTTAACATTGATATTGAAACCCGACTTGTGGAAATATCTGGCTATGGAATTAGATAAATATTTTTTTAGTAGTAGGTATAGTCTATCCGGAATTGTAAGATTAAATTATGTCAAACTTGCACAATTGAAAAATGACCTTAAATTCACACGTATACGGTTGTTTGTACTTTGTGCCAAAGTGACTTCATTTAATCTTAGAGATCGGACAGAGTATACATTAATATAATCTAAGTAACTGTCACCAGGCTGTATCTTAAGAACCGTGATAGCTAGACAGTTGAAATTTTTAACAGATGATGTACCTATTTCGGTTGCCACTATAACAACAAATACTTACTAAAGTCAGAATAAACAAATTATTTAAGTGGGGCTCCCATACAACAAACGTGATCGGTAGCGTTAACTTTGCACCTCATTTGTATCCAGCGTCATACATACAATGTGCAAACTTAACTCGCCGTCCAGTTAAGGGATAAGTGTTTGTACGGAACCCACGGTGCGCGAGTCCGTCTTGCATTTGGCCGGTTTTTAAAATTTGTAATAAAACAAATATAGACATGTTATAAAACACGTTACAAAAGGGTGCCGCAGGTTAGGGCTACAGAGAGGAAGCTACTGACGATAATAATACCGTTCGTCGAAACGACTATCGGAACAGTGATTGTCGAATCAACACCCCACATAGTGGACACCTCGTAAGCCAAGTACTCGTTCAGTTTGTCCTTCTCGGTTGTCTCGAGGTAGATAAATATTATTGCTATCGGATATGATCTAAACTGTGCTAAGGAAGCGATTGCATTGCCGTCACGTACACCAACGTTAGCTAGGACCCGAACCGGCTGCAGAGGAAATGCAACATTACTCTAGATCTCAGGGGCGCGGATGTTTGACATCCGCAGTAAAATCAAAGCTGTTTTATTGATGTATGTCATAAGATGGGGTGTCTATCATTTTATCGAAATTTCTTACATCGATTTTCATTTCATCGAAAACTATTCCACGAATGTCTTTTAATTTTTTTTTCGAATCACATAATCATCAATTCATTGCTTTTCCAATCATCGATCAACTATTCAAGGTAAATTGTTTCGAATTTGTCTCAAATCGTAGCTTAACTATTCATCGAATTTACCTTTCATCGAAACATGATTCACAGATGGCACGTCCCATTTATACAAAAAAATAACCTAAACCTAACCCAACCAGGTCGGATCTAGCCAAGTCGGGATTCAGGTCATAAAAAAAAAATAACCTAAACCTAACCCAACCAGGTCGGATCTAGCCAAGTCGGGTTTCAGGTCATAAAAAAAATAACCTAAACCTAACCCAACCAGGTCGGATCTAGCCAAGTCGGGTTTCAGGTCATAAAAAAAAATAACCTAAACCTAACCCAACCAGGTCGGATCTAGCCAAGTCGGGTTTCAGGTCATAAAAAAAAAATAACCTAAACCTAACCCAACCAGGTCGGATCTGGCAAAGTCGGGTTTCAGGTCATAAAAAAAAATAACCTAAACCTAACCCAACCAGGTCGGATCTAGCCAAGTCGGGTTGCCAGTATGGTCTTAGCCTGTCCGGAAGGACGAATCATTAAAAAAAAAAAAAAACAAACACGTTTCGATGAACGACTACGTCGATGAACAAATAAAATAATGAAGTGAAATTCGATGAATTGATTCTTGTGTGAAAGGTAATTCGAGCAAATGTACAAGCGATGTAACGAAGTTCGATGAATGATTCCTAAGTTGTAACAAAATTCTGCGAATAGTGTTATGGGAAACGATAATCGATGAAACGTTTTTCGATAAAGTGATGGATTACCCATAAGATGACGTATGTAGGTTCGTAACCTAACTATGTGATATGTGTATTTTTGACACCAACTCCACTACCCAAAGGAAGAGATCTTTAGCGATAAGACCGCCTGATGTCTACCGTTTATTAATTTGTTTGGTTTTGATCTCCAATATAAATGTGTTTTGGTATGCAATAAAGCGTACTGTAATGTATTGCATAACATTATTTGAAAACTCGTTAAAATTAAACACAGACAATTTTAATCAAAATTCTGATAATCAAAATCGGGTGTTTAAGTCTAATTAATTACATTGACTAAGCATCCACACTATATTTTATTAGTAAGTGCAACGAACTCTCCACATATTATTTAACACGTAAGTGAGAATCCGTGTGCACGCGTGGTAATATCCTAACGGAATATTGAAACCCATGCTGAGTGCAAAAGAATGTAAAACTGCTATGGGATAGCATTTTTCAGCAATATCCGTTTAAAGAGCGAGAGCGCTTGGAATGCAGAAAACTATACCGTAGTGGCAATAGGGTTGGTATTCGTGTCTCCATAAGTTTGTCGTAGTTCTGTCAGTGCGCAGGAAGTCAATATCCACGCCGGCAGATGGGCAGGTGTGCCGTGTGCCAGCTGTCACAGTTTTCTGGCCGCAAACACCTGTGCCTTTTATCCAATCTTTAGAGGCAACAGCTTCGGATATTGATAGTTTCGATGATAAACATAATTCATTAAAGAAAAGAAATCGAATTTATCCCGAGCTGCTCGTAATTACTTTTGCATTGAACATCCTTTACCTTCATTTGTGTAGCTTTTACCGCTGTGATGTTCATGTAAATACTAGTTCCCTGCGATATTTGCTTAATCATAGTCTTTGAAGACTATGTCATCATGTCGGTGTCAAGAATTTCAGACGACCAATTTATTTTAGAGCCAGTTCTAACGCTTTATATGTCTCAGACTGTAGCCGGTGATAACTTCCTCTATTTGAAATTCCATTTCATATCACCCTTCAATCACATCTCGTGACATTGCATTTGTGTGCATACGATGTTCTGACGTCACAGCTAAACGTGCGAGACAACTGAGGTGGAACCAATACACTTAGCAAGCGTTTTAAGATCGTTAATATATTCCAATGTCCAGCAAGGCTCTGTTATCAGCTGAATCGCGTGTTTGTGTCCGTTAATTGGGTATAAAGAGGTGCAATAATGGGGCTGGTCGGCCCAGGCGAGGTCAACGCACGGCGGCGGAAACCCGCCGGGGGCGATCGACAGATCAACAGGCCACAGAACCCTTTTACTAAAAACAAGTACAAACTTCCTCTACAATTGTACGTCTATTATTACAGACGGATGTCCTGTAGACTAGCGGTCGAGTAGCCTAGAAACGGGACTAATTGAAACATATTCATTTACAAATGGACCCGACGCCTTGGCAATTAATATTTGGAGGGAAGAGAATCGTTTTTCGCACGCCCCGTTTATTATCCTTCATTCTTTCTATAGTACCTCTTTCAATTAGTGATTGTAGTGTTTGTGGATCTGTATAAAACCTATTATGTGGGTAGTTATGACGTTGTCTCGAGAGTACGGGTGGGAAGACAGTCACGGGAGAGCCACCGGCTGTGACGGACGTCTGACCTGCTGGTGTCATACCGAGCCAATGAGTGCGGTTCTCCTATGGGTAGCCATGGGATCACTACAGTGATAATAGTGAAATTATTGTGGTAGGTATTAAGGAGGATCTGAAGCCGTGTTTTTAATGATCGTTGTATCCATACGAACCGGCATCAACCGTGCCTATTGTCACAGATTAATATAATAGTTCTTCGAACAGATACTCATGTCTAAATAAAAAGGCAAATACCTACCGCTTTTCATACCTACTCAATTTAACAATGGAGCGACCTTGAACGTGCAGTTCGTTGGCCGCACGTGCCGGCAAAACGACTCTAGGGTTGACACCGCTTAGAAATGATTTTAGAAATGATGAAAAAACGATCGATTTATTTAAATTATTAGTTTAAATTTAATTATCATTAGGTACCTACTAGAAATAGGTATTCACATGCGCTGCGGCACACCATCAAAATCGTTTAAATTCCCGAGTAGGTATATCGGAACCATATTTTTTACTTCATCATCATCCTCCTAGCCTTTGTCCCATATCTTTGTAGAGAATGAATTCTCAATCGGGGTCGGCTACCTAAATCCCAAGATGTGGCGTAGGCACTAGTTTTTACGCAAGCGACTGCCATCTGACCTTCCAACCCAGAGGGGAAACTAGGCCTTATTGGGCTTAGGTGGTTTCCTCACGATGTTTTCCTTCACCGAAAAGCGAGTGGTAAATATCAAATGACATGACAACCATATTTTTTACTTACGTTAAATAATTCAATCAAGCAATCTTACCTACCTATTCTTTCTGAACATTACCAGAAACATGAAACAAAAACATGAAACTGTCTGTGTAGGTACCTACTTAAGTAACTTAAATATATCCCGATAAAAGTAGGTACTACTAAATAAAGTTTGGTAGGTGCTTATACAACATAATGTGTAACATATTATATAATACTAGCATTACAAGCTTCGAAATAGTCACTAGGTACAAGTTGTTTTAAAATATTCTGATCACTCGTTTCATCTTCGCGAATGCATTCCTTGCAAAAGGTCTTAAGTGCCAAGAACAACGCCGACGTTTACGCCCTTTCTTAGGCCGTGCAATGCACTCTCCCGCCACACGCACTAAACTTATTTCGTAAATCTTAGTGAGTAAATTATTGCCACTGTTTGATATTAAGTTAAGTACAAGTTTATTGCATGTTCTTTAACCTATATAATAGAAACTTATATAAGCTGTGGTTACCTATAATTAGATAAGCATCAGCCATGATTGTTACACCTAGATATAAGAGCATGTAAGATGTATTATCTGTTGGTAATCCTGAATAAATACATAAATAAATAAATAGGTAGTGGATGTTTTCTACGAATTTAAATTCATTAAGTCGGTAGGTTTATTTATTAAACGTTACATCTATTATAAAAGTGTATGCAATGCGATAGCGTTGCAATTATTTTAGGTAGGTCCTTATTCTAAGAATTTTTACTAACATTTCATCGTCTGTCGGCAAAGAAAAACAGGATAAATGTCTGTTGCTTTTATTGGTTTTACACCCCACAACACTGCAGCGTGTTGGTCTTATTCGCGACGAAGCCATTTTTTTGGTGATTTAATAGCGCGACCGGCGGCGTCCGGCCGTGAGCGCGTGTGGTAACCAACTGGCTGAGCGCGTCGACCACGATGCGCGATGTGTAGGTATCTTTCTGCGTTCCCACGGTACAGATGAGGGGCACTGCTATTGTATCAACATTATTGAACACCGCCGCACATATGCCGTAACAACTAATTTTATTGTGTGTGAAGATGTCTGATGAGATGTCATGCCAGTCAATAGCAACCACAATCCAACCGCAGTCTAGTACTAATAGCATTGAATTAGCGATAACTGTTCATATTCCACGACCATCATTAAATATTCATTCAATGCAAAGCATTAATTGTTGGGAGCCCGGGCCATAAACATACTACCGATACCGCAGGAACATTACGATACTAACAATTACATTGAGAAATAATTAGTACTTCTTTATGATGCATCGGTTATACGTGGAATTGTGTTTGATGTACGCGTTATAACATAGTAAGATTGCGTTTTATTATTGTTTTGGTCGAGTTTTGGCGTTGCACAATTGTGTAGCATTATCGGGCGTGAAGTCATCCTGTATTATAATATTTTAAGTAAAGTAAGCAAGAACGAGGTCTCGAGGCGTCGTGACTCTCGCCAGCGAATTTATGCAAATTGCCGAATTGAGCCAATTTCTACAGTTGGGACACAGAATCTGTTCCGGCGCACTTAGGAATGGTCGTCCGGTTCGGTAAAATACGGTAAGTGTTAACGTAATATACTAGAAGCTAGTGTTTCAGTAAATATACTCCAAAATGTATTTGACGATGCGGTTGGCGCAGTTTGTACCTGCCGGGCGGACCAAATATGTGTGATGAACTCGAATACTTGTTCCTGAATGGATGTTATCTATAGGTATATGTATGTATTTATACATACCTATATTATGTATATCGTCGTCTAGTACAAGCTTTGCTCAGTTTGGGACTAGGTCGATTTGTGTAAGATTGTCCCTTAGTATTTATTTATTTATTTGGCGTGCTTTGTAAATGACTTTATTTTGTATGATTACGTAAGTTGGCAAGATAACTGTGGTTGATTGTCTATCTATATAAGTAAAATACAATATGTCTAAGTAACGTGAAACTTTGTGATGTTCAAAAGTATCTGCAGTAGGTACGATAATGTGTGTTGTGTGTATGGTCCCTTGTGGCTTAAGGTCATCGCACATTATAACAACTCAACGGTGACTCGATTCTATGCCAAATATTGAAATTTAAGCCCTATATCATATTTCTAGGTTTAATTTAAAAAAATGTACGACGCGTCGGCCACTCGTCGTCCACTACTAATATCATTTTTTGAAATTAAACCTAGTAAATATGACATAGGGCTTAAATTTCAATATTTGGCATAGAATCGAGTCACCGTTGAGTTGTTATAATGTGCGAAGACCTTTACGCAACTGGGCATTTGGCAGTTGAAGCGGGACAAATTAAATGACATGTTATTACGGTGAAGGTAGTCGAAAGAAAATTTGGTAATTTATTACTCAAATTAAATAACTAGATTACTCTTCTTACAACTGACAAGTACAGCCCTTCAGCTTCATACAACATTATAACATTCATTCAACTTCATTACAAAATATCTTCATATTACAACTCAAATGTGATGTATATAAGTGAACATTTATCGATATCTGTACTATTATAACGTTCTTGCTTTGTATTGAAAATCATTTTTTTATGAAGAGGGGTCATGATTTCAGGAAATATCTTAATAACGTAATGCAGGATCGTCATTTGTTTTGTATGGAATCTGTTGGTCATCAAGTCATCCTTTCCTTTGTCCTCTCATCACACTGAAACGGCTGGACGGACCTTAACCAATTTTGGTACAGGGATAGCTGGTATCCAAAGATGGTTGGTTATGGGATGCTTTTTAACCTGATTACGGTAGTGAAAAAAAAAAAAAAAAAAAAAAAAAAACAAAAAAAAAACCACAGATGAAGTTGCGGGCACCCTATAGTTGTTAAATAAAGGTGCAACCCGGGAGAAGCGTCATCGCGTCATGGATGATCGCGACGTTATCTGGGATGGTATTCGTCAACGTGCCCGAAGATAGTTCTTTGTTACAAGCCCCAAAATGAAATTGCCCGAAGATAAGATTCTTTGTTCCAAGCCCCAAAATGAAATGCGGGCGAAATCTTTCTCCGTGAAGTGTACGGACTTTTGAGGGTAGTGAAGGCTTCAAGTTGATTTCAATCTTGGTTTAACCCCTCGTATGCGATGTCAAAAATTTGCTAATCAAATTGAAATTTACTGATATATTGACGTAAGGTTCAAATGTCCCGCACGGATCCGTGTCTAAGCATACGAAGGGTTAATGCATCTATGGGCGTTGACAGTTTTGTAAATTAACTATGATATTAAAATGACGTGTACTTACTTAAAGTAGTATACTCGTATTATGTATTAAAACAAATCTAGAAACAGAATTAAGTTTATACCTATTTCAAAATAACCACGAAAATACGAGGTTAAACAACAAGTTTCCTTCAAGAGTTCGAACACGTTTTGGTGATAGAGACGTAGATATACTGCTAGCAGATGTTCACTTGTTTTAATTCGGTTAACTTTGCGATCCTGACTAGACTCCGGGAAGGAATGAGTTAACCCAAGCCAGCCAGTTAGATAAAATAAAACTGCAACAGATCTACAAATTATAAATACTGAGTTAAATTTGCGCCTTTAAATTAAATTCATAGTTACGCATAATATCAGCAGGAAAATACGCTAAAATGAGTTCGAATATTTACGTATATTTTATTCCTTTCTATAACGTCAAAACAGATTTCTATTCTTAGCTAGGATATAGCCAAAGAGAGTTTGAAGGTTATTGAATACATCTCATTGCAATTTTTTATACGTATTGGAAAATTTATTACAACCTATTTTATTTACATATTTTAATTCTTCATTAACGAACTCAGTGGTAACCAATTGAAATAAATTTAAAGATCAGCATTAGGTGATGATAGGCAGTTCGGAAATATGACCTACTTGGAAATATTTGCTGTTATACGCACATTTTACTTAAGAGAACATATCACTGCTCTTTTCCCCATATTAGTTTACGTTACGTTTGGACTCACTAACCATGGCGTCGGGTTAGAGATGCACCGTTCTCGGAAATATTTCCCGATTTGCATGGGAAATATTAACAAGAATGGCACGTCTCTACGTCGGATACAAACGAGGTCAAAAATTAACGTAACCATTTTATACAAATCGAGGTTTCGTTCTCGTCTGTTTCCCCCTCCAAAACTTAACCAATCTTAACGCAATTTTAGTAACTGAATGGCAAGAAAATATTTTGTGTCGGACCCCTGGGATACTTTACAAAATGTGATAAATTCCTAATAATATATGCAATAATATTGCTTGAATGTGTTATGTATATACTCGTATTTATCAGGCTTACAAAAATATTGAAGTAACATCGACGCCCTTAAAATTTCAATTTGTAAAATGTCAAATTGAATGTTCCCAAGTATCATTATTCGCTGACTGCTGTAATTTAGTACATGGGGTATGTCAGTTCCCCATCACCTGCCGCGCTAGCACGATATTGAAAAAAAATGAATCAAGCAATATTTGTTACGGTTGTGCTAGAGATGGAACAAAATTGCTACAGTAAATACCAATGGATCAATAAATTAATAGAAACCTTTACTTGTACAAATAGTCGCTAAAAGCTAGGTACGTTCAAATCGGTAATACGGGTCTTGACGTTTCTCTATAAGCGCAATTTTTGCAGTGCAGTGAGTTAAATTCATCGAGCAAACTCTAGATTAATCAAGTATAAGGAGCAGACCGTTAACCCAGAGACCTTTGGTTGTGATACGCGATCAGCTGAGCGGTCGCTTTTGGCGACCGACTCGACTCGCTGGCACCCACTGCGGTCGCGACCCAGTTACGGCTCGATCGCGGTAAGTGGCATTTTTAACCGATTTCATTCATTAAATGACATCAGTAATGAGATATTGGGTCGCGAGTTGATGAGAATTTGCGAAAGTTTTACTGCGGGGTTCTTTTCAAGCTGCAAGCTATAGGCCGCTGGCTCACATCTGACTTAGGATATACAATACACGACATCATTCGCTAGTATACAAGTGCAGCACATCGGATTTGTTGTCTGGCGATCAGCATTCTGTCAAAAGGTTAATATTCGCTTGGTGACAACCAAAACTCAATAAAAGTTCTGTCGCTGCTCTTCAAAACCTCGTATCTAGTAACTAAATTGACGCTGAGATACGAGCTTTGCTTTAAGTAGGTATTTGTTACTTAGTGCATGAGTTTAGTTTATCAACAGTCTTAATAGTGAATAAACGTGTCCATGGGGTGCGCTGTGATTGTGTTCTCCGTGCACCAACCATGCAGAAAGCTAATAACTTACATGATTATTTGACCTTTTTGCCTTGAGTTGCCTTAACTTACCTGTAAATAATAAAAGCATACGTTAGAATCCGTATATACATCAAAAATGGTGTAAAAACTTCTTCCCATCTCTGAATAAACCATCTCGATCAAATCTACAATTGTCCAGTCTATCCCGTTCCCGTCTAGGCAGCACAACTCTTGTCGCGCGGTATAGTATCACCTGTCACTCTTTCAAATTACCGAATAGAAAGAAATAGATGAAAATCTCGTGCGAGAAAGTTATTATAGTTGTGCTAGAAGACCAAATGAGACCAAACAAGCAGCCGATGTCGTATCGACAAAGTAGCTTGCTCGAATCACGTGTTTTTTAATCGATCGATGGCATAGACAACGTTTGTCATTACATTTCGATGTGACGGGGGCAACTCGAGTGGAATGAGCTGGAAAATCTACGCTCGCTCGAAATAAAAAGAAACGTTTTTTACAACTATTCCGGAGACCGACGATTGAAGGAAGAAGGAAAAGTAATCAGTTCCAAGAAGGTTCATTTTCCATTTTAATGAATGGAGGAATTTCGGTTTAAGCGTTCCAGGCTATTTCTCTATTAGAATGATTTATTTGATTTGTTGTATAATAGGCTAGTTGACTCATGTCAAATTGTAATAAACTAATGTTTATTCCGTACAGTATTTAGCAAAGGTAACCTAAATATATATTTTTCAATTCATAAAAGTGAAAGATGGCTGAAAAAATTGAATTTGAAAATATGGTTTTTAATCTGTATTTTGAAATGCTTAAAACGCTGTCCGCCATTTTTGCTTATGATAGTGACGTCATCGGTCATGTAAACAAAACTGAAAGTCTACTTTGACGACTTCGAATTGTGCCGTCCCTCTCGATCTCCTGTCAAAGTATATTGGAGTGAGCGGAATGGCACTATACAACGGTCGAATTTCGAATATTTACAGGTATAATTCAACGTCATGCCACAGATTAGCAAAAGAGAAAAATGGCGGAGAGCTAGTAAGATCATTATTAACCATTTCAAATATATTTCTAAACTGGGTCTACTAGCCTATTGTGCCTGGGACGAAATTTAACGGTCTTTTAAATTTAATTCTAATGTACCTTGTACTTAATTGAAGACGTAATATATGTCAAATCGCAAGCTGAAAGTTTCAGCTACTTTTAATGCTGACTGTACAGTCTACTTTTAAAGTTTTAGCCGTTATTTACTGACTTATTTGTGGATAGTTAACATTTTAGATTTTATCCTAGGTAATTAATGAACATTAATAAACTTCAGTGGTATTCTGTTTCAAGCTGATACAGTTTCAACTGGCGATAAATATTACCACTTCGTTATATTCATAAATAGGAAGTGTGAAACCCTTTAATTAATTAAGCGGTTCTCGTGTGATACGCAATTAAATAACATACCAATTAATACAAAATAATGCGGATATCATAAACACAGTATATAAATCTCAAAAATAAATCGCGACCTATACGATCGAGAACGTCACACATTTATGTACGCTTATAAGCGTCCATAGCTCCTCTGTTGAATTAGTGCGCGCACAATTCGAATGAAAACGTGTATATTGAACTACGAGTATATGAAATTATGAAGTGTTAGAATCCAACTGGCAATAACTAGTACAACGTCGCCGCAGTCAATGCATTAACAGCGCTTGTAGTTAAATAACAGTGATCAAACAGAGCAGTTTAGCTACATTATTCAACTGCTAATATTTGTATTGTGAATTATGCGTGCTACGCCAAATATTAGGACAACAAGATTAGGTTGCTTCTGGATTAGTTTTAATTATCTAGGCTCGGTAAACTCACGGCTAACGCGTTTCGGGTAATATCTAATATCGTATTCGGGCTTAGAAAGTTCCCAAGGGTACGCTTCATTTTAAAGGATACATATAAACTTTAATATCACTTTGACGTAGCCTTTCGCATAAATTGCTACTAGTCTGAAATTCTGAATTTAAATTCTGTCTGTCAATTGGTACATAATAAATTGTTTAAAATACTGTGTAGGAAAATATGTCAATCGGAAATTCGGAGTTTATATAAGCCTACTATAGGTATTACACAACAAGATGACAATTATGTTTTTTTATTTAATATTGGAACATTTGAAACGTGATCACTTTTCTATGATATATACAACCATTTGATCCGATTTATAGAGAATGCAAATCGATCGATACTTTTATCGTATAAACTGCAATACTACCCTTTTATCGATTTGCATGGAAGCTTTCACTGACTCATAGAAAATCATTGTTTAATCCTTGGTACTATAATCTTTAAAAAATTGCGCCCGAACATAATATATACAAAAAAGTAATCCAGGCAATTTGATCCGGTTTATAATAAAGTGGCATATCCATTCTCCGCCAGTTGTTGCACGAGTAGGTACTTTAACAAATGTACCAGCAATATACGCTTATTCGTCTGATTAATATTATTGCAATTAACTTCGAAATTCGAAACGAGTCGCGCTCTGTTAAAACGTAGTATTATCATCGATACTAATTTATTAAAACTTGTTAAAAGTAAGGCCAACCCGTCCGAGCGAAACGTTTTATCATGTTATTCGTTTATATCGAATTGGTAATGCGTGGCAAATAAAAATAAACTCCGCTTCGGCTTGATTCACGTTCGGGAGATTCTCTCACACCCTGTAGTGTAGACAAACGAAATCAAACAAGTTTTTATGTAGGCATGTTTACGGTCTGGACGTGAAGATGTGTTACCTCCATAATAAAAACGACAAAGTAAGATGCCGCATCGTAGGTGATCGTAAACAGCAGTATCCACATAACCGAAATTAATATCCACGAGTTTAGTATTAGTATTAAAATTTTATGCCTTTGAGCGGCTTTATTAAATGAGCAATTTCAGAGAAGTGATTTGATGTTCCTTAACAGGAATGAACAGTACCTTTACTGTTCATTCTATCTTATGATAGCTTCTATCGTTGTAATGAATGAATTAATGAATAAGCTTTATTTCAGAACTCAGGATTCCATAGTTGTTAGTGTTGTAATACTGTATCGTTGTATATTCAGCGTCAAAAAACTTAAATGTGGTATAGTTTATTTCTTGCAAATTTTCTAACAGATTCAGGCGTTTAAAACGCCCGCCATTATGACGCGCTTGGCGTGACGTCAGTCTATTCCAACAATTAAGTACCTCAGACACGGCCTAGAAACAGTGTAATCTCGAATGTCAGTCACATAGGTGTTCACGCCGTCCGCCGGTGTGGTGCACATGTCTAGACTTTGACGTCACACTCAACTATCACCATTGGTCAAATAATCTGACCAATAACATCGCGTTACAGCTGCTTTGAATTTCCCACATTATTTTGCAGTTTTCAATATCTATTGTCACATGGAAAAAGAAAAAAACTTTGATGCTGAACCAAAATAGTTTACAAAAAATGTATTACCTTTATCAGTTTCAAGCGCATATTCCTAATTGTGTTAACTGTCATAATGTCACGATGGCGGTGAAGCCGGTATGAGAATTGCTACAAGTGTAACAGCTTCTGTGGTAGACGGGTTCATAATTGTCGTGGGATTTACATTTTTCGATTACTGAGTATGCAGCCAGTGTGTTGCGTTCTATAAAATAATCAGTAATATCAAACAATTCTTGAAGAAGTTCAGCAATAACTCTACCAGGAAAGTCAGAGTGATGGAAACGCTTTGACGGCATCGTGTTTCCCCGTAACTGCCAAATATTCATGTTGCATCTCTTTCGTTGGACGTTGGTAGAAAACAAAAGAGATACAATACGCATACCTATTTGACAAAAGCGAGCACGAGGGGATAGTGTTATACGTACTACGTAGGAACGTTAAATACATAGATGTATTGCACTCGCCAGACATAATGGTAGCTGCAGAGCCAAAGGATATCCGGGCACTAGGTTTGGTTTCTCGAGATAGTAGAGCAATCTATTGAGTAAGCTCTATAAGGCTTCCTGTCTTCAAAAGCAGAGCAAGATGCGTAAAAGTAACCAATCAGATTCATCAGATTTAAATATCTTATAATCTTTTGCGCTTCACATATACGGCGCCTGATTGGTTCAGTTTCTCCGAGCGGTATGTGATCCCACCTATATAGTCTATAAGTGTACCCTAAAGGGTATCTTTTACCAAGACAATATAAAAGAGCAGTTATTGTTTAGTTATTTAGCACCCACTTAAACATTCTACCGGACAACCGAATTAACCTGATATGAGTGCTAAGTCCAAAATTAAATCCATTTTAAAATCTACCCAAATACTCCGATTCATTAAAGACGTATTTTTTTATTTTTAGTGAATGCACTTTTGTTTTACCGTTGGATACTTTTATAATGAACATTCTAATGACAATACTGTTTCAACACATGACTCATTTTGTATAAGACAACTTTCTGAAAGTAAAGACTAAACCGGCGGCATATTAAAGTTAGTCTAAGGAAGGTATGAATCATCTATGGAACTTGATTCCTATTAAAAATACATTTGTACACTTTTGCACTAATACTGCCCTTCCGGCATTGCTCCGTAGCCTTTTTAACGATAACTGTACTGCACCTTTAAATTGAGAATCTAACATTGAAACCCATTTCATTCATAATTCCTACTTTTAATAGACGAGCTGCAGTTAACTATCGCGTGGATATACGCACTCTCAAATTATTTTATTAGTTAATCGACTCGTAATCGATACCGTAATCTCACGGAACCAGCCATGGACAATCGATTACTAATCTTCAATCAGTTGGATTTTCAAGTAACTCTCCGGGCATATAATAGTCACGTGCGCGGACATACCACGACTTCGGCGGCAAGCGGCGAGCGTTTAAGCGAGAGATCCCAGCGGAGCAGCCATAAAAGTAAGCGAGACACACGTACCACTCAGGCACTCACCGCTGCCGCTGCCGTGGAAAGTCGCTGGGACATTAGGTTGCGTACGCGCCGCGGTGCACGGCATAACACATTTTATGGCGCGATATATAGTAACGCAACGCACAAATTACTCGATCCAGGTACCTACTTGAAAACTGTGTTAACAAAATTTCGACACCTAAATACCTGAAGGGAAACATTGCGAGAGAGGAGAAAGCGAACGTTTGCACGAAATAGCCAGTGTCAAACATCCCCTGTTAAAAAAGCTACTTTTGTACGTACATGTGACCTATGGACATAGGGTTGGTGGGATACTGGTTACATTTAAATAGCACCGCAAAAAGAAACCACTATGTACCAGTCGTCCACTTACATTTACATTTTTAACGTCATCAAAATATTTGGTTAAGCTACAAATAAAAGTGACTATTCATTAAATATAATTACAAACTTGCTTTTTTATGAATGTTAATAAACAGCATTAGCGCTATTCAATCACAGTATAGAAATAGAAGAAATTTTGAAACACGCTCTACTTGAATCAAAACTTTTACGGCTCGGAACAAAAAGTTTTTCAATACACTTTTTCTATTTTGACCAGTTATTTTGTTTTGCGGGTCACATTTACCCTTACCTAGTTACTAGATATTATGACAAAACGTGATAAAGTGAGTAATTATCGAATCGAGTTGATTAAGCGAGCGAAGCATGTCCATTTCAGCTAGGGCAAAAATGTTTTCGTATGTCCATCAGGGACCAAATTCTAGAATGCCGTTTGAGATCGCAAAACATCAAAACTCTATTAGATAACAGTGATATCGCCTTTGAACTGTCATTAAAATGCGATGAGCTTCAAGTGACATATCTCATCTCAAGTTTGGAAATACGAACGTGATAATGATTGCCAAAAATGCTATTTTAGCTTTTTATTTTAGTTAGTTAAGTTCATAGTTTATAGTTAGTATTTTAATTTCCGTAGGTTTAAATATGTGTTGCTTTATCTATTGTAAATTGTTTGTTGTTCAATTAAATAATTAAAAAATCATGCATATGAATTTATGTTTTGAACGAAACGTAACTGACTAATTTCACGCACTACACGGTGAAGTTAAAGTATGCGCCTGTTATTTATGCCCTCACATACAAATGAAACGCAAATTAAGCGCGACCAGAGTGACGAAGTTGCGATGTTTTAGAGATATCGCCAATTGTCAAGTAGGGACACGTCAAAAGTGACGGATGGTGATGAAATTGAGAGATCTCCACAATCTCTCTAAAATTGGTCGAATTACCCCCCAGATTTACTATACCCGGCTGTATTCAGGTACACGTCGCATTTCTCAACCGTTTCTGGTGAAACTGATGTGAGTTTGTGAGCAGGTTCGATCGAGTATCGACTATTTCAAAATGGCGGTAAAATGTGAGTTGAAACTTGAAACGTTAGAAAAACATTTCAGCCATTTTGTTTTTTTTTATCTTTATTAATTAGAAATGGGTTTTGTCACACTCAGCCATTTTGAAAAACGTTTGCCAGGTGCCTATTACAGCTGACAGAACCGCTAGTGAGTAATTGACTGGTAAATAGACAAATACAGATATGTGCACTACTGCAGCACGTTATATTTCGTGACAATAGTTTGTAATGCACGTTCGTGACTGGCTAACGCCGGATACAAGCTTTGAAAAGAGTCATCAGCAAAGTCCGGAATTTCTCGTAGTACTATTGATTTGAACTATCACAGTGAGTTCTCATTCATCGATATATGCCTAAACTTAATTGATTACTTACTAGTTTTATATATATTGACACTTGTTTATAACAAACTCGCGAAGCCCTAGTGTTTAAGTATTTTAACTAAGCGACTTACAATCAAATCTGAGATTATCAAATACTAGTGGGCCCAAACAAAACTCGGGCCATGTGGTCCGCGTTCAATAAACATCTGGGGTTCCATGCTCAGGTAAAGGTCGCGAACTTGGGAAGGGCGCTGCCGAGGAATAACGGGCCCGGCCGGGGGTGCGAACACCCCACTGCTCAGAACAACAACCCTGAAACTTAATCAAGATATATGGACGCGTCGGATTCTGAAGGATATTTTGTACATTTTAATTAGGTTATGCTTAGGGACGAAAGCGATGAGATAAGAGATTTTAGATGCTTCATCATTGCTGTAGCCTACGCAAATGAGATGGACCCATTTTTATACAGTTTTTATTGGTTTTAGGGCGTGTATTCGCAGAATTGGTTAAACGACAAGGCAAGGAACTATTCCAATATATCTTTTTTTCTATCAAACCCTTTATGTAATTATGTTTTATGGTCACATCACGAATAAAATGTATATCTTTCTTTCTTTTTCTTGCAATTTGAGCATCGTTCTAAATATCATATGTGTGGATAGTTGACCTTTATTCTTCCTTGCTGCTATGATAGGTTAAACAGCCAAGAACTATTCCAATTTAAGCATCGTTCTAAATATAATATTTTTAAAAAGTTGACTGGCTGCCACGGGTAGAAATGGCCCGGTCCCCGGGGTCGGAATGTCCTCTGGAAAGGCCAGGTAGGTACGTATAGCATCCAGCAATGGACCCACCCGGTTCATCAAACTAGCGTTACCAGCGAAAGGTTTATACAGTATATTTTCATTTGAAAAACAAAGGTATGTGTTCGGAAGAGCATTAGCCCGGCAAATCCTGGTGCGGGTAAAGAATGGCCTGGTCCCCGGGGTCGGAATGCCCGCCGGAAACGTCAGGTAGGTACGAGCAACGATGAACCCGGTTCGTCGTTCTAGCTAGGGTTGCCACTGTTATAGCAGGCCCGAAACTTTGAAAGCAAATTAAGTCGAATGTCAAAAACAACTCATACCAAGCAAAAGGTTGTATTAGTGTACTTTCGTAATATTCGAGGCTATAGTTTATAGTTTTATGAAAATACTTGATAAATCCCAGTAGAGTATTTTTTGTGTTTTTGTTTTCAACGAGTGGTTTGTAACTCTCATTGAATACATAGTTGAGAGTCACTTTTGGGTGCTATAATATATTTTCTACAATGCGCCTGCATTCTACACACAGATATGTAGTTGTTTTTTTTAAATAGCAAGATAACCACAATATTTTACGCAATGTTTACAGTCAATAATTCACTACTGAAAAGAGGTTCCCAAACTTATTCAACTAGCGGCGCACTAATCAAGGAGTATTTTGTTTCGACGCCCAGCCCTAAATAGGTAACATTATTAGTAGCCACCTATTTATATTTCCTCTATCAATGACGTGGCCGTGTGACCATGACCGCTCTGCCAAGAGCGAAACAACAGAGATAAATAAGATCCATGTTTTGTTTCACCAGGCACAGGAATAAATAAAACGACCTCACGACACTCCACTTTACTCCCTACGGTACCAGCAGGGCTAACATATCCTGCCGCGACTTCGCTTTTCGCACGACTAAGCGTCACCTGTCTTGCTCGTACGGTATTGAAACGAAAGTGACATATGTAGTAGGTATTTCTCGCACGTCACAGATATGCTAGACGTGCAGGGAGTTGCTATATAAAAGATTAATTTCGATTTTGTTTTGTAAAAACAAATAAATTTATTAGTGGCAACCTTAGACGTGGTGTTCACGACCGACGCCGAACATTAGCCCTAGTTTCGCGGAATACGTCGAATTAGAATAAATTATCCCATAACGATGATGCCGATGACGCACCCGCCGCCAGTCCGGTTCCCGGCCATTAATTACATTTTAGATGAACGCTCTATAACAATACAGTTCGCAAATTCAAGTTATGGACGTCGTTTTAATAATTACTTTTTAACATGAATCGGCGACCGAAAGAAATCCTATTTTCCCCGCCATTCGTGTGATTACTGGTTCGCCAATTCATATCTAGCAACGACGATGTAATTTTTGCACAGTATCAACACATCATATAATTAAGAGCTGTAAATTACTCCACCGATTAATTTCCAGCTTTTACATACATTCCGATTCCAGCATTTTTTCTTTCGCTTCTTGATATGATGATTGAAGAAGCATTTATTTAAGTATGCAACTATGTCTATCTATGTAAAATTCACATGTACGGTCAAGGTACATTGAAACACGTACTTTTTGACCCTTATTGTCATTATGACAAGAGCGAAAAAGATACGTGATTCAAATTCCTCGACGGTATGGTAAAGGCTACCGTTATTCCATAAAATTGCAAGGCTAAGCGATAAGCTAAGTTATATGCGTAATAATATAGCATTTAACAAAGTTGTAAACGTGGCAACGTCAGGTTTACCTAGTAATCCTTGATGTAATGACGTTACTTAATGTGGTTTCCAAAGGCCGTTTTGACTGAGAAATTAGTACTAAGAATCGGTTTGAAACAAAGAGACCCTTTGTTATAATCAAGGAGCAAATATCCGGTGAACGCTTGGTCTACATTTTATTAGGAAACAATTTGAATGTTTGAACTGTACCGAGGGAGCGGAACTCGTTAGTTTGGCTTTCAAAAGGATTTGAAAGCCAAACTAAAGGCCTAACAACTTTTTTTTCGCTGCGATCGTTCGAAGCAGTAAGACGCGTTTTAATAACTGCACTCGCAAAATCTACACAAAAATTAAATTCATAAAATCGTTAATAATACAAAGTGACTCTTAAGTGAACAGTGTAGTGATTACATTCGGTTGTGGAATCTAACTGTCTGCAGTTGTTATTGTGAATTAGATTCGAACTCGTACTAAGTGATTTGTGTCACATCGACATCAACTCGCGCTCTCGCTCATTCACTGTACTAATGAGTGCGACGGGTGATCAAACGCATCATATCGACTCCGATATCGGATCGCCCTCACTAGTTGAATCTACCTGCACTACGATGCTGCAATCATCGCAATTTAAATGTTCATCACAGCCAGATCTTTCACTTGCAGCCATGAATGAAAGCCGCAAAAGAAAGTTTGATAACTTCACAAACATATCGGATGAAGTCAAGGATATCATCGACCGCAAGCTGTCGGACTTCCAGTCCAATGTCACAACAACCATAAATAAGGCTCTGGCCTCCGGCCTCACCTCAGAACTCGCCAAGTTTACCGCAGCATTAACAGAAATAAAGTCTGATGTTAACAAGCTCAACCGCGACAATACGGTCGTTAATCAGACATTATCTGAAGTCAAAACTAATCTTACGAACGTGGAGCAATCCCTTGACTTCACAAGCTCGCGCCAAGACTCTTTTGAAGATAGATTGTTGGCTATAGAATCAAAAATGGCGGTTTACCAAGACCAAAACGATCGCATCCAGTTACTAGAAAATGTCATAGACAAAATGGAACAGCAAGCCAGGATGAATAACATAGAAATATGCAATCTACCGGAAAAACGCGGCGAAAATTTAATGGCTATAATCCATGCTATAGGTACAGCCATAAAATTTACAATTCCACCCAACGACATCGTCTCAATTCATCGCGTTCCTCGTGCCGACCCCGACTCCACCTTGCCTAAAAACATCATAGTGCGCTTCACATCGGTTATGTTACGTGACAACATCTTAGCCGCATTCCGCATAGCGAAGGGTATCAACACATCTCAAATTATGATATCTGGGCCGCAGCAAAAAATCTATTTGAATGAGCACTTAACGCTTAAAAATAAGTTACTACTGAAAAAGACTCGTGAGACCGCCTCGCGGCTAGACTACAAACATGTTTGGGTACGACACGCTACTATCTTAACGCGTAAGGACGATACATCTCAAGTACTAGCCATACGATCTGTCCAGGACCTAAACAGAATGACCTCGTACTCCTCCTGATCTATTTAAACGTGCATGGTGTCATTTTTATTTGTGCTACTATAACTTAGAAAGTAAGGATATGCTTTATAATTCTATAATCAACCATTTATTACTAACACAAAACGAAACACTGTTATTTGACATAAGTGAGTTTAACACGAGCGCTTTGTTTACATTGTTAGTTTTTATTTGCAATCAATTATGTATTGACTATGGCTATGGGGGCTATATCGTAATTTTTCATCCCAAAATGGTAATTATGGCAATTATCACAACATACAGTCAATACGTCTATATTTTACTCTTAGATAATAATGAATAGTAAGTTGTCAGTTTACTATCAGAATTGTCGGGGCCTTCGCACTAAATTAAATACTTTATTCATGAACATTCTTTCTCACAACTATGATATTATTATATTAACCGAGACTTGGCTATGCCCAGACATAGCGAACAATGAATTTATAGATACGCGGTATGCAGTATTTCGCAGTGACAGAGACAGCGCGGGCAGCGGGCGCGGAGTCGGCGGCGGCGCGCTGGTTGCGGTGCTGCGCGAGCACCGCGCCGCCGCCTGCGCGCCGCTGCCCGCGCCGCCCGGCAGCCCCGCGCCCTCGCCTGTTGTTGATAACGTAATAGTCGAATTGCTTATCGGTTCGCGGTATAAACATATCATCAGCGCGGCGTACATCCCTCCACAGCAACCTGCCGCGACTTACGAAAGTCACTTTAACCAACTTCGTGCGTTGCTATCGCAGGATGGTATTGGGAGTTACTTCATAGTCGGTGACTACAATTACTCGTCACTAGAATGGGAAGAGTGTGGGGATCACTCGACGATAAATACAACCCACTTAATATCGTCTAAAGAAAATAGTCTTGTTAATTTCATGTCTTTTTTTAGTCTCATACAGTATAATACTTATTTAAATTTACGAGGTAAAATTCTAGATTTATTTTTTACTAATATTACCGATTGCACCTGTTTATTAGCTCCCGTTCCCCTCGTTCCCCCGGACACTCACCACCCTCCTTTCTATTTAATTGTACCGTTTCAAAATAATCTTGATAAAACCATATTTCCAAAGTCACAATATAAACACTGCTTTGACAAAGCTAACTATTGTGAAATTAATAAAGATATTGAACAAATTGCATGGTCCGAGTACCTCAGTGACCTGCCAGCTGATCAAGCAGTGTCTTTATTTTATGAACGATTATACACTATAATAAAACAGCGTGTTCCATATAAAAAAACACACTCCAAGAATTTTCCCTGTTGGTTCTCACCAGCACTAGTCCACATATTTAATGAAAAAAATCGAGCTTGGGTAAAGTGGAAAAAGTATCAAAATCTAATAGACTATGAGGAATTCTCGATATTAAGAAGTCGCTTTAAAACGGAATCTAGCAAATGTTACAGGAAATACCTAGACCGAGTTGAAAATAGTATACGCGACAACATAAAATATTTTTGGAGTTATGTTAGTAACCGGAGCCATTCATCTGAAATACCTAATAATATATCATATAACAACATAACTTCCAATAACCCAATAGAGATTTGTAATATGTTCTCTGAATTTTTTCAATCAGTTTATGAACCTTCCGCAATATCCGACGATTTTGAATTCGACGACTGTGACTTAACTTCTAATATTAATTTACATACTTTACATGTAACGGAAAACGACATCTCGATAGAATTACGTCAACTTGATTTAACTAAAGGTCAAGGCCCCGACAATATTCCACCTACATTTCTCAAAAATACCTTCGATACTATAGCTGTACCACTCGCAATTTTATATAATAGATGCCTGAAAGAAGGAGTTTTTCCCTCTGTATGGAAAACTGCAAAAATAGTTCCTGTCCACAAAGGCGGATCTAAGCAAAAAGTCGAGAATTACCGACCTATATCAATTCTATCCACTCTGTCCAAGGTATTCGAGAAGTTAGTGCATACACTGATATACCCTCATCTACATAGTCAAATAACTTCACATCAACACGGATTCGTACAGCATCGATCAACATCTACAAATCTTCTTGTCTATACTACTTACTTATTTGAAAGCATGGATAATAACAAGCAAGTAGACAGTGTATATACTGATTTCCGGAAGGCCTTCGACAGAGTGGATCACAAAATCTTATTGCAAAAACTTGCTTTTAATGGTATACGGGGAAACCTCTGGCGATGGTTTAAGTCCTACATTATAAATCGCACGCAAAAAGTTGCAATTAGGAGCTGCGAATCTTTTCCTTTCACCGTTAGTTCCGGAGTACCACAAGGCTCCATTTTGGGTCCTCTACTATTTACAATCTTTATTAATGATATTAGTAACTGTTTTCACTTTTGTAATATCCTACTTTATGCAGATGACTTAAAAATATACCATACAATAAGTAACGACAATGAATGTAACCAATTTCAACAGGACTTAGACCGCTTCACAAATTACTGTTCTGCTAATAAACTTAAATTAAATTTAGATAAATGTAAACTAATTAAATTTACTAAAAAAAGAAATACACTGAATAACTCCTATTACCTTTGTAATGCTAAACTAGACATAGTTCAGTCGATAAGGGATCTTGGTATAATACTGGATTCTAAGTTACATCTCGACCTTCATGTTAGTTCCATAATTAGTAAAGCATTCAAAATGTACGGCTTTGTCATGCGCTCAAGCACTGAATTTCGTAACCCAAAAACGTATTTACACATGTTTAAATCGTTGATACGCTCTCAACTGGAACATGCCGTGTCGGTTTGGAATCCTTATTATAAAAAGTATTCCGATGCTCTTGAATCTGTACAGAGGAAGTTTCTTAACACTATGCATTATCGATGTTACCATGCTAGATTGTCGTACTCGCAGCTGTTAAACAAATATGGACTATTAGACCTAAGTTCTAGGCGCTCACTACTCGAGGCTATGGTTCTGTATGGTCTTTGTAATAGCCATTTCGACTGCATAGCTCTTAACAACAAGCTAAGTTTTAAGGTCCCTCAACGTAAACAACGCTCAGCGCGCCCACACCGGCTGTTTGTGACAGGCCGCTGCCGCACGAACGCCGGTGCGCGCGCGCCTCTGCGCAGACTAGTTGATACATACAACACTCGCTTTAATCATATAGATATCTTTGGTCACAGTATAAGCAAGTATAAAAAACTTATTATGGTTGCACTTTCTCACAATGAATAAATATGTAAGCACATTTCCAATTCATTCAATTAACTGTCGTAGATCAAGATACCTGTACGGTTGAACATTATTATATAATTGAATGCATCGGTGATGTGATGCTAATTGTACCTACCTTCAGGTCACTTTGTATTGTTGTAAGAACCTAGTGCGATATGTGTGTGTGTGTGTGTGTGTGTGTGTGTGTGTGTGTGTGTGTGTGTGTGTGTGTGTGTGTGTGTGTGTGTGTGTGTGTGTGTGTGTGTGTGTGTGTGTGTATATATGTATATTATACAGTGTGTGGTCTTGTGTAGTGCACACTGGTCGTCGATCGCTAAGAACGATCAAATTGTAATATTAATAAGTGGTGAACGGTGTTGGTCACACATATATTTAAAAACTGTTTTAAAACGCTTAGGTATAACGCAATTGTGATGACTGTTTGTTTACCCAAATAAATGAAAAAAAAAAAAAAAACTAACAATAATATTTGAGATATTTTGGGAATCGTGTTTTTCAAGTACTATTATTAGATACTGGAAAATTTTAAAGACTTGAATGACATCCTGACAAAGCGTTTTGTCAGGATGTAGCTATTCGTATTCTCATAACGTTGCAGTTTCATGACTCCGCAGTTTCAACGCATTTATTTATTGTGATGTTTTAGTTTATTTTTAAATCGCGCTAGAATCGTGGGTGATCATTAAACCAAAGGTAATGAACTCCAGTAAAACGCCGAGCGCTCCAAAAGCATTATATCTTCATAGTCATCGGCGTTTACTGGTGTACGGGACGGGCAGTTAAAACCTGACGCGAGCGATCCGTGAGAAACAATTTACGAGCAGGCATGAAAGGATGCTATACCTTAACACCATAGTCTTTGAGGGAGCCATACACAAGTTTTATGGATACAGTGAGGCGTTCTATAATACTCGAAGCACGGTTAATAAACATCAGTTAACTTAAGTCGGTCAATATTAGTCATCGTGTTGGACTAAGTTATTTTCGGCCACTCGGCTCCCAAGCGAGTCCGCTTTGTTTGTGGTGGCAAAGTGAGTTAAGAACAAAGAGATTTTCATCAGCGACTCGGTAAAAGAAAAATTAAAAGTGAAGCTTTTTCTAGAAGAATAAAGCGAGTCAGCGAAGCGTGGCCCGTGGGACACGATGGAGGCGATATCGATTCCCAATAGCAGCGAAGGGGAATGGTCATTGGCATTATAAGTAGGTACCTATTATGTGTAAATCGCTTGTGGAAACCCGGTTGTAACGTTGAATGAGACTTGATTTTTTCCGGCGAAATAAAATCCCATTTTCTTAGTTGACAACCGGCTGAATTTGATATCACAGCGCAGGTAAAAGTAAGCAAAAGTAACAATGACCCGAGAGGGGATGTCGGGCATCAAGGCGCGTACAGCGATAAAGGTAGCCCGGTGATTCTGCCGTGTTTAGGAGTTTTACGCTAATATCTCGTCGTAAGCTAACAACGTAAGGCGGGTACAATAGCACTTCAATATTTCGGCCGGGTACCCTTTGTGTTACGTCGATACGCGATCGGAATGCGTCTTTGTCAAAGACCCGTCGTCCCGTCGTACGGTGCGGTGCCGAAATTCGTGTTCGGCGGAGACCATCCGTTTTGTCTACGTATAATTTTAGCCGCGTACCTGCACCAAACCAGTTTGGAGGCAGCGGTCCGTTCGTAGAAGCTCTTGGTAGTCATCCTTTTATCTCGGTATGTCCGTCCGTGATGACGCTACCTCTGATTAACTAAAATCAAATCTGTGATCACATGTAAAGTAGCACTCAAATTCAGAGTCTTATCTCTCCCAATTAGCCCAATTTTTTTTATAGCTACATACATGGTTAAGGTAACATTATTGATGGTTTTAGTAGTTTTATTTTAACTGCAGCTGCAACATAGCAATGTTAGATATCTGATTGAGACACTTTCCAAAGCGCGTTGCGAGAGCTAACATCGATTGACGCCTAATCTCGGTGAATTAATGCACGGATTTGTTCACACCTCCGCCCCGGCGATCCGGTACCGGGCCCTTCGGATGAGTAGGCGACTTTCGGCGCTGTTCGAGGCACGCAATGCGTGTTATGAACAAATTGTAGTTATTGAATAAGTCCGCGGCATGATGGAACGCAAGACGCAGACGGCAAGCTGTTACCGCGTTTTGATCGAGAGTAATGGATGCCGCGTAGCATGGAGACTGTGGGAAAATATTAAGTGGAGCCCCCACATACTTGAAAGCGCGGAAATAAGTTTGGAGAAGTGCACGAGTACTTATGAAAAATATAGGTTTGAACGTTAGGGTCCCATAATGAGAGGGTAAGTGCACAGTCACGATCGGAACAGAAGGCACCCCTTGCGTTGCGCTGGATGATTAAATGAAAACAAGTCGTTGGTAGGTGGGTCTTCGCAGTTGGCCTGGGGCCGGCATCGATCGCGTGCGGTGAACGCACCCCAAACTCCGGGCGACGGGCGCGAGTACCCGAGCCCCTCTCAAAATCTAATGATAAAGTATCTGCCTCAGCAATAAAGCTTGATTAGACTGCCTACAGACTAACTCGCCTCTTATTTTTCATTTTGTATTTAAATTGCTTATTACTTTAATTAATGCATTATTCGCCAAGGGCAACGTTTTCTTACGAATGCACGATGTGTAAATCAAGATCCTACGCTGTTATTTTATAATTCGTTTCTTTCATTTCGATCTTCAATACGGAGCACATTTGCGGCCGGCAATCATTAACGTCCCCTGACGGACCAGAATGAATGAGCTCAGATTTTGAAATCCCTTTCTTTATTTAGGTGTCGAGCCGCGACCAATTCTCATTCTATTCAGAGTACCTTCTGTAGTCATAAAGGAGAAGTTTTCGTGTCATTTGAAGCGAGCAGGTATGCGTGTAAAGTTAATGGTCGTGCGACAGACGAGTCCTGTCCCCGTGGAACTAATGACCACTCGAAATGAGAAAATTACGCCACGCCACCGAGCGAATGGATGGGCCAAGTCACGAAGTTGTTGCGGGTAACAGATAAGACTAAAAACTATCTGGCGTCACATGCGGACTTCGGTATAACCATCTAACGGGTTGGCTGTGAATTGTGGGTTTCGCGGGAAAAAACTTATATTGGGTAGGTATACGGAGTTCCCAGACAATAGAGCTTGTAAGATTGGCTTGGCTTATTGTTGAACATCGGGTCGGGCTTGTAGCAATACGCGTGTGAACTATGAATTTACAATCCTATAAATTCATAGTTCACAAGCTTATTTAAGTAGACGATTATTTTTCACATATGGTTGGAGAATTAGTGTTAATAATAATTGTGTTACTGTTAATTATTTAAGCTAGTTTATTTAAACAATTTTTGACCGTAAATCTCATAAAGTAATATGACTTAGTTGTAAATGATTTGAATTGTATATGTATAGCAATGACCTTCAAAAAGCATTCTACATGGATCTATATTGAATAAAATGATTTTGATTTTTGATTTATAAAATATTCAGAGCCTAAAATGTAAGTTTTAAACGCAAAAAAACGCCGATTGTATTTCTGTATAAACAAGTTCGACGTTGGAGACGTTTTTTTATTCCCGGACCGATAGCTAAGGTCACGAGACCTTTGGAGCGAAACATATATATTTGTAGAATGATTTACGATAGGAATATCAATCAATGGCGCGATCGCGTTATCGGTGCAATGGTTAAAAGTTGTTCCCGGGAGCTCGGGAGCACAAAAAGCGTCCCGGGTAGGGCTCCCAGCTGCGCCCGAGTGCGGTGACCTCCGCCACAGCCACATCTGCCGCCCCGCCAACCGACTGTAGCCCTTCACGCCTACTTATTTATACTGGTTTAGTTGGAAACTGAAAAATCGCTTAACTAACATCACTTACTCAAACTTACAGACTAAAATCAAGGATTATTTTATCATAGCAGAGGAACAAATGAATTAGCACAAGCAAATATTAGGAAAACACGATCGCGAATCCGGTCATAAAACAAACAAAGTAAAATTTACGAAGACATGGATACGGAAAAATCAACACGTTTTATACCAAAAACGGGCGAACGGAAATTTTCACCGTTTTTCATTTTCTCGTTTTTGCGTAGGTACGAGTGATGGTCAGTTTCGGCGAAAGTAAAAACGGATTCCTGCTAATCCTGTGAATGAAAATAGAAGGTACGTGAAACAAATATTGGGAAAAGTGAAGGTGCCGACTGCAGGCTTCGCAGCGGTATTTTGTCAAACGGACTGGTTGTTTTTCTCATTTTTCAGCGAGTGAATAATAAACAATATCGCACGGTCGCGGCCGCTACGGACGGTGTTAGGGATTCATAGTATTCATGCCCGTCGGGGGAATCCACGGTGATAGTAAAACGTACGCTCACGAAATTAAAATAAACTTAGCTCGTTGCTTCGTATCTCTGGGGCCCAGCTGGATATACTAGTCAATTTGAGCTCTTTAGGGTCATTCATTAGGAGTAAGGGCATTGATTCGTCGGCTAATAAAACTGGTAATCCGAGTACCTACCCAATTGTTTCATTCCTTTACAAAGTCAGTGTAGGTTAATAGATTGACCTATCCATGAGCAAAGTAATTACCGACCGCGACAAGTGAAAATAAACAAAATTATATTTCGATTTTAATCCTCCTCATAGTGAAAGTAGTAGGTAAGTATGTACCTACCCCGTTAAGAAAAAAAGTATTGGATAGTGTAAAAAACACCTGACTTACACGGACTGGATACAACGGTGGTGAACCGAATTAAAGTTTGCCCACTTTAAGATAAGTCGGACGGAGGCTACGATCTAACAATGCAGGTTGAACGGACTTTGTAGTTTGTTGGAAAAGAAAAGAATTTTCACGGTTGCATCGAAGGATTAATTCGCTTGCTTGAGGAATGCCATCCCGGCTGTACACACTCGCCGAGACCGGGCGACGGATGTACGATGTCCTTAATCTTACTTGAACCGTGCGAAGAGTGCAGCATACTTGTCTCGACGAGTGTGTGCATCCGGGGTTAAGTTGATCTAGGCCTTGCTGGGCTGCGTGCGCGCCGATCAATCACGGGGCTGCGGTCGCGGCCGGGTCACTCTATTATTAATGACCATCGCTTCTCACGCCGGACCGCACTATACAGATTCTAACCTTTCATCTCATTCAACCTCTTTTCACCTAAGTAAACTTACGTCACGCATAGAAACCTTTTAAATCCGTGCGACAGTATTTCCTTCGCATCATAATTTTGGAATATGTATGTAAAATAAGAGTTATGCCTAACTTCGTGCCGACTCTATTCATAACTCGAATAATGTCATCACATTGCCAAGTCATTTTCGTCATAGCTATATCAATGATCTATGAATAATGCAACACCAATGGTGTAGTATCAATTAAGACACAGATTTTTTTAATAAAAAATCAAAGACAACCGTTTATGCACCTTATGCATTAAACAGACTATCACATAATAGGAATGAGAGGTGTAAACAAACCCAAATACGCAGACTAGTGTAAGTATGCATGGTTTCCAGACATTTTTTAAGGAGGATACTATCAGACAGCCGTCTCCTTAAAAAAAACTATACTTCTGTGCAGTAACTAAATAATTGCAGTAAAGTTTGAATATCAAATACCTTTATCTTATCTCTAGTTTACCGTTTATAATCAGTGTACTATGCCACAACCGCACTAATTCCGTGACGGCCAGCGATGCAGGATCCTTTATTAGCGTGTATAAAAAGAGAACAATAGTACCACGGTTATTATAATTTTTACTTTTTAGTATTCCGTGGCCGTAGAAAACTACGCTAATGGACTCGGGCCTGCTTGTAGCCAGTTTAATAATGTAGTTAGAGAGACTAGGGTAAATATGAAGCACACATTCGTAGTTACTTTTTTGAGGACAATAGGCAAGCCCGCACTTGACCGCCCTTTGTTATCGCTAATATCAATTATTAAGGCTAGATATAGAAAATGTTAACATTTACGAGGTAACGTTTCGAGGTAATGTGGTGTAACTTGGAAGGCAAGTGGGTAGTTGCCAAAATTCCGCCCATAACATAAGTCGTAAGCATGAAATGAATTTGACGGAGCAATGTAAGATAATAAACTTCGAGTTTAGAATGGGCTTTCAGAAACAATCCGACATAAAGGCTCGTAATGCTCTCACATTAGCTGAAACACGGCCGCCGAATACGGTTCAAGGTTGAATTGTACAACCATTGTAACCGGCAACTGTTAAGAGGACATTATCACTGCTCATTGTCCCATACCATTATCGGTTTACGTAAATTTTGCACCTGGTAACTATGGCGTCGGATACAGATGAGGTCCAAACGTAATGTAACCGGGTTATACAGATCAAGGTTTCGTTTTCAACTGTTCTGTTGGAATACCAAAACTATTGTAACAACATTTTGGAAACTGCATATAGGAATAGAATATTTTTGCGCAGATTATTATAGAATTTGTGAACTAGGCGTCCGTTTGCGGGGGAATTTAGGCCAAAAACAGACAACTGGTTCACAAATTTTATGATGATAAGCGGCAAAATCGAAACTGTCCGACTCAGAACAATACAATACAATACAATACAACAATTCTTTATTGCACACCAACAAGAAAAATGTTACAATTGAAACCTGCGGAACACCGGCCGTCTTAGAACTTTCAGGCCTGGCGAGGGACGACGGAAAGAGGCCGGATGGCATGACCCTCGTCCCCTGGAAGTTGGGACGGCCTTTGGTATGGGACGCCACGTGCCTATACATTAGCGCCGTCCCACCTTCCAGTGACCACCACCTAAGCCGGGGCTGCTGCGGACGTGGCCGAACACCTCAACCGACGCAAGTATGCAGCCATCGACAGTGGCTACATGTTTGAGCCGTTTGGGGTGGAAACACTGGGGCCATGGGCACAAAGTGCCCATACAATTTTCCGTGAACTAGCTAAGAAGAGACTATTAGTCGATGCTACGGGTGACCATAGGCCTGGTTCATACCTATGCCAAAGAATAGCCCTGGCTATTCAGCGTGGTAATGCGGCCACTCTCTTGGGCACCCTCCCGGTCGGCACCGATCTGGAGCCCGTTTTTTATTTCTAGTTAGGTTTAGTTAGGTTTATATAAGTCGCAGGCATCTGGTTGAATCTGTTATTTGATTTAATGACTAGCGCGTTCATTGAATGACAACATTCAATTGAATGACTAAAGGACAACTCGTTAAGTTGTTTAATATAACGTTCGACGTCTTGACTGAACGTCATTTAGCATTTCAATCACCTGACTGATTTTACGTCTGCACTGTTCAAAGGGCTATGTTACAATCCGCTCGCTAACTAGTTGGACGTTGAGTGACGCTTGTTCAATCAACGTTCGGCCTAGTCATTCAGTTGAATGTTGTCATTCAATGAACGCGCTAGTCATTCAATCAAATACCAGATTCAACCAGATGACTGCGACATATATATATATATACATATATTCTAGTTTTAATTGAAACCTTAATTTATAAATAGTAGTAGACAATAGGCGGTCTTATCGCTAAAGAGCGATCTCTTCCAGACAAACTTTGGGTAGAGGATTTCCTTCTAATTGATTTCCTAAAGAAATTGCAACGAATGGTTAAGTTTTGGAGTTGGAAACAGACGAGAACGAAACCTCGATTTTGTAATTAGCAGTGGCATTTCCTCTTAAACTCTGCAAATGAAACATTAAACTTCGCCCTTTGGCTGTGAAATGTCGTCTAGAGCGTTTGTGTGCCTGTGAATTTCCCAGTAGGTACGCATCAAGTATTCATTACAACTCGCGGAACCAGATTGCTAGCCACCAGCGAGGCCATCCGAGACCAACCGTGTTTGTATAGGCATTGTGTGGGTGCCGGCGTCGCCGAAACTTTACACCCTCGTAACCTAACACTAGGAACTGACGGGAGCCGGTTCTGGTTTCTCTAGAATAGCAATCCCGTCCGACTGGGTCCCTTGGAGGCGTAATTACAGAGCGGGTGGAAACAATTAATTAAACACCTGCTTGGAGTGCATTATCCCTTAAATATAATTAGCGTTTGAAGATATACAATTTCGTAGTTATAAATGACTCATCATTAGACTTACTATCGCCGCTTCTATTTTTTTTACTGATGGCTTACCTGAAAGAAGAAAAAAGTCGTTAATACAATATTTTCGTGAAGTTGTTAATTACAGAGTGTAGCTATAAATGACCGTGCTCAACATGTTGTATATGCTTATCATAATAAATGGTTATTATTCTTTCACACTTTCACGCACATAAATAAATAACCTTCTACCTATTACGCAAGGCAGGATTATGCAATCCAACAAACGCCTACGCAGATCTAGGTCTCGCTTACCTTACCTGACCCAGCTCGTCATTTGAAATGCATAGTATGTCTAGACTAGGATCACATACTATATTCTTAGGTATTCGCGTATACTTATGAGGGCGAATAAGACGTCGAAATTAATTTGAAGTCACGGAACGGGCTCGAACGCAATCACCGGCGGGAAGCTCATTCAGGGTGCATCTCCGGGCTCCGGGCCAGAGTTAAATTAAGGATTCCGAACGTACCTACGTGACTATGCGCTGCTCTTTTAGTGCATGGAAATTAACAAGCCCGCTCGATTCAAGTTAGTGATGTAAAGGAATCGAGTTCACGGAGTCTTTTTTATTACGACTCTTTTTTATTACGAAACTCTTAATGAGTCTGGACTCAGTACCTATATAGAACTCATTTTCAATATTCCTGACCAAGCCAATCTCGCAAACTAGGCGAGTTTCGGATAGGACTCGTCTCTTTTTTTTCGAGTTCTTTGTTGAGTCGTATTAGAATCGTATTATTGTTTGAGCCCAAAAACAGTTAAAATTATTGTTCTTCTAAGGTTTTCTTCTGAAATCTGTTGATTTAGTTATATCGTTTAGACTTGTCTTAAAAATTTACAAAACTAAATTTTTTTTATTCATAAAGTCACGAGTATTTATTTTTGACATTCTTCTTCACTCGAGTCGTATTGCCTAGCCATCAGTATAATTTTGAATTAGTTTCAAGTGCCAGTGAAAAACTCGAGTCTTTTCGTAGACTCTATAGAGAAGACTCGAGTCGTTGCACAGATGACTCACGCCCCGGGCTCGGAGTCATCGAGTTCGCGGAGCCCTCTATACTATACACTGAGTCGAGTCTACAAAACTAGGAGTCCGGGACTCGAGCCCTTGCAACACTAATTCAACTACACCCATAGATTGCATTTTTAAAAGCGCTCGGTAGTATTGCGAGTGTTTAGAAATTAGCGCACGTGCCTTAAAGTGGTCTGGCACTGGTGCTGGCACGCAAACATCGTGAGAATCCGTAAACGGTATAACATCACGATATTGAATTAAATAAAGTAGTTAGTGTGCCTCAGAGTTATTATGAAAATGTCTTTATCTACATGTGCGTTTCACTATCGAATAAATAGAAACGTTTGAACATAGTATTGTAATAATGGCATTCTAACACACTAACATGTTTATAGCTACTTATAAATGGGTAACGATAATTATGAGCTAGTAAAAATGAATATTCTAATTAAACTGTCTTTAAGAAATGACCCAAAACAAAACTTTACACTCCAAGTACTCGAAACTCCGAACCCAACGGACGTAATTCCGTTTCCTAAGTAATTCATGGGCTGATTACTTTGTACGAGAGCCTTAGAAGTTGATGTTATTTCTATGTTAATTTTCGTAAGTCGTTAAGTCTGAATTAACCACCTTATTATTATTGTCTCGGTTCTCGCAGTTTTACCGTTAGCATCCTCGAGGCTTGGGTTAGTCAACAGATACAGGCATAAACTGCATGTAATTTTCGCTCAGCTTTAAGGTTTCTATAGTCTCTACTTGTTACAGTTAAAACCACGCAAACGAAGGACAGTATATTGCATTAAGTAAAAAAATATCCAAGTCCCAGATAAAGGTAGACTTTTATAGTTGGTCGGTGCGGAGAAAGAGAACAGTGTCGCGTTCGGAATATTCAATCAGCGAGCGCAAAGCTCGGCTCAAGAGTTCTAGAGAGTTTCCTGTGTTCGTCGAGTCGACGATCCGAGTCAGTTTCACACCGTACGATTCTAGTTTCGATTACGCTGTCCTTTTCTAATGTAAGTTAGATAACACTGCCAAGGTAAGTTCCAGGATCCCTAGCGAATAACCGGTAGTTTTGTGTCACACAAGGTGCTAAGGCAGACCTCATAAAGTCATACGAAGTGCCATGCATACAGTTATCGTGACATTCAGCTCACGGTTGACAATGTACTGTATTCGTCACGTTTTGCGGGGACTGATAGGATGCATACAAAATTTTAGCACGAATACAATTGCCTACATCCTACAATGTATTTCTGAAGGCGATAAGGCCTTGTTGCTATGAACCAAGCAATCGTTCCGATATTTATATAGTAACAACGCTATAAACATCCATCATTTCTTATCCTGAATCCCTAAGTAGTATTCGATCCCTCTTTTATTAAACATCCGTGCGGCTAAGGACCTCTTTCGAGACATAACTTTTTTCTCCGCAACAGGAACGAATATCCTGCCACCGTTTACCGTTACATTACGAGCAAGGAGCTGTGTAATAAAATATTTCAGTAACACTATCTTCAAACCTCACCCTCGTGGGATTACGGGCTGCGGTCATACACACACACACGAGTGTCGTGGTCTGCAATGTGGGTCGATGGCCTAATGACTATAATTGGATGAAATGTCCGTGATGTCATTCCATATTCGAGCCAAGCGATGACCAAGAGGTTCCGGTCCGTTCGTTTGTTCTGAATGGTAACTAAGTACAGTCTATTATCGTAATGAAGGAGTGTGTTGGTGGTTATTTGGAAAAGATTTTAAATCATGAGAGGATGTATGTTCCTTCTGAGAAAAAGATATAGAAAAAAGGGCGAGCACTTCACGTTGCCTTCGAGTGTCTGTTGCACAAGCGATAAGCAAGTTTTAAGCAGAGCTCCATGGATATTAATACAGTTATTCGTTTTACCTAGCGACAATAGCAGCAGGCGGCAGGAAGGCCGTATTTTGCAACGGCAGGTAGGCAATTTGACATTGTGTAAACGTTTTCACATGGACCCGAAAACGGAAACATGGGTCACGCCGCTTGCATACAAAGCGTTGTAGTCGTTAACCAAAAGAATTTAAAATGTTGCGAGGCACCCTGAATGCTATCAACGGGTTTAAATTTCATGTATTTTTTTTTTATTATGTAAGTAATTGTTTCAGATTTTGTATAGAGTAAAATTAGATATAGTCATGTTTTTACAAGACAATATGGCACCTTATTACGAGATCCGTTTGAACTTTTAATCTTGTTGTCCATACAGTTAGATCTAATATTCAATTATTGCAGCACGCGATTCTTTGTTTCGATTTTCCCAGTAGTATAGGCATAGTAATTAACGTCTTAGGAATGTATAAGCACTTATTGGAAGGCCTTTTATCTCAACCAAGTTTGCTAGTAAAGCTTGAACACGCCAAAACGTGGGCACTTATATTAATAAATTAAAAACAATATAAACTTATAATTCAAGATTTTTTTTATCGTGTTTATATACAATGTTAATGTTCATTTTTTGTACGTAGTTGTTAGTAGTATTTAAGCTTTTTATTTACTGTTTCTTTGTTTTTCCTTTTTTGAAATAAATAAATATATTCATTTTTTTTTTAATAAAAACATATGTTTAATTGTGCTTTGAATACGTCATCATGCGTAGGTACTTTGCGTCGAATGCGGCTCATAAGGGTTTGCACAGCAGTATCGGTGTACTTTTTGCTGGCCCAAGTCCGTTTTTTTGCAACTCCGCAGCTGATTTAACTCGTCCGCCTTTCTTTTTTAAAATCCCTATCATTATGGACCAGTATTCTTCGATAGGCCTGAGTTCAGGACAATTTGGAGAATTGGACTCTACAGGTACCACGGCAACAGCATTCTGTTCATACCATTTCGTCACTTCTTTAGAATAGTGTCAGCTCGCAAGATCAGGCCAAAATAATTGTTGTGAGTTATGACTTCTTAAAAAAGGTAAAACACGCTTTGGCAAACTTTTTATTTTGTATATTTTACCATCTACTGTCTCTGTTGTGATGAACGAACGACTTCGTTTGCCACAACTACAACTAGCTGGCAATAACATGAACTTTTTTGGAAATTTCGACTGCATTTTCTTCTTGCAATCTTCTGGAGCGTTTTTTCGATTCGTACAAGTGTAAAATTCTTGCCCAGGTATCTGTTTGAAGTCTGGTTTAATGTACGTTTCGTCATGTAATACAACGAATTAAAATTTTGGAAAAAAATCGTCGTACAATTTTCGTACCCGTCGTTTTGCGGATAAATTCTGCTTAGCATCGCAATTAGGTGCAGCTTGGGCCTTGTACGATCTTAATTCGGCCCTTGACTAAACTTTCTGGGTGTAAGATTGCGACATTTGTATCTTTTTTGCGACATCACCTGATGATAACTTCGGATCTGCTGAAAAAAGCCGCATTACTCGGGCTTCCTTTTTTTTTGTCTTTTACTCCTTGCTTTCCTCCACTACCTGGCTTCCGTTCTGACGTTAAACGCTCCTAAAACTTTTTTAAGACGGAACATAAGTGGATTGCCGATATTTTAACGATTTCGCTAGAGATCTATTGCTTAAATGCGGATTTTCTGTATGTTGAGCAAAATTGCTTCACGCTGATGTTCGGAGCTCGCCATCGTGAAAACAAATGAAGGAATTGGAAGCTATCATACGAGGGGCGTCTGAAAAGTTCTAAGCCTAAGATAGAAAAAAACAATTTACACAAATGAACTCGTGTTTATTTTTCAATATAGTCTCCTCCTAAATCAATGCATTTTTTACATTTTTTATACAGTGCTTTTAGGCCATTAAAAAAATAATCTTCATTTTGCCCTTCAAAATGCTCCTGTACAGCCGCCTTCATCTCTTCGTCACTTCTAAATCGCTTTCCCCTCAACTCTTTCTTCAAATTATTGAATAGAAAATAATCGCTTGGGGCTAGATCTGGGCTGTAGGGTGGGTGGTCAATTTCGTCAAAACCAACTTCCTTCAGAGCACGCCTCGCAACATTAGCGGTGTGAACGGGTGCGTTGTCTTGCAAAAACAAAATGCCTTTTCTTAGTTTACCCCGCCTTTTCTCAACTATGGCTTGTCGCACCTGTCTTATTAGATTTGCATAATAAGTTCCGTTTATCGTAGAGCCTTTTTCTAAATAATCGATTAAAAGAATGCCATCACAATCCCAAAATACCGTAGCCATTAACTTAGAGGCCGACTTTTGCACTTTAAATTTCTTCGGCGGCCTTTCACCCTTTTCAATCCACTGCATCGACTCAGACTTACACTCCGGATCATACTGTCAGTTACTATTCGGGAACAAACTTCATCTAAATCATCTTCGCACAATTCTAAAAACGCCCGAGAAGTTTCCACACGACGTACTTTATCGAAGGCCGTTAGCATTTTCGGTACCCAACGAGCACTGACTTTACTCATGTACAAATGTTCATGTAAAATTTCTCCGACTCTTTCTTTACTAATACCTAAGACCTCAGCTATTTGCCAAACCTTAATTCTTCTATCTTCTAATACCAGCTTTTTGACTTTTGCTACGTTTTCTTCGGTCGCCCGCCCATATTGGCCGCCCTGAGCGGGGGTCGTCTTCGATCGATTCCCGTCCGAGTTTAAATAAGCGACTCCACTTTTTGACTGTGGCATAAGAAGGCCCAGAATCACCGTAAATAATAGCCATTTCCTCAAAAATACACTGCGGTGATTTGTCACTATTTGTAAGGAATTTAATTACAGCACGGTGCTCAATTTTCGTAATATTCGTTGGTAATTCACACATGATGTACTTTTCCGTTGAATATCTCGAAACAGAATAATAATAATAATAATAATAATATTTTCATGGCGTAGGGATGTGACGACCCCATCGCCCGCTGGTTTTACCAGCGCAATCAGTCACGCAGGGCAGCTTATGGCGAGCTGTTGGGGGGTAGCGACCCCACGTACCTGAGCGCTCCTGGGGGATCCTGACGGGGGGTGATGGGTCGGGGCCTCCGCCTCTGTCTTGCCTTAACCGGCCGGGCAGAGTGGAGTCGTGAGAGTTTCGGCTCGGGGGTGGATGTGGAAACGTAAGGGGTTAGTTGGCTTCGGTTTAAAGCCCAGTATTACACCTCTCCGCCCTTAGCCTTCCGCACCGGTGTTGCCCTTAGGCCACTTTATGTGTCGCTATTTTGTGGGGGCCCATCTAGCGGGAGGCGAGTCATCGTCTACCAGTCCCATTTTTGCTATGAGACACTTTTGCTGGTAGACGCCCGATAGTCTCACCCCATAGCCCAATTAGCCAGTCCTCCATTTCAAACCCATAGCCCAATTTGTATTTAGTTCTTGCACCTAGCGGGCGCTGTCTCTGTGTGCGTCCCATGACACGGATAGGGACAGCATCCGCTCGATGTACACCTTGCATTTCATTAAATTGTCGAAAGGGCCTCTACGCGTTGGCTTCGGCTCCGTGCACGCCTCCCAAAGGTCCGGGACACTATTGTCCCGTGAGCGGGTGCGACATACAGGAATAATAATAATAATAATAACGTTTATTCAATGCAAAACCTTATCGCTAATGTTCATCCTCTGCCAAACCACAAGGCGGTTTATTAGCAGGAATAAAAACGTGACATGTTATTTTTTAATAATTTGTTTTTAAATGGCCTTTCTAGTGGCCAGTATCATAAACGCATATATAACCTCGAAATACCTTAGGCTTAGATCTTTTCAGACGCCCCTCGTAATATTTTTTATTCACCATACTATGAAATTAATGAAATTAGTACTAAATCGAATGCGAATAAAAAAATATAAGCACTTATGTGTGCCCACGTTTTGGCGTGTTCAAGCTTTATACTAGGAAACTGAGTTTAGAGCAGTGTTGACATCAATCTGAACTCAATCAATCCGGATTGATCAATCGAATTGACGCGTCAATCCGATTGAATCAATTGGAATTAACGCATCAATCCTCAATTCGGATTAAATCAATTCTCAATCTAGATTAACCATAGTCCCTTCCCTAAGAACCTAAGATTACTTTTCAAAGGTGTCCTTTTTTGGGACTTACTTACTGGACTTAAAATCGATATCTGAGGTTCCCAGAGGTTCGAATACATGTTCCTGAGGTCAGTATTGACTGATGACCCTTTTTGGGACATTTTTCGAAATTGGCCGATTACGTTCATATTCGTAATAATCGATGTCCCTTCCATTTCGGGACATTTTTTAAATTGATCGTTGGCACTTTAAAACGATATCTGAGATTTATATCTATCGGTTAATTTCAAGGAAAGTCCCGAAAATGTTCCAAAAAGGACATCCTTCATATTGCCGTCAGAAACGTGTTTCGGAACCTTTGGTAAACTCAGACACCGCTTTTGAACGCATTTGGTTAGTTTCGAAAAATGGCCTAAATAAAAAGGACATTAGGTAGGTACATACAAAGTAATCGTCAATCCGAATTGACGATTGAGGATTGATGATTGACCGATCAATTCGAATTAACGATCAGTAATTGTCAATCTTCAATCAGTAGATTTAGAATTAGTTTCGTCAATTAGATGATCGGTCAATCCTCAATCCGTCAATCGTCAATTTGAATTGATTTTTTGCCAACACTGGTTCAGAGTACACAGTCTTTACTAATTTGCGAATGGTTCAAGTAATCTTTGCGTCTTTTGGAAAAATATGACGTCCATTAGTCATCGTTAAAGAAATTTGCAAAGCACAGTTGTTCAAATAAGGCTATATCAATGGTACTTGACTGACAAATCTAATCAGGTCTTTTACGTTCTGCTAAAACGCTCAGACAGTATACATTTTCAAAGAACAAATGTGTTATGATTACGTATTTATCATGAAAAATAAAAATATTCTTTCTAAAAGTATATTTTGGATGGCGCCTAACATTTTCAATAAACTACCAGTTATTATTAGAAACTTGCATGATATTCAAATGTTTAAATTTTTTTTTTATACATTCTCAGTAAAAAGGCGTATTATACTCAACTCGAGAATATTTAATTGATAATAATGTAGAATAGTATTAAAATCCGACTTTCAGATGTATTGTATTAAGCATGCTGCACTCTCTAACCATTTTGTATGCCCTTCGGCAAAACAGAGTATGTCTAAGAAATGTATAAAACACCTATGTAACCTACACCTACCCATGTTTCACAAAATAAATGATTCTGATTCTCAATCTTTGGTGCACCACATAAAGAGATAAAAACAATCAAGATAAAGGTATCAGTCTAAAACCTGTTGTTTTTAGTTTCTGTATATTTTCATGCAGAAATAGCAGTTATTGGTAAGCGATACACATTTCAAAACGACTAAAGTAAAACACCCAATTCTATAAAATTGCGCAATGACAGCAATAATTAAGGACCAAGCAGAGTCAACGGTTACGCTCAGCGATCACAAACCACGCAAATTGGGAAACCAGCACGATCATGGACCGCATTTCCTGTTCACTTTCTCTGAGATAACAATCTTTGCGTTTCAAACAATAAAAATCAGCAACGCGCACGTTACAAGATACATCTTACTTTAGCTTTGTTCTTTCGCATGGTGATGAATGTCTCGCAGGAGTGCCCTTGTTATGGGATTGTATTTGGTAGAATCCTGATCATTTCGCTTTTTTTAGCTGCAAAGTGTAATTAACTAGCTCTACGATTATAGCAGATAAACGAGCAGACTAGATATAAAGTAGGTAATAGGTTCAGCTGTCTCGATTACAGCTTATCATTATGATTTATGATTAACGATATCGTTTCATTGGGAATTAATGCAATGGGATTGTTTTGTACGGAGATATTGTACCTACATTACTGCAGAGGCAGGGAAAAGTCAGTTCGTGGATGATAGTGGACGAGGCGTAGCCGAGTCCTTCAATAATACGTGCGAACTGACATTCTACATTTCATTCTACAGAAATAATCACCAATGTACATTTTGAATTTAATATAGCGGTGCCGTGAAGTTCATTTGGTAGAAAACGAAAACTCACTAAGTTACAAATGCCTACTTAAAACGAAGTTGCGAGGTAGATACGAGGTTTGGAAGAGCAGTGACAAAAATGTTGGTGAGTTTTGGCTGTATATTGAATTTTAAATTCCAACCAAGTGTGAACAGCATGATTGAAATCTAACTAAAACTAAATCACTCCTGCGTTTGGAAACATTTTAAGTATACAAGTGGCGTGGGAAAAGGTAGTCACCGAGTTATCTTTAGAACATCTACTTAGTTAAATTTAGTGTATACCTAAATATTTTTAGCCGTACAGCTGCCGGCAAACGTTTTGAGCATAACCTTGACTGCGCAATAGCCAATTTACGTACAAATGTACATGCGCAGATCCGCCATTTTTGTTTAAAAAAGTTTGCCGGCAACTACTTCGGAACGCGTCGAGAGTAGGCAACACTGCTATCTGTCAGGGAGAGAGATAGACTTCGCGCTAAGATGGCTACGGATAGCGTCATTATATTAGATCCTTGATCGATGGTCTTGTGAATCAATATTATGTGGAATGTATTCGTAATCAAAGTATTTAGTGCATTTATCAATATTTATAAGATCTCAAAGAGTGTGCATACTTAAGAAACACAGGGCTTCCAGTTTTCCTTGGTTTTAATCCGTAAAGTACCTCTGCTCTGCAATTTTCCCCTTTTAACTCTTTATGACGAGATATTACATAGAGCAACCTAAAAACGCTTAGTGTAAACAACTGCTCGAAGCGACTGTCTCATTTCATAATCATAATAAAAAGCAGTATCGCAGAAAATTTGCAAGCGAATAAATAATCCAAATTCTTTAATGGTTGTCCTCTTTTGATCCGGCGCCACGGTACAAGCCGCAACGTTTACAGAAGGCCAGCCAGTGCGTGTTTGCATATCGTGTTTAGGTTTGTTTTAGTAATCTGCACTCGGTGGCCGGTGTGCCACACGATAACGACGCATTGTGATTGCTGAACCCATGTATTTGCCTGTAGAATTTATTGAGTTTGATTGAAATCAAATTAGGAGACGTTTTGACATGTTCATGTATTGACATGTCGGCGACAAAACGCGTACCGAGTTCATTGTATGCAATTTTCGTATCTCCTAATTTGATTTCAATCAAAAAGTCAATAAATTCTACTCTCTAAATGCGCATTGGCGTTTCTTAAATGTAATGTAGATAAGTGACAAGTTTCTAACTTTAAAATCTCTTCTAAATCTTTTGGTTTTCCCATTGATTGTGGCATAGCATGCCAGTTAAGTGGTTTTATCAACTGTAGACTTATATGTTTTTAGTTACAGATGTAAAATGAGATACATATCCTTTCCGTACGGCTAATAATAATATTTGTTAGGCTTTGTTTTTTAAATCCAAATAATCTTCTCTTACTTATTGTACAAATAATAATCATAATCTCTAATGACAGACACGTGTATGCAATATTCTATGAATTAGTAAATACGTTTCATAACCCTTAAATTTTATTGTGTTGTTGGCCCGTTGTTGCATTTAATTTCGTGCAAACAAACGGGTTAACTCTTAATCCCTTTAATCCCTTGGCAGATGAGATGACGTCCGACATTGGTCCCTGTTTATCCGGCCTGAAAATAATTTCCAATTTAATTTGTATCATTGCATAATTTACTCGGCTGCTGAAAATAAATGGAATTTTCAAATATGCTATGAAATTTTGACTCCCGACTACGTAGGGAACAATTGCCACGACCAAGTTCCTGTACGGTTTCCGACCCCGTGGCAGACCAAGGAAGCGATGGCTGGACGTCGTGAAGTCCGATGCCTGAAAACGGGCTATACGAAAAGAGGATGCCCCGCTCCTCTAGCATAACTGTTATACGCGACTATATCTCGCGCGAGATGATTATCCGTCTCTCTCTGTGCAGTAATGTGAGAGAATGACGGGTAGCGCTATCTCGCGCGACAAGAGTCGCGAAGCATAGTAAGTTGTGCTAGACGGGCAATACCATGAGTTTACAGTGACCGCTCTCGCTAGCGACTGCGTAAACGATTTGAATGGAGAATTGTAGTTCTACAAAGTAACAGCTAGGGGCACGGTACTATTCTCCACACAAATCGTTTACGAACTTTACGCAGTCGCTAACGAGTACGATCACATTGATTCATGGTAAGGGTACAAGATCGTGCAAAGTGGTGGAAATGTGTCCATACAAACTTTCGACTCCTGTTTAGTCCTATTCCTAGCGAATATCCATATAAATTGCCTTCTATGTCCTCTTAAGTCTCTTACTTACTGTAAACTATATTACTGATAAGGTAATCTTACTTACTGTAAACTATATTACTGATTAGGTGGAACGTACATTCTCACAAACTTTCACAGTTATGGTACATATAAGACAACTGCAATATGTAGAGCTTATGTAATACTAATATGCCTCATGTGTCCTTAGTAAATATACTTCTTGTTTTTTTTTTTTTTTTTTAATAAATAAATATCGGACAACCTCACACAAATCAATCTAGTCCCACAGTAAGCTCTAGTGTCCCAGGACCGCCGGCTCTGCGCCAGCCGCGTCGTCTAAATGCTTGATTGAATTATATTACAGCTTCCTCTCGACTTTGTAATGGTTAATGAAGGAATATCGGATTTCCAATATATGAAACAGCATTAAAGAAAGTGCCTTCTTAAAGTTTCACCCCGAACCCACATTCTCAGAAGCTAATGTCATTTACTGCGTCTTCGGTGTTCTGAACCACATTGCGTCTCGTAGCTTGACTCATACCTAAACCAACAGAAGTAAGGGGAAAACCTAATTTAGCTTGATCTTACTTCTTAGTTCTTACTAGTTAGTTTAGATAATTCAGACAGCGTAAGTGTATCGCCTGATAGTTTCATTGAAGACTTACAAATAATACGTGGAACGATGTCTTTTATATGGGATCAACTACCTACTTATGTTTAATTCCATCCGTGTATTGTGACACACAATACTTATTATTATTATACTTAATAGTTAGTACGTACTTTTATTTTCCTCAACTGAGTGATAGGTTCATTCCAATTAGGTATGAGAGAATTTAAGGAAAAATATATATCTACCGTGGTAATTTTTAGCAGTTCACCATAAATTTTTCTCGCACGCTTTCGATCATCATCATCATCCTCCTAGCCTTTGTCCCATATCTTTGTAGTAGTGTAGTGTCATATCTTCATACCAATCGGGGTCGGCTACCTAAATCCCAAGATGTGGCGTAGGCACTAGTTTTTACGAAAGCGACTGCCATCTGACCTTCCAACCCAGAGGGGAAACTAGGTCTTATTGGGCTTAGGTGGTTTCCTCACGATGTTTTCCTTCACCGAAAAGCGAGTGGTAAATATCAAATGACATTCCGTACATAAGTTCCGAAAAACTCATTGGTACGGGCCGGGTTCGAACCCGCGACCTCCGGATTGAAAGTCGCATGCCCTAACCACTAGGCTACCACCGCTTCTGATTAAAATCAAACAAACTAGCTAGACTGCAATGGCGTGGCGTCATATATATATATATATATAATCACGACAAACCCGATGCAGATTTCCGTCGTTGTCTCTTCTGGAGTTGTAAAAAGAGCGCTTATCTGCTTTAAAATAGGCAAGCCGGTGGGAATCAGGTTCTACGCACGCAACGCCACTGCCGGCATTAGGTCTCGTTACATATTTGATACGCACACAGATAAATATTTGGACACTGAAACATAATTATTGACAGAAGCGGGTTGGGCGAGATCGCATCAACAATGCTAAAGTCACGTTCTTCGCTCGCCGATGATACTGCACGTAAACGTAGCTACATTTAGTTGGACATCAAATTGTTCATTGCTTCTTTGTTGTATAAAATGTTAGTGATTTTTCTCAAACATGCTCGGAAATATATCCGTTTTTGTCATGAAATGAATACCTACACAAAGTGTCTCGTTTCTGGCATCTGCATTACTGTCCTGACCTAGGCCAACAAAGTAAGTATGAAAATCCATTATTGCCTGCTGCTCAAACTTTTAAAACTTATTGTTGCACAAAAGCACAATACAATCCTCAGCGGAAGTTAAACTAGTTATTTATTAAAAATGTAAAGGGCTTTAAAATTATGACAACAGGCCCGTAATGATACCACCATGGTTAAGCGCTTTTATTAAACAATATAAGAGTTGTGTATTTAAACCTGCGCTATGCGATAGTAGTAGTGTCTTCATACGCAATTATTACAATTGAATTCTTTACCAATACATCTGTGCCTGGGACTCCTGAGAGTCTACAACTACATCGTAATCACCACATTATGGCGCCGATAATACGCGAGAAACGCATGAGTGTAATTTCATTATCGTCTCAATTGATATGGCTACGTATAAATGATCCATTCAAGTGTTCGCACTATGCTGCCGTGTTACGGTAAGAGGTCGTATCTTTATACGGATGTCATAGTAAGATACGTCCTTTTACGACGTATCTTAGAGAGTTAGAGACGTGCATTGTGAATGTTAGCCCCACCAGGCGTTACCTCACACTGCGATCGTGACTTCTAGGAAAGCTTTGACCTACCAGATGTGCCACGTTTCGTGCCCACGGAGTCAAATTGTTATGATAAGATAAAACCTATGTTTTAACGAAATTCACGTACACTTGACAAGTATGCATCAACAGTCAGCGTCATATAATTCGTATCAGTCAAAGCGAGCCAAAATACCGTAAGACATCGTAATGCTATGTAAATAAAGATTTGTTCCGATATATGTGCTTGTGCCTACTTACTATTTGATGCTGACTGTACTCTTCCTTCTAAAGTTACAAATTCGATGGAGTTCCATATCTATTGTAAAATTTTACTTGAATGGCATTAAAATTGGTCCATAAAATAGAGAATATTTTAGAAACTAATGAAGTAGATAAATAAAGACTTCATATAATCCAAGAAAATTAGATTGCAATATATGGAAAATTTGGCAAAATTAAAGGTCAAATTTTATCTATCAGGATATGTAGGTTATAGAGTCAAGTTTAATTTTATCTACTCTCCCCCCCTCTCAGGGGTGAGCGTCACCCCCCCCGCGACCTCGAATGTGTCCCGGAGCGCGGTATTTTCCACTTTAAAAGAAAACCGTGTACGATGCATATAAAATGTAAAGGAACGAAATAATTCTGAATAAATTTACTATAAACCTTTCATACATACAAAAGCGATAGCACTTATACAATCAGCGCAATCTGTTACCAAATACTAACATTTTTAATTATTGATCTTTTTTTTCTGCTAAAAGGTTAGTTATCTGAAAAACTGCTCACTTCTCGTCCAAAATATGTATGACAAAAGTAAAGAATGGAAAATGTTCTTTCTAAAAATGTATAATTTATTTCTGTTACTCTTTAATTTACCGTTGCAATGCTATTTTGAAAATTTAAGTCATTTGGCCATTATGCGAAATATAAATATTCGTACTAGTTAAACGGTGTTACTTGCAATACCATAGACTTCTTATATGTTTTTCTGTAATCTACAAATATTGAACTATATCCTGTATTTTTTTATTTATTTTAGACTTACTATTTTAGGAAATAATGGATGTGTGGGGAAATCGTCAAGTATTGCTCATTTTCGTAAATAACTTCAAAACTGTTTAATTTAGAATTATGAAATATATACATTTGAGATGTTCATAATGTACCCTTTTATTTCATATGTCACACGATATACTTTGCTATTTTTTTTTTCTAATTTACCCCTCAAATCTGGCCCCCATGTTTCAAATTACTTGATTTACTTTAAGTTACGTTACATTTCCATGTTTGGCTCATCAATTTACATACGTGTACCAAATTTCAACTCAATCGGTCCAGTAGTTTCGGAGAAAATTTGCTATGATTATAGTAGGATCCCTCGTGTGTCTGTGTCAGTCCCTCCGTCTGTCATAGCCAATTTGCTCCGAAACAACTGGACCGATTGAGTTGAAATTTGGTACACGTATGTAAATTGATGACCCAAACATGGACGTGTAACGTAACGTAACGCAAATAAATAAATTTTGACATGAGGGCCAGTTTTAGGGGCAAAATAGAAAAAAAAATGTCATAGTATATCGTGTGACATATCAAATGAAAGGGTACATTATGAACATCTCAAATATATGTATTACATAATTCTAAATTAAACGGTTTTGAAGTTATTTACGAAAATGAGCAAAACTTGACGATTTCCCCACACATCCCTTATTTCTTAAAATAGTAAGTCTAAAAAAAGAAAAAAAAATACAGAATATATTTCAATACTTGTAGATTACAGAAAAACATATAAGAAGTCTATGGTATTGAAAGTAACACCGTTTAACTAGTACAAATATTCATATTTGCATAATGGCCAAATTACTTAAATTTTAAAAATAGCATTGCAACGGTAAATGGAAGAGTAACAGAAATAAATTATACATTTTTAGAAAGAACATTTTCTATTCTTTACTTTTGTCATACATATTTTGGCCGAAAAGTGTGAAGTTTTTGAGATTTAGCAGAAAAAAAAGATCAATAATTAAAAACGTTAGTATTTGATAACAGATTGCGCTGATTGTATGAGTGCTATTGCTTTTGTATATATGAAAGGTTTATAGTAAATTTATTCAGAATTATTTCGTTCCTATACACTTTGTATGTATCGTACACGGTTTTCTTTTAAAGTAGAAAATACCGCGCTCCGGGACACATTCGAGGGCGCGGGGGGGTGACGCTCACCCCTGAGAGGGGGGGAGAGTAGATAAAATTAAACTTGGCTCTATAACCTACATATCCTGATAGATAAAAGTTGTCCTTTCATTTTGCCAAATTTTCAGCTAATCTTATTGAATTAATATATTGATTTAAACTTACACTATTCCCACACATTATTATAACAAAACGGGGATTTAATCGCGTTTAGTCTTTATTTAATTACCTCAAGACCTTATTTGTGCCTTACACCTAATTAAGAAGTTTACGGCATTCACTACCAGGGAGCATGGCCAAGGACCAGCAACACTCGTATGACGGTGCACGCATATATGCGTTGCAGGCAGTGAATGCGTTTAAGAATGTTACTGAAGCGACAAAGTACGTATTTTGCTTCGTATCGGCGAATATAGATTGCACGAGACACGCCGCATTCATATCATTCCAAACAACTTCACGATTTTGTTTATAGCGCATTATACTAAGTTATTAATATAATCCATATCCCAACGTGCGTGTACCGACGGCCGTTTCCGAGACATTGACATTGGCAGTTTCGAGCCGGGTTCGAAATAGCACGCGCTAAAAATCATTTTATGCGTTTACCTATCCCGTAGGTTATTGGCATCGAAGATTAACCAGGCTGCGTTAACCTCGTTTCCTCATAGGTACGTTTATATTTGGCACGGCGAATTTAAATATTTATAGCGCCCTACATACAAATTGTTTTAGGTGTGATTGTCCTTTAGTATTCGTCGCAATTCATTGCGCCAATTCAGGAACGTAAACAACAACAATCTGTACGATATTTGAATGAATACGCCTTCACATTTCACAACAAGAAACAATGATCTCACTGTTACCTGATTAATATAAGTTTGCTCCTGGTGAGCTAGTACGATGCCCTTTATTGACAATATAATTATGAGCGTACCACTTGGATTATTTTGATCCGCACCTTATTATAGTATATCAGATGAATTATTTTAGAAACAAATCCATAGCTGTATCTTGGATAAACATAAAATAAGTTAAACAGCATGAACTGTGTTTTGTTTTTATCTTTTGTTTTCGAGATATCTATAGGTGACTTTAAAATTGCTAAATGATGGACTGGTGGTGAAGCTACCTATCAGTTGGAAGGTATAAACAGACAAGTGATTGACAGTGACAAACTAAGTATGTATGTATCGAATAAATTAGGTTTTCTCATCTACAAGCAATCGATCGAGTTTCTTATTTCCTTACCAAATGACAAAATTCTTATTATGTTCCTGTGAGACATTTCCCTTTGTATCTCGCTTATCTTGACAGATAATTTTATTTCACAAGCAATGCTTTCTCGCTGTCAAAATAATCCAAACGAAGCAATTCTAAAATAATAATACCAGTTCATAATGCCTAATTACAGCAATATGTTCGATTCCGGGCAATTCCTTTTCATGAAAAAGTCCCTTCAAATTAAGACCCTCCGGCATTACTTCGGTACAAGTCGGTTTAAATATAAGGAAATACAATTAAAATTCGTTTCATTTGCTCACCGGCTTTCCTAAATTACCTTCTGCGAGGGTAGTGAGTGGGTGGCTGGGGACCCGCAGGGGAGTCGCAGCCATAATTTTTGCTTCCAGTCACATTCGGGCCCGGCGCTTCGTATTTCTTACTCAGCTATGTTATCTAAGAACCTAGGTTAACTTACCTAAAAATCGAGTTTTACTCGGTGAGTATATTAAGAGGCCTTATTCCTTTTAAAATTTATTTTTTCATATTATGACAAATATATTGCTAATTTTAACCAACTTTTTGAAGTGAATAATACTTTTCCCCGAGTTCTAGGTAGTAACATAGTTATTTCACGCTTTCATTGCGTACAGTCGAAAATAAGTTAAAAAAACTAATTTTCCGCGTGAATTTTGTCAATTTCGAGTAGTTTTTGAAACAAAAATTATCAATGAAAAATTCAAACTGTAGGTTTCAAATATATACCAATAAATCCCAATAGCCCTGTTCTAGAAAGTAACATCAATAGTATGTTAAGAAACATGTTTGATCATAGAGAAAAATGTCTAAACAATCAGCATTTTAAAAGGAATAAGGCCTCTTAATGATATACACTATCGTTCTAGTTTGCAATGTGTAATTAGCCTAAATAGTAACGCGGCCGCGTTTAAGCGTTTTCGTTTACTTGTATAATGGCAATGGGCTGGTGTTTTACTACAGGAAGTAACCTGAAATATAGGTACTGTTTGAACCCGTCACGGGTTTATAAATCCGATTCGAGGTTTAGTGTAGTTATTGACATTTTGTTGTATATATTATTGCGATGTTATCGCATTGATTCTACAAATGTATAACATTCAGTTCTGTTGTTATAAATTGGGATTTCCTGCGTACCATTGGGTAATAGCGCTCTATAAATCCTAAAGGTACTTTTTCTTCTTAATGCAATGTTACTACTCCCTCAGCAGAGTTATGCTCTTTGTCGTTCGATACAAAGCGGGGAACGTCGTTGAGACCATTCCACACAATAACGAAGAATTATTATAATATTACAATACTTTCTCAAGAACAGCAACTCTATTCTGAGGAGAGTTCCTGCTCTCTGTCATATACTTTTAAAAAATCTGTAACCCGCCGATACCATAGTACGAATACGAATATGATACTTCGGCATTCTGTCAAATTACGGCTGACGAACGAATGAGGACATAGCACTGAATAAGTATGCAAGCCGGTGTTATATCGTGAAACCTGGTTGACCTTGGCTCTACAATACTACGTGTCAAGGAGAACTCGCTGTAGTATTGAAAATTATTGTATGATACGTTGTACTATACGTTACTTTATTCCTTTAATGCCTATAGGATGTTACTCTAGATTCATTTCGAATGCTGATTCTGCATTCATTTTGAAGATAGAGCAAGAACTGTCAGAAAAAAAACATATTATTCCAATTTATTTAATTGACAAAACTCGCGACTTTCTGTTTACCTTTGCAATAAAAATAGTTCACAGAAAAATAAACTCAAGCGAACCAGACAAAACATTTTTCCCTTACCAAAAATTTTCCACCAATTTCCCCGCCCCGAAACGAGGTGTAGGCAGCTCCGGTACATTTTATCGCGTCAATAAAAGTACACTTAGTTTCCATACAATTTTCCGGCCTCTGTATACTGTCGTTGTATGTATGTATGTATAGATCACGTGGCGGCACGTCGCGGGCCTCAGGAGACCCTCAGGCCGGGGACCGCACACGGCGCCTCTAGTGCCTTCCCGTCCTTCGTTTAAGATCATCAATTTACTTCCTAACCTAATTTATGAATGTTTGATCATAGCTTGTTCTGCTATCTGACTGTAATTTGTATAGAACTTTGAAATAAGGTGTCCTAAAATGGCAATAATGGCAATATGCTTTTTAATCTTTGAGTCAATATATTTTGGAGTCTAAGAATAAAGTTTCCAACCAAAGTTGTAACTAAGGGCCCTTGCCCTAGGCTAAAATATTGCCATAATAAGTAGGTATAGCACGACTATAGCTATTTACAGACCTATACAAAACTTTCCAGAACTTAAATATTAAAGGCCAGCAACACATTTGTAACTCCGCTGGTGTCGCAGATATTCATGGCCAACAGTACGAACACTAACAGATGTTTAAATATATGTTTAAATATACTCTTGTGCAGTTTATGTCATAAAAATATAGAGAGTGGTCGATATAACTAAAAACATTTAGGTAGGTAAAGTACTATATTTCACTTTTACAGTTCATCCCCCTAAACGCGTGTGTAGCGTATCAATAATTGGAGCATGAAACGTCTTCAACAGAATTCGTATTGCGCATTTTCCTGCATAGATATAAATGCACTGTTTTGACGTGCTTAACGCTCCCTCAAGGTCCTTACATGTATTATGTATATACATTTCACAAACAGCATTGCAAACGTTGCAAATAGATCGCACACAACCGCATACTCAACCATACAAACAAACTTGCCACTAACATTATTGTTGAAATCTATGTATGTCCAATCTATCCGTTAGGATTCCACTTTCTGACTGAAATTTGGCAGGGAGTTTACCCAGTCAGAACAATGGCTACTTTTTTTAGTCAGGGGAATTGTGGAACTCTCTCTATTGCTGGTTTATTATATTACGTATACCACAGCAACATCTCGAATACCTTTTCTTATTATATACTTTCATAAATAGGCTATAGAAATCAGGTTAGGTTATTAACTTATTATCTGATTAGGATGGCCTAAATTTATAGATACTGATGGCTCTGTAAGATAGACTATAGCAAACATTTATCGAAATGGCTTAAATATGTATTTGCCACGGCTAAACCCTATTCCGGTATCTTCCGACAATGCCACAAAAGTCTAAACATTCGTTCCCCACCGACTTTCCTATTTGAAAACATGTGATTTACTACCGAGTCTAATATGTAAGAAAACGTAAGCCAATTTAATTCCGGCTTGTCTAACGATATATTTGACGCCACAACAATTTCTATCCTTATTCGAATGGGCCAAGTTACTCTTGACACGGTGAAGTCGGTGAAACCAAAGTCAAAAGTCAATCTTTCATAAATTTCGTAGCTTCCAGAAAACAAAATTTTCACATTAAAGACCAAGCTACTGCCATAGAAAATAATAGCCAATTGTGTTTAGGCTTTGATAATTTATATTTGATTCCAATTTCCCACCTATTAGATAATTATTAGATTATTAAGAGCTCTAATGGAATGCCTCGTAATTATGTTGGTTTTGACGCGGTATAACCTCGTTCGCCAATCATTCATCGGCCGAGACGCTTTGAACCACGTTATCCTGAACGGTAACCAATTAAGCTTCCAATTCTGTAATTAGTTCTAATTTCAAAGATTCGTGTTCAAAATTAGAATGTTAAAACCGTTTTTAAACGTGTTTCTTTGGTGTCAGATGAAATTACACACAATTTTAAATTGCCAGCCATTAGCCATAATGCCCTTTTGAAGGATAAGCAAAATACTTAGTGGCTAGCTGTACCTACCTAGTATGTGAATAGTGTTTTCTGGAAGCTACATATGCATTAATATGGCGGAGACATCTGGGGCACTGCATGTGGGCTTGGTTTGCGGTGACGTTTATTGCAAATGACGTAGTGAAGACAACGGAACAACATAACTAACGCAGAACTAGATACATGATTGACACAAAATATAAGTTTGTGACTCGCAAATAAATAAATAATAAATAAATAAATATCGGACAACCTCACACAAATCGATCTAGTCCCAAATGAAGCTGAAGAAGGCTTGTGTTATGGGTACTAGACGACGATATACATACTTATATAGATAAATATATACTTAAGTACATAGAACAACCATGACCCAAGCACAAATATTCGAGTTCATCAGTTCATCACACAAATATTTGCCCTGGCCAGGATTCGAGCCCGGGACCGCCGGCTCAGTAGGCACTAGGCAGGTGTCTACAAACCGAGCCAAACGCGTCGTCAAATATCCGTTTAGTAGGTATGTAACGTATAAAATTCGACTATACTGTTTTTTATTTATTAGTCGACTTCACGCAAAAGTAAGTAACCAGGTAAAACCTCCTTTAAAGGCATGTAACACTTAATATCGCGAGTGAACCCTAAATAAATGGTAACGACAAGAAAACGCGACGCAAAATCGTTTCCAACTCGGTCGTGATCGAACGCGTCGAGTGAAACGCAAGGAGAAAGAAACGGCAAAAAATAATGTCACCGTAACTAATTTGCGTACAAATCTATTGAGCTATCGGTCTCTTGACCTAGGCTACAAGCGTGGGTCGCGTAAACAGAAACACGTAGTAAAGTCTATTCGTTCGGATTCGCCTAATTTAGTAAACATTTAAACAACAATTAACCTCAACATTGTCATTTCTTACTAAATCCTGCTGTAAATGAATTTGATTTTCACATATACATACAATTGGCAAAGTGATACTTTAGATACTCCAGGTTACTTAATTAATTACAGTTCTTCACAAGATATCATCCTCACCATCAAACTGACAGTATTGTTTACTAAATTAGATAAGTAAGAACGAATAGACTTTCGTTTTAAGTACCTGAGCCAAATAACTGAATAACGAAATAGATTAAATTTGCTGAGCGGAAACTCAAAGGTACGCAGGTAGACAAAATGATCTACCTGTGATGTGACAGAATGGTTGGTAAACAGGTAAGGGTCGAACTGCCTTTCAGTATCTCAGCCTGGCTTAAATAGGTGGGCAACAAATCTGTCTATTATTTAGTAAATTACAATGAAGTCTCATCTCTTTGTTGCTGGGTATTGATTTGATGATATGGAAATGGTATTTGCAAGAATCTATAGTAGGAATCCTTTTTTCGAGGCCGAATTCACTACGCTTTGTTCTAACAAACCATGGGACCCAATAAATAAATAAATAAATAAATATCGGACAACCTCACACAAATTAATCTAGTCCCACAGTAAGCTCTAGTAGTAGGCTTGTGTTATGGACACTAGACGACGATAATAGTATTTTATGCAACCGTTGTATAAGAGGGGGCAAAAAACGCGAGTGGCATGGGTTACGATGTGAGCGCAGCGAACATCGTAAGAAAGATGCCACGAGCGTTTTTTGACCTACTTATACAACGTTGCATACAATACTTTTTCTACGACTCGACATTTCATAAATAAAATGCAAATAAACAACAAAGAAAATAATTACATGTTCCCGCTCGGAATCAACAAATCTAAAAAGAAAAATTGTCTCTGATAAACTTTTTTTTTATTGACATCCATCTGTCAAAAAAATATTAACTTATACATAAAGGTATACGATCACCATACTAAACATCTGTCAAAAAAATTAAACTTATACGTAAAGGTATACGTTCACTATACTAAACATCCATGCACTGAAGATAAAACTTTTTTTTTAAGTTTGCACCAATGCCTTAGTACAAAAGTTTTTTTTTTAATTTGCAAATTGTGTGAATGCAGCTGTTCATCATGTAATCTGAGGTACTAAGTGATGGTTTTTTGGCGACATTATAACATCGGTTAGCAGTGTGTTTTTGAGCCGTAGAGTATAGACTTTTACAGACTTTCATAATTTATGTCTTTATATTAGAGTTAGTAACTATATAAATGACAGAAAAAAGTACTGGAGTAGAAAAACATACTTATTACACGATTATTATTATTATTATTACACGATGATTTTTAATCGGTGATCAGGTACCAACTTTTCTAACTCAGTAATTGATGGCGGTCACGTTGAAGTCGTAATTACATGAAAACAAAACTTTTATTTTTCTATGATAATTTTTATTTTGAAATCAACTTTATCTTAAATTCCTTGTCACCAGATAAATACATACTTAAATACAAATAACATCCATGACCCAGGCACAAATATTCGAGCTCATCACACAAATTGCCGGGATTCGAACCCAGGACCGCCGGCTCAGTAGGCAGTTGCTTAACCACTGCGCCAGCCACGTCGTCAAAAAATAAGTATTGTGTGCATTATGAACTGCGGCAACTGCACTTATGACACCTTTCATATCAAAGTAGCATTTTGTGGCCTCATGACACACAATGTCGAGTCTCATTGTTTGTTAGAACAAAGCGAAGTGAATTTGGCCTCAAAAAAAGGATGCCTACTATATATTACTTTAAAATAAGTATAACGGGTACAAAAAGGCAATACTCGTTAAAATAAATAAATAATAATAAATAAATAGCGGACAACCTCACACAAATCGATCTAGTCCCAAATTAAGCTCAAGAAGGCTTGTGTTATGGGTACTAGACGACAATATACGTACTTATATAGATAAATATATTATACTTAAATACATAGAACAACCATGACCCAAGCACAAATATTCGAGTTCATCACACAAATATTTGGCCTGGCCGGGATTCGAACCCGGGACCGCTGGCTCAGTAGGCAGGTCTCTACAAACCGAGCCAAACGCGTCGTTATGGTTCGAATATAACATGTCTTGCGTTAGCCCGTTTGCTTCACGAGTTTGTGAAATAAGGAGAAGCTAACAGAGCTAACAATCATTGCTTTTTACATCGTAGACAATAATATCATCAAGTAATTAATAGATTCAGGCGTTACTTTGAGGAATTCCTTATTATATTACCGGCTGGTAGTTACTTAGCTTTTCTGCGAAACAAAAGTCTGTTAGCCGCTTTTGCGCGAAATATCAAAGCAACTCACATGCAATAATAACACTATTTATTAATGATGTTATTACCTTACAAAGTAAATATGGAATATTTAAATACGACTGGAGTATTATAGCTCAGAACTAAGAATACAGAGCCATTAGGACATAACAAGACAACGTAAAAAGCATTATCCTAAGATAATAGAAAATGGCATTACTATATGTAGTATATCCACTCAATTGGTTTTGGTAACTACGGCTACCTGTCATCGCTCTAATTTGGTTATATAAATAGAGTCCAACTCAAAATTCGAAGCAATTGAGTGGATACACTGTGCGTAGGAGGTATTCTTCGTGATTTAGAGAAAGATCATCGTAATTTTTATATACAGCTTACTGTACTATGTTTTACCATTGCTACCACGAAGAGAATGTCAGCCTGTTCATCTTGTACTAGGTCACTTACACCCCTTAATCGCGTTAGTGGCTATCGTCTTAAAGACCCTGATTATATAATTACAAAAACAGTTTAAACTCACGTAAAAATTGGCAGGAACGGACCGATATGTTCACTCACGTGGAGCTCTTCATCAGAAACAGCTATCTGTTCTGCCTCATGCTAAATACGAGAGCTCCATATGTCGTTCGAAACATGTCGGGCCGTTCCTGACAATTTTTACGTGAGTTTTAACAGTTTTTATAGTTATTGAAGATGTCTTACGATATTTTTAATGAACTGATTAGAATTCAATGGATATACCGCGCCACTAGTGTACGCCAATGTCCCCAATACCAAACCAAAAGGCTGTCCATAGACATAATATATTCTTACACGTCATCAATGTTCTTGCACATAGACGACGCGTTGAGCGCAGTGCTGCTTATTGATCCGGCGGTCCCGGGTGCGAATCCCGGCAAGGGAAAATATATGTGTGAACTCGAATATCTGTTCCTGGGTCATTGATGTTTTCTTTGTTTTAAAGTAGTCGTGTAGGCAGGTATTAAGCACGCTATCTGAATCTCGTCGCTAATAATAGCTTTGTAAGTTTAAACCTCTAGCCTCAAAACTTTCTAGTTACAAATAGCCGGGCGCCCACAACCGCTCGATCAATCAGCTCGGTAATTAATTTAGTTAGCGGATACCTAGTACTATTGGGCCGGACACGTCCGTTTGATCCCGGACACCGCACGAGCACGAGATGATGGGCCGCGAATTAGATTAACGCCCGACCTAGTATCAGCCCGTCTAGCAAAACTATGCTCCGCGACTCGTGTCGCGCGACATAGCGCTACCCGTCACGCTCTAACATTACTGTACAGAAAGAGACAGGCCATTATATATCGCGAGAAATAACCGCTTGTGACAGTTGTGTTAGCGGTGCAGCAAAGTAACTTTTTATTATTATAGCTCATGAGTTTGCCAGTACTGCAGTAATACGGAAATCGCATCTGATTTTTTTCTCGAAAATTGCTACTGGTTACCGTAGTGTCCGAGAAGCGCGTGCAATTTCTTTTAACCACCGGGATAAAGACAAAAACTACGAAAGTACTCTACAATTTCAACTTGATCATTAGCCCCGTCATCCTTAGTCCCCAAAAATACACGTGTACCTACTCAATGGAGGAACGGGGCTTTAAAGACTTCCCAATCTATTAAATATCTGTCGTAGTCATTACCGATAACACGTCACAATTCTCTTTGTTGCTTTGTAACCCTTAAAAAGCCTTTTTAAAACCTGTACCGACCTTTTTATGGATTCAAGGCAGCAATAGGTTTTGTGTTCTCGGCTCGGTATTCGCAGGCTCAATCAATAACACCTACGCAGGCGGGATGATCGATTCCCAAATGTCAGCCGGGCCCAAAGGCTAATTAATATTTTTAGGCACCATAGAATGTCTAAAGTTCACACTTAGACTACCTACCTACCTACCAGTAGCGTGGTGACAAATAAAATCTTTAGGCAAGCAGGAACATAATATTTATTATAGTTACTGTTTCTTCAAGAGCAGAAGAAAACGGTGTTCAGACGCGTTAAAATAGTCAAGCCTATAAGTGTGCAATAGTGCTAACTAATTTGTTTGATTAAAAAATTTCAAGAAATTTACATTGTAGGCCTGAAATAGAAACTCTGCAACGTCATAATTTTGAGCAAAACTAGACGTCTTGGTGTGTGGGTTACGTTAGTATTTTACAGCCTTGAGTACGTAAGAGCGAAACACGATAGTTACGGTGACGGTCACTGGCAAGCGGTGACGAAACACTCATTACAAGCGAAGATGCACACTTGGAGAGCAACCGTATTGTGCACGACCCAAATGATCCTCCATTTTTGTCGAACCCACACAGTCACTAGAATGCAAAGAAGCCTTGTTCGAATAAATTAAAATATTACAAGAATATAACAAAAACGTTAATGTTAAAAGAAGCCCTAATTTACATTCAACTGGGGACGGGAGCGGTAGACTCCGGGTCTGGTTTTAGGGCCCTCGGCCGATCGACGGTATAATCAGCGCGCCTCCCCTCGTCGCGGTCGTTCACACACAATCGACGCGCCAAGCGCCATCGGAGCCCTACCTACGCACGACAACAAAGCATCCACCCATACCCACCTAACAACCCCCGCTGCACTACTTCAACGACAAACTTCTCGCTGTACACCCAAACGATCAACTTTAAGTCTACCCGATAAAGTCTAACCTCGAATGCGCTGTGAACACGCAGGCGTTGCATTAATCTCGATAACTGAGCTCTGAGCGTATAAAATAGAAACTAAACGCGAACAAATAAAGTTGAGAGTCTATCGAAGGCGGGCGCCGTCGCTAGGTACGCAATGTGCACTCGATTGCGGGAAACATGAATATTGAAAACCGCTCTTATGTCGTTTGCGCTAGATCAAATACACGTCAACGCCCGATGCAAACACCACGTGTTTACAAAAGCAATTGCAGATTACAACCGTCGTCCACGTTTCTATCGCGACAGAACTAACTTTGGAACACGTGTTTCTAACTCGCTAAAAGTTGTCAATATAACAATGTGTTTAAAGCGCGTTTTCTAATTATAATCCATATGATCGGGATTACTCGCGTCGTTCGTCGCTTGTCTTCTAATCGTAGAAAACGCATTAGCTTGATGAATGTAAGGTACGCATTAGATACCGTTTTGGAATTGGGAGTACGAAAAAATCGCAAGCAACTAATGGAAATCTACTGAAAACTCCATTTTGGTCGTAAACTAGACCGCTTGTGCCCAGCCAAATAAAAGAAATGTTAAAACGCGACCACAATTTTTCTTACGTCTTAACGATCGGCTCGTGTTCAGAGGTTGTAAACCCGTACCGGGAAAGGCCAACGAGCCAACAATGGACGCAATTCTGTCATAAAGAGCAGAATAGAAATAATTGGCGGTGTAATTTTACTGGATCAAAAATAGTTGTCTAGTAAATTTGTTTTCGTTTCCTCGTTGCTTTCCTCCATTAGGACAAAGTGACCTTCCCAACACAAGTAAGACAAAGTCATTGTGTGGTCATGCTTACAACATAAGCTCTTTGAGGCTATTGGGACATCTTAGTTTTTTTTTACTATAAATCTATTACAAAACGAGTATATCATAAGATTGTTGATTAACAGTGCTACGACTTTAAAGACAATAACTACAATTCTCGTTGTTTTTACGTCAAAAAGAATGCGTCAAGAACTAGCTTATTCATGCTAGGTATTTTTATTTAACAATAGATTTAGTGCACGTGTTGTTTTCGGCCTTTCAACGCTAGTAGATGGCGTCTGTTAATTTCCACACATTATAAATAGGTAATTTAACTAATCGGGTCGAATTGAATGCTTTCGTCGGGTTATTGTGGTGAGAATGGACAGTACGCCCGTGAAGATATTATAATGGGCTGCACTCGTTTTGTAGTCTATTGTCAACGTTTGTGCCTTGCCATAGTGCCCTGGATATGAATGCCATTAGATGCACTAGGCATTGGATATAGGACAGGTCAAATTAAAGTATAATAGAGAAAACTGTGGCCCACTTAAAACTGCGTATTTGTGATATTAAACACAGATTTGTGTGCTGAGTATTTTGGCTGAAAGTACAGAAACTGCTAGTCATGTGGCCCATAATCATATTTACACAACAGTAGTGTGGCGTCAAACAAAAACTCAGAGCAAGCTGCGGTAGATTTTGCTTAATTTTTCTTCAGTAGCAATAGAGAATGGTGCTCAAATGTCCTGTCTTGAGGTTAAATGCATGGCTATTTTGAATAAAAAAAAAAATATAATAATAATAAGTAGGCATGCCAGTTGGAATCGGATATAGAACCCGATTCCACCTGGCTTGCCTACTTAAAGACAACTTGCCACTGTTAAACTGTCAACTAAAGATGTATTTTAATAATCAATATCTAACATTATCAAAATAATTTTTAAAATAACATATTAGGGAACCAATTTGCATTTAATCTGCATTAAAATTGGAGTAATGGTTAAAATATAGCGCTTCCTGTAAAATATAGCGTGTCATTGCTTTTTATTAAATTTTATTCTAGAGCATAAGCGCAGATTAAAGTTAAGTACAGAAATACATAACAAAACATTCATGAATTCTAGTACGCTGTTGAGGTTTTTAATCACTAGATTGCTTTTGGTAACTACGGCTACCTGTCACTGCTCTTATTTTATTATATAAATAGAGTCCAGCTCAAATTTCGAAGCAATTGAGTGGTTAACTAGAACTCTCGCAGTAATAATTAGGGAATTTCATGATTATGAGACCAGGTGCTGAAATCTGGGATATTCTCTGTGCAATAACCCTAATAAAGAGCCACCCGTTTCATTCTTTGAGGTGCGCTGAAGACAGAAGAAAGTTTTAATTTTTTTTATTAAATCAAATGGCTCGATAGTGCAATCAGTTTCAAGACCAAAATGTAGATTAGATAATTGCGACTAACAAAGCAATAAGTTTATAAAAAACCTTTTGTTATGATATTTTCATTAATAATAATAATAAATAAATATCAGACAACAACACAAATCAACCTAGTCCCAAATTAAGCTCAAGAAGGCTTGTGTTATGGGTACTAGGCATTCAGTAAACACTTGTTTTTTTTTTCATTCAACAAACAGCGAATAGTTAGAATTTACAAAATAGAAGCAGGTAGGTACATTCGGCATCAAATGTAGCTGTACATTTTAATGAACAATTTGACATACATAAGTCAGTAGTAAATTGTTAGCTACTTTTGATGGTGACCAATTGACCATACAACCTGTAACAATTAAAGTTTTTATCCTGGCATATTCGATATAGCTCCCCTAATATTTGGCAAGCATGGCATTGTGAACTTTTTTCATTCATCTTGCATTGTTGTGTTCAATATAGTCTAAGATCCCTTTAAGAACGACCTTCACCGAGATGTTTATTTGATGAAATGTATTTTATATTTAACTTAATATGTCAATAAATATATTGCATATGGGTTGCCTAACAAATTTTAGTCCAGGGTATGTTTAATTAATGATTAAAAAAAATTTTTTTTTAAACATTTGATTATTAGATAAATTCTATACCAATCGAAAGTATGAAGCCCATAGAATATGCAAACGTTAGATTGCCTATTCTTTTCCCGTCACAACTATTGGGTAGCCAGGTTTAAACTGGTAAATCTATACTAGCATTTTGCAACGGTCTGATTATTGAATTGAAATTAAATAACATTAAAGATTATTTTATTATGAACACGGTGGTATAGGGTTGCCTGCGAAAAATCTGTCCAGAATTCCGGTTGTCGAATTTTGAAAAGTAAAATATTGCAGCGAGTGAATGTGTGCGACTGAGAGGTCCCAACCAAAACCATCCCATACGATAGAAGAGGACACAGCATAGCAGCTGTTTGAAGTCCGCCCATTTAAAAAAAGAGAGTGCGCATGCTATTTGTGCTTGAAAATGAAAAGCACAGCGATAGACTCGTATATGCTGTACATTATTTTGGAGTAGTTTATTATTAAAATAGATAAATAGTTATTTAACTTTTTTTTTATCAATTAATTAATGAAACAATGAACTTTATTCTGCAAGTAGGCCACAAGGGCACTTTTACATGTCTGAGTCTATCGACATTTCACAAGAGGTGACCACTGTTGAGAAGAAACTCCGAAAGATTAGATATATTAGATTTGTTTTATTCTACTACCTATGTTTCTACTTGAATCACTTAAAATTAATGCCGTTTAAATACTTTTCACCATTGGTTAAAATTCTCCAACATTTAAAAGTATGAGAATATCTGAACACCATGATGACGTAGGCTTGTGTCAGTCACGTGGTTCGCGAGTCTCGGAAGAGAGTACCAGGCGGAGTATATTATTACATGAATTTTATTGTATCTATAGCGACAATCTCCTCAAAATAATGCACAGCATATACGAGTCTATCGCTATCCTTTTCATTTTCAAGCACAAATAGCATGCGCACTCTCTTTTTTTAAATGGGCGGACTTCAAACAGCTGCTATGCTGTGTCCTCTTCTATCGTATGGGATGGTTTTGGTTGGGACCTCTCAGTCGCACCCATTCACTCGCAGCAATATTTTACTTTGCAAAATTCGACAACCGGAATTCTGGACTGATTTTTCGCAGGCAACCCTATACCACCGTGTTCATAATAAAATAATCTTTAATGTTATTTAATTTCAATTCAATAATCAGACCGTTGAAAAATGCTAGTATAGATTTTCCAGTTTAAACCTGGCTACCCGATAGTTGTGACGGGAAAAGAATAGGCAACCTAACGTTTGCATATTCTATGGGCTTCATACTTTCGATTGGTATAGAATTTATCTAATAATCAAATGTTTAAAAAAAAATTTTTTTTAATCATTAATTAAACATACCCTGGACTAAAATTTGTTAGGCAACCCATATGTAATATATTTATTGACATATTAAATTAAATATAAAATACATTTCATCAAATAAACATCTCGGTGAAGGTCGTTCTTAAAGGGATCCTCTACTAATAGCAGAGGGTTCTTTGATATGTTTTTGAATAAACTTGCTAGGTAAGTACCTATGCGGTTTTAGTTTTCTAACGATGATTGTCATCACTGGCTGAAATCTACAGGTTTAAAATGATTTACAAAAGCCCGTACCTGTATACCCTGTGAATTTCACTGTGATGAAATTCCAAGCGAAAACAATGTAGCCTAAAAAAATACCACGCTAAACCCCTGAAAATCAAATCAAATTAGCACGAATAAAAATGAGATCCCGCGCATTCCGGGTGCGGAAATTTACAAAGTAGACTAGGATTTAGATAAGGTAGGATGTGACTCACCATACGACTCCGAAGGCGCCGTAGCCGATGGGCCGGTCGGGCTGCACGTCCGTGGGGATGGCCGGCGTCTGGTAGTAGGGCGCCGCCGCCGCCAGGATGGCGCCCTGCGACGCGGTCGGCGTACCGCCCTGCATCAGCGACATTGACACACTCATTGACACGCGAGAGTGCCGCGCGGGGCCGGTCACTGCCGCCATCCAACCGCTCCGCGGCGAGCCGTCACCGCAGACTCATCACAGGGACCCTACGACACCCGCACTCCGTTCCGGTCACCAGCTCGCACCCGAGATCCACGCGACGAGATCACCGGCTGCTTCTTTATTATTCATGCTCGAACGACTATGCGGGAATCACTGAACGCACACACACGACGGGATACACCAGAACGATTTCACCAGTTATTTCACGCACGCAACGGTAAGTTTTCAAACGTGTATGCAAGCACGTGCCTGCTCCTTCGATTCCAGACCAGAATTTCTGGACAAAGAAGGAAACCGTGACGTTTCTCCTGGCGCTACGTAAACGTCCACGCGCCACGAGAATCGAGCGAGACTGGAAGGGAACGCAAGAACGAGAGAGCAAACAACAATGGCGACGACGCGATAAACAGCTGCTTCGCTTGGCTTGGATTCGTCCGCTGAATGAAATAGAGCACTGCGCCGCACCGAATTCTAGCTTCTTTTAATAACAAATACGACCTCAACCTCAACAAATAGTATGAAATTATAATGGTAAAACGATGAATCTGCATTATTCATTATTATGATATTCCATTTCTAGATAGTAAAAGCTTCTGCATTATATATGAGCATGCTACAAACCAATGTTATAATAAAATTACTAAAATTACAATATTAACTAATTATAAAAACGGTATAAACTCACGTAAAAAAAAAAAAAAATGTCAGGAACGGCCCGACATGTTTCGAACTCATTTGGAGCTCTTCATCAGGGGTAGCTATCCGTGCTGCAAATTGGACGGCGCTCGAATTTCGACCGAGACGGTGGTTGGGCTCTACCTCCAACATGGAAACCTGTGATTCCGGCGTTAAAAAACATCTCGCGTTCAGACCATGTTGATACAATAAGTCAAGTGTGCGTGGTATCAGTGGGTAATAGTGAAAATGCAGTGACAGACAGTCCAGTAGTGACAGCGCAAGAGCCCTGCCCTCTTAGAATAATAACGCCTAGAAAACCAGTTCACGCGCAACGGTGAGGCCACTAAAACTTAGCCAGAAATGGCTAAAAGTGCCGATCGGCTTGTCAGTTGCAAGGACGCGTAACAAGTGTAAAGAGCTCCCACATTTTCAATTATTATGGCGGTTTGTGCAAGGATAGGGTGTCACAATGCATCTGATAAAAAGGATAAACATGCCAAGACAACATTTCACTCGTAAATATTATTCTTTAACTCGTATTTTTACGTAAAACAGTAATCAAAACTTCATATTTTCTATAAGCGGCATGACAACATAGTGTTTCCAGTGTAAGGGTTTTTTTTTACCCATAATTTTGTCCTGATGACTTATTTTTTGGGAGTCTATAATTAAAAATACAAATATGAAAAATTAAGAAGATAAATCATTTTTTTATCAAGTTTTTATTTGACTTGCCGTGTATGTTTGAGTATGTCTGGGTAAAATATTGTAAATCAAATTTGAATCGAGTTTAAATTTTGTACACCTGTTTAAATCAAGAGACAATGCATTACAGTGTTTCAAGTCAACAACGGGTCTATAATTCAATTAAAATTTAGAATGTCACCAATCACCACTGGCAAGAGTATACCCCAAATTTCAGGGGAATGTGATTGCGCTAGCAACATTATTGCTGTGTTTGTGTGCGTATCGCCGCGTGTAGATACGAGTTGTTCACAACTACATGAATCCATTTTATGCCTCACGTGCGGCGCCTCGGCCGTAAGAAACTATCCTTTTAGGCGTTATTATTCTAAGCCTGCCCTCCCCGCGCCGCGCTATTTGCGCGTGCGCAGAGGGCGGCAAGAAGAGCGATTAAAAGCGCAGTGGGTCGCGAGTCGCGTAGCAGCACGGATAGCTACCCCTGATGAAGAGCTCCAAATGAGTTCTAAACATGTCGGGCCGTTCCTGACAATTATTATTTTTTACGTGAGTTTATACCGTTTTTATAATTAGTAAAGATGTTTCACGATAGTTATAATAACATTAATTACAATATTTCGAAGAATTCAGTAGGTATACCAGAATAGTATTGGTTGAGTTTGCTTTTTTTCTTGCCGAATATGTACTTCTTGCCAAAATCCTGTAGACTGCAGCATAGGTGGCGCCCGCTACTTGAAAGTTCGCTTAACCCTACTTGAAATATTGATAATAACTACCTGACGAATGACAACCTATCCTTTGAATCTCGAGATTCCGATGGTCCCCGGTGATAAACTAAAACAAACTATTGTCTATACATCTTATGTATTTCGTTTCTTAACATATACTTTTCCTTTCTAATTAATTGTACGTTTCTTCGGTAAAATAGATGTTGAAATGATATTGCACGTTTGAAAAAAGTTTCGCTGTAAATAGAAAAGTACCAATGTACTCCTCTTTCCTATAAATTAATAAAGTATTACAACCCACAATAGGCTTCTTAACTCACATTAAATTAAATTAATTTCTATACCATAATCCCAAGGCAAAATAAACCTTAATTAACCGTATATTTATCAGTCCATAAAAGATGGCTGTCACACGTTATCTGTTTTATTTTTCACTTTAAAATTTTACCTAAAAGGTAACTGTTTATTTATGAGATTACATTAAAACTGAAATCGTCATTCGGTGGAGTATAGATAATTAATCAAATCTTCAAAAGCCTGAATGATATTACTTATCCGATCTCTTATCCAATAACTGTAGTGTTGTCGTGGTAATTAGTATTAATTAATGTATTTGAAGTGATAATAAAATGACAATGTATTTATGTAACCTATTTTTAAGGACTAAGAACTAAAATAATAATAAATTAGATTGCCATGTAAAATAATATATATGAATAAACGATTAAATAGTTTTTTTACTAAATTCTTTACATTAAACCAAGATGACTGCTCCACGTGCGCGCGTGGAACTTCAAGACATCTAAGTGTAAGTGCACGAAATAACTATATTTTTTATTTTGTATTTTATGTATTATTAGACATAAAACTGAGGAATAACTGCAAAGAAGAAAGGTGCTCATATACCATAATCTATCTCTGTATAATATTTTTTTACAAGCCCAGTTACGTCACAGCACAAATGACGAAAAGACAAAAAATTGGATGATGGCGTTTTCATCTGCACATTAATTTTCTATCTTTAAATATTCTATTCTAATTTTAAAATATGGCTTCCATCAGGTTAGTGATGATTTTGCCAATTTCAAGTTTGCTCGTAGAGCATGCCGTTGTTCGGTGAGGTTTTGCTTTTTGTAAAGTGATAGCGGTTTACAAAAAACCACGCGGACTATCAGGCCTTGACCCAGGAAGGGCTATGAACGCTTCAAGTTGAATTCTTCATTAGCTATTCACTCATACGTTAGATCACTGCACAATACGCTATCAATACTACACATTGAACAACAAAAATGAATAAATAATGAACAACGCAACTTAAACGCATGCGGCCATCTTAAGTCACAAACCGGAAATCCTATCTTTAAATAAATAATATGATTATATTTCAAAAAAGGGTCGACTATCTTATTTGAATGGCAGCACAAACGTTGACATTTTAATCGGCGCACAGGCCTGACAGCAGTAGAGCGCCACCTACCGAATATTTTAAAACCAAATTTGCTAGTAACGTTCCCATGGCGACGATCGGTTAGCATTCCGCGCCAAATTTGAATTAAGTATAGCTGGGAAAATGGTTTTTTTCTGGCTACAGTTCAAATAACATCACAAGTCGAGGCAAATCTTTAGAAACTTCATCGTATTTATTATTATATAATATATAATATACATCTTATAGTATGTAAATATATGTATCATTGTATTTATGGTAGTTAAGTTATTTAATATACATGTATTCACTTGTATCTTGAATACTCTCCGAACGACTAATTTTCTACTCTGCACCCACTTGAAGCATCTCTGTTTGGCCCTATGGTTGACTGGTAGAGAATGCCATTAGGCATTAAGTTCGCCATTTGTACTGACTTTTGTTTTGTGCAATAAAGTTTAAATAAATAAATAATAAATAAAATATTAAACGCTGCTCGTGTTTCCTATATAGGCCAAAAGAAGTAAAATTTAAATACAGGAATTTTAAAAAGGGCTTTTAGCTGTTTATTTACCGACAAATAAGTACTTCAAAACTTTTAAAGCATAAACGTAAAAGTAATAAGGCAGAAATTGTTATTTGTGCAACAAGAGAGCAAAGTTGTTTTTGCAAAAAACTTTGCTCTCGTGTAGCACACACAACTTTTCACCTCGACAACGAGCACATAGGTTCGACTTTTTGTACTTTTTCTTCGGCGTGTGTTTAAACGCCTACCAAATATGTTGATAAATTACTTCCAATAAATTCTTAATACTTGCCAAAACGGATGAATTAAAACTATTTTTTATTTTCGGAGCGAATATTTACAAAACTGCTGACTTTATCAAAAAATAATGTTTGGAGACCCCTGTTATTTTCAAAAGAACTATTCAACGACACCCCACCCCACACACTAGTGTGGAAACGAAAAAAAAACCACCACCACTTTAGGTGTTCGAGAGGTACCCGAAAAAAATTTTTTTTTTTAGTTTTTTTTACCGTTTTGTCGGCGTGATACATACCCATACTCGTACCAAATTTCAGCTTTCTAGTACTAATGATCATGGAGCTAAGCCGCGGACGGACAGACGGACATGGCGAAACTATAAGGGTTCCTAGTTGACTACGGAACCCTAAAAAGACACAATTATTTAAACATTCGGTCGTTCAAAACAGTATTTTGTAATAAAAACTTCTTTGAGTAAGTATTTTTTTTTAATCCTTTTGGTAAGTACAACGCGTCGACCGGAACGTGTTCTTATTCGAAGTCGGATTCGAAAATCGAATTTCGAATCGATATGTCTTTATCACTCTCTTTTTCATATAGATATGAAAGAGACAGAGTGCATCAAAATTCGAATGATTCAAAAAATTAACCTGTGGCTGAGAAATGACAATTCGTAGTCAAAAATTTAAAAAAATTAAAAAGCTACTTTCTACTCACGCTCGAAACAAAATCGCATTTTGTTCACTGGTATCTCGCAGCAAAGCCGCCATGTTTGAGCTGGTGAGGTGAAAATTCTTGTAAACACTTTCAAACAGACTTGACAAGTAAGATTTCATACAATTTTTTATCTAAATTTTTACTGGGCGTGGGATCACGTTGTTTATAACAAAATGTCGGGTTCAAGGTTCAAATAGCCGAGAAATGTCCACTACTTACTGGATTAAACAAACGTCTACCAAGGATCTCGATGAAAACCTATTTGGAATAAGCTTTTGTTTAGTTTTACATCAAAGAGTAAGGAATACATACCTAGTTTACTCTAATGAGAAAAGAGGCCATGTTTTTTAGGGTACCAGGAATAATACTATAACCCGGAATAACAGGCTTTTGAGTTAGGTATTCTCTCTGTTCTGATCTTCGTCACTTCTATGAAAGTGCGCCCAATTTATATTTTGTTATCGAAGGCAACAGATCTTTGAGTAATTACTTAGTGCTTTTTATTCCGAGTCCAAGGAACACAAAAGTTCCATAATATTCTGAGAAAACTCTTATGGTTATGGCGAAGTAATGCTTTGTATTTTTATTCTTCTTCGTATAATGCCTTTCCAACTAGCGAAGGTTTTGTTAGTCATCAATAACAATATAGGTCCTCCCGTACCTCAGAAGCAAAACACTGTATATGTATACATGAACTTACAACGTTTTGCTTCTCAGGTACGATGCCTCTCAGCCCGACTAGCACAAATACGCTTCGCGATAATTGTCGCGCGACATAGCATCACTCGTCATTCTCTCACAGTACAGCGAAGAAAGAGATAGGTAATATTTCTCGCGCGAGTAAGACTCGCGCGTCACAGTTAAGCTAGAGGTCTAGCACCTCTAGCATACTGCCGTGGTAGAGCAAAAGGTCGTATCTTTATTCGGATGTCATAGTAAGATACGTCCTTTTACCGTAGCATGGCAGTATAACTATTATTTATTTCTGTTAACTTCCTATTTCTCGCTCGAGATAATTTCCCGTCTCTTTCGGTGCAGTAATGTAAAAGAGTGATGGGTAGCGCTATGTCGCGAGGCAAGTCACGAAGCATAGTTGTGCTAGACGGAAAGGTATGGTCATTTATCTCGGTCTTTGACGAGTTGGTAAAACTGCGCTAAACTTGTCACTCTAGTTCACATTCTAATGACAAAAAAAAAATTGCTTTGGATAAGATTATTGTAATAGGAGTCACTCAAAACTACATGAGAGCGAGATAAATGGCACAAAACTAATAGTTTGTTAAGATAAAGGTAAGGAAATATCAATAATAGTCGAATGTAATAAATATCAATTATATTATCACAGAGAATCACATTGTGTCATACAACATATTTACGTGGCTAGTACAAAATTGTTCTTATAATGATTCATGTCAGAGTACATGTATATTAGTAAATACCTAAAAGTTACAAAACAAAATGGAAACACCACTACAAAATACAATCTTTGTTGAGGGTTAGATTCTATCTAAAAGTAGGTTTTGATACTATATACAAACAGGGTATGATCGCATTAAGTTAACTTTTCAAATCGGCAATTTCTAAATATAATAGCAATTTCTAGTTAACTTTTTCAGCTTTCACAACTGATAGACAACTTCCTTACTTGAAATCAGTTAGTAACCGTTAAAACTGCCACAACTTTCTGCGGCAGCGAGACACCCATACCGCGCACCGCTGCCGCTTGCTGCTAAGACCGAAGTCATAGCCGTCGATAGCGCCATTATAGCGATTACTCTTTTACGATTTAACGAAATATTTATACGCTAATTTCAGAAAGGTTTGCATTGTCCATTTGTGCTTACAGCTTGGAACTTTTCTTTCAAGTTTTGGTGTTTCGGGTCGTTGCCGTTTTAAGGAGTTACCAAAATGCGATCAAAGGAAATTGCTTCTGCTCGACACTTGTAAATACATATCTGTGCAATATTGCTACGCCGGGACCACACGCTTGCCAAGCCTCGACAAGCCTACAGGACACAGTTATATGTTAAGAGTGTGCACGATGTAGTTCCGTCTCATTCTAACATATAACTGCGTCGTGCATGCTTGCCAAGGCTTGGCCCTGGCAATACAATTCTCTACTTTTCTTAGTGTTACAGTCAGCAAAAGTAGCTAAGCATTGTAATGCACACGCTCACAATGATATGTACAAGCCTTATTCTCTAGATAACAGAATCTGTCTATCATATCATTTTGAGCACCTGGCGTACTTAGCAACTTTTGCTGCTGATTGTACCATAACAACCGATGGCATCGTTCGATAGTAGAAAATATTTGTCGACGCCAAAACTGCTACACCAAGCTAAGACGTTAATTGCCATGGGTGGAGATCGATCTATTAGTGTGGCAATACCTTTATCGAATCACCTATATAAGATAAATAATAGAAATGGATTTACGAGCGTCGATCAGAGCCGAAGATAGTAAAATCTGGCATGAAAATAAATTGCACTAATGTAAGGAAATCAACGATTTAAATTCATTCAGAGTAATTAACAAATCATATATTTATATTGTATAAATAACGGGATTTTTGCCGATAAGTCTGTCACTGTCAAAGTAATTGGACATTTTAGCACCCGGTCGCCAAAATTGCTCACGATATTTAGGATACGTTTCCACTGGACAGAGCAGAGCGTGTTTCACTAAGAACAGTGCTCGAAATCTCCACTCTACGTCTTTGAAAACAGTGTGATTGATAAATTCAAGGCCCGCTCCGTCCAAATCCACGTCAGTGGAAATGCACCCTAAGCCCCACATAGTTTGGATGGATTAGATCTGATTACTTTTGACACTAACACTGTACTTGTACGTTGCGCAAACCTCCATTATAAAGTTAATTCACAAGTTGTCACTATCTACGTTGAAAGTACTATTAATGGGCGTTTGTGCAACGAGGCGTAAATCTGCGTTATAATGTAAAAAAAGTACTGACCAACTTAACTTACTTCATATTTTCGTTATCTTAAGAAAGCAACATACATTACTTATAATTATTTACAAAAACACGCCCTTAAAATATGTCGTATAGAGATTGGCCAACTAATGGTTAATTTGCACATTAAATATCCTCCAGTGGCATTGTTAGGCGTAAGCGAAGCCGGCAGTTACCGTAGCACAACTACGCTTCGCGAATCTTATCGCGCGACATAGTATCACCCGTCACTCTCTTACAGTACTGTACAGAAAGAGATAGGTAGTATATATTGCGCGAGAAAGTGTCGCGTCTCACAGTTGTGCTAGAGCTGTAGAATGTAATAGCTTTAGGGGCCTCGCGCTTATTGGGGCCTCGCGCTTATTGGGGCCTCGCGCTTATTGTGGCCTCGCGCTTATTGGGGCCTCGCGCTTATTGGGGCCTCGCGCTTATTGGGGCCTCACGCGTATGAGCGAGGCCCCTATGCCCTTTCTGTGGACATAATATGGAACAAGTACGTAGTGTTACGTACGTACGTAGACTATCACGTTACAATGGAGAATGTTAACGTTTTTAGATAAATATGTAGCTTTGAAGCCTTTGATAATACGAATTAATCTGTATAATTAGGTTTGTCATACAATCAAAATTAGCTGAATTATGAGTGTCCAAAGTTCAGTTTTCATACAAAGTTGATGCTGTAGTATGACGTCAAAGTGAAACATCCCACATTGAAAAAAAAAAAAAATTTTTTTTGTAATTTCGTGGAAATAATTTATAGATTATGTTTAGAAGATATAAAGATAAATATGTATCATTCCTCCTTATGAAATTGCGACATAGTAACATTCTCCATTACCTCCATATGCAACAATCTTATCAAAACTTTGGTGAGACAATTTATTTACTGCATTAAGCGGCATGCACTCACGTGAAATTGTCAGGAAAGGGCGTACACCGGCGCGGCAACTTTGTCACTGCTACCCAGTCCCTGATGAAGATCTCCATACGAGTTTGAAACATGTCGGGCCGTTACGGACATTTCACGTGAGTGTAAGCCGCTTGATACAATAACGTCCAATTGCGTTTACAAATGGGCATTCAGCGGTGTCTTGGATAGTGCCTCGCTGATGTAACTTCGCCAACCCACGTCTTGATGATTCTGCGCTATGCCACTGATCTCGGAATTCTAATCCACGGCATATTATACAATATTTGCATAATACATATATTTTCTTTGATATAGTAGGATACTCTTACTCAATTCCTTTAGTTTGCCGATAACTATTCCACAGAAAAATAAACCGGTCAACAATATGAAAAGTTAATAAAATGACATTATTGTCTATGTACACAGGTTATAGACGGGTTGACTTCGTATTATATATTATAAAAGAAATAGCCCCCAACTTCGCTCGTAAATATCAATATATAACCATATTTTACAGTCTGACAAAAAAGAGTAGAAATTAAAAAGTGGCAATACTGTAGTGTCGTCCCCGTTTTCTAAGATTGATTAGAAAGGGACGACACTAAAGTATTGCCACTTTTTAATTTTTACCCTTTTGTCAGACTGTAAATCTGCGGTCGAGCTAAGTACAGTGCGTGAACTGTCAGAGTGCGATTTATACCTGTCTCGTTCGCTCTTACGCAATCCAGATAGCAACCTTCCAGTTTTCACCCAAACAGAGCTTTTTTTGTTCTTTGTGAACGAAGTTGAGGTCACCTTTTAGTAGACATATAGATATATGGAAACATTCATTATATGTAACACGCACACACATTATACAGTACTTAATCCATGACAGTGATCTAACATTAACTAATATAATAACTAACATTCCTAACAAATACAGTATAAATAATTCGTATCAGTAATTTTAGGCTTCAACAAAATGTCAAATCAGATTGCAGTCCCCATAACAACTGAAGGTAACTTATATTCTACACATGTAAATATTATGGTTCTATAGTTCAAGAGGGGGATTTACTTCGATACATTGATTATTATTATATTACCATATAAGTTATCTTCATTGGTTATACATATAATATATGTGTACCAAGGTCCGATATACACTTGTGGAAAAATCCTGAAAAGTAAGACTTACGTTCGAGTCGTTATCCTTATAGTCTAGTATTTTTTCTGGTTATAAGTCGCTGATATACAGTTTTCATACACCACGCTTTAGTATCCGATATTCTCGGTGTTGAATATTGTAAAAAATCTTGTGATATAAATCCTATACTGACGCATTGGTTATTTGTCTTCTCGGTTTTGGTGCCAGTTTAAGATAAAAGTGTCATAACGATTGTAACAATGGTAACGGATATAGAGTAATGATCTATGTATGGAGAGTAGGAGATAACCAGGAGTACTATTTGACCATAGTTATGCAGAAAGCGACCAAAGATTTTTTTTCATTTTTGCATTAGCAAAAAACGACCAAACTCATTCATTGATCAGCATTTCTCAAAAATTATGCCAACAATTAAGACAGAAATTAAGGTCCAATATAATTTTCCTATTTTGTTACCAATTTTCTTTGTGATTTCCAATACATTGATATCAGATTATGTATAATTAAAAAAGTATAAGCATAGCAGAACCTTAATTGTCGAACATACTAAAATAATTGGTAACAAAATAGGAAAATTATATTGGACCTTTTTTGAGAAATGCTCTGATTAAGACTTAAGTCACTTTGACAAAAAATCTACGCTGGTCGCTTTCTGCATAACTATGGTCATTTCTTTATAATATATTGAAAAGTGGGCGCTTCTGTAGTAAATAGTAGTCATGTTGCGTAGTAACCGCATGTTTATACATTTAAAAAAAAAGTTATCGTGAACTAAGTTATGCTCTCCTGTATACACTGTGGCCTTTAATAACCCGAAAGATTTAAACCACGTATTTTTGACGACAATACGAGTAAATAATGTTATATCAACATGGGTCTAATTATGTGTCTTAATTAAATTACTATTTCAGTACAAATTAAATCATATTAATTGCCCGCTTCTTTGTGAACAAGTCTTAAGTTGAAGAATAGTTAGTATAGCGAGCATGACACTTCACGAATCGCTCCGAAATCATACGACGAACGGCGAATGCCATGACTTGTGTTCTATGACAAGAAGTGTCAAGTTATCGCTGTCTCAATATTACAGGGTTCTATGTTTCACTTTTGACGAGTTCAAATTTGAACATTGGCATAATGACTTGAATTAAGGTGTGTTAGACTAGAGATTTTTTAACTTTTGATTTGTTTTAAATAATTTATATCTCCTTAATTATGAGTTTTTGGACTATATATGTTACATAAGTTTATATACTCTAATTAGGCTCTAGTATCGTTAGCTTAAATCTTTCGGGTTATTAACGGTCACGGTGTATACTTAATGGAACTAAGTACGAACTACTCACCAAAATATTTTATTTTTCAACTCGACACAGTTCACTCCGTCCTAAAAGTGCGAATTTATACATACTATCTTGCTATTCTAGCGCTGTCACATATTGCGGACTATGAATGCAGACGGTTAACCGATTTGTATGAAAAAAAAACCGCGGTTCCGGTTAAAAATCGAGTTTTCCCCCCATGCTGAAAATAACCGATTGCACCCTTTATTGCGGACGGCATTGAAAATATTATTTGCTCCTTACCGCTGAACACTGAAATATTCTCACATATAAGACATTGCTTCTTATATTCTACACTCCATAAATAGATGTCTTACAAACAGTTATCTTCATACCGCAAAAAAGTTGTGTGTATCGGACCGAACCTATTCCTGTCAGAGACATACAACTGAACAAAATACAAAGGATCAAATGTACTGCAGAGTTTGCTACGGTAAGGGTGAAGCCAAAATAGCGTAATTAGAGTCGCGTAATTTCGGTCGCGCCCTACTTAGTGTGACGTGATCACGTGACATGATGTATGGCGCGACCGAAATTACGCGACTCAAATTATGCTCGTCTGGCTTCACCATAATACAGCGCGTCTAGCACAACTATTGTTCGTGACTCATGTCGCCCGCCCCGTCACTCTCTCACAGTACTGTACAGAAAGAGATAGGTAGTACATCTCGCGCGAGAATGAGTCGCGTGTCACAGTTGTGCTAGAGGTGCAGTAGTTGGTACAAAAAACTATACATATTATAACACATTCGAAAATATTTTTTAAATCAGTTCCCAGCAGTAGGTAACCGTAACAAAAAAAGGTTATCTCAAATAGATATTTTCTTCATCGTTTTATGCACATAATACTTTCCATATTTAAGTGATATCACTGTTATCAGTTGACTTTGAAAGATTTCATTTAATGGGCTCAAAAGCGAGCATAAACTAAGTGGATCGGGTCGAATCAATACAACTGTACTTTATACGAAACATTAGGATTGCCTATTTTCATATTACGAACACAGGAGTCAAGCGTGCTAAATACTGCAAAAAGGCAGTTGCTAAGTTCTGAAGCCACATCGATGCAGCTGTAAAAAAAGTGAGATGACTCTAAACTCTCTGGAATTCTAGATTCGGAGAAGTCATTTAGTGTACCGACGAGGATATAAACGTGTAGTATGTGATATTGTTTTAAATAATTAGACACTAAAGCCGGATATGAAATATGCCCGAAAGAAAACACATTTTTGGCAGAAATAATTCACACGCTACTCTGCCGCGTGAAAAACGTTACCAATCTCTTTAATTTCAGTACCATACCAAACGACAATACGTGTTGATATGATGCTGAGTCGCATTCGGCAAATAGCACTAACATAAATATAAATACTAACGAACATTCAATCGTTTAGTAGTCAATCTCGAATTATGTCAGCGCTATAGAAAAAACCCGAGTACATTAGCAATTTACGGGCGAGTTGAAAGTGAGGCGAGCGCGGAATGATTTCGTCGCGAGCGCGCAGCGAGTTTACTGAGAATACAATGTGGGATTCGCATATCGCTTTCAACTCGCCCGAAAATCGCCAGTGTGCCTGAGTGTATAATGTGGGTACCTCGCTTTCAACTCGCTCGCAAATCGCCAGTGGTTCAAACAGATGTAAACAATCGTAATTCTATTTCCTGGCACACTTTCTAAACTACTATAGTAGCCTCGTTGAATATATTCCATTCGGACTCGGAGTGCTGTATAGAGAAAATTCCTTTAAAAAAATTGTAAAGGAATTTTCATTCAGTAATTGGAGTCAATCAAAGTAGTAAATTAATAGAAAGCAGGTCTTGCAACAAGTGTTGCTTCTGATAGTTCGTTAGGTTGAATAGATTGAAATAGGTCAATTTAGGTAAGCGGCAGTTTGGCGTCCAGCCCATCTTTCTGGGGTGTTTACTGTATCATTCGTTCATTTTCACCAGTCCGGACCGTCAGTCAGTCAGCCAGAGAGAGATACACGATCATTCTCTCGTCATTCTGACCAGAGTGACGTGAGACTAAGCGTGTTACCGCTGTCTAACCCCGGCTCCACACTATCGTGAAGTTGGCCGAAGTATGAGTTTCTGCAGCGAAGTGCACACTATCATATTCGCCCAAGCTCGGTCAACGTTTCGAGTAGTGTGTAACGTTTCCACTAAGGCATAGAGTAGCAGAGACGTGCGAAATAGCGTGAGCTGAAATGTGTATCTTGGCTTTGCTTCGCTTTTGTGATTGACCGCCTCTTAAGTCTTTTGCTACGGGACGTTTAAGACAACTCGAAACCTGTGTTACTGTTGACAGCATAACGTAACTTGTCGCGCAGAGTGCTCCTCTTCTGATAGTTGGGCAGCTTGAGTAGATTGAAGCAGGTGGACGAAGTGGGCAGACGGTTCAGAGGGTCCTTCTTGCGGATCGTGAAGAATCCACGGATTACGCTGCCTGTGGAAATTAAATACAGTTATCAGTACCTGTACCTACCTCCTGCTATTGCGTTTTGAGGGTTAATGTTTAGAAATATGTCCAGCACAACTGTGACACGAGAAACTTTCTTGCGCGAGATATATTAACACTTTGAACACCGGAAACCTACTGCATGGGCACTGTGCTCGTAGCGAGTTTTCGCTACATACGCATTTCCCGATTTTATCAGCTACACGCGTAGCGCTACGAAATCCTTGGTCGAATGGTCGCCAAAGTGTTAACTATCTCTTTCTGTACATACTGTGAGAGTGACGGGTGACGCTAAGTCGCGCGATAGTTGTGCTGGACGGGCAGGTCGTTAAGTGGCCATGGAACCACGCCGAGAAAACATTAACTGTCTATAAATTGGAATATTATTGATTTCGTAAAATATGATGCAACATTGAGAAGTCACACTAACGTCACATAGGAAATGCTTTGATACTAAAATTACACGGCGTGGCGCCATTTACAACGGGTCGAGGGATCGAAATGCAGGACCATGACAGTGTTCTTGAACGATTCTCACTAAACACACATTCAAAAAAATACGGAACCAAATAAACCACCACTAACTTTTGGACATAAACTAACCAAGGAGACGTGTTTTGACTACTGTTTTTTATGACGTCACACACCAGTATCTTTATAGAAACTTCATACTAACAGATCGTTTTTGACACTTCATAAAGAGTAGCCGATTTGAGCACCAGGGTTAGCATATCTCGCCGCGACTTCGCTGGTCGCGCGAGTCAGCATCTCCTGTCTTGCTCGCAGGGTATTGAAAGGAAAGTGACAGGTAGTATTACTCGTGCGACAAGGAGCCGCGTGTCACATTTATACTGTCATCAATAAACATCGAGGGCTCGTGGCATTAAGGTAGCACTAGTGATACGACATGCCTTCAACTAAAGGAGTCTTTGGATCGTTTTTAAAATTGAAAAGTCATATTCGTTACTCAAACTGCATCCAACAGGTAAACTGGTTTATCAAAAGCTAAAAACAGTATTATCAAAAATCCAGGATATATAACAGTAAATAAGTTTCTGTCAAAAATTACATTTTAGTAGCAAGCTTTTATAGCCGACTGTACTTTTCTTTGGATATCCATCAAATGCTCACTGAGACAATTCTAAAGAGCCCAAGCTCGGTAGGATTGCTTTTTCTATTATAGAGTTCCTATGGCCACCTTCCGGCTTCATCATCAGATTAGCCCCATGGTACCATATTATTGTAATGTCATCAAAGTTAAGTAAGTATGCAAAATTTCAGCTCAATCGGTTGACGATATCTGCTTCAAAATTGAGTTGCAAGATTTCACCCGAACAAACATACTTTAAACATACCATGCAAGTTAAATAAAAGCTTTAAAAATATCAATAACTTGTTACAAAACAAAGAAGTGGAAATCACAGAGAACACAAACAAAACACGCTGCAACAATACAGAAGAATGCTTTTCTTACCGATCACTTCCGTTAAAGTTGAAATATAATTTTCGTATACCAAGAGGATTTTCACAGAGAGAAGACATTGAATAACTTCTTACAATTTAGAACAAATATTAAATAACTTGAAAATATTTTTTTCTAATTGGTGTTCTTTTCTCGACTTGTACCTCACTCGTATCTACTCGTAAAAATAAGGCTGCATCACTAGTCTGTCAGAAAGGTCAAATGCTACCTGAATGCCACGAGGCCTCGATGTTTAGTCATCGAATACCGTATTGGTACATTACCTATTGTGTCGCCGGTGTCTTCGTCGTCGCCGACTTCGACGCACCGGATCGAGAACGGGGGCTTGAGATGCGCAAATCCGAGCACAGGCGGCTTGGAGCACGATGTTACGAACTAGAAAGGAAAGGTTACGTTAGAACTATAAAAGGATCTCTGTCCCAATTCAACTGGGGCTTAGATCTTTGTTCACACACTCCACTACTTAGAGAAAGCTTCTTTTAATAGATGGCGTTAGTGATAGTCTTGAACAATGATTTGTTCATGGTTTTGGGTAAGACATTGCATGTCAATAAGAGAGTTAGTTTAAGACCGACGGCGTACAGTCAACAAAAAATGTGGTCTACCATTTTTCGACTCTATTTTACATGTAATAGAGTCCAACAGTGGTAGACCACTTTCGTTGCTGACTGTACCTAAATGACTATGTAAGCCCAACTGTCCGGGCGCATGCGGCTATCGTGGCCAGCTCAGTCCCACTCGAGTTTGGCGGTTTTTGCTACAACATCAGCGTTTGGAGCGCAGCGTAGTGTTCCGGACGCGATCTATCCTTTTAACACTAAGGATGCTGCGCTCCATTGCGCGTTGGCAAAACTTGGACTTCTGACTCTCCGTGACCATGTTTGAGCACCACAGGCAGAATGCACATGTCGATGAGTTTGCGCTTAAGTATTAACTGTTAATAGAAGGGTTGAAGACTATACACAAAACATTGTTTCTATTTCTATTTCTCAAAGATCAATGCTCAAAGAAACATTTAAATGAGTTTACCGGTGGAAGAGACCGGGACACCAACCCGGTACCTCTGGATTACCGGTCCAGCGCGTTTACCTTACCGCCACTCTAACTCCCAAGCAACCTTTCGAATTTTTCCTTATGCTTTGTTTGTCCATCTTTGCATTGTTTTTTGAAAGGCTTTACACCTTTATATTGTTTTTTTTTTACGATCAGAAGTTTACATACCTACATACAACATACCTTAAGGAACATGGCGCGCTCGTTCTCGGTGAAGTCCCGCTGCAACACGTCCCAGAGCCAGCACACGACGCGGTGCGAGTCGTGGAAGCCGCCGTAGTATTGAGTGTGGCGACGCAAGTCACGCAGGTCCAATGGGACGTTGTCGCCACTTATTAGACGTTGAAGCTAGAAAGAAAAAAAGACACTAAGTTTTAGTTGAACAGAATAACTACATTGTATGTGACGAGCCCACCCATGTTTTTTTTTTAATGGGAGAGAATGGTGTGATACGAACAGATTATTAACAAGAAACGTACGATTCCTAGTACAGATAAGAATACATGGTAGCTTTGCTGAAGAACACTCTAAAAAAAATTAGAAAACCTTGCATGGGTTAATAGAGCAAAATCAATAGACCCATATGTTACACGATAAAATGAAAATATTAACGTTTTAATCTATGATGCAAGAGACGAAGCACTCAACTAGTAGCTTTACTTACCTCTGGCGTAGAAAACAGTGACAGCCATTCTGGATTTATAATGGTCCTAAAGCCTTTTATGAAAGCATTCGTCTGGTCTTTTATTTGCGTATGCATCCGGAAATGGGCCATCAGATGTATGTAGTTGATTCTGGAACAACGTAATGTGACTATTCATTAACTTGTACAATGTAAAATTAAATAGTAATCAAAACAAAACTGTAAAGGTTCCGTTGTAAACGTTTTTTTTTGCGTATCTCCACAGATGTTTATTAGTTTCACTAGTAACTAAGTTTGTTTACTCGTAAGTTAAGAAAAATGCTATCAAATCTTAAAGAAAGGCAATTTTAACCTATTTCAATTTGTAGGGCGGAAACAAAACTTGCAATTTGCATGTATAATTATGTAGTCCACGTGAGAATACAATCATTTGGTATTTTGGAGTTAATTTGATGGTGGAGACGGGACGCGGACATACGAACTCTTAAACAGCGCAAAATTAAACCATTTGATTTGAGTTCATTTTATTAGTCTTAATGAGCAATTAACTTGTGTAAGTACAGTCGTCAATAAATTTTTTTTTGGGTGCGTAGCTACGTGGCACAATAGATAGCACACACGATACTAATTTATATATTTATTAAGTCTCAAACTATGCAGTATAGTTACAAATAATTTATTACAGTGACACGCGTGTGTTAGCCGTGGTGGTGGCCGGGGAGTTTGGATTCATTCGGAGAATGCCGAAGTGAATTTTCGTTGAAGATTCCATATGTGGACTAGGCCAGAAACATTAGAAAAATACATATATAAAATGTTATGGACTTACTTGTTTTCGTTGGTGACAGGAATAGCCTTCCCGCCTGGTACCAGCTCGTGAGTCACGATCTCGCCTAGCCGTTCTTCGTCGACAGAAAACGTAAGCTCTAATGTTGAGATATCGCCCTGAAAATCAAAAAGTTTTATGGAAATTTTCAACTAGTGAAACAATGCTGTTCAGGATGGATGAAAATTATACGATACCCTGACTATAGCACCTTCAGTTCAGAGCCATTGAGGTATAGTCACCTGGAAGTGCTTGATGTAGGTAAGACTGCGGTACAAGTCTCGGTCGAGGGAGGGAAGCTCGTCGATCCAGCTGTAGAGCGCTTGGTTGGTTTGTCCAAGCACTTGGCTCAGGAAGAAAGAGGCGAATGGCACGTCTACCACGATACCCTGGAATTAAGAGTTCGGCATCATTAGTAAGAATAATAACATCGTGTACGGGCAGTCTCCCAATTTGTAATATGAAATGGATCGGGTACCTGATCCAGGTAGAGTATTCTATTGAAAAAATGTATATCGCTTATTGTAGCGATTTCAAGACGACAGGTTGTCGCACACTTAACCGCTCGGCACCGCCTAAACACGAGTGGGTCAGTATTCTTGCAACGCACACATCGGGTCGGGTCAGTAACGGCGCATGGCATGGACAACATGCCATCACTGCGCTGCTTGGTCGACGGACAACGAGCTAATCAGTTGAGGCGGTGCCGTTATAGTGCCGAGAGGTTAGGTATGCGACAACCTTAACGTTATCATAGACAACAATCGTGGAAAAGGACGATTTCTAATCGTATCTTACGAGTAGCTGGTTAGGTCCTCATTGACAGGGACCAAAAAACCTTATAAATGGGGACCTCCCAAAAAATCCCAGTAGGATGATAAACTATCAAAACCGTTATCATAGAGGATCGATTTTAATGCAAGTATATCTATCCTCACTTCGGACAGATTAAGTGACAATTAGGTGGTATGTAGAATGAGTTTGACCAGATATTCCTTAAGATCAGGTAATATGTTTACCTCGTAGACGGCTTTGCCCAGCATGCGGCCTATGAACTCGAAGAGCTGGAGATGGTTGTCCTGCAGGCAGGAAGTAGGCGAGGGGTACAGGCGCTCTTCGCTCGTCACTCGGAACAGGTTCAGTGATGGATCGAACACCCGTTTTATCGTCTCTTCCAAAAACTCTGCAAAAGTTACACTCATTTATAATTCTCTATGACCAAATTTTTACAAGTAAAGTAACCCAGTAAAACCACATTTATTGTGCTCTTGTTTATGAACCAGACATGCATGCCCTTGCCAATGTCCTTTAGCGCGCGACCACATATTACTACAGACTGTTCTCATTTTTATCCTCACAATAAGCTGCCTAAGAAATTAGCATACAATGTATATTTTTGTTCATCATCATCATGAGCCCGTATCAGTTCACATGCTGGACATAGGCATGGAACGCCACTGAGCTTGATTTTCAGCTCTTCTCCAGTTACCACCGGCTGTACTACGAATGTCATCGCTCCATCTGGTACAGAGCACCCTACACTACGTTTACCGATTCGTGGCCTCCAGTCTAGAACTCATTTGCCCCAGTGGTCGTCGGCTCTACGGCAGATATGACCAGCCTGCCACTTCAGCTTGCTTATTCGCTTTTCTTTGTTGTTTGTGTAAAATATGGTCGTAGGGCGTATGGTCGTAGGGCGTAGCGACGCACGCCTGCGCGTCAGTCTTTCACGAGTTCTCCGAATAAACGCGAAATATTCCTATGCGCTAGTGAGCCAATCACACTAAGATATGATTTTAGCTCGTGGTGTGTGAGCCAATTTTTATTTTGCTGTCGTCTTTGTTTTCTCAGATTTCAATCAAATCTGGTGAGTTGGTAAAGCTGAAACATAATGGAGATAAATTTTTAGGACATAGCATGACATTTAACTTATTATGGTCAGTATAAGCAACCTTTACCAACTCACCAAATTTTATTGAAATCGGAGAAAATAAAAATTGGCCCGTGTAGTGATCCTGTCTGGAGTATACACGGCGGACACTCACCCTTGAACACTCCATCCTGGTCGATCCCAGCCTCGTCAAGCCCCTGCTCGTTGATGAACCGGACCCGAACCTGGCCCTTTAATGCTCGGCTCGGTAGCGCGACCAGCTGCCGGTACCCGTCCTCCACGAGCCGCGCGCGACGAACCGTCACTAGAGTAGAGCGGCCGCCGCAAGCGCGTTCCGTCAGCCCTAGCACCACCTGAATATACACGGCGGACACTCACCCTTGAACACTCCATCCTGGTCGATCCCAGCCTCGTCAAGCCCCTGCTCGTTGATGAACCGGACCCGAACCTGGCCCTTTAATGCTCGGCTCGGTAGCGCGGCCAGCTGCCGGTACCCGTCCTCCACGAGCCGCACGCGACGAACCGTCACTAGAGTAGAGCGGCCGCCGCAAGCGCGCTCGGTCAGACCTAGCACCACCTGAATATACAAGGCGGACACTCACCCTTGAACACTCCATCCTGGTCGATCCCAGCCTCGTCAAGCCCCTGCTCGTTGATGAACCGGACCCGAACCTGGCCCTTTAATGCTCGGCTCGGTAGCGCGGCCAGCTGCCGGTACCCGTCCTCCACGAGCCGCGCGCGACGAACCGTCACTAGAGTAGAGCGGCCGCCGCAAGCGCGTTCCGTCAGACCTAGCACCACCTGAATATACACGGCGGACACTCACCCTTGAACACTCCATCCTGGTCGATCCCAGCCTCGTCAAGCCCCTGCTCGTTGATGAACCGGACCCGAACCTGGCCCTTTAATGCTCGGCTCGGTAGCGCGGCCAGCTGCCGGTACCCATCCTCCACGAGCCGCGCGCGACGAACCGTCACTAGAGTAGAGCGGCCGCCGCAAGCGCGTTCCGTCAGCCCTAGCACCACCTGAATATACACGGCGGACACTCACCCTTGAACACTCCATCCTGGTCGATCCCAGCCTCGTCAAGCCCCTGCTCGTTGATGAACCGGACCCGAACCTGGCCCTTTAATGCTCGGCTCGGTAGCGCGGCCAGCTGCCGGTACCCGTCCTCCACGAGCCGCGCGCGACGCACCGTCACTAGAGTAGAGCGGCCGCCGCAAGCGCGCTCGGTCAGACCTAGCACCACCTGAGAACGACCTAAAGGTTTACATACAAGCTAAGCTACGCCTATATAATAATACTAGCGACCCGCCCCGGCTTCGCACGGGTGCAATGCTAATAAATTATGCATGTATTATACATATAAACCTTCCTCTTGAATCACTCTATCTATTAAAAAAAAACCGCATCAAAATCCGTTGCGTAGTTTTAAAGATTTAAGCATACAAGGGACAGAGAAAGCGACTTTGTTTTATACTATGTAGTGATATGCGATTATAACGAAAGCTCTGGCAGTTCACCAATAACAACTAATTACCTACACCATAACATTGGTCGCTTCCATACGCAGGTCAACGCGAGTTGTCTTTGTTTCGTTTCTTCACAATCGTATTCCGTTCGGACTCACTAAAATGTTCTGTCACTGCGTTTCAAATCCTCGTATCTAGTAAGTATATTGACCCGGAGATACGAGCTTTGTTTTAAGTATTTGTTACGTGAGTATAGTTGTCAACAGACGATTTAAATGAAAAGCAAATAGTCTGATGTGGATGGATAGATAAATGTGTGCGTATTCAAATGTATTCAGGAAATTACACGGAAAATTGATTCGCTCCTCGAAAGACAAAAACAATTAATAAGTAAATACATTTCTAAATCTCTTCAAACGTGTAATAGGTATGCCGACCTTCTCATCTGCAACGGCGCGTCGGAACAACCTGACTCTCTCGCCATGAGCTATCATATGCGGAGTTTTCTGAACCAGCACCTGTAATTAAAAATCTTACGTGAAAAATTGTGACGTAGAAATACCATTATTATCCACACGTCCACAACATTCGATAACGTCAGTTAGAACAATCTAAAAAGTGTGGAGCGAGGCGAATAATTCTGAGTCTTGATGGCTCTCAATAGCCATAAAAAGCAATAACTAACCTGCTGCGGTTTCTTCCCCTTCTCCAGGTCAGCCATGAACTGTCCCTCGCGGATCTCGCGCACCAGCCAGTGGTTGTCGGGAGTGTAGGCGCGGCGGCAGTCGCGGCGGTACAGCACCAGCAGTAGAGTGTGGAGCGAGGCGAATAATTCGTTGCTTTGGATGTTCTTGAGATCTGATGACAATGTATTAGAATTATTATTCTTTGTACAACAATATCTTCACCATAAAACCTTTTATATGGCTCTGAAACCGTCTAAATGGCTTAGGTTATGATATCCGGTATTATAATAGGTCAAGGGTTGCAGTAATTAAATTTTTTTATCATTACATCGATAAAAATCTTATCATCATTATCATCATCATGAACACGAATATTTGTGCCTGGGTCATGGATGTTCTATGTATTTAAGTATTTATTTATCTATATAAGTATGTATATCGTCGCCTGGTACCCATAACACAAGCCTTCTTGAGCTTAATTTGGGACTTAATTAGGTTGATTTGTGTGAGGTTGTCTGATATTTATTTATTTATTTATTTATAATAATTGTCATCGACAAGATTATTTATAAGAATGCTACCTAGAGAATAAGTTTAGATAATTTTCACTTACCATAACGGCCGAATATATAAAAGAGTCAAAAGTTTTATGTATATTATACCATCATACGTACCATATATTCTGCGAATAAATGATGATGATTATGATAATATTGATATTTATAATCATAGTAATTTTTATTAATAGACATATCAAAACTACAGAGAAATAGGAATCAAATCAGGAAGATTGTAAGTAAATGAGGAATTCAGACGGTGATACGACGCTGAAGAGCGATCATTTTCAAATCTAAGTAGTTCGGTTTCTAGTATGATCAAAGAAGTACTCACCAAACAATTGATTCATTATAGATTTATAAACGAACATGTTCAAGAATTGCGACATGTTGATGAAGTCCTGCAGCTTGAACGGCTCCTGCTGCTCATACATTTCCATATCATCTAATATCCTGGAAATAATTCAATAAAGTTTAAGATTAAACATTTACTCATTAAACGTTTTTTAGGATAAACTCCACTACCCAAAGGTTGTCTGGAAGAGATCGCTCTTTAGCGATAAGACCGCCTGTTGTCTACCGTTTTTAATTTGTTTATTTGTAATTTCTTGTGTAAACGTTTTTTGGTGTGCAATAAAGCGTACTTGTATTGTATTGTATTGTATTAAAGTTATCCAATGCAGTAAACGGAATGGCTTAAAAGGGGCGTGGAGTGTGTAAGGTGGGACCTGAACAATTCCTTCAGACTTGTCGCACTCGGCAGCCCGGTTGCGGCAGCCAGTCGAACATAGGACAATGTATAGACGCCCGCGCACTAGGCAGCCACGGACTCACGTATACATAACTGGCTGCCGCGGCTTTGTTGCGCAGCTAGTGTTCTGATTTCTAGCGAATAAGCAGGAGGATGTAACTCCTCTGCTGTTGCAGGGGTCCATTAAGCTCGGGTTTAAGCTTTCTATTTACTTCGTACTAGTACGAAGTTTGGAGACGGCCGCTCTATGACGGCACCGCTATCCTAAGAAACCCGAGCTTTAGGCTGGCCGCAGACGTTCGGAATTCCGGTCCGGTTTCCGAACGAAATGACGTCAGCAAGCGAGACATCGCCATATGACAGACAGAGACAGAGACATCTTCTGACGTCATTCCGAACATCTGCGGCCAGCATTAGGGACGGTAATCGCTATCCATCCGGCGTTTGTCTGATCGTTTGTCTCCTATGTCATACAAAAAGAATGTGACACAAGAAATTTCGGTGATTGCTAAGATTTCGGGAACGGGTGTTTTACTAAACGCCAACAGTTCCGACTTCGATCGCTCTTATACTTTAAGGGCCAAAATCACTTTAGCCCCACTCCCGTAAAGCTATTATCGACACTTTTCGAGCATGAGAAATTCCAAAAAAATTGGGCAAGAGCGAGTCCGACTCGCGCATGAAGGGTTCTGTACCATCATCTTTAACAAGTTTGTTGTATGGGAGCTCCCCTTAAATATTGATTTTATTTTATTTTTAGTATTTGTTGTTATTGCGGCAATAGAAATACATCACCTGTGAAAATTTCAACTGTCTAGCTATCACCGTTCTTGAGATACAGCCTGGTGACAGACGGACGGACGAACGGACGGACAGCGAAGTCTCAGTAATAAGGTCCCGTTTTTGCCCTTTGGGTACTACGGAACCCTAATAAATACAAACTTACGTAACATAATGCGTCATGCAATCCGCGAAGAGTATCAACATCTGGAACTCCGGCGCAGACGTCTTAGTGTTTACAGCTAGGAGATCAAGAAACGATTTCAGTCCACAGTTTGGTCCCAACGTGCAAAGGAATTGCCACAGAGAGTATAATATTTCGTCTTGGTTGCAAAGACCTGAAAATAGGACATGAGAGAATAAAAAGAAAAATACCTACTGATTTAAACAAAAATAGTCTAGAGATCGAATACTTTGTCCTATTGTAAATAAATCAGTTTTTTTTTTATTAAACTTTTTGGTTCAAAATACAATATTGTTATGTTGCACGTCGTACCAGGGAAATGTCGTAAGTATTACAATTATAAAAATCTGGTATTACCAACCTCTCCAAGGACAAAAACGCAATTATATTAGTGTGTTGATTTTTTTTTCTCTGTAACATATTGTACAACATATTTTAGTGAGTTTTTGGTCTTACCTGTTAATATATCTAGCTTAACCTGCGTCATAGTCTGCAATGCCGTGTGGTACATCGAGCATATTAAAGCAGCTTTGGTACAATCGGGAGATCCTAATTTCCTGTAGTTTTTATTTGCATTAGCCCTGAAAAGATACATTTAAGTTAAAAAGATACTTCAAATAAGTAAATAGTCATGTCTATTTAGTTACCGATACAACGGGAGGGACGTCTTAAATCGGCAAGCGGTATAAAGGTTAAGAGAATGAATATAGGGTTGAATTCGTCGCAGTTTTCGGTTATTATTGAGTCTAAAACTTCTCCATATTCTGCCATTGGGTCCATCATCATCAGCTTGGTTTTCGCCAATGAGCAATTGAGCATATTCGTGGATTGTTACTCCAGCTAGTCCAATAGCATCCCACATTAAGCTTGTCTATTCGTGACATTCATATTCATCGCCTTATATTTATTGTTTTAAAGTTTCGGGTTTTATGTACAATAAAGTGTTTACATACATTCATATGGATCGCAAAAACTACACAAAACTGGAACATATTGGAACGTAGATTGTGAATGCTCTCATATAAGGAATTCGCAACAGTATTTTCAGATCCTTACCTATTAGTTCTAGCCTCAAAAGCCCTCCTAATAATCGCCGCAGGGTTATTGCTCTGCACCGGAGTAGAGGGCTGCGAAGGCCCCGCGCCTTCTTCCCCACTGACGCCCGCCTCCACCATCTCCTTGAGCGGAGTCGCGAGCATCTTTTTCAGCAGCGGAGCCCCCCACAGCAGGGACAGCTGGCTCCGCAGGTTGCCCATGGCGGGCGGGAGGTACGCGTCGAGGCCCTGCGAGAACCAGCCCAGCACCGGGTGCCAGTTGCTGAGGTTGCCCTTCTTGCACACCACGTATTGCTGGCAGGAGTCGAGGAACCGGGTTACGACCAGCTGTTGGATAAAGAAATGCTTTATGATATGAGGAGAAATTCTACCAGAGATCTATAATTTAATATAAGTAATTAAATACTTAAAAGACAGATCGTGTCCGAAACCGCATAGCTGAAGTAGGCAACAAAACAGCCAGGCTCAAGTGGGATTTGGTAGGCCGCGTTTGCCGTATGAACTATGAACCCGATAAAATGAGCCAGCATAGCCACTAAGTGGGTGCCACAAAGTGGGCGACGTACCTACACTGAGCCGGCCCAGACGGAAATGGCGGGATGCCATAGACGCATTCCTCGGCAACTGATCGGAGGAAGCGTAAGACAGAGATCTGTGGAAACCAAAGGGCCTTTGCCCACCAGTGGTATACTCCTAAAGGCTAGCTAAAAAAACTATGAGGACAGATTTGGTTCGCTTTACCGGAGACAAATAATAGATAGTTTGAGTGTGGCAGACTGCGTCGTTCTCTCCCAGCGTATTGAACAATTGAATACAACCCGCAGTCTTACTCACCACAAAAGTAGGATAGTAGCTATCCGCCTGTGATTGTTCTCTCTCAGAGTGTGCCAGTTGTATGAGATTGGCCAGGAGACAGCGCGTAATTCCCTCCCAGCGTGTTGAACATCTGATGTGTTGAATACTACCCGCAGTTTTGTCTTACTCACCACAAAAGTAGGATAGTAGCTGTCCGCCTGTGCATGCTCCCTCTCAGAGTGTGCCAGTTGTATGAGATTGGCCAGAAGGCAGAGCGCGTAGTTCCCTTCCAGCGTGTTGAACACTATCCGCATATTCTGGTCCGTACTGAGGAACTCCAGGCATTTGTCGAACATAGCGTGCGTGCGGAATACGACGATGGACTGTTGGCAGAAAAAACTGATATTAGTTTCTTTATACATATACGAATGTATAAGTCGTTCATGTTTCTTGTAAGCTATCAAATACTGATTCTATTAAGTTGTCAGTTGCTAACTTTGGTTATCAACTCACAAATACCTACTTAAAGCGTGTATCTCAGTACCAATCTACAAACTAGATACGAGCTTTTGAACAGTTGTGACAGAAATGTTAGTGAGTTTTGGATGTCACCAGCCAATGTAGCAGACGATGTAGCAGTTAACTAAAGTTTCAAGAAGCTATATATCTTTTCCGGAGTATAGGGGGAATCTCCTCAGGGGAGCAGATATTTCCACGTACGACAATACTACTAAGGTAATGTAACAAGCTCGAGAGTTTGTCATTTCATAAATTTCCATTTGTATCCTGGTACCCTTGTTTTCTTTGGAACCACCGTGACGGGAAGTATAAGAGATACTTTGTTAATGATAAGATATCGCATACAGGAATGAAAAGTCTACATATCATGAGTCACTAGGGACCTTAAGCCTTTATTGACAATGCGCTGCTATTGATAATTCAAGACCTTGTGATAGTAGTGATGTCTTTCAATTATGAAACTGAGATGTTAGCACATGTCACACATGTTAGCAAGTTGCAACGCTTGCAGGACATTATCATAAACATAATAGATTTGCGCATCGTCCCTAGGGAAATACGTGTTGTGCATGCACATTTCAACATGCACTTAAGAGAAGTGCGCGGACTAACGTCTCGAGAATCAATCGTCATCAAAATTTGCTGACAATTTACCACTGCACTGGTATGTATATGTCAAATTGCATACTAATGCTGACTGTACAAAACAAGCAAGAAACCCAAAACACATGAAATTGTTAAAGTGCCGAGAATTTTTTCATCAGTCTTGTAGTCATTCAGTGAGTAGGTATTGTAGCTACCGTTAACGACAATGGTTTTAGCGTTTTAGATTCCAGACACAATTTTCGGTAGATGTATATAGACTTGTTACATCTCACAAGAATCAATTGATACTAATCGCTATCTCAATATTACAGGGTCCTATGTTACATTTTCTGGATGGTTACATTTTAACTTTGTGTCTCAATCACAATGATCAAATTGGAATTAGTAAATTGTGAAACATAGAACTCTGTAATATTGGACCAGTAACTTAACGCTGTCACCACAGACAGTCACAACGTTAGGGTTGACACTTCGCGTGTTCATAAGCCATGCTACAAGGATCTTATGTAACTACTACAGCAGAAATTGCTGTGTCCAGGGGCGTCCCTACCTCCGCATCATTGGGCCCCGATGTGTTGTTCGCACGCCCTTCTTCAGGACTCCTCGACAAACATTAATAAGTCACTGGAATCGTGATACTCACCTCAGGTGAGATGTGCTGCATATGGAAAACTAGCGTGGGCACTGACAGTATCTGTATGATGTACATCGTGAGCAGTTTCTCGGAAAACTGCGCGGAGACGAGGGGGCGCAGAGACAGCGTCACCACGGCGGTGAGGGCTATGTTCTTGAGGCATACTTTCTCGCGGCACAGGCCTCGGAGGAGAAGTGACTGAAAAAAAAACACATTTTTAATGCGACCCAGAACTTGTCGTAAATAGGATAGTTGTGCTTGGGAGAATAAAAAATTGGGCAAGTGCGAGTCCGACTCGCGCATGAAGGGTTCCGTAGATACCATAATCTTTAACAAGTTTGTTGTATGGGAGCCCCCCTTAAATATTTATTTTATTTTATTTTAGTATTTGTTGTTTTAGCGGCAATAGAAATACATCATCTGTGGAAATTTCAACTGTACGATGATAGCTAGCTATCGTCCGTCTGTCACCAGGCAGTATCTTGAGATACAGCCTGGTGACAGACGGACGGACGGACGGACCGACGGACGGACAGCGAAGTCTCAGTAATAGGGTCCCGTTTTTACCCTTTGGGTACAGAACCCTAAAAATGAGTGCCACGACTCTACATCCCGACCCGTTGTAAAAAAGCATACGATTAAAAGATTGATGGCAGAAAGGGTTTGGATTGGACAAGCACAATGTATTATCAGGTTATGGGTGAACATTGTAATTAAATGTAGTTAATACACCTGAAGTTTTTTTTTTAATTCTAGAGTACATATACATACATATAGTTCAGTATTGCTAATATTTCTTTCAGCCATATCCATATGATTAAACTTTCAAAATTAGTTAGCAAAGGTTAAAAAACTATCTAGATTCAAAATTAAATTAGTTTCAAATAACCACACCTTACTGGGAATTTGTTATACAAATGTAATAACACTAATATTATAAAGTCGAATCTTTGTGAGTGTGTTTATGTGTATGTTTGTTACTTCACCACGCTCAAACGCAGGGCCACTTTAATAAATTTTGGTGTGAAGGTAGCTGACACCCTGGATTAACACATACTACTTTTTATCCCGAAAAATAGTGTTCCCGTGGGATGAGCGCCACCACGCGACGCAGCTAGTTACTTAACCCTTAAAGACGGCAAATCACGTCATCGGGAATTCGTGCCACTGACGCCAACGACGCCTTTTGACGTCAAAAATTTCAATGGTCAAAAACATGCTAATTCAAACCACTATCTGTGTTTTTCAATCTCTGTTGATTTTGGAGCACTTTTTTTAGGGTTCCGTAACCAAAGGGTAAAAACGGGACCCTATTACTGAGACTTCGCTGTCCGTCCGTCCGTCCGTCCGTCTGTCATCAGGCTGTATCTCAAGAACAGTGATAGCTAGACAGTTGAAATTTTCACAGATGATGTATCTCTATTGCCGCTATAACAACAAATACTAAAAATAAAATAAAATAAATATTTAAGGGGGGCTCCCATACAACTAACGGGATTGGTTGCGTTAACTTTGCACCTCATTTGTATTGAGCGCTATACATACCAGGTGCAAACTTAACTTAACCACTTAGGGATGGAGTGTTTGTACGGAACCCTCGGTGCGCGAGTCTGACTCGCACATGACCGGTTTTTTTTGTTTGGCGTCAGTGGCACGGTGAATTGCTTTGCCGCTTGGCGCTCAAAGGGTTAATATATGTTTAAGAGACCGTAACTAAGTATTTACTTGTAATCTAGACAACGTAATCACTCGTATTGATGAGGTCACCTAGAACTTATAGTTTAGAAAAGGCATTGCCGTAAACAGATAGCATTTTACGCAATATAGTGATAACAGGGTTCACTGGTATGACCTCATAATTGCCCCCTATCTTGTGAATGTGTCATGTAGTACAGTATAATGTTACATAATAAAGCAATATATTTGCATTTGGGTAAGGAGGATAATATTAATGCACGCATTGACATTAACGTATATTATGGCTAAGTTGAATGTTTTCAGCCTATTCTCATGTTCACTTTTCTTATTTAGACGCTAACTAGCGATTGGTTCTAAGATTACGCGATGGTGGTAGGTTTCAGGGATATTTATGCCATTTTCCAGTTTTAGAGCTTTTTATACGAGTAAGTTATAATAGGCTAGTAGACCCAGTTTTGAAATATATTTGAAATGGTTAATAATGATCTTACTAGCTCTAAAAAAAATGTCTTGTATTTTTGTGAAAGCTAGAAAGCTAAATTGTATCAATTGAAAATTAGGAATTTCATAAACAGTCAAAAACGCCGTCCACCATTTTTCCCTTTTGCTAATCTGTGGCGTGACGTAGAATTACCTGTAAATATTCGAAATTCGACCGTCGTATAGTGCCATTCCGCTCACTCCAATATACTTTGACAGGAGATCGAGAGGGACGGCACTATTCGAAGTCGTCAAAGTAGACTTTCAGTTTTGTTTACATGAGCAATGACGTCACTAACATAAGCGAAAATGGCGGACAGCGTTTTAAGCATTTCAAAATACAGATTAAAAACCATATTTTCAAATTAAATTTTTTCAGCCATCTTTCACTTTTATGAATTGAAAAATATATTTTTAGGTTTCCTTTGCTAAATACTATACGGAATAAACATTAGTTTATTACAATTTGACATGAGTCAACTAGCCTATTATACACGATGATTTTTAATCGGTGATCACGAGTAGAAAAATATTAATATTTAAATTATTGAAGTACGATACCTACGTCAAGTGTCATCGCTTTGGCGGGAAATTTTACGAAATTTTCTACGACTTTGTTTATGTAATGAATTGTCATTGAATTGACAATGACAAGTTATTACTCATAAATTGTCATTCCCATTCCAGGAGCTTATATTTAAGACAACAGGAGTGCGAACTCAGAATAAGTGTTTACACAAAATTAAATCTTAGCACTAATACATAAAGTATATTTTACGGGTGAAGGGGTCACGGTCAGACAGAGACAGCTCGCACATAGGTAGTGTGTCCCTTTCTAATATTCCAGTCACAAAAAATAGTAATAATTAGTAGTTTTCAAATAAAATGGTAGTTATTAGTAGTTTATATTTTTCTTTAAATTAACACTATTCACTTCAAATAATTAAATATTTTATTAGCTAAACTTTCTTACGCGTCATTAATTACGGAAAAAATTATGAAAGTTATACAAGATGTATGCCTTTAAGACCTCCCAGATCACCCCGCCATAAGTATTTTATATGAATCACTAAAAACAAAAAAATATACTTCTATAATATAAAAATATAATAAATGAGTGGTTTGGCATCGTCTTCAAAACGTGATTCAAACGTAATCTGTACTTAAATACGTTATTTTTAGCTTTTTAGTTTTTTTTGAAGTCGGTTTTTTTTGCTTTTATTTCGCCATATACTTAGTAACCGTTAGTACAGTAATAAAAAGTATTGCGTAGTCTTGCATTGGTAAAACAGAGTTATACAGGTAGTTTATAAAATAACGGTATACTTACAGTTTTACCTCCCTAATTAATTTATGGTACCCTACAAATAACCACTTTTTTTTATATCCTCATAAATGAGTTCATGTCCACGTACATCAGAATATGTTTTTTGTTTGTTTTGTTTTAAAAGTATGACTTAACGAAGTTTGTCATTTATCAAATCAAATTAACAGTTACGGGATTGCTGCGTTCTGTTAAAATAACAGGAGCCAAAAGTGTGTTATTGCTGGCATAGTAGCTAACATTCACTATATTTATTTATGTGTTTCCATAGGTATATAAAATAAATTCTAGCTACAGTGCCAGCCAATATACATTTTTAGACTTTAATTTTTTTTCATTTTTTTTTTATAAATATCGGACAACCTCACACAAATCAATCTAGTCCCAAATTAAGCTCAAGAAGGCTTGGGTTATACTAGACGACGATATACGTACTTATATAGATAAATATATACTTAAATACATAGAACAACCATCACCCAAGCACAAATATTCGAGTTCATCATACAAATATTTGCCCCGGCCGGGATTCGAACCCGGGACCGCCGGCTCAGTAGGCAGGTGTCTACAAACCGAGCCAAACTTGTAATAAAATGGAGTAAGGATGGGGACTCATCCTTACTCCATTTTATTACAAGTTTGTTATAGCTAAATATTTGGTTACCCCAGCAGAGTGGGACAAACTGCCCCCTTGGCGGCTTTCTTACTTGGATCGTTCGAACGAAGCATTGAGCAGTCCAGGTATACTATAGTAATTACTAGGTCCATGTTCCCATTAAATTATTAAAGAGGTTGTAAGCACACCGATACAGATTAGTTCGGTGAAAAGGAATTCAAGACAAAATTGGTTTCCAAATAAAAATTATCATAGAAAAATAAAAGTTTGTTTTTATGTAATTACGACTTCAACGTGACCGCCATCAATTACAGATTTAGAAAAGTTGGTACCTGATCACCGATTAAAAATCATCGTGTATTATAACTTTAGTGACTGTCAGCTGTAGACATTGCGAGTTTCGAAATAGCTAGTCATTTAGTAGCTATTTGCTATATTGAAACATTTCGAACTAAATCGACAAACAAAAAACTTTATACTTATCGATCCTTCTCACAAAATAGCAAGAGAATCGGTTGAGAAATTCAACCTGTAGGCGAGAACAGTCAACTGGACATCAACCCGAAATGCTTCGCTCGCTTCCAAACTGCGTCAGGTTGGCCATAGTCCTGCCTGAACTAGCATTTACGAGCCATGTCCTAGTCCATCCAAGTCGACCTATGGGGTCAGGACTCACAAGTATGGTTTCTTAACTTCTATCTCGGGTAATTTTACAAACTAGAATACAGCGTAGGTGTAACACAGTTCATACTAAAGGGTACACTTACGTAAGCACATATACGCTTTATATAATGTTCGCCAGTTGAATGTCACTTTCATTAATGACAGGTTATTGCTCTGCCCAGTCCGGTCATATCGTGATTGATGCTGCTCTGTCCACGTGTTGTGTGTGACAATGTTTCTATTAGATCCATCAAATTAAATAACGTCCCATATTAGCGGTTAGTGACGACCCAACCAATGTTTGTAAAGTTCATACATAGGATTATTGCAAAATTACACGAATAACTGAGAATATTTATTTATTTAAACTATACTGCACAAAACAAAATTCAGTACAAATTGCGAAATATATTAATTACAGAATACCATATGAATTTGCCTATTTGTTTGTAAGAGGAATTGGAGGTTTGTAATTATTTTTGGTAAACAGCTCATCTTAATATCCAAACAGTTCTTTATTATTTTACAATTTATAGAGGTGAAAGTTTGGTAATTGCGTCTCTGGTCATGAGTCCCACAGTTACCAAGTTCTCAGTCCGTTACCTCTCTCTCAGTCGCTCACTCAAGAAGACTAATCAATTCCAGTTAGGGTTGCCAGTGCCAGGTCGCCAAACCCGGACAGACCAGCCAGTTTGGCCGGACATTTGGGTAAAGGCCGGACTCAATATTAATAAGTACGACAAAAAAAAATGTATGTAAAATCACGCAACGCTCGACGCTGACTCGTTTGCGAAATGTAAAAAGTCTAACACAAGGCGGACACAGTTTATTTTGGCCGTCACGCAATCAAAAAGCCTAACTATGTCCGGTTTTATCCGGACGCCTGGCAAAGCTAATTCTAAGTAGTCATTATTAAGACCTATGACGTTTTCTTTTGTGATTTTAATGCTTAATCCTGTTTGTAAGAATTATTCGTTAATCAGTTCTAAAAGTGACAGTAATAAACTTACCTTCAAAGTCAAATAATATCCCTTATGGAACAGTGATCCCATGACATTGGCACATAACTGATTCATCCCCCCGCGTAGTTTCTCAAAGTTCTTCAGCCGAGTTAGGGCCCAGGTGTTGGTAGCAGTAAATGCCACCAGGGTGTGGAGAAAGATGAGGATGCTCTGCATGTCTACGGGAGACTCCGGCTTGAGCTCTTCTAGATACACGCAGCATTTGAAGAGCAGGTTCTTAATGTGGGTGATCCATCGGAGACTGGGGAAGAAAATTGTTGTACAGTTGCGGATTTAGTTAGTGTAATTTTAATGGCTTTGGAGCCCTGTCATTCTAATGCGTACCATGGTTGTAGGTACTCAGAGTTATATTATAATAAGTTTTCAGTGTCCCTGATAGGAGAATTGGAAAGTTGGCAGCGGGACATCCACATAGGCAACAATCAAAATATACTTATAGGTAAACTATTCAGTGATGAGTGATTGCTTGTATTAAACATGCCCACGTAGAAATGACACCATTAATGCCTTGAAATAGTTTGATACTTAATGTTTAAATGATTCCAATTTTATAATAAAGCATATTTCACAAGAAACACAAGAAAATACAACATTGAACATTATTAATTAAATAATAATAAGTTTCTGTCAAAAATTTCATTTTAGTGACAAGCTTTTATAGCCGACTGTACTTTTCTTTGGATATCAATCAAATGGTCACTGAGACGATTCTAAAGATCCCAAGCTCGGTAGGATTGCTTTTTCTATTATAGAGTTCCTATGGCCACCTTCCGGCTCCATCATCAGATCAGCCCCATGGTACAATATTATGGTATAGTCATCAAAGTTAAGTCAGTATGTAAAATTTCAGCTCAATCGGTTGACGATATCTGCTGCAAAATTTACTTGCAAGATTCCACCCGAACAAACATACATAAATACAATGCAAGTTAAATAAAAGCTTGTAAAAATACGTATTTTTTCGATTAAAATATTTGCAGTTTTATTTCTCATTTATAGGAGTTTACACTGTCAGCTATAAAAGAAATGTAACACCCCTTCATACATATTTACTATGTAGTAATAATGATCATGCTTCGCGGCAGCTGACCATTCTAGCTAGAAATTGCATGCAAACACGCCATTTCAACTTTTTCTGTCAAACAATTTTAAGTAACCATAACATTGTCTGAGCCGAACTGTTAACTCAACTGGAACATTGAAAACGGGTCTTAAAAAGCAGCATCAGGTTGCGTGTCACATGTTTGCAGTAATCACATTATGCTTGGGCTATTTTTAGGGTTCCGTACCCAAAGGGTAAAAACGGGACCCTATTACTGAGACTTCGCCGTCCGTCCGTCCGTCCGTCCATCCGTCCATCCGTCCGTCCGTCCGTCCGTCCGTCCGTCCGTCTGTCACCAGGCTGTATCTCAACAACGGTGATAGCTAGACAGTTGAAATTTTCACAGATGATGTATTTCTATTGCCGCTATAACAACAAATACTAAAAATAATAGTAGATTGTTTGACAAGGGGCTAAAACAAGCCATTGTGACACGAGGTAATTATTTGGACGAGCGAACGAAGTGAGCGAGGCCAAATATATCCGAGTGTCATAATGGCTTGTAGCCCCGTGTTAAACACTCTGCTTTTCACTTCGACTGAAAAGAATAAAAAACTTAAATTTTAAAATAATTTATTTTAAGAAAAATTCAAAGTACAATTTGAGCTATTTTTTATATTTAATGTCTTTCCTGGTAAATTTATGTTGGTATTGGTGTTATTTTTATTGAAAATTCGCACGTATTTTTTTTTAAGTGGTAGCAGGTTTAGTCGCGGTGTGATCAGAAAAATATAAGAATGGAATAACATTTAATTTATTTTATCATTTTATATTCTTAGGAAAGATAAAATGTTTAAGATTAAATTTCTTTTCGTTGATTATAAAACGTGCTAAAATAAAATTTCAGTTAATATTCCAGTACATGGTAAATAAAAACTTTTTGGTTTATTTTTTTAATTGGGTCGATCTGATCAGGTTGAATTGCAGGTTAGTTTGTTTTATTTGTAAATAGTATGTAGCTGGCCGGTAACAAGATTTTTTTTTCAGTGTCATAGAAATTTGTATGGGATTATATGGTTTCCTTTTAAACCCTAGGGGCTAGATGTACTATTTTAGCCCCGCTTTGCGAACTTAAAACGACGTACTTTTTGAGCAGGAGAAGTGAAAAATTAAATAAATATTTAAGGGGGGCTCCCATACAACAAACTTGTAATAGATTATATATATGTATGTATAGGTACGGAACCCTTCATGCGCGAGTCGGGCTCGCACTTGCCCAATTTTAAACTGTTAAATGAGTTGACTCAATGACAATATGAAGTGGGTCAATACTGTTAATTGCACTAATTAAGTAACCCTTCCTGTATATATACAATAATTCTTATTATTCTTACTTGATTCATATTATATCCGATACTTGTTAGGATATTAATGCAAAAGTCCCAAACTAAGGAAAGCTTACTATGAGTACTAGACAACTGATACATTATTTAGAAATAGAATGAATGACAACTTTTGTTTCTCTTATACATTAAATTTTGTAACTAAAAGTTAGAACACAACAATAAATAAAGGCCCCCATACATGGGTAGGCAAAACTGATCAGGCCGATGTGATTGAATCGCTTCAGTCCATCAGGCCGCCGTAAAGCGTGGTGACCTTAAGGCCGTTTCATTCATACACGGTACGGATTTAAGTCCGATCAGATGGAACTGAAGGTAAACCTGGTCATGTATGGAGGCCTTAACACAACTCTGGGCTCTACAAGTAGACTATTGAAATTTGCATACCCACATATCCTGTCCCCATAACAAATCCTAAAAGGATGAAATTTTATACAACCCCAAACTAAATAGAGTACTTTTAAATACTCGGCAATGAAAACAGAATTTAGAATTTAGGTGTTTAAAACTAATACATTTGTTACCATGTTACCAGTTGAAGTTAAACAATTAACTAAAGTTAATAATGTACCTATTGCTATATAGATAATTAGATACCTTCTATTGATTAATTGTATTAATCATATGGTATGTCGTACAGCTATGGCATGGCAGTTTACCATGATACCTGTGATGAAAACAGGCAGAATCCAAATCTGGGAGAGGTCAAACTGGGGAACCTGCCATGGGCGCGTTTTCAGAGTACAACTTTCATATATTTGAGGATAAAACAACACACAGCCATATTGCTTTAAAATATTCAGAAGGATGTAGCGTCAAGTTGGAAGAAAACATGAAGGCATTAAGAAAAGACTTCGAAAAACATACTAATTCTTTATCGGAAAGTTTTAAAACAAGTTTAGCATCAACTATAGAAGAAAAATTGGCTCCATTAGTGGAAGAGAACTTAAAACTAAAAAGTGATGTAAAAGTACTCAAAAACAAAGTCAATAATTTAGAGAGGGAAGTGAGGAAAAACAACGTAATACTTCACGGTGTAGAAGAATCCGAAGGAAGCTATACGGAACTACCTGAACTCGTATTGGAAATCTTGAACACTGTTGCAAAAGACGGAGAAATAGAAACTTTTGACAAATGGGAAATAAGTGAAACTCGCCGATTAGGAATTAAGGAGGACAAAAAGCATAGACCAATACTAGTTAAATTAACTAGCTTGGAGAAAAAGACAAGTACTACAGAACAGTAAGAGGTTACCCACAAATATCTTTGCGTCCGAAGACTATCCCAAAGATGTAATCGAAATAAGGAAACACCTTAATATCAAGAGAAAAGAAGAAATCAAGAAGGGGAAAATTGCTACAATCAAATACGATAAATTGATAATTAAAGAAAAACCTAGCCAGGAAAAAAACATTGAAAAAAGGAAACGTTCACCAACAAAATCACCAACTTCCAACAACGATAAAGAGGCAGCATGTCAATTAGCCCCATCGAAGATTAATAAAACAAATGCATACGAGTTCACGAACCGTTCAAGATCAAACTCGCAATCATCAGCAGCGAGTAACATTTAGCAATTAAAGAAAACTAGGCCCCGGAAGCAAAACAACAGCAAAACAAAACCATTGAGCAAACAACAACCTAACCATCTCCCAATACGGCCGGTCCCCGCGGGAGTATTAGACCGCTACCCCCAAGAAAATCTGAACAATACTAAAAACAGTACAAAAAGCAAACAAACACTAAATAACGACAAAGACAAGAAAACACAGAGGAAAAAGTTATACATTTCAACACTCAATACCCGTTCACTGAGGTCAGAGGAATCCTTGGCTGAACTGGAAGAAGCGCTACAAGATATAAATTGGGATATAGTTGGCATTAGCGAAGTACGGAAAGCAGATGAAAAAATTGAAGAGTACGAAAACCACATATTTTACTACAAAAACGAAACAAGAGGGAGATATGGAGTCGGTTTTCTAGTCAAAAAATACTTAAAAAACAGAATAATCGAATTCAAAGGAATATCAGACAGAATTGCAGTGCTAAACATTAATCTACCGGAACACAAGAAACCAACTTCAATAGTGCGAGTTTATGCTCCTACTGAAACCTCAACAGATGCAGATAAAAACAAATTTTACACAGAATTAAACAAAACGATGGAAGACTTATACAGCACTATTATTGTAATGGGAGATCTAAACGGACAAATTGGCAAGAGAATGAGAAATGAAGACAAAATACTTGGCCCCTACACCACTGGCAAAAGAAACGATAACGGGCAACGATTTGTAAACTTTGCTCTAGAAAACAACTTGCATATAATGAATAGTTATTTCAAGAATAAATTCAAAAGAAAATGGACTTGACAGTCACCAAATGGATTAGTAAGGAATGAAATCGATTATATTACTACAAACAAACGAAGCCTGTTCTCAAACACAAAAGTAGTGAATAGACTAAACTTCAACACCGATCATAGAATGCTTCAAGGTCATCTATATGCTAACGTCCCAAAAATGTCGAGGAAAAATATAAGGAAGACTAAAACGCCAATTGAGCTACCATTGCCAAATAGTGCTTTGAAGTCTCTTGAGACACAGTTACAAACAGCAAATACTCTCAAGAGCTTACAGGAAAAGTATGACACAATAGAACAAGCTTTGAAAAACATTGAGAAAGAAGTTGAAGGCAGTAAGAATTCAAAAGATAAAATAGGACCTAAGGCTAGAGACTTAATCAAGCAAAGAGGACTACTATTCGATGATAGAAAAACTAACAAACAACAGATAACCAAAATCAGCAAAGAAATAAACACACAAATTAGAAAACACAGACAAGAAATGAGAACCAAATTGATAGAATATCATATAGAAAAAACGGGAGGTACTAAAAAAGCGTGGAAAGAACTACGTGAGAATTCAAGTTGGATTAACAGTATAAAACACCCAAGAAACAAAAAGTCAAAAACTAAAAGATTAGAAATAGTAGAAGCTGCTACCGACTATTACAGAGAACTTTACAGTGACAAAGAGATAGTATCAATAACATGCCCACAAACAACCAAAGAAAAATCAAGTGAGGAACCTATTCCACCCATAATAAAAGAAGAAGTTAGTAAGGCCATCAAGTCACAAAAAAGAGGCAAATCACCTGGAGAGGATGGGATTTCCAACGAACTGCTTATAGGAGTATGTGACACTATCCTGACTCCAATTATGCAACTATTCAACGAAATATTAGTCACCGAACATATTCCTGAACAATGGACTAATTCAACAATAATACTACTCCACAAAAAGGGAAATAGAAATGATATTTCGAATTACAGGCCCATCTCACTTATGTCTAATATATACAAAGTGTTTTCGAAGATCTTGCTAGACCGCTTAACCAGAACACTAGACGAAAACCAGCCAAAAGAACAAGCCGGCTTCCGGAAAGATTTTTCAACTATCGACCATATTCACACAATTAAGCAGGTCATTCAAAAATGTAACGAGTACAGAATAACATATTACCTGGCATTCGTCGATTATAACAAGGCGTTCGACTCACTGAAGCACGGGAAAATCTGGGAAACACTAGTATCACAAGGAGTTAACAATAAGTATATACACCTTATCAGCAACATCTACAGGGATATGAAAGCTAAAATCAAAACAGAATGTACCGGAGAATACTTCCCTATTAAACGAGGCGTAAGACAGGGAGACCCCTTGTCACCCAAATTATTTTCTGCTGTTCTCGAACATGTATTCAGACATCTGGAATGGAATGAGTATGGTATCAAGATAAATGGAGTCTTATTAAACCATCTACGTTTTGCTGATGATCTCATCCTACTTTCGGAAGATGCTGGAGAATTGAAGGAAATGATCGAACAACTAGTCTTCGAAAGCGAAAAGGTCGGGTTGACAATGAATACGGGAAAAACAAAAGTAATGACAAACCACATTAAAACCCCGATTACACCGAACAACAGCTTGATAGAATATGTGGAGGAGTATACGTATCTAGGACAAATAATATCACCAAACGATCTCACAACAAAAGAAATCAATAATAGGATAACTATCGCTTGGAAGAGATACTGGTCCTTTAAGGAAATTATGAAAAACCCTGTAATTCAATTAAAAAGTAAAAGAAAGGTATTTGATACGTGCATTCTACCGAGTATGACATATGGCTGCCAGACATGGAGTCTAACAGACCAAAATACTAAAGCTCTACAAACATGTCAACACAGTATGGAGAGAAGTATTCTTAATATTAAGTTACAAGACAAGGTTCGACTCAAAACCATAAGAAAAAGAACAAAAGTTACTGACATAAAAAAATGTATCAAAAAACTGAAATGGAACTGGACAGGCCATCTTATAAGAACCAATAGGGAAAAATGGGCTAAAGATGTGATGGAGTGGTGCCCTAGGTACAACAAAAGAAAGCAAGGTGGTCAATACCGGAGGTGGGAAGACGACATAAAGAAAATAGCAGGAACAACATGGATGAGAACAGCAAGAGACAGATCGGCTTGGAAAAATCTTGGGGAGGCCTATGCTGAAAAGCAAGACAGTCAATGACTGTAGACAAAGGCTTATAATAATAATAAATAATAAAAGCGTCAAGTTTTTGCCCCTATTAAAAAAAGTCGCATTTTCTGGGCTGAATGAAAATACTACGTAATTTACTGTCCTTAATTTACCTTCCTTAGCTAATAATGAAAAATAAATATTATAACTTTTACGGGTGGATAACAGAATGGGCATATGTACCAATAAAAAAAATTTGGTAAATTTAAACGACTTAGTGTCGTTTTAAGGAGTGATACAGGGGACATCACAATGGCAAGGAGCTACAGAAAAAAGTTGATTGGCTCTTATATTCTATTATGTACCTGTATTCTTTATTCAAAAACACTCCCACATAAGATGTCTTCACCGACTCAGAGTGCAAGCTCTGCACAATGTATTTGCACAGCTTCTCGAATCTTTTGCGATCTCTTTCTTTCTTGAAGACCAGGAACAGCTGACTGGTCACTTTGTAGACCTCCAGAGCTGGGATGAGCTCTGGAGGGTGTGGTGTCTCATCCTGAGATGTGGTTTGTGTGGTTTGGTTGGGAAGGAGGTGGTCAAATTCATTCCTAAAAGAAAAACATGAATATATTGTATTTACTTGACATTTCAGTCATAGACATTTGTTATCGAGATGTTCCTTGAATCTAGTAGCAGTTTCTGTTTCATTAGGTAGGCAAGCCTGCATTGGCGTATCTAAGAGTATTTTTTAGACGGGGCTTGGGTAAGGGCCTGGCCATGTAAATTGGTAACCCTACATACTGGGGAGGGCAATAGACCATATTGGAGTGGGCACGGCCCACCTGGCCACTACTGTTAATATGCTTACATTTGATTATATTTAGTATAATATCCAATGTTAATTTAGCTTGATAAAAACATAGATAATTAACAATTTAACGATGACTGCACCAAGCTCCTTAAATAATAATTTTAATTTGTTTATTTGTAATTTCTTGTGTAAATGTTTTTTGGTGTGCAATAAAGATTTTTTTTATGTTCTTTTTGAGTAACTACAATCTGTCTCCATTTTGGGACATTCAGCAGTATGTTGGTCGGTGCTAAAGCTGACGTGCTCGGTATGTGACCTATGTCACATCCTTATCGTTTAAACAGTAGCTATTTCCTTATTTCTACTGTTGTTGGACTAAATCTTGGGGTATTTTATGCTTTAGTCGTCGCGTTTTGCTGTGGTTTTCCATTAAGGATCGAGCCAGGACGTTTGGATGATCTTCGAGGCGTTCTTTATAGGACTTAGTATGACGCAGAATTTCTTGCTTCACTGTGGGCATTCGTAGGTCGTGATGTAGTCGTTCGTTGGGTACGAACCAGGGAGCGTTGGTAATCATACGCAGTGCTTTATTTTGGAACCTCTGTATGATTTCTATGTTTGAGTGTGAGGCAGTACCCCATAATTGAATCCCATACGTCCAGATGGGCTTTAATATTGCCTTGTACAACAGTATTTTGTTCTCAAGTGATAGTTGGGACTTTTGACCTATGAGCCAATAATATTTTCTAATTTGGATACCGAGTTGTTTCCTTTTAGTGAAGATATGTTTTTGCCAGGTAAGTCTCTTGTCTAAATGGAAGCCAAGATATTTTACATGATCTGCCTGTGGGACTTCTATGTTGTTTAGTGTGACTGGAGGACAGGACTCTCTTCTTAATGTAAATGTTACATTTACTGACTTTGTTTCGTTCACTTCAATCCGCCACTTTTTGAGCCAGTTCGATATGTCGTTTAGTCCTCTTTGGAGAATTTCTGAGGCCTTTTTTGGGTCATAGTGAGCTGCTAGTATGGCTGTATCATCAGCAAAGGTTCCGGTGGTCAGGGATTCAGATGTTGGTAAATCAGTGGTGAACAGCAAGTACAATATTGGGCCCAGTACGCTACCCTGAGGAACTCCAGCTTTTACGGGGCATAGCGCAGATAGTGCCTCCCCATTTTGTACGATGAAATGACGTTGCTGTAGAAACGACTTTAGTATTCCATACAGTTGATCTGGTAGGGCTTTATTTAATTTAAAATGCAATAAAGTGTACTTGTATTGTTATTGTATCATATTTTCTTCTGTTTCCACAACTGTCACACGGATTTAAACAGATTATATCGAATATATTTTTTAAAACATTCTATTTAAGCTCCTTAAATATGGAGTTAAGCTGTATTGTTGTATTTATATTATATTGGAGATAAACAACATAAGGCAATTGATTTGACCTAATGTTATGCCAACCAGATTTAATTTACATTCTGCAAAATACAGTGAATAACAAACATAATCTATACCTGTACAAAAGACTGCTACTCTGAGAACATGGATATATTTTGGTTGAATATTGAAAATATAGTCAGCATTGTTTTCCTAGTGAAATTTGATATTACTTCTGAACTATTCAAATTGGACTTGAAAAAAAAATTAAAAAAATATATTGAAAAAAAGATTTCATTCGCAAGCGAAAGTATATGAGTGACACTCACAATATCATATGTAGAAATCTTTGCCTGGCGAGCCATCCTCTCACATAAGCCTGGACTTTCACAGCAGACTGTTCTCTCTTCTTCTCAAGTGCCCGCTCTTCCCGAGCGGCCTTCGTCTGCTCCAGAAACGTATCTTTACTCGTTATTGATTTAGAAAACATCTTTAGCCGATTTGTATAGTAAACACGAATTACTGCTTTGTTATTATTGTCTACTCTCCTGGGTTTTTAGTTGTCAGGTCATGGCGCCCTGACCCTAAGCCCGACGACTTATCCCGGTAAAACTATCATTTTCTGAAAACTTGCACTCTTATCTTATCATAATTGTACTCTCCTAATGCATTATTGGTTGAAAAAGCGATAATTTTATGAAAATTACAGCGCAAAAGCCCTCTGCAACCGAGGAGAGAAAATTTTATTTTGACGTTTGGGTAATGAATGTTACCTGTAACTGTAATCTAATATTGGTGTTTTTGTTTTTTTCTATTAACATAATCGAATTAATAAAAATTGTATTCTTTTTACCCTTTATTTACATTATAATTACCCATCATATATTATGGATGAATTCTATAAGTTATCGTAATATGCTAAAGGTTTTTTTGCCACTGGTAATAAATATTGATTCCTTGTTAACAGAGCCATCTGACGTTTGACAGATTAACTAATGTAACTTAGACTAGTCAGACTATGCTGTCGATTCTCATTTTAAAACTAGATGGCACAGGTTGTAAGTAGAGTAATACTTTTTAACTGAGGTCAAAAATTAAAGTCGTTCAGTCGGGGCCAAGGGCGTCGTCAGCCAGACGTCCACAGGGGGGGGGTCAAGTAGGAAGCTAGGAAGGTACAGCCTTGCTAGACCAGAGGATAGGAAGCTTCACCAAGCACGTAAATATAGAAGTGTATTTCGGTTTATAGTCATAATCATAAATTTCATAAGTTATAATATATAGAGATGGAAACGCGAGAGTAGCGAGCGCGAAATTTTTTGAAAGGGGACGGTTCCTAATATATATAGGTAGATAAAACGCGAGCGTAGCGAGCGCGAAATTTTTTGAAAGGGGACAGTTAATAATACATATAGACAGATAAAATGCGAGCGTAGCGAGCGCGACATTTTTTGGAAGGGGACGGTTCATAATACTTACAGACAGATAAAACCCGAGCGTAGCGATCGCGAAATTTTTTGCAAGGGCATTGGTTAGTAATACTTACAGTCAGATCAAACGCGAGCGTAGCGAGTGCGACATTTTTCGAGAGGAAGGGTCAAAACTCAAAACAAATACAGACGAGAATGCGAGCGCAGCGAGCGCGATTATTTTCTTTAGCAATAACGTAAATCGAAAGACAATCATTCAATACATTATGATGCACGTGCGGAAAATCACGAGTGACCGGACCGAGAGATCTTGCCACGAGCAGAAGATCCACTGGACGCGACGAGAAAAGACTCTATTTATTAACCATCTATATTTTTTTTTATATTAGTACCTATGTTTTGTACTCTCTACAAAGTGTAACCTGTCGGTGTTGGTCGCCACTCGTTTCGTAGTGTCACTTTCCGTGAGCTTTGCTGACGGTAGCCCTACGATCTTCCTCTAGCCCCTGACCAGGCCTGGTTCTGAATTCATTTGAGTTTCGATGTGCAAGCATGATCATTCAGACGAGTCAAGTGACTGGACATATTTTTGGATCTCTAGGGGCGGGCAGCTAAAGAGAGTATTATACTTAAACCGATCACGTTTGTTGCAGCACTTGCGGATGTACGGGTTCCCACATCGATCGCCGCGGCGCGGTTAATGGCGTAGAGTCCTATAGCAGCGCGGCATTTCTTGCCACAATACAATATACCTACAATACAATACAACAATACAGAAAAATATTACATGAGAAATCTTATCAAACAATGTATGTATGTTTGTTTACAAGCTTTTTATTTCAATACCCTTTTGGGTACTGTAACCACACGCATGACGGAGGGAACGGAACGGAGGTGGGAACGGTAAAGGCGTTTGGGGTTTGATTTAGAGGTTATTTTGTGTGTCTGTCTGTTATCATTTTCCTGGAAAACTATTGGACATATTCAGATGCGATTTTATTTATTTATTTAAACTTTATTGCACAAAATACAGAAGTAAAAGTATAAACGGCGGACTTAATGCCACGAGGCATTCTCTACCAGTCAACCACAAGGTCAAACAGAGACATTATTGGTGCGGGAAGGGTGTACAACAATACGTGTATGCATTAAACGCATATAAATGCAGAACAGGTTGTTAGTCCACGTCAAAAATTTGGTATTTTGGTTATGATCTGATGAGGAAGACGGAAGGTGACCGTAGGAACTCCTAAACAGCAAAAGCTAAATCCATCGTGTTTGGGTTCATTGGAGTGGTCTTGATGAGCAATTAAAGTTTGTGTAAGGTTAGCAATAAAATCGTGTCTCATAATTTTTCATTTTATTTATTATCATACAGAAAAAAAACAATACATTTAACAATAATGCAACGAGCAAAACCATACTAAGGTTTAACTGCCGTTGAATTCACTCACATAAAGGTATTAAATAGGTAGGTATGTATTATTGTTATTAATTATGATCGGAATTACCTACATCACTTAAGGTATATTGCTTTGAAAATTAAATAGTTTACAGTAAATAACTGTTTTGACAAATTATTTATTCGATTACCAACCATTGAGGTATTATTTACGTCAATGTTACCTACATTTATATATGTTTACAAATGAAGAGAAAATTTAAAAATTTAATGATTCGGACAGGATTCGAACCTGCGTTTCCAACGGCTTTCTGGGCCAACACGGGCGTCCTCCCAATTGGACCACCGAATCAGATGTCAGCCATTGAATGTCGAAGCAACTGGTTGAAAAATTCAATGGCTCTGACATCGCGTTGGAAACGCAGGTTCCAATCCTGTCCGAATCATTAATTTTTTCAATTTTCGCTTCATTTGTAAACATTTAGTTTACGTTAGCAGATGTTACTGCTTTAATAAAAATAAACATGATATAGGTATATCCGAACCATCCGGAGTGGGGTTTTCGAAATATTAAATTTATAACTTCTCAGTTTCAGTAGTCTCCACCAGTCTGCTTATCGGTAATCAAAGGTATCCATATCAACTCCGAAATATTGTTTCCCGTCTGTACCTAACGTTTCGTTAAATTTCCATCCGAAATATTTTTTTCCTGAAACCCGTAATATTTTCAGTTTTTTATAAATTATTTTGACATATTAACAGTTATGGAAAAAAATGGCTGGCCGATCTGATCAGCAAAGTGACCATAATATGATTTGAGTTGACAAGCAATAGACGTTTGTCCTTAAAAATACGGTGGTCGAAGCTAGGTAGGTAAGCTCCGACCACCAACATCCGCAGCAGCCCAAGGACAAGGACTTCCTCTATTGAGCTAGACATAGGCTTCTTGCGAAGAATTGTCCGATTGTGCAACACCCGCACTCAGCAGACTTCAGCGACCTTTAAATCATTTTTAATAGGACATCAATTCAACAGCGACCGTCGACTCCCTGCCAATTTAGTTTTGCAATTATTCGAACTAATTTATATGTCAGTATTATGACACTTTATACTCTCGCAGTTTGTACACATAATTAACACAAATTATAACGGGTCTATCGCGATATTCCTTATTTATTTAGCTTCATAATCTAACGTTTCGGCGGGGTAACACACGCTGGGGTCTCAGATCTGATCTTAGATGTGATCTGAGACCACGACGTGTGTAACCCCGCCAATCATATGTCACTGTCGTCGGTTACTCAGGATTTTTAAAGATCTCGTCATTCCTAGGAACTAGGATAAGCTTTGGCAGAGAAACTGAGCATGGCCTCTCCATTGCTCTCTGGTCTCTGGGAGACTTTGAGTGATATTATAGGGCCCATTGTGATCGACCATTTTACAGCTGTAAGTTATCCCGTGTGGCGTGCTTGTCCCGACTAACCATTTTTCAATAGATACTCGTATTTAGATACACGTCTAATTAATAGCATAATACTCGTACATAGAGATGTAGCGTTCTCGAGGACGTTTTCCGATTTGTATGGGGAAATAACGTTCTCGAGAACGAACGGTGCATCTCTAATTACATATCTACTAGGGCGGTGAATACATGAATGTCCCAGATTGCAAGTGTTTGTGGCCCAAACGGAGGGTCATAAATAAGCGATCTGTGACTTTACTAATTACCGCCCGTGGTTTATCTAAAGTTCTACGTCTTTCCTTGATGAGGAAGTGAGATTTTCTCCCTCATGGGCAGAAAATCCCACTTACGGCCTAAGGTGACGTAAATCATATAAGGATGAATCAACTTTTTTGTGTTGTTTACTCTGTCCCCCTTGTCCAAGTGACATCTTCATACTGTTTTATAGAAAAATGCTAAGGTTGTCCGAGGGACCAATTTGCAACAAGGTGCACTTAAAAGTTGATTCAGCTATTAGTCACTTTGTCAACTTGCCACTGGTATTGATTACTATTCATTAAACAAAGCTAGGCGCCACATGAAGTTATGCAAAGCCATTTCAATAATGCTAACGAGGTCGTTATCACAATGGCGATAAGTGATAAGTGGTGATAAGTAGGCTCAATAAAGTAATGAACAAAGCTGCTTAAGTAGACGCATAATATCGTGTCTGGAATTTATTGCACTGTTGTGATGTCACCAGACAGGCCTTATTTAGAACAGATAAGGTTAAACATGGTTACCATCACAAGGAGATACCATACATATACATACGTCATACTTGTACTAGGGATGAGGACTGATGTTGAATTATACAACGTACTGTTAGTTAGGTATATGAATAAAATTTGCTCATGAAACAAAGAAAATATTGAAATACTATTTTATGCAACCGTTGTATAAGAGGGGCCAAAAAACGCGAGTGGAAGGGTTACGATGTGAGCGTAGCGAACATCGTTAGAAAGATGCCACGAGCGGTTTTGACCTACTTATACAACGTTGCATACAATACTTTTTCTACGACTCGACATTTCATAAATAAAATGCAAATAAACAACAAAGAAAATAATTAGGTACATGTTCCCGTTCGAAATCAACAAAATTAAAAAAAAATTGTCTGATAAACTGTTTTTTATTGACGTCCATCTGACAAAAAAGATGAACTTATATAAAGGTATACGTTCACTACACTAAACATTCATGCACTGAAGATAAAACTTTTTTTTAAGTTGGCAGCAATGCCTTAGTACAATAAGTTTTTTTTTATTGCAAATTGTGTGAATGCAGCTGTTTATCTTGTAATCTGTGGTACTAAGTGATGCTTTTTTGGCGACATTATAACATCGTTTAGCATTGTTTTTTTGGGCAGTAGAGTATAGACTTTTACAGACTTTCACAATTTATGTCTGTATATTAGAGTTAGTAACTATATAAATGACAGAAAAAAGTACTGGAGTAGAAAAATATACTTATACTTACATATTTTTTGAAATATGTCACTATGATTTTCTTTTTCAATCCAGAATAAATTTTTAAATTGTTCAGAATCCTCATAAATTAACAAAACAATCATTGCAAGACAATATAAGAACTTAAACGCACTTTTTAACGGTGAAAATTACTTATTATCTCCATACAAATATTGGTACCCAACCCACGGAATGACATCACAATGTAGGTGAAATTGTATCGATCGTTTTTATCGGTCTGTAGGAAAATTGAACTTTGACGGTAATTTCTGACCTTTAGAGCAGTCTAAGTATAGTTAGTTCCATATGGACATTTGATCCCAATAAAAAATAGAATCTATTGACACCCTAAAAAAAAAACGTCTACACGCCTGTTCTACAGAATACTTAGTTATATGAATACAACAAACCTGGTGAAGCTTTATTTTCCTTTGTGCGCCGGAGCTAAAACACATGACCTCAGACATATAACCATCATCAATTAGGTACCTACTTAAGGATGAATAAAATCAAGTAATCATTTTTGAGCTGTTTTTGAGCTATTAAATGATTAAGAGTCAAAATGCCCGTACCGGCCAAGTGCGAGTGGGACTCGCGCACGAAGGGTTTTCCGTACCATTATCTGTGAGTTTGTTGTATGGGAGCCCCCCTTAAATATTTATTTTATTTTATTTTTAGAATTTTGTGTTATAGCGGCAATAGAAATACATCATCTGTGAAAATTTCAACAGTCTAGCTATCACCGTTCTTGAGATACAGCCGGGTGACAGACGGACGGACGGACGGACGAACGGACGGACGGACGTAAAGCGAAGTCTCAGTAATAGGGTCCCGTTTTTAGCCTTTGGGTACGGAACCCTAAAAAATACCAACTGTTGAGTGTCTTTCGGCGTTTCTTCTCAACAGTGGTCTCCTCATGTGAAGACTTACAGAACATTGAAATATGTTTTTTGTTTTTGTTTTTTAGTTTTCAACCCCCATATCTCTGCAATTGGACAATTTTCGAAAAACTGTATGAACTAAAAAAAGGTCTACATATTTATCAAACCTACTCACAAAATTTCATGAGAATCAGTTGTGAAATGTGACCTGTAGTTTAGAAATGACAAATCGCAATGTTAACCTTTTCACTTGTGACTAATGACGTTATCACCCGAGTAACCCATTATGCCACAATCCGTATTGTTAACATTATCGCAGGAAGCGATGCGATTATACAGCTTTGCGTTAACGACATTGTCCCACATATTGGTCATCTTCTAATGGGAAATATTTCGGAGTAGGTACCTAAACGTATCGCATATGTGCGGGTTTGGGTTTACCATTGAATTGCCGACAGACATTTAATCGAATATTATTTCAAAGCCAACGTTTCAAGTATTTTCATTTCATCGACAAGTCATTGCGTCGAGGACTCGATACTAGGTAGTTTAAACCGAGGTCTTTTAATTGCTAGTTGACTTATTTCAATAAAATTCATGTCATGGCTTTTCATTTCGGGTTTTTTTAATTATTTTTTTTTCACATGTAATAATATTTATCCCGCATAAAATTATTTGAATTGGTTATCGAAACTAAACGCAATCACGTCAGTCGGCTCACTATGCGGGTAGTTTCGGATATGAAATTGTTTATCTGGACGAAGGGTTGGTCGTCTAAAGTGAAGTTTCTTGGGGGTCGCAGTTCTAACCTAACCCACTTCTGGCAACAGTTCGTTTTCTTGGGGATCGCAGTTCTAACCTAACCTAACCCACTTCTGACAGCAGTTCGTTTTCTTGGGGGTCGCAGTTCTAACCTAACCTAACCCACTTCTGGCAACAGTTCGTTTTCTTGGAGGTCGCAGTTCTAACCTAACCTAACCTAACCCACTTCTGGCAACAGTTCGTTTTCTTGGGGGTCGCAGTTCTAACCTAACCTAACCCACTTCTGGCAACAGTTCGTTTTCTTGGGGATATCAGTTCTAACCTAACCTAACCTAACCCACTTCTGGCAACAGTTCGTTTTCTTGGGGGATGCAGTTCTAACTATCCTAACCCATTTCTGGCAACAGTTCTTTTTTTTGGGGGTCGCAGTTCTAAAACGATTTACACCAATGATTCTTAGTTTTATTATACAGACATACATATTTGTATGTCACACAATTAACTACATAATTTGAAAAATGTATAAATGTGCAGTAGGACATATAAAATTGTATTAAAGTAATACGTCGAAGAAATGAATTGCAATGTTTTGTAGTTGTGCCAATTAAGATAATTTGAAACAAATCAGTGATTAAGTAATATTCGTTGAATAGTATTTCTACGTAGTAAGATAAATTTAAATAAATAGTAGTTGAAATAAAATAACGCCAAACAATATTACTAGTACTAAAGTTTCGATGAATCGTTGTCGACGAAATAATATTCGATGAAAAGGTTGTCGACAAAACAAGGGTACACCGCGGATTTGTAATAATAATAATAATATATATTATTGTTCTCATCTTGCTAACGGTGAGTACTTTTACAGACATAACCAAGTAGCCAGGATCATTCACCAGCAACTTGCTCTTCGATACGGTCTTGTGGGGTCTGAGGTGCCGTTCTATAAGTACTACGCATCGATGCCCAGTTCTTGAGAATGGTCGTGCCACGCTCTATTGGGATCGATCTATCATCACGGACAGGACTATTGTAGCCAATAAGCCTGATATCGTTTTGGTAGATCGATCCAAGCGCCAGGCAGTGCTCGTCGACATCACCATCCCCCATGACGAGAACCTTGTGAAGGCCGAGAAGGACAAACTCAGCAAGTACCTTGACTTGGCGCACGAGGTGACCGCCATGTGGGATGTTGATTCGACAATCATTGTCCCGATAGTCGTTTCGGCAAACGGTCTTATAGCGAAGAGTCTCGACCAACACGTTGTGACTCTCGCTAGATGGCTGGATCAAGGGTCAGATTCAGAAGGCGTTACTCCTGGACTAGGCTAGGTTTTCTTTATAATTTTTCTTAACCCAAGAAATTAAATGAATATTCGAAATACCTAATTATTGCGCACCACAAAATAGAAAGAAGAAAACATCACGAAGAAATAAAATACATTAAAGTTGAAATCTAGATACAAAGTAAACAAAAGCTGTCGGAGTGTTCTTCGGACCACAGAGCTGGCTCATTCCTCTTAGCCAAAGAGCATGGCTATTCAGCGGGGGAGTGTAGCCGACATCGTGGGGGCCCCCGGGGGTACCACAGGGCCGTGATCTGGGGACATTGGTTTTAGTTAGCATCTCTTAGGATAGGTTGAGATAGATATTGTTGCTTTATACTTGTATATAATTACATAATAGAGTATTGTTTTTAGACAGATTAACTTTAGCCCTTGGCAAGTGTATTTTGTCTCTATATCTAGTTGATCTGGGATAATAACCACTACACTGAAAAAAAAATTGCTCAACTATTTTAACTTTAAATTGTGCTTAGTAGTAGGTAACCAAAATTATGCTAATTTTACAAAACTTATTTTGGTTACTAGTAGCCTTCAGTTTGTCAGTTCTCCAATTTATGAAACTAGCACCTAACATTTGGGCTACTTACCAAATCTTATTTTGTTCAGTGTATGCGTTCGGTCGTAAAAACTTCGGAGAAATGTATGTATGTATGTATGTAAACGCTTTATTGTACACAACAACTGGTTATAAATACATTGATAACAAATGAAATATGTACAAAGGCGAACTTATCCCTATTAGGGATCTCTTCCAGTTAACCTTTGAGCAATTGAAGGAATGGGTATTCGAAGAAAATAGGCAAACTACACTGCGTACAACCAAGATATGTATATTATACTTAATAAAACTATAATAAGTACATAAACTAAATAAGTAATAATACACATATATTTATACTATATATAAAATATATATTATATATATATATCTACATATAATACATATACATGCGTAAATAAATATAGTATTCAATGAATTCACACGTCATCGGACAGCCACAATTTCTTCAAGTTAATCTGAAGTGATGCAACAGATGGAGACTTCCTAAGGGACAAAGGCAACTCATTCCACAGCTTCACTGCGCTTACCGTGAAAGACTTGCTATAGGTAGGCGTCTTATTTGACGGTACAGCCAGAGTGAGATTGGCGCTAGACCGCAAGCGGTGACCACTGCCATCAGCCATATACGAAAATCTTTCACTAAGGTAAGGAGGAGAAGTAGGATTAAACAGGACATTAAAGAGCAATGAAAGGACATGCACGTCTCTACGCCGACGAATCGGTAGCCAACCCAGCTGCGCTCGAAAGGAAGAGATGTGGTCATATTTACGCAATCCAAATATATACCTGATACACACATTTTGTAGGCGTTCAAGCTTGTCAAGTAGTTCCTCCTTAAGATCCAGTAGAGCAATATCACCATAGTCTAGTAGAGGGAGCAAGAGAGATCTGGCAAGAGTGATCTTGGTGGAAATTGGCAGAAAACTCTGCAGGCGCCTTAAAGAGTGGAGAGATGCAAAGAGCTTCTGGCTAACTTGCGCTATGTGCGGTGCCCACGAAAGCGTCTGGTCGTTGGTGATACCCAAATTTCCAACTGTAGAGGAAAGGGGGATAGGAATCCCACCAAAAATAATATCAGGTACCACCATTTCAGATACTTTATTTACCTACAAAGTGAGGACTACCAATAACAATTGCTTGCGACTTTTTTGCGTTTATGTTTAACCCGAAGTTATTTGCCCAGCTGTAAATACACTCCAAATCCGCATTGATCATATTAATAAGCGACGGCATATCCTCGATACTAGCCGCTGCATAGATCTGCAGGTCATCTGCATAAAGATGGAACGAGGATCTTAAACACTCGGTGATCCCACCAATAAATATTGAGAAGAGAAGTGGAGAGAGGACGCCCCCCTGAGGGACACCAGCGGAAATTTCACGCCATTCCGACAGTTTGTCGTCGACCCTAACCCGCTGGCGTCGACCAAAGAGGTAGTCGTGAAACCAAGATAGGGATGAGTGAGACACATTAAGTGTACGAAGGATACCGAGGAGGATGTCAAAATCTACGGTATTGAAACCACTACTAAAATCGAGAAGGACAAGTACGGTGAGTTCTTTGTGTTCTATATTTGAGAAATTAAGTCTCCACTGGAAATAAGCTGATGGTCTTCACGGCTGAAAGCGTTTTTTTTTTATTTAAATACGAGAACTTGAAATATTAAGAACACTCTTGATCAAGAGACTTTCCAAACAAAATACTACGAGTAGGTAATATCATTAGGATCACCCGCACCCACACAGTACTTATACAAATATTATTTACAGTAGGTACCTACATTACTTTATTCATAACGTTGTAATTACATGTCTAGGTATCATTCATTAGACTTAGATTATTTCTACTTTAATCTACCTACTTAATCAATATTCTTATTCTAAACTTTATAAAATATATTTATTTTGGAAACCAATTACATAAAATTGTAAGAAAAGATCTCAGTACTTAGAGGTAATCACCCAATAAAAATAAGCCTATAAACGTAAATCTAAACTAAGTCTAAAACACAGACTTAGTAACAGTACTTCATTATTAAAAATATTTAGATGATATGAATAAGTAATTATCAATTGAAATTCCATAAAAACAAACGGTTTATGCATTAATACCTATTGCTAGTTACTATCATTTACCGCCCCAGGTAGGTATGTAATGTGCTATTAATTACGAGCAAAGTAAACAGTGTATTACGTTACAGTCAGAGGTGATAATGACCAGCTTACTGGTAGGTGATTAGTCAGCTGCCAGAAGTGAAAGGTTAAATTGAGGTCTCATGCCAAGTCATCAATAGAAAGGCTTATATAATTTTAGTTGGAATTAGTAGAAGATAATCTATGCTAATATTTTGTTACAGGTGCTTATTTGGCCTTCTATTTTAAACACGGTAGGTATTTATGTGTATGTGTTTAAGTCCTATAACCTAGATTAAACATTAAAACACCCCGACACCAGTAGGTAGCTGGGCATCATGAGACCCTCATTCAATGAAAATGCTACTAAAACTGAAAATTACTAGGTACAAAATTTGAAATTGTTATTAGCTTCAAAATTGGTTGAGATCTTGTCACTTGTTCTAATTAAAGCTGAATATCTCAATACTCAATACTCAATGATTTAGGTATTGCAATATCACAAAAGTAGGTATGCACAGATGTTAACTTAAAGCTACAGATCATTGTGAAGTGAACCCTGTTGGGCACTGCAATGTTAGGGAGAGGAGGACTTACCAAGTGTTTATAATTTATCTTCTAAGTATTAATTTAGTGTGTAATAGGCTTTAGTTAGTAGTAGTTTCTTTAGTTTATTTGAATACTTTTTATCGTCTTCTTCTTCTTTTATAGAGTCAGGTAAATTATTATAAGTCTTAATTGACATTATTAATGGGCCTGAGGATAGCAGTTTCAGTTTAGCGAGCGGTGGAACGAGCCTATTCTTATGACGGATCTTGGAAACAACTACTTAGTCCTATTTCCACCAAACATAGATAAGAACCATATTGACAGAAAAGTCATTCGATCAAACAACGCACTCAAATTGGTCCATCCGTTTGGGACACACACGAATACACATGTTAAACTTATAACACCCCTCTTTTTTGTCGGGGGTTAATAGTTACCTACTTTTGACGGGATAATAACTAGCAGGAAACTTTGTAAAGAAAAGTGTGACCTAGTGTGAAAATAATTTACATTTATTTTATTTTAACTAGAGATAGGCAAGTACTTAGTGTTTGTTTATGAATAAGTTTCTGATCAGCTGGAGATAGAGAGCTCGAGAAAATAGAGATATTTGGTATTTTTGAAATAAAGTCGGAAGGAGAAAAGTTATAAGGCATTTTAATTGTAAAAATAGAAGAGGAATAAGTACCTAAAATTAGTTATACTCGTAATATAACCATTACTTTTAAACACGAAAAAAATGGAATACCATTATTTTCGTGTTTAAAAGTAATAAATTTGTAACTTTTACAATAGTAAAAGTTACAAATTTATTGATGGGTTTAAGCAGACTCTATCTCTTCCTATATATTGGAAAGTGGGTAAGATTATTATGATATAACGTTTAATTCAAAGTCCCTAAACATACACATTGCTACAGCCTCCAACACCAGATTTTAATAAGAACGTGATTCGATTCATAAAACAAAAGCCGGCGCCTACGCATCGAATCAAACCAGTGTCAATCACATTCACCTGTCAAACGAAGGCGGGCGGAAAGCTCTGGGAAAGCGCTCCAATGCCACGAAGGCTCTATCCTCCCCCACCATTGGATAACCATCGACCAATCAGAGCGAAGAGGCGGGCTTATGCGCACGCGCCGCCCGCGCTCACTAAACAACTCAGTTTAAACGCAGCTGCCGTTTCGTCGAGACGTCTAGTTTCATTTGTTTTCGGACGCGCGTGTTTTTGCTGTAAGACTACTTTGTTGTTTGTTTGACTGAGTTATGATACTGTGAAGTGCTGGACTGTGTGTATACATGATGATGATGGATCAGGCACACCTTGGAGAGTATTTGCTGAGGCAGCAAATGTTGCATGCTGCTTCGCTCAGTGGCTTACGTAAGTAAATCTTCATCTACCTACCATATTGGTTAGTAAAGACGATGGTATTGGAAACATAGGTATGAGATACATGAGAAAACGATATGTATATGTCAAAAATATTACTAATCTATCTGTTACTATTTGCGTATGTACATATTATCTAACATGGCACATGATATTGGAGAGTAAGTATACACGATAATGTATCTAGATTTTTAGGGTTCCGTACCCAAAGGGTAAAAACGGGACCCTATTACTGAGACTTCGCTGTCCGTCCGTCCGTCCGTCAGTCTAGACAGTTGAAATTTTCACAGATGATGTATTTCTATTGCCACTACTATAACAACAAATACTAAAATAAAATAAAATATATATTTAAGGGGGGCTCCCATACAACAAACTTGTTTTATGGCACGGAACCCTTCATGCGCGAGTCGGACTCACACTTGCCCAATTTTTTTATCTACCTACTTTTGCACTTAGATTAGAAATGAGAACCAATAAATAATGATTGGAAATATCTCAATCCTGTGAAACATAATTAATCAATTTCAATTTGTCAAATATGTAATTTAAAAGTGCATATCTTATCTTCAGTTACATACATATTTGTTTACTTCCTTATTACTATATTTTTATGTTCGTTGCAATATCTTTAAGTGGGTAGAATGAAATTGTACATATAGGTAGTCGGCACTGAATCAAGTCGGTACGCGCCATCGTGTAAAAGACATCAACGCATTCTAAATTTATTATTGGTATGCAATTCCTAAAAAAAAAACTGAAATATTATTATATCACAAACGCATTCTACATACGTTTCTTTACTTAACACTTAGCTACTGTTATATAGCTACCTACCTAGTATTATTTATTAGCTGCCTATAAAAAAACCTTATCAATCTCAATTATAACTTTCTTGAAGCAGAACAGACCAGCATTTGTTTTCTTTTAATCGACTTTGAAAAAAAAACGTTTTTCATATACAGTACTAGGATCAGTAGCAGGAATATCTAGAAACTACTTTACAGGAGGTTTTGGTTTCCGTAAAAAAAATACGCAATAATATATTATTATATTTGCATTCTGTTAAATCGCCAAGGAACACCATTTTTAATACAATATTTAAATAATAAATATAACCCAATCTCACACAAATCAATCTAGTTCCAAATTAAGCTCAAGAAGGTTTATATTATGGGTACTAGACAACGATATACCTACTCATATAGACAAATATATACTTAAATACATAGAACTACCATGACCCAAGCACAAATATTCGAGTTCATCACACAATTATTTGCCCTGGCCGAGATTCGAACCGAATTCGCCGGCTCAGTAGGCAGGTGCACTACCAACTGCACCAACCGCATTATCACATATCATAGATATCAATATCGTAATACTTACATTAACAGTAAAAGTAATTAATAAATAAACATCCGACATAGTCCCTATAGTGGACGGAAAGCTTAATGCTTTGGCATTTTGATCTACGATGTGTCTACGATTATTCTATTTTATTAATACAAGCAATTAAAAAACATGTACCTGCACCGCTATTAAGAGGTATCGTGATTAAAAATAGTAAAATTAATGAGCTACAAGCGTTCGTTTGTTCGCAAATGGCGGAAATTACGCGATAAGATTGAAGATATGTCACTTTAAAATTGTTTGACTGTTTGTATTCACTTTATATCCTTGTGCGAAATGGTGACTCACTTTGAACTGACTTGCGACTAAATATCTATACCTCTATTACAAAATTGTATTCAAATTAAAGTTTAAGTAACATTGTTATTATTTTTAAGCCGACTTAATCATAAGATGTATGGCTTATGAAATAAATAAGATTAAAAAAACAAAAACATTTCTATGGAGAGTGGTCATTAATTAAAAAATCTTAAACAGTGCGATACAGGATTTAGTGTAGGCGCGTCAGCCGTACAGTGCCCTCTGTTGGTAACCATTTCTTTGTCCTCTCATCACGCCTAAACCACTGAGCGGATTTTTACCAATTTTGGTACAATGATAGCTAAACATCCAAAAATAGTTTTAGGATAATTTTCACCCCACTACAGTAAATAAAAATGTTTGAGGCAGACGCTGTTGCCCTCCGAAGGTACTTCTAAGTAGCTTTACGTTTAGTTCGTTCTGAATAATGGTTCAGCAACGTCGCGTCGGTATTAAAATGCATATTAAAACTCTTGCTTAGATAATGCATTATGTGATTCTACAGGCGTTTCAACCGCCGTCAGTCCGCTATTGAAAGTATGACCTGTAACCGTACTTCTTACCATACTTGATCTAATTTAAAGCATATTGTATCCCATTATAAATAATAAATAAATAAATATCAAACAATCTCACACAAATCGATCTAGTCCCAAATTAAGCTCAAGAAGGCTTGTGTTATGGTTACTAGACAACGATATACATACTTATATAGATAAATAGATTTCTAATAGATTTCCATCAGATTTCTAATTTGCACCCACTTCTAGTATCTCTGTTTGGCCCTATGGTTGACTGGTAGAGAATGCCATTTGGCATTAAGTCCGCCATTTGTACTGACTTGTTTTGTGCAATAAAGTTTAAACAAAGAAATATAAAAATATATAAGTACTTAAATACAAAGAACAAACCATGAACCAAGCACAAATATTCGAGTTCATCACACAAATATTTGCCCTAGCCGGGATTCGAACCCGGGACCGCCGGCTCAGTAGGCAGGTCTCTGCAAACTGCGCCAACCGCGTCGTCAACATTGGTTTGATATTTATGACAGCGGACATGGTGGTTGAAGCGCCTGTAGAATCACCCATTGGCGAGTATTTTGAAAGAAAGAATAAATAAGAGGAGTTATTAAAACAAGTGGATCTAATATTAAAACGGGTTTACTTTTGGTTTATAGACAAAAGCTTTATTTCATAGATATATAATTTCATCCAAAGCATTTTTCTCTGAAACCATAAAATATTTTGGGATGTTATAAAACAAAGCAAATCTAATCAATAGGATGATATTTTCCAGATTTATGATAAATTTATGACTGTAGACGAAATATTGTCTATGAAAAGAAAAATCGATAAAATGAAGCATTCAAACTTTTGTCTGTACAGGATCGCATCAAAACGCAATAAAATAAATCAATAATGAATACTTAAAGCTGTGATTTAATGTAATTTGCTTTGTTGCTGTTTCGTTGTCATTCCCATAATATAAATTTAGTTTAGTATACCTAACCTTAAGGTATGGCTGCACTCCAGGTTTTTTAGCATACTAGCTTTAACCGTAATATGAATTGTTTTGTGACTGATGTTGCCTAAAAGAGAAACTACCTTTCGTTTGTCTAGACCGAGACGTGTAGCATCGTCAAAATGGAAATGAACACTTTTGACTGACACTCCTCAATATGAATGTCATCCCAATCACTGCCAAATGTCACCCCAATCACTGCCAAATGTCACGATTGCTGTAATTTATTCGACTATCAAATTATTATTATTTGTCGCCGCCTTTGATATGTGAATGTCACGTCGCGCGGCATCGTCGGAAGTCGTAAATAAGTCATATTATGATCGCTAGCTCGACCACAACTCGGTTTAACGGCTAATTAAAGATTCATCTCGTTAATGATATCTTACTGTGGTCTTTTGATAGGGCGGCCATAGCGTAGTCTGATATCTAGTATGACCATAACAGTGTACAGTCAGCATCAACTGGCTGCCAGTTTTACTACTGGCATGTTCAATTGCACGGTTGCTTTAGCTTGTTTCATGGCACAACTATAAATGGATGTAGATAGCGTGCATCGTGTCATCTGGGTAGTACTTTCTTTTGTTATATTTGCCTACCTAATTAAATTAAGCACTTAGTGCTTAATTTAATTAGGTAGGCAAATGAGTCATAATACTCATCGTTTGCAAGCAAAGCAAGCTAATTTTAAAAAGTACAAGATATAACATTTTTAAATATTCTAAAGGAAACTAACCTATATACATAATTGTCAGTCTGTCTTATTTTGTCCCTGTTTATGGTAAACTCAAAAAAAACCGAACCCATTTCACCTTTTCTAACTAAAATTTCTTACCACCCAGATGCTTCAAGGTGGTTTTTAGTAAGTATATAATTTGTCCGACATAAAAAAAGAGGAGATCCTCCATTGGAACGCATTTTTTTCAACCCGTTATCTTAGTTATCAAGTGTATAATAAAAGTAAGACTACGTTATAACTTTGTGAACATGATCTAGAGGGGCGTAACCGCGTAACACTAAGGCGAGGATGAAATATTGCAGTGACTAGACTAATGACATACCTATATGTCTTAGGGCCGATTGTTCAATCACCAGATAAAAAATATCTGTCAGATAAATGTTGGCTGTCACTTTTCTTTTATATGACGGGAGAAAAGGATAGCAATCATTTTAACTGGCAGATTAATTTATCTGGTGATTGAACAATCGGCCCTAAGTTTTATGTCTAATAATAAAATTTCAGACTGATATACAGCCTGTTACCGGCATGCGGGCATTTATTAAAACTGATAATAATATGATCCATTACTAATTGTTTGCATGTATTTGCTAATCATAATTATGTAAATTAACTACACAATAAAATTTCTTAAATCCGCACATCCAATGTAGTGGGTGTACAGTGTAATTGTCGTTACTCATATCACGCTGTCATTTAACACTCACTTGTCAATTTACTTTACTGTACATTACTGGCAATTAAAATTTTGTTAGAAAGTTAATAAAGCCTGAATTTAAGTTAGTTAATTAAATTAAGGTCATGGATACGCTAAAGATCAATGTTACTTTACTCTACTTTAAGAAAAGCCTACTTGGCGGTAACACACTGTATATACCGTATTCAGTTTTCATTTAATCTTAATTTATTAAGCATTTTCACAAATAAAGTTAGGACACGAGGGTAGATTTTTTTTATTCGCATAATGTAGTTTAACGGACCGTACGTACAAATTTACTTTTTCGGTTAAACACAACTAAAAGAAAGAAAAGAGAAAGACAAGCCATTCACAAATAGACAGGTATACGAAGTTAATAATTTCAGGACCAAATTTTGAAGTAAGTATCTAATAATTTTTATGTATCTACTAAGTAAGCATTAGCGGCGACGACAAACAACTTTTGAACAGACTTGAATAAAAAAATCCGTTTTTAGTACATAGGCTTTTCTTGTATTTTCGACTGAATGAATGTTTTATATTGTTGTAACAGAACACCGGTTGGGCGCGGAGGCCGAGCCGCCGGCGTGCAAGGCGCGGCTGCTCAACGGAGACCTCTGGCGGCGCTTCCATGACATCGGGACGGAAATGATCATCACCAAGGGCGGACGGTCAGTACCAACTCTTATTTACATTCCTTACAACAGCCCGTCAAGCAGAACTACGCTCGACATAGCGTCACCCGTCACTCTCGCACAGTATAGCATAGAAAGCAAGGACCATATACACCCGGACCGATATTCTTCATACTTCGCAACGTACTCCGTCATAGTTATCGTTCTACGTTCGCTAGATTCCGCTAAGTGTATCAATTCATTCAAAAGTCGTAATTTTTCAATTTCGACCGTACGGTACGCGCAAGCGTGAAGTAACACATGTTATCAAGCGTTCAACGACATTCCAAGTGATATGGTCCTTGATAGAAAGGGATGTATCTCGCTATATCACTGTTGTGCCAGAGGTGCCTTCATGACGAATTTTTAGGGAATATTAGGAGCAGAGCGCGTACGTTTACCTACTTAGGTACATTTTCTACCACTGTCAAAAAACGGAGCGGGTTCTCAGTTCGTCGGAGTGTTTTTTTTATGTGTTCCCCGATTACCTACTCGTAAACGGTTGAGCCGATTTGGAAAATTTCTCCTTTTGTTTCAAAGAGCATATACCTAGTTGAAAAATTGACCTGAAACGGGCTACGATGGGCGTTCTCTAAAGTCTTCCCTAATTCATGCCACCATATCCGGTCCTTTAGCTTTCTGCTCCAACCATGCGAGTCTTTTAGATCGTCGGTCCATAAGGCGAGTCGTTCAAGCCAGGAGGAAAAATATTAATTTTTATCGCTGACTGCGACTGCCTGCTACAAAAATTTCCCCGTATATGTTACCCTGTTAAACATAAGTGAGGAGATAAATACCCTAAAAACATATTTTTTTCTAGAAAGAGGTCGCAGTTTTAAGTTAACTCGCTTATTTCTAAACTCGATTTCAAATTGTCTTAGAATTAGGTTCACTTTTGAACACAAAAAACACAACACAAGGCTCCCGGTAATCACGAAAAATTTTTTTTAGGAAACCTCTTGTGTTCCATCGGCAGATGCTCAACTAATGATATGTTAGTTTTATATTCGCACAGGTACAATTAACATGAAATATATGGATGAACAATATCATCCTCAAATTTAATGTCATACAGCTGACCACGCTCTAACGCTTTCAACGATACATCGTTTATTTTTTATGTTACAATGTGAATAGGGTTGTCAGATAGGTATAACAGCACTTTGGACACGGTATTCCGGAATTTCTCCGGTTTACTGAGCAAGCAGTGCCTGGATTTAATACGTGGGATCGTCGGAAATTATAGGAATAGTTGCGGATTGACGCGTGAGCTGCTAGCATAACTGTGGCACGCGAATCTTTGTCGCGCGACATATACTAGCATGTCTCTTTCCTTTCAATATCGTGCGAGCATGACAGGTGACACTAAGTCGAGTGACAATCGGAGTCTCGACAAATTATGCTAGCCCTATACGTTTATAGCATAACTGTGTCACGCGACTCTTTGTGGCGCGACAAATACTATCTATCACTTTCCTTTTCATACCGTGCGAGCAAGTCAAGAGATGCCTCGTCGCCAAGTCTCTGCAAAATAAGCTAGCCTTGTTGCTGAAAAATAGTTATCCGAGATGCTTTCATCAAGGTGATTGAGAAACTTCGTCATCCTTTTACGGTTAAAGGTTTTACAACGCGTAATGCCCCCGGCGACAACCATGAGCATAATCAGCTAGGGCAGTGGTCCCTAACCTTTTCCCTCTTGTCAGAGCGGTCGTGGTCTTCATAAGGGGGGGTTGGGGGCTGCTGTCACTCGCCTAACGGTGTCCCGCCATCTCGTCCGGTTCACAGCATTTCTTGGTACATTCATGCAATGGTTTGCCCAGAGCAGATTTTATCTGGTCAGTCCATCGCATGGTATATATGGTTGTAGTAGGTACGCAGGGACCAAAAGTAACGAAATACTTCTCTGGCGGACTCCGGCGATGTATCAGCCGCGAATTTGGAATCATTCGCGGACCAAATGTTGACTCCTGCGGAACACTGGTTGAGAACCACTGGGCTAGGGAGTTCCAACACTCTTCCTTACACTGAGAACACATAAGCTGGCTCGGTAGTAGGTACGCGGCACGCTACAGAGGTATCCGCGTTCCAAATTACTAGGAACTTTAAACATTAATTAGTAATTCAACAGCAATTAATGACTATTAATGCTTGTTCCATCGACCATGTCGAATATCCACTGCATGTAATTATGCTCAGATTTCCATCTAAATACCTAATTAGATATGAACTTATGACTGTATCTACGTTTCGGTGGATGATACAAGGACTGAAGCTAAAGATTACAAATATGCGGTTTGGATAAACGTTGAAGTAGTTTTTTATGCGTATTTTATTTCTCCTTATGTTTTACGATCTTTTATAAGTCCGGTAAGTTATACTGTTTGTTTACATTATTATTATTAATTAATATTGTACCGACCGATAATAGTTACGAAATGTTTTAGGCTGTCTAATCCGGTTTTAGAATCTAGAATTAGCGTGCGTTATTAAGTCTTACTATATAAACAATTATCTACAATTGGTAAACATGGCATCAACTACAGGCAATTATGGTCATCAACGGACATAAATATTCCTAGAATTGATTCCTTGTTACTAAATTATTTGTTAACAGTGACGGGGTAGTATAAATTTATATTTAATGCTATGATAAAACCTCAAGAAGCCATGTATCTATATCATTTCTTAGTAGGTAACTAATTAAAAATAAAATATGCGTCTGGAGCCACGGGAAGCCTTTTTAGCTCCACGGAACTCCCAATTTAGAAGCCAACGCTTTAATCGGCAAGTCGCTTTTCCTAACCAGCACTACCTACTATGAATAAGTGCCCTGCATTTCTGTTGGTAGGTATACTCCGTATAACGAGCGTGCGGGAGTCTATTAAATTTCTCACTCGGACTAACCATACAGTCAATTAAGCGATGCAGCTGTCGCAATTCTAGAATCGAATTTAAGAAAACATATTACTCGTCATAAATTTAAAAAAGAACCTACAAAAACTTAACGAAAACCCATTAGGGCTGCCGAATCTGACGCGGGGCTTGTTAACGGATAATTTGGACCTCCGTCATAGACAAAACAAACAGCTGCCCCAGCAATTTGTGCATTTCTCTAAATGGACGAGCACAAATTACACCTTATTATAAGCTTGTTTGCTTTACGACGGTACCCCTTCAATTATGTTTTTTCGTGATCGATAATGCGGAGCGAGCAGTGAAGAAATTACACAGTTCCGACGTGGGTGCTTGGTGACGCGGGCGGGCTCGCATCACGCTTTACGCTCCTCATTAGCAGAGCGGGAGCAGAAAACCTCATCGATAACGAACCGTCGGCACGGGAATAAAAATACGCATCCACTGTAATTAATGGCGTGTAATTACCGTTCAAAAGCTAAAGACACGTCGCGATCCGGCGTCGCTGTTATTAAATATCGTTAGCAAAAACCGCCGGAATCTCGCTGTCGAATCGCCGGCGCGCCCGGTGGCTGTACCGGCGCGCCTGCGTCGTGTCGCTGGCGTTCGCTTTTTGCGCTGCCGATAATTAGCCAGCTCATCCGTACTCTTGTCATCTCCTTAACACGTTTTTTTCGTGCGTCCGTCGCGGGCGACCACCGCGCCGAGCGGTTAGCATTCCAATAATTTACCGCTTTATCCGAGCGTTTGGTGAATCTCGTTAGCCGCTCGCTGTCTAGAGGTCACTTTTGTTTGTTTTGTATTAATGATGCCGCGTGAGAGCGGCCGGGGGCCGCTGGCGCCGGCCCTGGCGCCGGCCCGCCGAAATGGGTCAGAATATTTCATGTATTTCTCGTATTGCGCCCTAGGAGCATAATTGAGTTATTGAATCCTCCGAGTACAATTCAAAATAGTACTTTTAGTGGTTGTTCAAATAGGAGCGGTTTCCACGTAGGTTGATGAAGGTGGCGAGTGGGCCGGGCGGTTATTAGTTCCTCAAACACGGGTTTTGGGCGGTTCGTTTGTGCAGCCTGCGCGCACATAAGGCAGAGTTAACACCTGCCGCACGCTGCCATCTTGAGGCTCTGTTTGAATTTGGAATTTTCTGAGCCAACAACCTTTCTACCTGTGAAAGAGTCCACGGAATTCACGCGGTAATGGCGGCGAGTCTACGCCGTAGATCCTCTACGACAAAACTCATAAAGTACTTACTATTTCGATAATGCCTTTGTTTTGCAACGTAACGTCCTTTACCATATAAACCTATACGCTCATGTCAATGTTTCTAAAAAAACTGATAGTTTGATACGTAATATTAGATCATCATCATTATGTTAGGTTATCTTTCAGCAAAAAACCAAATTGTTTGTAAATTGGACAACGCGCTGACATGTCCCATCTGCCCGTGCCCGAGATAATACGGCCCTCAATAACCGCGTACAAACAAACACTGGCTGGAATAGACTAAACTCTTATTATTTGTTTTTTCTCCAAACCGAAATATGACAAATGGCCGAGGCGCGGGCGCAGAACGCTCGCGTGTCGTCGCGCGGACCTCCCGCCATTTTAAAAACAAATACACAACACAAAAACTCGTTATTTATTCTCGTGTTATTCGAGGGGAAGGGCGCGCCCGAATTCGCTTGAAAAAATCATAAGTTATAATTAAAAACGTCTGAGCTGAGCCCATGTAGGTTGGCGAGGATGCGCCGCTCAGGTGAAACCCGAACATTAAGTGTCGCGCGTCACTAAATCATACGAATTTTAATAGCTTTCTATAAAATGTTTATGAGTGAAAGACGTTATCGCGGCTCGGATCTCGCGTCCACAATTCCGTATCATACGGCCGGCGAAGCTCATTCCGGCGCTTGTTTTAACAGAAATACCGATTAATTGATTCGATCTGTGTCGTAATTAAAATGGGTGATTAGGGCGCGGGGACCGGCGCCGGCGCTCAAAGCGTCTCCGCCGACATTCCTTTTGTTTTACCACGGGTCGTTTGTCGCCTGCGCGCGCGCTGATGCCGTCCCTGTCGCGCGGCTGGCGGGGCGCGTGCGTGCGAGCGGGAGGCGCGCGGGCGCCGACCCCCTGCGGCGCCGCCGGCCGCCCGCCGCGCGCCCCGCCCAGCGCACGCAGCTCTAATAATCAGATTATGACAGCCCGCCGTCGCTCGCTTCCACCGTCTACCGTCTCCTCCACCTTCAGACGTGACATCCAGCGCAGAACTGCCAACGGCTCAGATCAAAGATATTGATTATCGGCGGCCCGCTTAGCACTAGTCGAATACTAAACTGACATAATGCTTCATAATTTTTGACTATGAGAACATTATCTGATCTAACGAACGATTGAAAATGTTACGGACTAACGCAATAACCCCTCGTGCGAGAGACGTCAATTATGTACATTACATACATACTGTGTAAGTAATCTTATAGTAACTAGTAGGTAAGGTGCGCCTAGCCTAAGTGCCAAAGTCCACTAAATTGTAAATCGCTTCAAACACCTTAATACCTATCTACAACGACGTTGTTTGTACACCTTTTAAATTGATTGAAAACGTTTACTATAATGAAGGCTTAGATGAAATCACAAAGTATTTTGTCATTGAACAAAAGCGTAACGTCATTGAATGTAATGGGTAATTCCGGCTAAAAGGAGCAAGCGCCCGGCATCCGAAGCACGCGCCGCGATCATATCGCGACCTGTCATATCTCCAGGGAACTCCGGCGCAGCCGCGTCATTTGTCACAGGCGGCTGTGCATTCGCAAGACGCTTTCCATTGCGGCCATCAGTCGCGCTGACTCGACAACTTTACTAGTACCCAGCAAACTATCGCGTGCACGACCAATCCATCATCGCGCAACCGAGCGGAGTCATCATCGGCTCCCGAGCCTTTTTGCTCCGATCTAAAACAATCGACGAATCGTGAAAAAACAAACACGAAAACTATAATTCGAATTTAGAATGTAAAAAATATGCGTTCCAAGTTCCAACATCGGGCATGATTTGTTTTTTGCCGGGCGGCTGATGATAATTTCTCATTAGGTTATAACATTTTTGTCGGTCGAAACGTCGTAAATTCCTCGAATAATTTAGGGAAGAAAGTGGTCGTGTTGAAGATGTTTTGTTTTTATGGCGCCAACGAGCAGCGGGTTAGATCGGTATCTCCCGATACAAGCATTTAACCCATGTTCCGTGGAACTCGGGGATTATTCTCACGGGCCGCCGGTTCGCTAACAAATTTTAATGTCTCGCCGAATTCCGGTAATCAATTGAACCTTAATGCCGTATTCATTAGAAGCGTCAACTGTTTAATGTTTTTTTTGGAAGTAGCAATTATTGGGAACGGGTTTCGTCGCATAACACTTAACTCCAGTAATCGTGGCTCGAACGCCCACCTCCACTCGGGTCGTTGAGACTCTTGGCTCCCACTAGAGATGACTTCAAGTGCTGAGCCGGGAGCGGCTACTGTCGCCGTCGTCACAGTAGGGGCTCCAGATAAAGCACCCCAGACACGAGTTTTCACGTATACAAAACGTGCTTATCGGTACGTGCTCATAATTTCATAACGCGTTCTATTCTTAGCTGTGCTCCTGACGTTGTCCCTGTCATCTTACACTCTAAGTATTAGATGACTGTTTAAAATGACAACTTAGAAGAACACTCCTTCAATGCACCCTTAGTTTACATTTGAGGACTCGAATTTATTTGTCAATTATCGTTATAGTTATGTTATAATGATGGATGTGTAAATAAAAATATTACAAATAAAATATCTTGTACTTTATATAGTATAAAACAAAGTCGCTTCCAGCTGTCTGTCTGTCTCTCTGTCCCTATGTATGTATGCTTAATAGATCTCGCAACGGCTTTTGATGCGGTTTTTAAAAGATAGGAAAAAGTGACTCAAAAGGATAGGATGGTTTATATGTATAATACCTGCATAATATAGCATTACACCCGTGCGAAGCCGGGGCGGGTCGCTAGTAGTTCCATAAGAAATTAGAACTTGGAATAAATCGTAGATAGTCGGATACCAGTTGAAATATTCCATCTACATGAAACCAGTTTTTTTTTTATTCTTGTTACATTGTTGGACCAACATTGTTGGTGCTAAGAGGATCACGGTGTCTCCAAGAAGCAGTTATGGACAGAGCAGGGTGCGTCGTCAATCATAACGAGCGTAAACAAGCCGTCACGTACGATCCGGATCGTATCAGATTTAGTACTACTCTGTACTTGGACCTGTGAATTTGTTATATTTCACGCTACATTAGATTGCTCATAAAGTGATGAAAGTGGACGGCGAATGTCCACGATATTCAAGCAGTTTATTACTGTTTCTCGAACACCCTATTTCCCATTCAAGACAGACAAGTGTGAATACAAATATGCAACCTCCAAAAGCAAGCAAAGTGTACGTTAGGTTGTTGGTAGTTGTCTTTTTAAACGGTTGACTTGAATTAGATTCCTCGATTACAGTTTCAATTCTTTAACAACCTCAACTCAAACCATTTCACTTGTATTTGTGTATACTTCAGCTTCATTAAATATCTTGTAGAAAATTAACCAATGAATAACAATATAAATTGGGCAAATGCGAGTCCGACTCGCGCATGAAGGGTTTCCGTACCAATCTATAACAAGTTTGTTGTATGGGAGCCACCATTAAAAAATTATTTTATTTTATTTTTAGTATTTGTTGTTATAGCGGCAATAGAAATACATCATCTGTGAAAATTTCAACTGGGTAGCTATCACCGTTCTTGAGATACAGCCTTGTGACAGACGGACGGACAGCGAAGTCTCAGTAATAGGGACCCGTTTTTACCCTTTGGGTACGGAAGCCTAAAAAACAAGCGATTATGACCACAGCGATACCTTTGTTCTAGATATAATTATTGAGGAAAATTATTGGAAGATTATTGTGGAAAAAACGAGCTTTGAGACCATTCTTAAAAGCCTACTTACTTGTTTTCATTATTAACATTTAAATTTTACGTTTCCTTAAAACATGTTTTAAGAAAGTATTCTCAGTAGGTACAGAATAAATTAGCCTCCGCATCATACACGAAGAAGCACCGACGTGGAAAGTACGTATACTCGTATAATCACAAATGTTATATTACTACTGAAAGCATGATCCTATTCCTTTCTTTTGCCGTATTGTCTTCACCGTAGACGGAAATTAGGCAGATTAGACCTAAAATAACTCAACGAATCGTATCAACAGAAATTCCTCCACCCAATGACGTCGTAAGGCTGATCAGCTCCCTCAGGACAGATATGATCTGGCGCGTGACGTGCACAATGCGCAAGCGCATGTAAATGTGATGGTGGCGCCATCGTGTGCTTGTTTATAAAATATACCTCGTAATATAGGCCGCCTATTCGGGGAATAATGGTTAAAGCTCCTTATCAGTTTAAAAATGCTGATTGGTTTAGACATTTTTCTCTATGATCAAACATTTCTCTTAACATATTATCATGATCTAGACACGCGGCAGCGTGTCCAGCCAAGTTCACCGCAGGAACTGGCGAGCAGCAGCCGTGTGTTATATTACACGAACCGTTTGGAGCCACTTTTGACCCCCCAATAACTCCAAATCTATTTAACATAAAAAAATGAAAATTGGCTTATGTATTAAGATCCTTTAGAACAAGTAGAACCCCAAATTTCAATAATATAGGTTAAATAGTTATTGAGATATTAAAGTCCAAAAAACGGTATTTTTATCACTGACTGACTGACTGACTCACTAGTAATCAAAAACCTAACCCACTTCCAGGTGACCTAGAAAGGTGAAATTTGGCATCCAGCTTAGTAATTGTGTGTGTATACATATAAAAATCGAAAACAGTGATTTTTTTATGTTTTATTATTATTATTCACTCATTTAATCTTGTTTCTTAGGATAGGTATTTTTTACAATAAATTTATATAAAAAGTAAAATATAAAAAATACATTACAAATATAAACACATTATAAAAAAAACCTAACCTAGGGTGCCGCCGGCAACGGGGCAGGGCCCAGGCTACCGGCGGTTAGGGCTGCAGAGAGAGGAACCTCCTGACAATGCGCGCCGTGTCCAGGAGTACCGCCTTCTGTATCTGACCCTTGATCCAGCCATCTAGCGAGAGTCTCTTAAGATGTTTGTCGAGACTCTTCGCTATAAGACCGTTCGCCGAAACGACTATCGGGACAATGACCGTCGAGTCAACATCCCACATGGCGGTCACCTCGTGAGCCAAGTCAAGGTACTTGCTGAGTTTGTCCTTCTCGGCTTTCACGAGGTTCTCGTCATGTGGGATGGTGATGTCGACGAGCACTGCCTGGCGCTTGGATCGATCTACCAACACGATATCAGGCTTATTGGCTACAATAGTCCTGTCCGTGATGATAGATCGATCCCAATAGAGCGTGGCACGACCATTCTCGAGAACTGGCATCGGTGCGTACTTATAGTACGGCACCTCAGACCCCACAAGACCGTATCGAAGAGCAAGTTGCTGGTGAATGATCCTGGCTACTTGGTTATGTCTATGCAAGTACTCGCCGTTAGCAAGATGAGAACAACCGGAGATTATATGCCTGAGTGACTCGCCGGGACGGCGGCATGCCCGACAAATGTCGACCGTACCGTCCTTCAGGATATATCTCCGGTAATTGTTCGTCATCATTACTTCGTCCGCAATTGCACAGACAAAACCTTCGGTTTCCCCGAAGAGATCCCCGAAGCGCAGCCAGTTCACCGACGCGAGCAGATCTACATCGGGCCCTGTAAGGGCCTTGCAGAACCGCCCGTGTAGCTCCTTGCTCTTCCATACAGCCCTGCGGTCATCAGTGCTAAGCACCTTTGGTCTGCGCCAGTTCTCGTTTGCTAAGGAGAGAGAGGTGAGGCCTTTGTCAACTGCTACTACATCGCGATGAATCCCACACTCGTTGTTTAGGAAATACTCCCTAAGACTGCACACCTCGCGGTTATGGAGGTCCTTGGCGTTTAAATAGCCACGGCCTCCACACTTACGCGGGATGTACAGTCTCATAACTGACGAGCGTGGGTGCCTCATGCGGTGTGTAGTGAGTAGCTGACGGACCCTCGTATCCAGGGCGTCCAGCTCAGTCTGAGTCCACTTTAGTATGCCAAAGGAGTAAGTGAGCAGAGGCATCACCCAAGCGTTGAAGGCGCGCGCCTTATTGCCACCGGACAAAAGACTGTTAAGTACTTTTGTCAAACGACAAAAGAAACGCTCCTTCAACGCCTGTCTAATGTCTCCGTCCGCAATACCCAATGACTGTGACATACCAAGGTACTTGTAGGTTTCAACTTCGGAGATAGACCTGAGGGACATTGTCTCAGAAAGCTGTAAGTTCGCGGAATTTACGACTTTCCCCCGCTGTACATGCATGACCGCACACTTGTCTACACCAAACTCCATTTTGATGGCGCTACTGAAGGCTTCAGTTACTTCCAGTAGTTCCACCAGATCCTGGCGTTTTGGTGCATACAGCTTAAGATCATCCATGTAAAGCAGATGAGAAATGACCTCACCTCCTCTTCGAAGCCGGCAACCTAGTCCTGAATCCTTCAGCAGAGTGCTGAGCGGATTCAGGGCTAGGCAGAACCACAGAGGACTCAAACTGTCACCCTGAAAAATACCTCTCTCAATCCTTATCAAGTCCTGCGGGCCAGGGGGGCCATACCCGCCACCTGGTTGACGAAGGACTGTGGTCCACTGCCTCATGCACGCGCCTAAGAGGGATCTCAGAGCTGTATCAATTTTATACAGCTCTAAGATCCTCTCCAGCCATGAATGAGGCACCGAATCATAGGCCTTCTTATAGTCAATCCAAGCGGTCGAGAGAGACCCCCTGTTCCGCCGGACTTGTTGACAAATGGTCGTGTCAATGAGGAGGAGCTCCTTAGTACCACGGGACCCAACCCTACACCCATTCTGAGAAAAGGCCAAAACATTGTTCGCAACAATGTGCGTGTTAATTTTAGTTCTCAGAATGGACGTAAGGAGCTTGTATAAAGTGGGCAAGCACGTGATGGGTCTATAGTTTTTGGCTTCCGTGGTACTACCGGACTTATGGAGCAGGAAGGTAACACCAGTAGTCATGAAAGATGGCAGGGAACCAAGCTCGAGGGCGTCTTGAAATTGTGTTGCCAGACGTTCGTGTGAGGATCGAAACCACTTGATCCAAAAGTTGTGTAACCCGTCCGGCCCAGGACTTTTCCAGTTCTGGGTCGTACGGGTCGCACAGCTTACATCATCGGGGCTGATAATCACAGCCCCCATGGCTTCGATCGGCTCACACTCACGTCTGACAACATTCATCCATTCGCCCTCGGTGTGCTCGACTGGAACCGACCACATACTACGCCAGAAATTAATCATGGCAGTAGGATCCGGCAGTTGCCCGTCGCTCACACATTGGTCGGCTCCCTCCCACTTTCGGTATACCTTCCTTTGGTCACTTTGGAAAAGACGATTCTGTTGGAATCGATCCACACGCTCTCTGTAGCGACGAATACGGCTTGCCCATGCATAAACTTTCTGCTTTAGGTAGTCGATGCGCTCCGTGACACATGCCATGTAATCGCAGGGCCTGGTGCCCGTCCCCGCAAAGGCTTGTGTCACGTAGCGCATCACACGGGGGCGGTTATTTCCCCCCCTAAAACAGATTAGCTTGGCAATGAGAGTCCTAAACGAGCTGATACGCCGCTCGATCCGTACTTGCCAGGCAGGAACACCCCCGGCGGTCCGCGGTGCTCGGTCAGTGTCCGGGAATCTGACACGAGCAACGCGGCACGCCGCGATGGCCCCACAGTACATGATCGAGTGGGTATCAGCTAAATCTTTGCTAGCCCGAAGGTACGGTTCTAGCAAAGCATCCAGGGCTCCCATTAACGCTAAGTTACGCTTATGCATCGGTAAGCGTGGTAATCGCGGCCTAGAGTCAGGTGCGGATCGATAGCGCCTAATCGCCTCCTCCAAAGCCCTCCTCAGTTGCTCATTGGCCTGGGTACTTACGCTACTCGCGTAGTCTTCCACATCGGTTTCAGGATCCGTCAGCGGCACCCCCGGCACCAGGTTGGGCGCTGGCTCCGGAACCGGTGACATAGCAGGCGGATCCCGAGCCGGTACGGAAGCCGCGCGAGCGGCCAGTACTTCCAGGCGCAGTCGATCAAGTGTCGCGTCGTTCAGCAGCTTGCGCCGCTGAATGAAACGCACTTGATCGGATAGCCGTTGCGCAGATACGGCGATGGTCGGATCAAACGCCTGAAACAGAGGCAGCATCCTGTCCCGGTACGCGGACAGGTTGGTTCCTCCCTCTGTAGCCCCGTAGTAGGCGCGCATGCAGTTCTCGTTCATTACTCGAGTCCATCGCATGCGACGCACTATACCACCGGTAGCGGGAGCCGTGGTCGGGGCAGGTTGCCCCGTAGGCCCCAAGCGTGCCGGCAGCGGTGGCCGTCCTCGTCGCGCAGCTGGTCGCGGCGGCGGGGGCGGCGGCCCGCGCTCGTCGCTCGACTCGCTGGTGTCCGCAGCAGTAGCGAATTCGTCGCCAGACGATGATGGCGAGGAGCTGGACGAGGCGGGCGGGGGTGGTGGTCGTGCGTTTGTTTGTTCCGCTTTTTTGCGCCTTGATCTCGTAATCATTACTTATTCCTTTAATATTATTTTCATTATTTCGCCTTTAAGTGACATACGTCCGCTGTCAGAATTGTCTTCGTTTTCAGAGTTAGTAAATAAATTATATTCGCAGTATGTACACATTGCCGAAAACGGTAAATAAGATAAAAGGTTATAAATGGACGTATAAAATTGCGGCGTAAACGGAATGAAAACACTTTTACAAAGTTAAAAAGGAGCAAGATTACAAAAAGGCATGTGTCAACGTCAGCGGTTTTTTTTTTTTTTTTTTTTTTTTTTATTATTATTATTATTGATGGTTGTTGCCTCAGAACTCTGTCATTTATAAACCGATTTGGAAAATTCTTTTTTTGTTTGAAAGATATACTAGAATAGCATATACACTCACACGCACACACTTACACATACATGCACATAAAAATCCAATACGTATTAACCGTTTTGGAAAATTCTTTGTTAGTTCAAAACTTTCAAAAGATATACTAGAATAGCACACAGAACTAATTAACAAATAATAATTAAGTAATCTACACATCAAAATAATTTCTGTACAAAAAGTAATGATATCCCATCAGAAACATAAATGTAAAATGAGCGCCAAGTTCAATATCGCATGCACTTCGCCGACAAAAGAATTGAGATCTGCAAGGGCGCCAAGTCCTTTGCCCTAAAATTTTTAGATACAAGGACATGCGACATACTCAATGCATTTATTTTACTTGGGGTGTAATTCAATATCAAGACTTGACTTGGCTAGTTTTAAAATATAAATTTATATTATAAATAAAAATCAATCAAATCATTAACCTATTTTCGTAAAGGTAAGTACGCAAGTTAGTGTACGTCTTGTTACTTATATAAAATTTAGTTAGTTTGTGAAAACTAGCCAAGTCAAATCTTGATATTGAATTACTCCCCAAGTAAAATAAATGCATTGAGTATGTCGCATGTCCTTGTATCTAAAAATTTTAGGGCAAAGGACTTGGCGCCCTTGCAGATCTCAATTCTTTTGTCGGCGAAGTGCATGCGATATTGAACTTGGCTCTCATTTTACATTTATGTTTTTAATGGGATACTACTTACATATAGATCAGGGCCATTGCAATTTATTGGTATGGTATACATATATTTGAAACCCCTAATACAGTTTGAATTTTTCATTGATAATTTTCGTTTCAAAAACTACTCGAATTTGACAAAAAATTCACGCAGAAAACTGTGTTTTTTTTTTACTTATTTTCGACTGCATGTACGAAATAGCTACTCGTATGTTACTTTCTAGAACTCAGGAAAAAGTATTATTGACTTCAAAAAATTGGTTGAAATTATCAATTTACTTGTCATAATAAAAATAAAATATATTCTAAAAGGAATAAGGCCTCTTAAGTTGAAATAAGTCAGTGATTTTTTCCTCAATTGTCGTGTGTAATTTCAAATACTTGTAAAACATCACCTAAGATCCATTTCTCGTACGTAAGCCATCCAGATCCGAGATCCGTCTGAGCCGTGGGTGTGCGCCCTCGCCACCCGCGCGTGCATCGGATAGCATCGCCGCATCGCGATGCTATCGCACGGCTACCGTCCGATACGGCGGACACGATTCCCGCATAAAACCGCTGTCACGATGCAAACGGTGATGAATACGAATCTCAAGTGATTCTGGGAGAATGTGGGAGCGGGCCTATAAGGAGTTCTTTGAGGCGTTTACCTAATAGTGACCATTGAGGCTGATGTTCATCATATTATTACTGCAAAGTTTTTAGAGAAATAACACTCCATCATTGCAAGTGCTTTTGGTGGTTTGGTGGTACATAAGTAAGTAATAAAAGAGTAGATGGTTTTTTTCTAAATCGATTAGTATGATTATGCGCGTCAATCAATCGATAATTTCATTCTACGCAGAATAAAATCTTACATTTGGTCAAAAGTCTACTAACAATCTCTGGCACGTTTTGTGATGGTAGCAGGTTACCAGCAGCAACAAAGTTCCAGGTCTCTAACCACATTCTTAAGACCAATAAAACTCTTTATCAGCAAACATAACACCCGACAAATTGGCCGAGACAGCGGTTTCCGTGAAATGTGTAACAAGTGTTCAATGTCAATAGCAGAAGTGGGATGTCGCAATCCGTCCACTAATTGTCCCGACGCGTTGCGGCGCGTTTGAACCACACATTAGCTCAGCCTTGGCGCGATTCTGCGTATTGCTTCGTGGAGAAGGGGGAAGAGACGAGCGGACACTTAATACAGCAATACTTAGGTTGCCGACTGAACACAGGAAAATAAGAATCATGAAAATTCGGAACCAAGGAATTTCCCTAGTCAACGTAGCTGAATGATAGAAAATAATAGGCAGTTTCCTACCAAACCTCACCTAGCAAATTGTTACAAATAAGAGGGAAGATATTTCGAAGCGTAATCAAATCTAATAAAACGTGATGTAGGTACTTAAGAGTCTAGGTATGAATTGCAACGAAAGATCGGTGCATAAGTGCACATATGAGTAAAGTATGTACTATTTATACGTATTGCACATTTTCGACAGATAATAATATAAAAAGAATACACGTGTACACATAGCTGTGGTTATAATCTTCGTGACGAATTGATGCTGCATATTCCATTGCAGATACTAGATTGGTTAGGTTATGAGTTGGAGTCTATACATGTACAAATTGTGCTGTAATTTTAACAAGCAATCGTTCATGTTACATGATCATAACGCTAATACTACCGATTTATTTAAGCGAGAGTTCAACTGCCTCAAATAAAATAAATGTATAGCCATTTGTACCAGCTTTGAAATCTTTGAATACCCTACCCTAGGTACCTATATATTACAAACTAAATGTCCCTTAAAACTAAACCATTCTATAGTTATAGGTACGCCAAGTAGGCAGTTCCGTTATAATTATGTGTAAGTCGCCATAGGTAAATATTCGACAGCAGTAAGAAATAAATGTACATACCCAAGTAGCAACGAGCTGCAGAAGCGCTTATAGAGCCTTTATTCAGCTTAAATTAGCAGTGTAAGGGCTGTACAAGCGGTTCTGCAGGTTTCTTTTCTATTTCGATATATTTTGCAATGAATAATGAGCATCACGACTGCCACGGTCTGGAAGTGAGTTGCTACTGCCTACATGATTAATGAATAACCCGTTTTCATGTACCTCTTGAACTTCGTGATTTATGTAATCTGGAATTGACGATACGAAACGTAAGCTTCGCCTCGTCGTGTGTGTTCTTAAGCCAGATATACATACTACATATTAAACAGGAGATATCGGCTTTTCTAAACAAACAACTTACATTCTCCGTCAATAGTTAATTTAATATCCAGAGCTACTTACTTACTCAGTCGGTACTTAGTTAAGATTTTTTTTTAACTACTTAGTAAATGGTGGGTAGATACACACAAAACACCGACATTTTATTTGTCCGAATGCATCACTATTCCGAATTTTCATAATTGTGAAAACCATGTTCTGGTGAAATATTTTGACTTTTTTTGGGATAGCATATATAACCCTCACCTAACGGCTAACCTAATAAAATTGTGTCACTCATTCCCTGCAAATATCATCGTTTAGCGTGTTAGAGCTTTCGGTATTATGAAAATTCAGAATTATGATGGATTATGATGGATAAATGAAACTTCGGAATTTTTGGGTATTCCGGAAAGGGTTCAATTAAGAGGCCTTATTCCTTTTAAAATGCTGATTGTTTAGACATTTTTCTCTATGATCAAACATGTTTCTTAACATATTATTGATGTTACTACCTAGAGCAGGGCTATTGGGATTTATTGGTATATATTTGAAACCTACAGTTTGAAGTTTTCATTGATAATTTTTGTTCGAAAAACTACTCGAAATTGACGAAATTCACGTGGAAAATTCGTTTTTTCAACTTATTTTCCACTGCACGCAATGAAAGCATGAAATAGCTACGTTACTACCTAGAACTCGGGAAAAAGTATTATTCACTTCAAAAAGTTGGTTGAAATTATCAATATATTCGTCATAATATGAAAAAAAATTTTTTTAAAAGGAATAAAAGGCCTCTTAAATTGATTAGAAACAATTACACTAAACATTATATTACAGTGACATTTATAACGTGTGAACGTGTGTGTAATTTCTGACATTTACAAAGTTTTTGCTCCTTGTGTGTGTTTTTGCTTCAAGGGTTTACATTACAAATTACAGCTCTTTTTTATAGTTCATTGTAAATAATCGTTTACCGCAACACTCACTTCATTATTAATTATCTATAATAAAAGGCACGATAAAGGATTGTTATTACTCGACTTAGGCGGTTCACCGTTTATTTAATTATTTAAACTTTATTTCACATTTCAAATATGTAGGTTCAAATGGCGGACTTGATGCCATGAGGCATTCTCAGCCGATGACTGGTATACGTATACTGATATAAGGACAAACAGAGATATTATTGCTGCGGTATTGTTCATGCATTGATTCATGCGGTTTATACCGTAGATTGGCAGAGCGATGTTCTTCTGTTTTTAAGGCTACGGGAATGCTCAGTCTAATCCCTACAAAGCGAGTACACGCTAGATACCCTTACTTACGCCACACGCACCAAATTAATATCAATTAACACACACTGGCTTAATTGTGAATCGCCGCAACTCGCGTGCGGCGGCCTCTTTGTCGGCGCGAGTGAGCCTGCGTTTGCGCTGCTTAATCCCCGCCGTATCTCCCTTTCGCTTCTTCGAAAATCCTAAAATACTGGCGCCATTCATTTCCTTCAACCAACCGAAAGCGCACCTTATCCTTGAGACGTACGTTTATGATTAGACTGTGGTGTTGAAGACAGTAGCTTCTAGGGATTGCGGCATCACGGTAGGACGAGCGGAGATCCTGTGCCTGATTGATAGTCGTTTGTTCTCAACGTGTTTCGCGTATGTTTCCGTGTCGACTGACAGGCTATTAGCCTGTAGGCTATAGCTACGCGTTCTAGATAGTTATGGTCATTTATATTATAAGACTGATTAGTTGTCTGCTACTGGGACATTGGGTGGTCAGTTGGCTATCTAAGAACTGAACATATTCCTCCATTATATTATATTCGATACCTTGAAGCACAATCATATTATATTTGCGTAAAAAGTAGTTGTAATTTGTACAATTAGTGCACTACTCTGAGGTTAAAATGTCATATGCAAAAGAGTTGTAATTATTACGAGTGTGAACTAAGGTTTCGATATAAGTTTCAATTGATTATTAAATACATTTTAATGAAACCTTAGTAACACTGGTACCTCTTAAGACCCTAGGGAGAAATGTTGCTAATTTATAAATCTCAAATAACGGCACTTTTATGGGCTATTGAAATGAATAGATCCTCAATAAGGAACTGCGATAGCGGTTTCTTTCCCGTTTTATGTCTAGTCTAATAGGGTAAGATACAAAACGTAAAGTGTCGTGTTTATTGCAATTTTTTACCAACGATGCGTGGGCGGCTCCTTTAAATACGGTCACATATCCACAAAAGCATTGTACCATTTATTTGTATTTGGCCGCCGAACAAAAACACGATAAACTATTACGATTCAACAGCTACTATCTTGATCGCTATCTCAGATAAAATCTCCTGTTTGAGGTGATCATCAATTCTTCCTTATATCGTAGCTTTGACAGGATTATAATTAGAAACTGTCCGTCCTTATGGTTTGTCGTTTTTAATGTCACTAGTCGGGTCCCATACTGCGCTCGCATTTCATTAAGTTGCAGGTTAAAAAATGGTGAGTTCTCATAAAACAGTGATTTATTTGGGGTCGGGAGCTAACGAGCGATCGCCACTGGTCCGGCCTGTACAACGAGCCGCAAGTGTATCCATCACTCGACTACCTGAACACGTCCTTGTAATTCAGATATTAAAGGTCAATTTTGATGTTTCCGAGGAGCTTTTATGCTAAAATACGTGTCGACAGGGCTGCACGATCGTTTCACGCGTGATTACATGTAGTTTCGATTCTTTTGGATTTAATTTGTATTAGAAAATTGGATCGTTCATTGTTTTATTCTCATTCGTTCTGAAATTAACATGTTATTCAATTCTTAGATTGAGCGTATCTAGTGAAAACGCAATCGTGAATAGATTACCTTATCTATTTTGTCTCACCAATTGAAAACGACGTCACAATGAGTCACCCTTTCAATAACGGTTCCTTACAAGCACTGTAACCAATTACCACTTTAAAATAGGTATCGGTATCTAAACGACTAGTTGTCTTCGCGTCAAAAGGCACATAATAGTCCATAGATGTTGCGATAAGCTTTGGCGGCCTGTCCACTGATTTACAGCGCGGTTGCAGGCCCTTGCCCTCGCAATTTACGAGCGGAGCCCGGGCCGCTCGGCGCCGGCGCCTCCAACGCCCGCAGAATTAACTTCGCACTTTTTACTCAACCAAATAAAGTAGCACTTTAACAATCCATCATCTTTAAGAGTAGCACTCGGATTAAATAAATACCAATCTTTATTAAACAGAGCGCTTAAATCAAAGAACCAATATCAATATTTAAGGCTATCACACTGATTGCCGGTATCGACCCGGCAGAATCAATAGGGATAACATCAAAAGTTAATTAGCAGCGGCTTTATTTGCGACCGTAATACAATCTCGTTGAAATTAAACGCAAGCTTGTCGGCTAAAGGGCGCCGACGGTGATTAAAAATTTTCAATTTCACCTACGGCGGTGTCCGGGAGGTAGTAAATTTGGCGACGAGGTGCGCATAAACATGTCACGGGTGAGCGCCGCGGGCGTGCTTTGTCCCGTAATGCCCCACCTCACATCACACCCCGTCGCCGCTTGCCTACTGCCTCCGCACTCCCGCCGCGCCCGATGTCTTCCGACATGACACTAACGGGTAAACCTCTTGTCTCCCAAAATAATGCCCACATTCGATACTTCAACGCTCATTAGAATTCACTCTGACGCACGCATTTACCTGTTTTTATTATTTACCACCTGTCCGCAAAAACTGGCAGAAACTGCCGATAAAAAATATAATAAAACGTTTTTTTTGTCGCGATCGTTATGATTGAAGGTGGTGTCGCTGATTTTAGACAAAGGACGACAGATAGAAGATGCCCATCAATATGCTAATACGGCGTTGCAGCGCTCGAGACGATTCCGAGACTTTTTTGTGGCCGCCCCTAAATTGGTTTATTTGTTTTGTTACGAGCATATTTCTTTAAAAGTGTAGTTTGTTTGGTTTGCGGAGGCGCTCGAGCGCATATGGAGCGCTCGTATTTGGGTATTACAAATATAAAACCTTATGGGAGCGTTTTAAAAACGGTTAAGTTTTTTATCCGCGAATTTATTGACTGTCGATTTTGACATCCGTGTCTCAACAGGATATTGGGCGGTGAATTAACATAGTACTCGCGTCGGCACCGCCTCTGGTGTGTACGAGTGGAGGAAAGCATTGTGATCGGTTTAGTTGCTGATTCATCGACAACATCAGTTCCGTTCTGGCTAACAACCCACTTAGCTGAAACAACAATGACGGGCGCCGCGGGCTATATCAATTTGTGGCTGCGCCGGCGCGGGCGCTGCCCATAATAGTATTGTCATGCGCGTTTATCCGCTCACACTGCCCATTACGATAGCTGCACGCGAGGCATCAATTAACACATGAGATTATGCAATTTTTTTTCCCACCTACCACCACAAAAACTCCAGCGTTTATATATACCATTTGTTAGCATTAGATCTCGTTTACGATTCTATGTCACGCGATTGTAATTGATAAGCTAACTACCTGTAGGTAATACAAAGCCTCATATTGTTTCGCGGGACGACAAAAAGCGAGGAAGGGTCGAGTCGTGGGATCAACGATCAACCCGCCGGCCGCCGATTCTCACGGGCGCGCTCACAGGGTTAGTGAACAATTTGACACTTCCAGGTGTCCAATTTTTTATCGTAGCAGACGCAGACCATGTAAGAGTGTTTGCTCAGCCTCACATCTGGGTGGACGAAAAAACTGGCCGGACCTCTCGTATGCGCGCTAATGAGCGAGGGTTATACTGGATATATGGATTCTTATGTTTTGGCTCTCGAGAATTTGAGAGTTTGTTTATCTTTGGAGTTACAACCCGTAGTGTAAATGAAGCAGATGTCGTGGGACAACGGCGGGGTTGTCGCGTTAACGACAACTCGCTCCTTCACATTGAACTTGAGCGATAAAAAGACCATGAAATCAGCAGTAAAGATAGTGGGGTAGGTTAGGAAACGAGCGGTGATGAGCAACGCGCAGCAAGGACTCCAGCGACTGAATCTGCCGCCGCTTGTTGTAAACGTCTCGTAAATCTTAAAGAGTTTTATAACAGACAAACATTTTCTCTAACGGTAGATAAAAAAGCAATCAACGTATGAAAGGCTAAGCAGATACATACAGATTAGTCTTAACATGTTAATTAACGAACACCTGTCTTTACTTAAAAGTTTAACGAACTTAACAGGGGCTAAAACCACAAATCTAACCAGTTTCAAATTTCGAACTTTCGACCGACTAATTTTTTCCGTTCTGAGTGCAATAAATTGTAGTTTGCGACATCCGCGGCTAGAGTTGTGTCAATCGGTTTTTGCCGGTTTTCGAGTGCGGATGTGACGGCCGCGGCGGATGTGGCCGTTCGGCTAGGGTTGTTCGCGCCTCTGTGCGGCAATTGGCGGGTTGTTACCGATTTACGACCACTCTAAAGTTTATTCATCGTTCTGGTGGTCCCATTGTTGTGCTGTCTATGGCCGCCCGCGACGGCCGGCCCATTCAATTTTAATTATCGAAGCATTTCACTATCCTTCACTATCCCGTTGTTTGATCGACTAGTAGAAGCGAGAGGAGTAGATAGGTACTTAATTAATAGGCATTTTAATATCAGCCCTAAATCAATTGATTTAGCTAGCTAAATCATTACAGTTCCAACAATTTATAGCAGTCCAATTTTATACCACTTGCATTAAAATTGAATGCATATAAAAAGTTACGATAAGAAACTTTATTTTGTTCCTAAACATTTACTGCGTTTATAAGGAAATTAATGGTCGTTAAATTAAGTATACATATAAGTAATTAAATTATATTTCAATCCGGATCCCCTAGATCTTATAAAGATAAATGTAATTATGCAGAAAATTGCTAGAGATAAGTATAATATAACGTAAAAGTCATAATAGATATGTAATAATTACAATCCCATACTATTAATGCTATCGTTAATGATCTTTTACGTACACAAAAGAGCTTTCTGCTCTCCGGTAAATAATTACAAGAAGATAATTATTCCGTACTGATATCATAAAATTATATTTATCTGGTCTGTAAGTAGAGAAAATTGACTTGCAATATTTATTTATACCACACTCGTTTACAGTATTACATCAGTAAAACCCGAAAGCTTCTATCATCACCATCATCATTCCTATTCTTGTCAACTGCTGGACATAGGCCTCTCCAACTGCACGCCATTGTGAACGATCCTGGGCTACTCTCATCCAGCTCTTGCCAGCCACCCTGCAAAGATCATCGCTCCACCTAGTCTGAGGGCGAACCATACTACGCTCACCGATCAGCGCTCTCCACTCAAGAACACGTTTACCCCACCGGTTATTGGTTCTTCGGCTAATATGACCAACCCACTGCCACTTTAAATTGCTAATACGGTGAGCTAAGATGTCGGTAACTTTGGTTCTCTGACGGAAAGCTTCTAGTTACTTGGTAATGTTCTATCTATTCCATAAAAAAATCCAACTGGCCGCCTAATTTCTCAATCACCTATCATTTATTTCTTATTATACAATACAATACAATACAATACAATACAATACAATACAATACAATACAATACAATACAATACAATACAATACAATACAATACAATACAATACAATACAATACAATACAATACAATACAATACAATACAATACAATACAATACAATACAATACAATACAATACAATACAATACAATACAAGTACTCTTTATTGCACACCTCATAAAATATACAGGAGAAATACAATGCAAGAAATTACAATTAGAGGTAAACAACAGGCGGTCTTATCGCTATTATATTGCGGTAACTTTATTTTAAGCTTGCCAAGCTTTTCCAATAAACATATGGAGCGTGATACGAGCTTTAATGTGTCGATATCCGATCGTCACTTCGCCGGCGACATCAAAGCCTCCGCTATCAGTACCGATAGCGCGTACAGTAGCCACGGATTTGTCAATGTACGGTCAACAGAGGAGGCGTAGGCACACAGTATAAGTATTGAACACATATTTGTAAACTGACAGGGTGATTTGTAAATATTGTCAGTGTAAGGTAGTAGAAAGCGTGTAGGTACTAAATACTGAACGCGTTTAATTTTACAGTTTTTGTATATATTCTATGGTATGATTTTCGGGATAATGATAAAACTAGAATTGTTTTTTGCTGTTCTGCTTATAAACCAATTTATTGGAATATTATAGTGGACAAAAGTAAATGTTGACCGAGCAAAGCGAAACGAAGGAAGTGTCTCCGTTGCACGTTGTAGCTTGGCCCAAAATTATTTTGTATTATTCGAATGTCAGTTGGTCCGGATTTCCTGCTGTTCTCGCCTAGATGTTGCATTTCTCAAACGTGACTCATGGAATTTTGTGAGTAGGTTCGGTAATTAATTATGTAGAAATTTTTGTCGATTAGAATTTTCGAAATTTTACAAAATGGTGGAGACACCAGGGGTTGAAAACGTAATAGACACATGTATTATTATGTCATTGCCAAATAGATTCGTGAGGTCAACAGCTCACAGAGACACTAACCTACTATGTACTTATCTATCCATTCCATCCATATCCATTATTATATCCATCTATCTTCCATTTATGAACTAAATCCCTATTGGTTTGTTTAGTATTTATTCAATTTTTAATTCTCATTCAATAAAAAGTACTTACGAACATTTTTTTAGTCTTACTTTACCGTATTCGAGATGAATTGCGGCCTTTTTTGCTCCCTAGAGCATTTAGCAATAAAACCTAGAACAAGCTACGTTTATTGCCGCTCTGATTGCTAAGTGCTTGTCGCTACCGATACGTAAGGCGGTAGCGGGCATCGTAAACTCTTAATGGAGGTTAATTCTGACTGTTAATTGAGGGTCCCCCGTTATCAGAAGCCTGCATTAGCGAGCCCGGAGGCGGTGATAACGCGTTATGACTGATGGACACACTTGTTCAAAGAATGCGTGAGGTTTTATGAAATGTTGATTATTGTGGGGTTAGATTAGTGGGTTATTGAATTAAGTGTCGGGTTCGGGGTTCGTTAATGTGTCTAGACGGGGTTTATTTCATTGTTTTGCTTGGATATAAAATGTGTGATAAAAGGTTAATAATTTGACGTTTTACTTAAGGAACAATCATAAAATTTTACGTTACTAACAGACTACGGTAGACATTGAAACATGGCGTTCTTTTGATACATTAAACGGATAGAAAACTCACGCTACGTCATCCTAAAATTTCTTAGAAAGATCTTCCATAACATGTAACACACCTTAAACATTTGATTATAATTATACCAACCAAATATACTTTTACAGCACCATTAAAAAGCACCAATAAACCGAAAATTCGCACGATACTCCACGCTTAGACAGCCGCTAATCAGTCGTGGGCGGTCAGATAAGGCGGCGCCAGATGCATCCCGTTTACGACCGGTCACTTAGAGGCTGAATAACGGGTGCCAAAAGCTACTTAACCGACACTATCCCTATCATATAAAACCATTGTCCAATAGGAAAGTTATCACCTTCTTTGTTTCCATTTCGTGAATTGGAATTTATTGTGGCTTTGTTTGTGAATTAAGGCGACTCCGTACGTGGAATGGTGATTTTTAAAATCCTAAGGCTCGTAATCTAGCCAACGGAAAAATCTGAAAAAAATATATGTTATTTTTGACTATTTCTTCTAAAAAATTATAGTTGGATTTTTTTTAAAGCAATAATTACTATGGAAAAAATAATGTTGAAATAGGGTCGTTTTCAATTTTCAATTCCCTAAGGCTTCTAAACTACAAGTGATATTTACACGGCTCTTTCGCAAGAACATTGACAATTCATTGATCTTTAATCGTATTGTTTAAAAGTTAATAAAATGGAAATTCGGTCTAATAAAGCATCAAAAAAACTGAATTTCCGCGAGCGCGGCCGTGCCCGGGCTGCGACCTCAGTGTAAATCTAACCGTCGAAGGGGAAGGCTGTGTCACTTGCTCTCGCGATCCATCTATTTACGGAAAATTGTTATAGTACCGGATCCCGCGGAGGTTCGATCTGTCTTCGTGCGTTTGAAGTGTATTTTAAGAGAGTGTAGTTCGTTTTTTCACACGACTACGCTATGCCACATAACAAAAAGCACTCATTTATCTATTAATTATAAGTACTTATAAAAAAAATTGTCATTGCTTAGCATTCCCGAACACATTTGAATACTTAGATATTCTCAGTCATGGGCCCACACCAGACAGGATGCCCAGAAAATAACACTTTTGGTGTGGGTTTTTTTTCTCTGTGTAATATTAGAGTACCTTAGGTATTTCGGTTAGTAAAAAAAATCTGATAATACAGATATTTAAGTATGATAACGTCTAATGATCTTTATGAATTCAACCCTAAGAGATATGAATATCGTAATGCAGAACAAGTATTGTTCGTTTGAATACCATTGTAATATTCGGTAAAATGCTAATTTACGAATACGAATATTTATTGTAAGTATTCACATTCGTTGCGTCACTAGTACAGTACATGGCATATGATATAAAAATACATTATCAAAAATTACAATTATTTTCTAGTCCAAGAAGGCAAGTGACAATTTTGGCATGAGGGCTTATTTATGTAAATATAGTCAGAATACATATTTGCATCAACAAATTTCCCACTTCATATTTAAATCTAAATGAGCGTAAGTAATTATTGACATATCCGCCGGGCTTAGCTAGACATACCTAGCCTGGCCATAAGTTCTGTTCCAATTGTTTACCGTTTATAAAATAAAAACCTGATTTTTATTACATATCGTTTAAAAGCCATATATTAATGATCGGATTACAGTTGAATTAATGAAAAAATATATAACTTTATTTAGACTCATCGTAATGCCCGGACTTGATTTTTGACAAAAATGCTCAGAATTTTTCTCTCTAAGTTTGCCAGAGGGCAATGAAACGATCTTGGATCAAATTTATCGATCGCGGAAGGAACGCCCAAACCCAAATAGCTTACGTAACCCAGACAACCGCTAAACTAAAGTAGAGCTGACACGTTTGCCGCATGTCAACCGATCTGCAGGTCAAGAAATCTACACCCACTCAATAAAATTCGGCGTCACGGTAGATCACGATGGAGATGGTGGGACTACCGGGATGTATTACAAAAGGGTTGGACATTGCTGATCTAAATAAGGACGAGTGGAAAAAAGATAGAGAGGCCTTTACCCGACAAAGGGACGGCACAGGCATATATGCATAATAATCTGAAAAAAAAAAACTTCTGAGTCATGTATAAGTACCTTCAGTTATCGAAAGCTTGTTATTTTATTAAATCTTTTATCTATCCAAATATCATAAACCCTCCATGATGCGTTCAAGAACGGCACATTATGACCACCATAAAAATAGACTGCTTTTTAGCAGAAATTTCTTATTTCGATAGTATTATTTATTCAAATTTCGAACATCTCTGAAAAACAAAGAAATTTGATTTGACCTCTATTCTAATATCAATCGAGATGACGTTTAGTTCGAAATGTATTGTCAATTTTCAATCAAATTTGACAAATGTCACACGTAAGTAAGATATCGAACGATATGATAGTTAGGGCCGACTCTAGTTTGTCTCTGAATTAAAACAAAAACAATGACAGCTACCAGAAAACTTCATTACCGCTATTACCGGGTAATATTTGTTATAATATGGAACTTCTGAATGCATCATGGAGGCTTATGATATGTGGCTAGATAAAGTAGTATATGTAACTGTACATATACGAGTTGAAATTAAAACCGTCTACACGTCGTACTTTGGTCTACAGTCCCTTGAAGCTGTAAAAAACGAACTTCTAAGTGAACGTAAAAAAAAGATACGGCTCTTTATGCAGCAAAAAAAACGTATATACGCTGGAAAGGAAAATTATCCAAGAGACACGGAGCTTACTTTACAGGAGATCTAAAAAACTACGAACTTTAAAAAAAAAGTTATTAAATAATCTGTGGACCTACTTTTTAAATGAAGCATTTTATAATTATAAACAACATCATGTTCTCTACATGTCGCTTTTGTTATTTTGTCTATTAATGGAATAATTTAAAATTTAGCATCGCTTACGCAAAATCGCTGTCAAAATAGAATTACGTAAAATTATCTAAGCGACACGTTTCCCGAGATATTAGTCAGGTAAAATAGTATAATCTACATTTTACACAACAATCAACACAGTAAACAATATCTATGTGCATACGATGCTCATTTTATATAAACAATATCATGTTTTTTACATGTTGCTTTTGTTATTTTGTCTATTAATGGAATATTTTAGGATTTAGCGTCGCTTACGCAAAATGGCCGTCAAAATAGAATAAGGTAAAATTATCTAAACGACACGTTTCCCGAGAAATTAGTGAGGTAAAATAGTACAACAATCAACACAGTTAACAACATATATGTGCATGCTCATTTTATAGTCAGGTAAATATATAAATGTGCATAAATCAGCATGAAATAAATCATGAAAAATTATCTAATCGCCTTTTCAGGAAATATTTCAGACATGAAAAGCTATTTATAGTACAATAAAACCTCACGATGAATGTTTTAATTAGAGGAAAATATTTATTTTCAAACATTACAATTAATGAAGTGACATTTAAAGTTCTCTAAGACAAAAACTTATGGTCCAACTACGCAAATACAAAAAAAAACTGCTTTAGAAATGTTAAAGATTTATTCATCAGATATCACGTGAAATTTCAATTTTATCAATTTTTATGTGTGATCTGCTGAAAGATTTCCAGTAGTTCTAGACCAATGTATGGTAGCAAACGATAGCTATGACTAATGAGAACAGCACAAGAGTTCTCAAGTGCAGTCACTCAGTACTCATTAAGGAATTTTAAATCACGAACTACGTGAAATTTCAAGTTTTACAATTGCAATGAGATAATATCCTATCCTAACAAGAATAACAAAACTACCTACAACTCTGTGGTATAAGTGACGTCTCGTAAGACACTGTTTGAGTGAGATGGCGTTTGGGTCCATCAAGCGAGTCCAAAGTAATGCCTTAGCTCCACAGATACAGATTTACACCGCAGGTGCCGCCATAAATATATTGAATTACTACTAAATGTGTGATATTTTATAAAACAGAACCGGTAAAGTTGTCTAACTACCAATTTAACGAAAATATTTGTTTTTTTTAGTACATTCTATGCGACAAATACGACTCAATCGTCATTCAAGCAATTCAAGATAAGCGACAGTAGTCGATCAAAGTAAAAAAGGATAGGCGACAATGGCATTTGCTGACTATTTCAGGAGCGTGTTCCTTCCTAATGCTCCCACGCTAGATTTAGGGGCTGCCTGTGCGATGGCTGCAGCGGAAATTGTGGGACCAAGTGATCGCCAAATATCACTGGAATACGTCAGTGAAGCTGATGTGCGTACAGCCATCAACCGATTGCGCCCCAAGCACACCCAAGGACCCGATGGCATACCGCAATATATTGTTAAGGACTGTCGTGAGGCATTCGTGCAACCACTGCAATACCTCTTTAATTTGGCTCTAAAAACCAAAACGTATCCCTCAGGGTGGAAAACCAGTAAAGTTCTTCCCATACATAAGTCCGGGTCTAAATCTGATATTCAAAATTACAGACCGATTGCCGTACTGCCAATTTTCGGGAAAATCTTTGAGTCAGTCATATATACGCAAGTTTTTAAGCAATTGAGAGGCTGGTTTTGTGACGAACAACATGGCTTTTTGCCTAAGAGATCAACAACGTCCAACCTCCTTAACATTGTAACCCTGATTGCCAATAATTTGGATCAAAAGAGGCAAGTTGATGTTGCCTATTTTGATTTCAAAAAGGCTTTTGATAGAGTCGACAGCGACGTCTTACTTAAGAAGCTGTCTATGGCTGGCTTTAACACTCACCTGCTGGAATTTTTAGCCAGCTATCTCTGTGAAAGGTACCAATTCGTGCAGTATGAAGGATCCAGGTCAAACAGATTCCTAGTAACTTCTGATATTGGGCAGGGAAGCAACCTTGGACCCCTATTATTTTTAATCTTAATCAATGACCTGCCAGCAGCAATAAAGTTTTCAAACTGTCTTTTATTCGCTGATGACGTAAAATTGGCACTGCCTATTAACTGCTCTAGCGATTCAATGTTACTGCAACTAGATATAGACGCTGTTGGTGTGTGGGCCCTTAATAATAGTCTCTCCCTTAACAAGGATAAATGCTCGGTAATGACGTATACACGTTCACGCCGCCCTATAGACTCCACGTACTTGCTGCTGGACGAACCATTAAAGCGTGTAAGTGAAGTTAAAGACCTTGGCACGTACTTTGACTCGCAACTTTCGTTCAACCAGCACATAACCAGGACTTGTAATGAAGCTAGGAGATGTCTGTGATTTGTTATTCGCCAGGCCAAATTGTTTACTAGCCGACACGCTATTAGTGTCCTGTAAAATGCATATGTCCGGAGCAGGCTCGAGACTAATGCCGCCATATGGAATCCCCATGAGCAGCGGTACACGCTACTCTTGGAGAGGGTCCAGAAATCGTTTGTGCGATTCCTGTATAGGATAATGTACGGTTTCTACCCCTTCATGTACCCGTCTCTCTTCCTACTGGGTATGGTAGAGTACACGTCCCTGGAGGCTCGGAGGAATATTTATTTAATTAAATATTTCTTCCAACTTATCCGAGGTCATGTTGAAAATCCGCAACTTCTTTCGCAAATACGTATACGGGTCCCTCGTGTTCCCACCCTGCTCAGACGTGACCGCCGCCGCGGCTTTTTCGCCATCCCCCTGGCCAGGACTCGTGCTCTCGCTTCGTCCCCCTTGCACCAAGCCCTATCACTCCTGAATACTATTCTTGATAGTGACAGCCAACTCGACATTTTCTTCACCCTAGAATCTAGATTTTTAACCGCATCATGTCGTTTTCTAGAGCCAAGAGTTACCCCGAGCTCAATTTAGGTAGACAGCATAGCCTCGTATTTAAGTTAAGTACCTAGTTGCTTTCGTATAGCGTAAGGAGACATGGCTATAATTATAATAATATATATTTTGTTATTAACTGAATAATAGTATGTAAGTTGACATAATTAGTATTGTAGTATTGTAGAAATAATTAGTTCACATAAATAATGTAATTAAATTTGTAACAATTAGCACGTAAGGTTTAACTGTCAGTGTTAAATTGTAATAAATAAATAAATAAATAAATAAATTGCTGAATGGTTTCATAGTATCAAAGCAGGTAAATTTGGATAAACGCCAATAGTTAAGATACGACAATCAGGTAATTTAATCTAACTATGTTATTTTTTAATAGAATCTTATATCGATTCTGTTTAATAATGTGGAAATACCACATTTTTACTTTTTGGCTAACGATGCAGAAAAATCTGCCGATCCCAACAGTGTGTAAACTCGATATCCCCAAAAATGTCGCTTAGATAATTTCTACTTTCCAGCATCGGTATATTTTGACACTCAAGTAAATTAACATTTATAGGTTATCCATTGACCTTGAACATAGAAAAAAAACAAAAAAAATATCGTTTGGAAAAAATCAACAAGTATAGGGAAAAATCTGAGAACATTACTAATGTAGTCTTAAAAAACTATCACTGTTTATAAGTAAAGGACGTAAATCCGTTTTCCAACGGTAAAGTTGAGTTTGTCGCTCTATTATTTATAGTTTATCTTTTCATTAGAGCAACATGACCCGGGGATAAAGCTGTGCCTCCACTACTATGTTAAAATATCGGTTCATCCGCTGGGTCACGATATGATTTATTTATTAAAAAACGGTATTTTTTATTTCTGCATGATTTTACACGTATAATCAAGAATCTTGTCGGCATTTTAACTATTTTTGGTAGGTACCTACACATACAAAAGAAACTAAAAAGTATTTTTCGATTCGAGACTTCCAAATGGCTAATTTCACTTGTTTTTTTGGAAAATACCTTTAACGCATTTTATTTTTAATATTCTACTGTAGTGGGTAAATAGATATTTAGTAATCCGAAATAACTATATCATTGTTTAAATGACTATTTTACTTCGAGATTTTTCAATGCCTTTAAATAAGGTATAAGGTTTGTTGATCTTCAACTCACGCTCGGACTATGCGAGTGTATGAAGCTGCTTGGACGCCACTCAACGAGATTATGAACGAAGTAATGTTCCGGGGGCGCACGGTCGGCGGGGGGAATAACGTTAGGCTCCGCCCAGATCCTCAAGGACGTTGGGATTAGGAGTCGCCTTAAGATGGAGGGTGTTAAGTCGGCTTGACAGATGCTTTGTCAACGTAGGCCTCCCACGCTCGCACGCTTCTGAGTGCTTTGATTGCTTATGTTTGTCGTGTTTGAGGAGTTGGTCATACATTGTGGCTCTTGACAAACAACAGAGATGTTATAAAATTGACGCTTGTTTTCGGATAACATGTTGCGACACGGAATATTAAATTACTAAGTCATATGATGTTAATATGTCCGGTTTAATATAGAGATTTTGGTGTAGATTATGTTCCGTAAATCATACCTAACTTAATCTTATGGATGAGGCAAACTAACCACACTCTTTTCAACCGACTTCCAAAAAGAGGAGGTCCTCAATTTGTTACGTTGTATCGTTTGTTACCTCAGAACTCTCGGATTTGGAAATCCTTTTTTTTCTTCGAGAGTAGACAACTCCATGTTGGTCCCATAAAATGTCGGCGAAGATCAATGAGTAATCGTACAACCTCCTCAAATAGTAACTCCTTCAGTTGTCCTCGATCTTCGTTGCAGTCTTTTTTTTTTAAGTTATTTTCAATTCGAAACAAACGACGTTTCGGTCCTTGTTCTACAAGTACGATGTGACTACGATTCTAAAGTACCTATACATTGTTTCAGGCGCATGTTCCCCTCGCTCCGCATCTCGCTGGCAGGGCTGGACCCCCGCGAGGAGTACTGTGTCCTCCTGGAGCTCACCCTGGTGGGGCGTCGACGCTGGCGCTGGGCCGGCGGCGCCTGGGCAGAGGCGGGGGGCGCGGAGCCCCAGTCTCCTAGAAGGCTGATGCTGCACCCTGATTCCCCGGCTCCAGGACACCACTGGACCGCCAACCCGGTCAGCTTCAGTAAGCTGAAGCTGACGAATAACACTATGGACGCGCAGGGACATGTAAGTAACTTAACTTTTTGTATCCAAGTTTTTGAGCCTATTTTGGATACATATTTATCTCTATGTATCGGAATTAAGGTTCAAAGTGACGAATCTTTGCATTCCCCGACTGTCCCTTACTTTCTAATGCTATGTATAAAGTTTAAGGATTGATTTTATAAGGGCTTCTTAAAGGAGATTTTTTTGTAGCTATTAGGTATAAACGTAGTGTAAATGACCTAAGCGACCGCCGCAACATAGTTCACGTTTACAATGAAGCCAAACATTGTACAATTTAATGGTTCAGGCAGGGTTCGAATTCGAACCTGACGTGTCTCCAACGGCTTTCCGGGCCAACACGGGCGTCCTACCAATTGGACCACCGAACCTGATGCGAGAGCCATTGAATCTTTTAACCAGTTACTTCGGATGGATGCAATAGGATGGCAATGCCTAAACCATAACATTTTTCACTTAATTTATTACAATGGCAAACATTTGGATTACGTTAGCAGACGTTACTGCTTTAATAAATATAATAATTCATGTTATCTGATGATAACTATACCGATACAATCCTAACAGCTAGTTTTAAGGGATCGGAGCGTCTTGTAAGTATCTACTCAAATTCCACATCAGTTTCAGCACATATACCTATTTTATCATAACAAACAGCACATAAGTAGAAGTCATTTCTGTCATCAGTCACCTCACCACAGTAATCATCTGCAAAACTATGTAGCCAAGTATCCATGTCCACAGATAACACTAATGATTAGCGACTGGAATGCACCGGATATTAGTAATCATAGCTATTGTCTGTCACGCAAGGGAATGTTGCGTAGGAAACAATTGGCTCTAGAACAGAAAAAAAATCGCGGTCTTGAAATAGATGAACTGATTTTCAGGACTAGCTAATGAGCTACGAAAACTTTCGAACTACGAACCTTTTAAACAAAAAAATCTTAGAAGTATCGAGATTGAACTGTTTGCTAAGTTATGAGGCACCGGACTTTAGTTCTGTATGTAGCTTTTTGTAAATACAACTTGTTGATACCCCACTGACTTGCTTAATTTAAAGCAGACCGCTGATCGCTCTTTCGTTGTACTAAAACTATTTTGCCTTACCCTCCGATAAGTGTGATACCACCGAACGACTAACAAAACAATTTTCTTAACGGCACATTCTTTGAAAATTACAACCGTTATTAATTTATTAAATCTACAATTCGATTATTCATGGAGAGAAAGACGAAGAATGTTTTTAAGGAAAAAAATGTTTATATATACTGACAAAGCATTTGAATAAAAGCAAATAGACTATAATCTGAATCAAAAACAAAAAATCAATAGACAATAAGAATCGATTCTTACTTACATCCGAATCCGCTCGTGACTGTGCGTGTGCGTCTACATAACTTTCCGAAAGCAACGCCTCCTCGAGAAGCCTCTTATAGCCAAATGGCGTAACTACAAGCAAACTACAGTCGAATTCCAACTGTAACACACGCGAAGAGATTCCGATATAATTTAACAGGTTTACACACCTTTGGCACGTTAGGTAGCGAAAAGGATGCGGTTACGTTTCGTTTTGACAAACTATAAGCTTTGAGTCGTTGGAATACGGTTGGCGTTTTATTTCGAAGGTCCACAGCAGGAGTCTCGGCAGTACAAAGGAAAGTTTAAGTGTTTCGTCAGCGAACAAATGCGCTGAAAGGCATTGTATTTTGTATCGCATTGTAGATGTTTGCGCGGTACTGTTTGGACAACGCCGTTCACGCCTCGGATGCCTCGATTAATGATTCTCTTGTGTATTCAAGCACAATTTTATGACGTTTGTAGAAAACTGTGAGAAAAGGTAACAACTTTATGGCGATGCTAACATCATTTGTCTGACACGATTAAACTTCATTTAGTACGATCTTATTTGCTGTTTCTATTCAAGCTGTTTTTATCTTCGCGTCGTCGTACTTATTCTTTACTACGGGTCGGGGTTCCCATGTTGCTCTACTATCTAAGTTCCTAATTGCTATAATTGTCTATGATTTAGCCCCATTAATTACTTAATAAGTATCCATATTTATGTAATGCAAAGCATCAACATCATTCTTCTTAAAATGATCTAACATCACGGTTAAGTTACCTAATCGTTTATTATTCCAAATCCAACAGCCTTCCCATTTCACCCTGACCCAAATCTTCGTCAATCCAAACACAGGAACAGTCAGCTATCACAACAAATCTGTATGATATACAACACGGACAACATGGGGGTGAGCGCGGTTCGGTGCGCCCGCGCACGCGGCGTCTCGAGGCGGTCATGCGTGAAAAGACTTCGATGTCTTGTAGATTATAGATGAAATATTTTTATGTCAAAACTTATTTTAAGAGACGCTTTTTTGCCGACTATATTTTCTTACACAAACGTTAATTCCGTGTCAAGGCGAATCAAATGAGCCCAAAGACGATGGGTTTATCTTGTACTGTTTAGGAATTTCTACGGCCACCTTCTATCTCCATCATCAGGACAGCTCCAAGGTTATTGTATTATCCCGTGAACTAGATATACAAGCAAAGTTTCATTTCAATAAGACAATTAGAAGTCGTTTAAAATTGACTTTCAAGAACCGCTGTCTTGTTTGGGGTTGTTTAGGGTGTGACTGAGTGTCATGAAGAGTTTGAGGCACACATACAGGTAAGTAATTTCCTTTTATGAAACGATGCACAATAAGGACGAATAAAGTTGACCATCGGCACACAATAATTTATGAATTTAGAGGAGACTTGCTAACGGGTAAACAATGCGCCTTTAGGCGAGGCAGGTCATCCTGGTTTTCAGTAAATTTCGAGCAAGGTCATGTTCTCGGTTCGTCACCTTCTCGGCAGATCATCTTCGCTTCCTGACATTTTAGAAGGACGTCATGTTCTCAGCTAGTCAATTTCTTATAAGTCAATTTCGTTTCGTGTCAATTTCGTTTCGTGTCAATTTCGTTTCGTGTCAATTTCAAGGAACGTCATGTTCTCAGCAGGTCATCTTCGTTTCGTGTCAATTCCGAGGGACGTCATATTATCAGCTGGTCCCCTTCTCAGCAGGTCATCTTCACTTCCTGTCAATTTCGAAGGATGTCGTGTTCTTAGCTAGTCAATTTCTTAGTAGGTACGTCATCTACGTTTAACAACTTGAACGTTATAGGTATGCTTATCTCTGTTAATATAATTACAACTTTTACGGATAACATAGGTACAAGAGGTTACTACAAAAAGATTAAATAAGATTAGTTACAAGCCTAGAGTATTTCGTTGAAATAGATTGTCATGACTAACCCAGAAAATGACGTCCTGCGAAATGGACCCACTTAGAAGATGACTAAACTAGAAAAGGACGTCTTGCGAAATAGACCCTCTTAGAAGATGACTAAAGTAGAAAATGACATCCTGCGAAATAGACCCACTTAGAAGATGACTACCCCAGAAAAAGACGTCCTTCGAAAAAGACGTAAAACTAACATGACGTTTCACTACATTGACTTTCCACGAAAACGACCTGCCTCGCCTAAAGGAACATGCGGGCTAAACATGATATAAAGATAAATAAAGGACATCGCAGAAGTAGAAATATCTCGGGACATGTCATTAAAGGCCACTTTTAAACGAAAACGGTAAAAATATCGGCCAAGTGCGAGTGGGACTCGCGCATGAAGGGTTCCGTAGTCCGTACCATTATCTGTAAGTTTGTTGTATGGGAGCCCCCTTAAATATTTATCTAAATTTTATTTTTAGTAATTGTTGTTATAGCGGCAATAGAAATACATCATCTGTGAAAATTTCAAGTGTCTAGCTATCACTGTTCTTGAGATACAGCCTGGTGACAGACGGACAGACGGACGGACGGACGGACAGCGAAGTCTCAGTAATAGGGTCCCGTTGTCCCTTTGGGTACGGAACCCTAAAAACTAACCTAGGTAAGGTGGGTAAGACTAACATTTTCGTTTATTGTCTAATGGGTTAGTTATTGGACTGTGGCAGTCTTCCCCCGGTGATAGTTTTACCTTATCCCATCTTACCACATATCAAAATATCAAAAAAAAAACAAGACACCGTTACAATGTAAGCTTCAACAAATACCATAACAGCATATATAATTACGTGTAAGCAGTAAGCTTCAGGCGGCTTCTTTGAAACCGTTCCCAAGCCATAATTATTCAACAACCAGCACTCATACTGCCTTCAAATAAAGTTTGTTTTAAGCGTATCCGCTCGTATTAGATGTGAAATAGGTTGCTATTGTGTTGTAAACCGGGAGCCAAATTCGTTCGCGCAGAAATACTCGCCTGGGTAACTGCGCACTTGAGGATTCGCCACCTGTGATAATGCTCCCGTCTTTTGTTTACCCTTTTTGCAGGTTTTTTAAGGCTACAAAGGATAAGCCGCGTTCAGGGGCTTGGGGATAGAGGTAGTCAAGAGTAGGTGGGAATTATATTGAAGTTTTTGCTCGTTTATATCAAGGGTGTTTATCAAAAGCGGCTGAAGCAAACTTACCTACTTACTCGTACTTATTTTGTGAAGAGTATACATGATCAAAAGAAAAAGGATCATCATCAAGATACATCTTGGTCAAAATGTGAGGCAAATGTGAATAATTTGTTGTTTCTTCTAATTTGGTATTATATTATTTTTGTATTGATATACTTATATAAAATACTTAGACATGTTTTCTAAGAGTACCTACCTACCACTCCTGTTGGACAGTCATGTTTGGCTTATGCAAAACATAAGGAAGTTAAAAATTACACGGCAAATGTATTACACTTCCACTTAATGCTTTTTACGCAGCTTTTATCGGCTTTTGTTTTCAAATGAAGTCTTTTGAAACCATAAATTAACAAAACATCATCGCTTATGAAATTGTTCTATGCTCAATTCTTTTAACATTACTAATGATGAAAAGGATTAGTATAATCTCGGTTAACCAAAGGCAATTACGACTAAAGGCTTAACTAATACCCGACTAGATTATGTAAGTGAGAACTAGTGGTATTACTAATTGTACTTTATAGTACTTTGTAAGAATAGTGAAAAGAATAGTTTACGTAACTACCTGTCGAGGTGTTTTTCAAATCGGGCTGTAGGTGTGGTGTTAAGTTGTCTGTCGGCCGAGGATTAGGAAAAGTCTACCACGGCGCTTTGGAATTGTATAAAAGCATATTAAACACCTAGGGTGGGGTGGGTGTCCCCACCCAAACTTTATGGATCATTACAAATATTTTTTCGTAATAACCCATAAAATTTGGTACAATAATAATATTAACTCAGAAATCAATGAGGCTTTCTCGTAATTAGAGTTTAAAGTTCGGTAATTGAGTACATATTGTGGCGAAAGTTGGTACTAATCAACTCATATCTTATTACAGCTTTAACGTAGATGTTGGCTCTAATATCACTAAATTTTTCGGTCAGTTTAATATCATTTTCGGTAACTAATTAATACAATAAATAAATAATTTATACATACCAATTAATAAACAACAAATGAAGCACAGACGAAATCACTGAGCGAATACAAGAAAAGGTTAGACTCATGTCTTCCCAAGAAATGAAGGAGAAAGCCCAAGAAAAAAACGGCTGACAATTACTACACCGTCAAGAGCGCAGCTCTTAAATTGAAGACAAGAGAAACAACAAACAAAGTAAAAGTTTATAGACCGACAAATCGGCATTTTCACCTTCAGAAGGCGGCTACATTTCCGGAAACCCTTATCGCATTAATCGTGTATTAGGGTTGCTTATCTGCCGTGTCGCCCGGTCGTGTCGCGACACGTGTAAATGGTTATATCTCGACCTTTAAACGGCGCCACTGTTTCGTTTTTATTTAGCTTTTTTGCAGGGACTATTAGGCGTGTATTGTCTGTAATTTTTTGAGACATTTTGTAAAATTTTGGCCCCGCGAAAATTTCAAGAAATCAGTTCAATATGCATCTTAAACCACAATTTACATTTATATAAACGAATAATAATCCATGCACTTATGGGTTTTGCGTAAAAGGGTAATTCCACGGCGGAGAGTAACGCAAGTTTAACCATTTATGTGTGTTTTTTTAATTTATGACAGGGTCATCAAGGACGAAAAGTACCTAACACTTAGGTATTTAGAGATAAATTAACACTTAAAGCACCAGAAATAAAACAATCTTGTGTGACTAAATAACTTTCATATAACTGCTTAGAAGACTTTTCATAATACCTACGTATATGGATTTTTTTTTCTGGGATAAGTGGATATTGTGAGCTCTGACAACGGATGCATAATACCTAATTAGATACTTTTCTGTACTAAATCTTACTGTAAAGTGTATTAAAAGTCCATGTTTTGCAAGACCTCAAAGCAATCGACTCGACATGTCGCCTAGTTGTTCCTGAAAAAATGCAAACACGTGTCGTACACACACATCGTCTATGTTTGCGATAAAGTCGTCTAGACACGGGCTAATTGCGGAGCGTTTTTGCCGCACAAGTGTGCGCCGCGCGACGCCTACGCGATAAAAAACTATTAGTGACGCCCACTGTCTATGACACTGCATTGTCTTCAATCTGCTCGTCTATTGCTTTAATAAATTACTACATATGTGTAGAATCGCCGATTGAATACGTCAACTCAGCCACTATTTATAGAGCTTATAAAAAGTTAGAGCCGAGTAAAAAAAAATAGTTCAAATATCCTACTTTAGTTTTAATAATTAAAAAAAATCTAAATGCCACGAACATTGTCTGGAACAGAGGACTTAAATTCGTTACCTTTAAATCTTTCGACAGTTCAACATTGGTATTTAATTCGCCTTACGGGAATCGATAGCTATCAACCAGCTATCGATTCCCGTGAGTCGTTTTATCATGTTTTTCTACACTTTTTGAAGATATTTTATCAGAAACAAATCTATAAAGTCGCTGTATCAAAAACACAATGTCGGAAGCCGATAGTTGAAACAAAGGGTTGCCAGACTCGAAAAAAGTAAGCATATTTGAGCGCCGAGGAGTCCCGCTGCGCCATGCCCGGGTAATTGGCGATTTATTAATTTCATGCCCGGTATTGTTACATGCCTTCACACCGTTTGATTTTTCTCGGTAGACATTGGAATAATGCGCTGGAACTGTGCGACAAAAAATAATTACTTAGACGAGAAAAGCGGGCTAAATGGCAAGCGTTTTTCATCGGTACTTGCATTATATAGGTATCGGTACCTAGTCTTTGTTTCATTATGACAGTTGTACATGTACAAATATGATAGGTACATGTTATGTTTATTGTATTTGTAACTACATTTAAAAATAATATATGAGACATTACATGTTTCATGATTTTTTTTACAAATACCTATATTTACAAAATATTCACGTATCAACAATATCTTACTCATTACTCAGTAATGACAGCCGAGAAACATTAATTGAGCATTATTTCCTAAAGTACTTAAATAAAAGAAAAATCATCCTTTTTGCTTTGTATTGCCCATGTAGGTATTTTTAAACAATAACAAATGTTAATTTATCAAACCACAGTTTTACCTAATCGTAACATTTGACTACACATTGCGCTGACATGTCCTGGGAATTTCGACGATTCCAAAAAACTATTAAATCAAACGTGTCAATCTGAATTCTTCGTATCAATGACTTCAATCTATTTGATCGAAGACGCATCCACTTGATGGACGAGCTACCGGAGGCGGCGAAACTTTTGTCTGCCCGTCAATCTGTCCGGGAACGATATGATTCGGCCGGACGTTTATACTAAGTATTACATTTATTACTTAGTGACTCTGTGAGTAATGCCCCGAGTTTGCTTCGAAATTCGACCTATTTAAATATCTATATTATTGTCGAACCTACTCATATAAATATTTTCATGAGAATCTGTTGAGAATTGTGTACTTGTAGGCGAGAACTGCCAACCACTAAAATGCTTTTCTATTAGGAACATGAACATATTTATAATTCTTAGGTATAATGCGATGGAGCATTTTTTTACGAGCCTCAACTGAAAAGCCAAGCACTTCAAAACAAGTAGCTTAAAACCGAAATTTAAAACAATAACCAAACCCCTTTACGCTCTCGAGAGCACTTGACTTATGCGCAGCCGCAGGTAGCGAATTGTCAAGTGCCGTAAAAGCCTGGTTACTTCGATGTTCGAAATTCAACCATATCGTGCCGCCCTGCTCATTCAAATATTGTTCGACACGAGATCGAGAGGGATGGCACGGAAATTCAAATTTCGAAGTAGCCCTTCTGTATACATAGACGCAGACACGCAACAGTGTCGAGACAACCGTCGCAGGCTTTTATTTACAGTTTGCATTTCTGAGTTTGCTAAGTAGTTTGTTTGTCTTTACACTGGTATTTGTCTGAAATTTCATTATCAGCAATTTCGGAACTGTTATCAGGCAAGGTTTCACACGTACATGACACATTTATTGCTCTGAAAGTGACGGGAAATTGTCAAGTAACGTTAGTTAGAATGTGTGAATTGCATTGTTAGTCGACTTTTCAGTCGGTTGCTAAGTCGATTTCCACGAACTTTTATACTTGCACGTACCTACTTAAGTAGATGTTATCCAAAATATAGTAAAAAGGGGCATGTACTCCACATATCAAATAGCAATTTCTGTTAGTGAACAAATTGGACCCAAATTAGGTATAGGATTAAACAGATGGTATCTTTAAATATTAGTCAAATGCCTACTTTGTAGAAGGTACCTACCAATGGTACGGAGATACAAAATTCAGTAGTAGGTGGTAGTAGTTGGAAATCTACGTCTTCTCCTTTCGAGTTCATTTTTTTGCTTTAATTAAGTACCTATAACTTAAAGTTCTGCTTTTTTTAACAACAGTTTCGATTTCGTGATAGATTTTTTACATTTCTGCGTTTGATAGCGAATGCCGCCCAACATATCAGTTTCTCGACAAATAAAGATGAATATGCAGTTGATTCCCAAACATGTTGCACAAAATATAATTTTAAAACGCGATTGGAGTTCCTATATAACATCAACTATCTTTGCGAGGAAATGCTACCAGCGTCTCCGGGCCATGCCAAAGGGGACCGATTTATTAAGTCTTTATATCATTAGGTAAATTTACTCCGTTTTACCATATTTTAGTTAGAATTTCTTAGTTTATAGTTAATATTTTTATTTCTGTATTAATTGTTAATTGTTGACTATTAAAGTTTAATGTGAAAAACTATCTTTTGTTTCAGATGGTTCTAACCTCCATGCACAAATACCGCCCTCGCGTGGTGGTGGTGCGCGCGCGCGACGCGGCGGCGCTCGCGTGGGGCGCGCCCCACGCCGCCTTCGCTTTCCCCGAGACCGAGTTTATCGCCGTCACTGCTTATCAGGTTCGTAGTCTACCACTTTCTATAATATAGACACGTATCAGTATCACATCAGTGGCGTGATGTGCATACAACCCGATTATCACTGGCTTGTCTAATTTAAAGCAGTTGCTTTTTAGAAGCAACTTTGCTTTCTAGTTAGAAAACTTGGGGATATAGAATAGAATAGAATAGAATAGAATACTCTTTATTGCACACCTCAAGAATAAAGAAATACAAATACAAATGACACTTAAAATTACAATAGAGGCAAACAATAGGCGATCTTATCGCTAAAAAGCGATCTCTTCCAGACAACCTTTGGGTAGCGGAATAATATAAATGAAATGAGTAGGCGATGCAAAAAGTAATCAAGAAAACTACTGAAAAATTAATAAAATCTACTAAAACCTATAATAATATATATTGATACATAAACATACATAAAAATATACATAAATGAACATAAGAATAAATATATACTCATATATAAACTTACTTAAACCTTATATTTAAAATAATATTTCGTGTAACGAACCACAGATTATGTCAGTCACAGTGACAGAGTATTAAAGGAGAGACAAGTAATGTTCTTTGATTATCGGACCGGTTCGTTTTCAAAATTATGCAGTCTGCCACTCATCCTCTTATCCCGAAACTCCTCCTCCTTTCCAGGCTAGTAAATACCTCCAGTTACTGGTTCCACAAGAACAGCCCCTGTCTTGTTAAAAGTTTCCTAAAATATACTCGGCTTCCCTGCCCAGTGTATAATTGCAGGCTTAATCCAATATTTGAGACTCCATATGAAGCAATTATGTTTCGCCCTAGTATTATAATTGACTTAGGGATAGATAAAGATTCTGTTTGTGCGAATTCTCTTTTAAATAAAGCTATTGATAAGCACTGGCCTAATTGGACCACTATTTATACGGACGCATCTCAGTTGTCTGATCAGGGCCCGGTGGGGTCAGCTGTGTGGATCCCTAGATTTAATGTTATTTTAAGTTTTAAATTACCTTCTTTCTCTTCTGTATTCACGGGCGAGGCGTTAGCGATTTTAGAATCTCTTAAGTATATATAGAATCGCATAATCTAAATTATTGTGTTGTATTTACTGATTCTAAAAGTTCTCTGCAGGCTATCTTAGCTAATCAATTGCGCGCTAATGTTAAATTTCCAGTTATTCTAGAAATAAAACGTGTTCTTTATCGCCTATCTAGCCGTGGTGTTGGGGTCTCATTGGCCTGGATACCCAGTCACGTGGGTATTCGCGGTAATGAGACTGCAGATCATTGTGCCAAGGATGCGGTAGTTAGTGGCTGCCTCTCAGCATACAGATGCTACTCTCACGATTTGGTATCTTTAGCAAAGGTTCATCTCGATGATGAGTGGTTCGTAGAATGGGCTCGATGCAGGCAAACTAAAGGTTTGCATTACTCTGACATTCAGGACAATATTCCGGTAAAGCCTTGGTTTTTTCGATATCGTGATGCAAATAAAAAAGTGACTTCCTCCATATGCCGGTTACGTTTGGGACACTCGTGTACCCCCGTCTTTCTTTTTAAAATTCACGTTAAAAATAACTCTTTGTGTGAATGTGGGTTGGATGAAGGTAATTTGGATCATCTATTTTTTGAATGCAATAGACTTTCTTCATCTCTCTATGATCTTCTTCCTCCATTCATCCCTCGCCCTGTAAATTTCAAGTCTCTTCTTCGTTTAGTTTTCTCTCCATTTATCTCTATTTTAAGTGACTTTATGAAAAATTATAGTATTCATCTTTAGTTTTCCCTTTTGTCTCATTTATCTTTTATATCATTGACTCATTACGTTGTATATAACAGCATTCTGATTTGTTTACCTATTGGCCGTTTTGTTTTGTTTACTTTCATAAATTAATAGTATTCTTGCTTTTCTCAAAACTTGACCTGACATCAAGCAGAATTAAAACGCGCCTCACAACTGACATTGGCAAAAGCCTCGAGCTGCCATTCTTGGCTTAATAATAATAATGTTCTTTGAGGTGTATTTTGAAAGTAGCAACGGATTGACTACGTTTCAATTCAACAGGGAGAGAGTTCCACAATAGAGTAGCCTGAAAGGTAAATGAGCTGTTATAGAATTTGGAAGAAGAAGAAGGGACAGCCAGAAGCAAATTTTGAGAGGACCTAACAGAACGAAGGTAACTGAAACGCTCCTTGAGGTAGCAGGGAGTTGCAGGGTGAAAAAGAATATTGTAAAGAAGAGAGAGAATGTGAGAGTTACGACGAAAGCGGATAGGAAGCCAGTTGAGCTGCGAACGGAAACTGGAAACATGGTCATATTTACGAAGCCCAAATATGAACCTGATGCAAATATTCTGAAAACGCTCAAGTTTATTAAGCTGCTCTTCTGTGAGATCAGGGTAGGAGATATCAGCATAATCTAAGATTGGAAGAAGTAAGGTTTGGCAAAGCGCAATTTTGGTGGCGATTGGAAGAAAATTACGGAGTCTTCTAAGAGAGCTCACCGCTGCAAACATCTTCCTGCTGACTTCATTCACCTGAGGCACCCAAGATAAGGTCTGGTCCAAAATAATGCCCAGGTCTTTGACTTGTTGTGAAAAAGGAATTAAGACACCATCGAAATAAATTGATGGCAGCTTATCAACATCAACCCTAGCTATAAGTTTAGCACTACCAACTATAATAGCTTGGGTCTTTACTGGGTTTACCTTGAGACCAAAGCTATAGCTCCAGTTCAAAATGTGTGCCAAGTCGTCATTTACAGAGTTAATAACAGACGGAAGTTCTCCAACTTCACCCTGCAAATAAATTTGAAGATCGTCGGCATAAAGGTGATAGCGCGAAGAAAGGTTACGTGTAATGGAATGAATGAAAATAGAAAACAACAAGGGTGATAGCACTCCACCCTGCGGAACACCGGCCAAAGTGTTGCACCACGAAGATCGGGAATTATCCACCTTTATTCTCTGCCGACGACCACCTAGATAACTACGAAACCAATCAATAACCGCAGGAGATATGTTAAGAGAACGTAGAGTACCTAATAAAATATCAAAATCAACAGTATTGAACGCATTGCTGAAATCAAGAAGCGTTAACACCGTTAATTTCCGCTTATCCATACCTTCTCGAATATCATCAGTAATTTTGATTAGAGCAGTAGCCGTACTATGACCAGGACGAAACCCAGACTGGAATACATTGTGCAGATCATTGCGGTTAAGAAAAGATGCCAGCTGTTTATGAGTACAAGACGCTCAAGCACTTTAGATAGGAAGGGGAGAATGGAGATAGGTCGATAGTCCGAAAACACGGAAGGGTTGGGCTTCTTGGGTATCGGGATAATATTGGCATCCTTCCAGAGCGTAGGGAAAATACTGGTGGATATAGAATTATTGAGGATAAAGGTAATAATGGGTACAAGGAGATCAAGGAGAGGGAGGATCATATTACGGCTAATGCAATACACGCCAACGGCATTTGAGGTAATATATCATAATTTCTAAGGCAAATTTGCTTTAGTTTTACCGAGAACATCCTTGAAGTCACGCCACTGAGAGTATATGTATATTGTTAAGTTTTTCTATATACCATTCTTTAAAAACGTTATCTTAAACCGAAAACGACATCAGATGTGGTTTGGATATCGTGAATTTGCGCTCATTTGCTTCATGCAATATTAATTAGGACATTAAAGGTTTCTAAACGTAATCCAAACGTGTGTACGTACACAACCTTTATAATAAAAATTGGTAGGTATCCGCTAGGGTCCAAATCGTCGGATGTCATAAAGATGTGTTATTAATAATTAAATAACAGAAGATCACATCAAAAATAAATTGCCTCGGCGTTATTAGAACCATATCACTTCTAAACTTTGTCACCTTAATAATAAATAGGTATCGCTCGGATTCTATTTACACGCAGTGTTGATTGAAACGGTATCTGTCAATTTTAGCATTATACCTAAAGTACGTTTTCTATGTCTTATCAGTTTTTAACACATTCATGTAAGTACATATTTGGGAAATCCCAGTGATATCAGCACACTTCTTGTTTCCCCGAAAACGCAATCTCTTTCCAAGAACGATCGATGATTCGCACTTATGCCAGTTTTTTTGGTTAGGCGCCAATGCTTTTACTGACGAGCCAGAAAAAAAATGCCACAGATAAAAACATGGTTCCGATTGCCACTCGACCGGCCATTGTGTGTTTAGGAAAACAAAAACCGACTAATTTACTTTTTAACCGTCTACTTTGTAGGTCGTATTGTGATTTAGTAATGTTGTTGGAACGCGTGAATTTGACAATGGGAACAGTTATTCTTCTGTTTCCTGGAGTGGATACAAGTATGCCGCTATTCTATGAACGTCATACCTTGTTTTACTGATATGGTTGGCTAATCTGATAGTCATTGGTGGTCTAATTTTTGATAATCTATACCTTTATAATCCGTCTCTTAGGAGGTACCGACCGACTCGCTTTCGTTTTTGGTCCTTTTTCCTTTGGTTTAAGCAAAATCTCCTGTTCAGTTTTTAACTCGTTAAAAATGTATTTACCTAACTGTTATGGATTAAAATGATTTCCTAGGTAGGTACTTAGGTTTACCTTACGTAGGTAAATATATTTTGTCTATGTTAATGTGACCACAGCTAAAGCTGATCCAAACAACGCAAACAATACAAATGATGCCGTCGAAACAGAGAACCTACTTTTTTAAAGACGGTTAGAAATAAATGCCAACCTATGTGCCCATGTACATGTATAAGTACAACAGTGTAACTATAAGCTTCATGAATTTTAATCCGATTTATTCGATACTTCAATAAACGTACATTTATCTAGTTACCGCGTTCACAGTCGCCCCCCGCTGTTTGTTTTGAGACCACAAAGAGTATGCAGCGTACCGTTGCATAATCCTCGATCCATAATTAGGTCGCGGCGTCTTTGCGCGGCGCCTTTCAAGCTGACTGCAGCGAGGCGCGAACGCTTTCCCAAGCCCATTTACACCCTGTATACCCATCACAAAGACCCTCAGCCGGCCCAAGAAGCGCTACAATCGAATGACCACCAGATCAAGTTAAATTTCAAAGTTTCGGCAGCTCTGTGGGATTATCCGGGATTGGGTAACGGGACCGGACAATGCCAGCGGCGTATCATTGCGTATTATCCCCGGACAGACGGACGCCCGCCGGCCGAAGCATTGTTGCGAATTACTAGCGAATTAGAAATCTGCTTTTGTAGCCGCCGACACCGGCGTAACTAGGTGGCACACCGTTGCAATTATACTCCGACAATTATGACTCAGAAAAAAAACTTCGCCCCAAATCAAACTCCGCATACTCGAGTTGTTTAAACAAAGCGAATTTGCTTAAAGCCCTAATTATACATAGAAAAAACTGGCGACAGTCGCCAATATGTGAAACGGTCGCGCAAAAAGTGAAAATGCCTGCGAGTTTGTCGCATGACGTCACGGGCGACAGGGCGGGCCGGGGGCGGCGCCACTCGCAAGCCCCGCTAATCGACTAACTTTGGAAGTATGGTATAGCTGTGCTGCTGCAGGCTTTTAGCACTCTTCCTTATCTCGGCGGGTGTTATCGGCGACGGCGAGCGCGCCGGCGCCGCCTTATCAAGCCTGTAAACATCGTTAATAAGTGACTTCGCATGCGCCCAGACTGTTTGCGGTCCGGATTTCGCTAGATAACTGGCAACCATCGGGAATTTCGTAGGTCATGGTTAAAGTAAATATTAGTCCATGAACGAATTAACGTTCTACGAACTAATTTAGTAATTGTCTTTAAAAGTCGCTTGCGCAAACTATTAACTAAAGAGTAGCTTCTGAGTATCGGGTTTCGCACGAGACTGTCGCTTACTGGCGCCGCATCAGCTAATTGGGCTGTCGCCACAAAACGCCACCACATGTGACAATTATCCCTTACAAGCTATTAGGGATGCATGCGGAAACGGATGTTTAAATTGCATTCTCGAGATAAGAAAGTTTCCGAGCGAGCAACCGTCACGGAGAAATTTAGCGTTTAATAGACACTAATTAAATTTTTTTGTCTATAAATCCAAGTTCTCTAATGCTTCATCATTACAATCTAATTTTAATTAAAAGCGCACGCAATCATTACGCTATTGACCAATAACAAATTAACAGAAAGCGCTCAAAAAAACAAATATTTGAAGGCTAACATTTGATTTCCTGTCCGTAACAGCAATTAATTTTCTTTTCCTTGTCCACAGAATGACCGCATAACGAAGTTGAAAATCGACAACAACCCTTTCGCGAAAGGCTTCAGAGCGTGCGGACAATCGAAATGTAAAAGAAAGAACGTTGACACCGAGACGACGGAGTCTACAGAGTCTCCTGAGCCGAAGCGAGCATGCTCTGATGCTGCATCCTCGTGTTCAGAAGAGGGAAGCTTGCGTTCCTCTTCGCCGCGATCGCCGCCGCTCGTAGACTCCCCAGCTCCGCTCGTCGCTCCGCCTGAGAACATCACGCCTCCTCCTTTCTGCCCTCCAGAGCTGCCGTATCTAGGCCACTTGCATATGCCGATGCCTCTTGGTCTTTGGCCAGGGCCCATGGCAGGGTTTGGCTGGGCGCCGGCGCTCCCCCCTCCCCCGCCCGCGGTACCGTCACCCCCCGTGCCTGCCCCGGCGCCTTGCCGCAGGGTCAAAAGTTTTACCATAAGCGCTCTCCTCGGCGAAGGGTGAATGCATCTCTATTAGGTTTTTTTTTAACGATGCTAGTATAAGCTCGACGGGCATTATTCGCAATAGATACTTAAATTGTAAATATTGTTGATAGTTATATAGTTGTGAGTTCAGAATTACCTCGTAGGTTTAATTTTGAGATATATTTTGTTGTGATAACAGTGCCTTGTATAAAGAAATTTGAATTATCGTAATATTTATGATCTTTGTTAAGATATCTCATAAATGTAAACAGCTAACTATTTAGATTTTAAGTGTAAAATGTAGAGCAACAGAATAGATTCTGGCAGACATTATAAGAATAGGAAAATAAAAAATATCCACCTTTCTACATCTTTTAGCCAGTGTTTTTTAGTTATAAAACAAACATGTACCTACATTTAGGTGATAAGTTTATACAAGAGTTAAATATATCGATATACCTACTTGATTATAGTATTTTCATATGTACTTAGATATGTCCGTTTCTATTTATGTTTCTATCTATATACAACAATGTACCTATGTTGGTACAAGCGCTAAAGAACTTATGTCATTTAATTTGTAAAAACAACTTTTAAATTAAAGCTGTTTTTATTAAAAGTTCGACCGGGGTTACTTTGACCCACATTTACACACTGTCATGCAGTTTCAATTGTTTCATTTAATAGCGCCATTTCAACAGCACAAAAATATTCTTTTTCACAATATCTAGCCGCTTTACCTAAGTGTGGGCCGATGTTATACGGAATCGTCAAAGCTACCCCGAATTACTGTACCTTACTGCATACATATGTATAAAAAGCACATGAAAATATCTCTCTTACTATTTCTGTAAAATAAAGATCTAGATTTAATTTGTAAATATTTAGAAAATTCATTTATAAATATCTACTACGCTTTTGTAGATGCCCTATCGTAAATATACTTTAATATAAAAAAAATATTTGGCTTTAATTTATTTGTCACAAACAAAACTCACAAAGCATTACCCATAGCACTCGACTATAAAATAGGATGAAAAATAAAGAAAACGAGGAAGATTACTATTTTCAATTTAACGCTTAACGAACTTTATTATTATTATTGTATGTCGCACCCTTTCACGGGATAATAGTGTCCCGGACCTTTGGGAGGCGTGCACGGAGCCGAAGCCAACGAGCAGAGGCCCTTTCGACAATTTAATGAAATGTAAGGGGTACACCGTGCGGATGTTCCCCCTGCCTGTCTCATGGGACGCACACAGAGACAGCACCCGCTATAGATAGATAGAGTCTTAACATGGTACTAGGCTATTACATGAAATGCGATGGACTAACTACTGGGCTATTGTTTGAGACAGCCGGACGTCTACCAAGAAAAGTGTCTCATAGCAAAAAAAACTGGTAGACGATGACTCGCCCCCCGCTAGATGGGCCCCCATAAAAAGCGACACATATAGAGTGGCCTAAGGGCAACACCGGTGCGGAAGGCTAAAGGGCGGAGAGGTGTAATACTGTGCTTTAAACCGAAGCCAACTAACCCCTTACGTTTCCACATCCGCCCCGAGCCGCAACTCTCGCGACTCCACTCTGTTCGGCCGGCTAAGGCAAGACAGAGGCGGAGGCCCCGACCCATCACCCCCCGTCAGGATCCCCCAGGAGCACTCAGCTACGTGGGGTCGCTACCCCCCAACAGCTCGCCATAAGCTGCCCTGCGTGACTGATTGCGCTGGTAATACCAGCGGGCAATGGGGTCGTCACATAGGATACCAGCTCAATCACCCATATAGCGTCCGAAGCTGTCCTCCTCAAGCTAAGCCGGCAGCCTCGACCCGTCGAGGACCTTCCAAGCAGCCCAAGCTGTTCATTTGAGGACCACAACAAGCCAAGCTGCTCCACGAGAACCAACATAGCCAGCCAATTGATTCCTAACACTAAGACACCTATTCAAAGATTGTCATTTACTTTCTCAAAGTTTGCTATCCTATTTGAAAACACTGTAGATAAACACCATTTATATAATTATACCAAATACCGGCGATACAGATACTACTATAAGAGTGTACTATATTATTGGAATGCTCTCTCAAATTGTTACTGTATAGTCAAGTTACTTTTAATTTTCTAGCAATAGTAAACTTATTTAAAGTAATATCGCAGTTAAATGTCATGATTTACATACAGATGTGCTCTCCACTACCTCTATTATATCTAATCATTATTACTAAATTCCTGCATCAAAACACTAATAAGTTTAATTCTGTGATTGTTTGTAACATCACAAGTAATGGCTGACATTTTGTTAAGCAATGAAATTGATTCAACTGAAGAGATTCAATGCGTTGAAATTGAAAATCCCGAATTATGCTATAATTCAATCGACCCTACATATAATTTTACAGTTATAACGTTTAATATAAGAAGTATCAGTAAAAATTTCAATGCATGACTGGTATGGTTGCACAGATTGAAAATAAAATTCGATGTCTTGATCTTAACGGAATGCAGACTAAGTGAGACTACAACTATATGCGACATTCCGGGATATAACTCATATTTTTCATAGCAAAATATTAATCAAAACGGAGGTGTGGTAGCTTATATTAAAAGCGAGTGGACTGTGACGGTTACCGAAGCAAATCTTCATGATGCTTGCGGATTAATTCTGAATCTTTCTAACTCCATAATCGTTCTGGGAATTTATCGTTCTCCGTCCTTCCAAAATACAAATAATTTTCTAAGCTCTCTTGATGAAATTTTACAGCCTTTTAAACTGATAAATAACATCGTTCTGGCAGGAGATTTTAACATTAATATTCTTGAGTTTGACTCGCTGACATACCTGGGATTAAATGCAGAGCACGGCCTGGAACCAGCAATAAGTAAGCCTACTCGCCTAAAAGCCTGTTTGGACCATATTTTTCTCAAATCCAAGCATCGTGCAGTCGGAATTGTTTGCGACACTGATATAACAGATCACAAAATTGCTATACTAAGGACTCGCTACTAACACAAAACAAAATAGAAATTTCACTAGGATTCGGACAACGATAGACTATGAAGGAGTTGCTGTGGACTTGAGTTCGTGCGACTGGAATGGAGTGACTTCGGTATCGGATTTGGATGATGCTGTACAGCTTTTCATGGATGTGATAGGGGAAACCATTAAAAGACATGAGCGATCTACCACACTCAGCAGATCACAAGTTACGCTTCAGCCATGGATGACGCCCGGATTACTGAGGTGTGCCCGCCACCGCGATAGACTACATGCAAAAACTAAACAGAACCCGAATGATGAGGTCACAAAACTTGTCTATCGTCGCTATAGAAATTTCTATAATAACCTGCTGCGTAAATTAAAAAACAATTACGAGAGCGACCAGATCCAGGCACACTGCAAGGACTCCAAACAGTTGTGGAAAACCCTTAAGAAAATTAGTAATACGACAGTAAGGAGCAGTTTTCCCACCGAGCTCTTGACTGTAGGCAACGATCATAAGGATGCCCTCAATGCCTGCAATCAATATTTTTCTTCGGTCGGTCAAAGGCTCGCCAACGAAGTCCTAGTTCAATCGAACGAAACCGAGCAGAGCCTTGCCTCAAAAGTGATTGTGAGCCATAGTCCATCCCACTCGCTCTTCCTGGAACCTACATGCAAAGAAGAGATCCTCAATATCATTGCACAGCTCAAACCTGATAGCGCTCCTGGTTTAGACGGTATTTGTCCAAGATTTATTCACCGGTTTAAGTATATTTTATGTGACACCCTAACGTACATCTACAACTTGAGCCTAACGACAGGACGTTTCCCCCAGCCTTGGAAAGTAGCAGCTGTCACCCCAATCCACAAAGCCGGACCAAAAAACCGCCCAGAGAACTACAGACCTATCTCGCTGCTGAGTACCTTCTCGAAAATTCTTGAAAAGATAGTTAACGTCCGTATCACCAGATTCCTTGAAAAATATGGCCTTCTATCACCCCGTCAGTTTGGCTTTAGGTCGAATAGATCAACTGAGGACGCGGTTACGCTGCTGACTGACATGATCTCTGGGAATCTGAATAGGAATCTCAGCTGTACTGGGGTCTTCTTGGATCTGGCCAAGGCCTTTGATACCGTGTCACCCGTAATCCTCTTAAATAAACTTGAACGCATCGGTGTCAGAGGTCTTGCGCTGAATTGGTTCAGGAGTTACCTTTCTGATCGTAACCAATTGGCTAAGATAGGTGCGCATAGAAGTGAGCCTCTCCCGGTGCATTTTGGGATCCCACAGGGTAGCATTTTAGGCCCGACTCTCTTTAACATATATATAAATGATATACATGATATAGAACTACAGAATGCCCAGGTGATATGCTATGCTGACGATACCATTGTTCTATTTCACGGAGAGTCATGGGAGGATACTTTCCAGGCAGCGGAGTTGGGGATGCTTTCAATTAATAAGTGGCTAAAAAGAAACCTACTGAGGCTAAATCAAAACAAAACCAAATACCTTTGCTTTCATAAAACCGCTGCCTCGAAACCACCCGACACCCTCACAATTAAAATCCATTCCAGTGACATGTGTCTTTCAGGACCTTGTAGTTGTGATCCCATTGCACGCTCTAACATTATTAAGTATCTCGGAATCGTGATGGATGAACATTTAAATTTTAAACACCATATTCAGTGTCTGTCTAAAAGGCTAAGGAAAACCATTGCAGTCATAAAAACCCTTAGAAACTCGGCGGACCGCAAGGTGCTGACAATGGTCTATAAAGCTATTGTTGAGTCCGTGGCCAGCTATTGCGTCAGTGTTTGGGGCAGTGCAGCAAAATCTATCATGTTAGTCGCGGAACGCGCACAAAGATCTGTACTGAAAGTGATGCTAAAGAAACCGTTTCGCTACCCGACTACCCAGCTGTACAAAGAAGCGCACGTCCTGAACATTCGACAACTTTTTATTCTCCGCACTTGCATCGCGACCCATAAGCGCCTGATCGGTACGAAGCTTCACAGAGAAATGTTGACAAAACGTATCTATAAACTTAATCCACCTTCAGTCAAATCCGTATTTGCAAGGAGATTTGGAGACTGTGTGAGAGCATCTGTTTATAACTCAATTGCAAAATACTGCGACATCAAAAATCTGTTTCTGATGCCAGACGACTTATTGGTGACTGGCTTCTGACCTTGAACTATAGTAAGACTGAGAGCATCTTGAAAATTCGCATGATTTAGTGACACATTGTTTTATTGCATAGTTTTATCAAAGCTTGCTTATACTACGAAATTAAGTTCTTTATATAATTAACTAGTTTATAATGTAACTTTACTTTTAAAATTTAACTTCGGCAATGATCCAAACAATATATATATAAGTACAAATTGGTTGCCCAAGATACAGGCTGCGCCTAGTTTGGGAACCCCTGAATAAGTTATGCCATTACTATTCCGCTATGTGCATGCATTTACTTCATGTTATTGTTATTTTGTATGTAATTCTTTTTTTGTGTGCCAATAAAGTTATTTTTACTTACTTTACTTAGGTACTTACTTACATCCCTACGCCTTATCATTATTATTATTTATAATGAGGCAGGCAGTTTAACAACTGATAATGCCTATATCCAGTGATCTGTGTCTTTAAGATCGTTGCTCAGTGGTATGCTTGTCTAATTTATTCTTAAAGTTATTGACGTTAGGTGCTGAGATTACATCCTCGGGGAATTTGTTCCATGCACTTACAACTCTATTGCTCAGAAAGTGTTTATGAGGGTTGTTGTGCGACCTGCAGGCAACTAGCTTCAGGTGATTGTTCTCGATTTTTTCGCCCTGTATAGTAGGTACCTACCCAAATATTAGTGGTGTGGTGTACAGAACTCGATTACCACACCGGCTTGTCTATATTGGAATTAAAATCACCTTTTTACTTTAAAATATTTTTGCATTAATGCTTTCGAAGAAAAACTGAGTCGAGCTCTACTCCGGCTTGCCTAACTCCTGATGCTACGCCACTGCTACATTATTGAACAGGAACCACTATTCAATTTATGAAGTTCCTAATAGTCTGAAATAGACTTTACTTACCTACCTAACTATAGTTTATCTTTCCTTCCTTCTATACGTATACTTGGTTGCAATACATGATTATTATTATTATTCCTCCTTTTCGGTACTTGTTTTATTAAAACTAGTACTAGCTCTGTGAGCTGTGGACCAGGCCAGTTTGTTTCGAAATTAGTGACATTTCTCATTTCTACGTTTTCGAAACCCATATCTCCACACCATTTTGAACAACTTCGAGAAAAACAATCCACAAAAAAATCTATATATTTTACGTAAACTTCTACTACTCACAATATTCAATCAGAATTGGTTTAGAAATGTGACCTGTAGGCGAGAACAGTCGGGCAACTGGACATCTGAACATTCAAACATCGGAATATATAGCTCCAAGATACAAACATCGCTTCAGTCGCTTCGCACGCTTGGTCAAAAAAAACAGACGCCTATCCTAAGAGTTCAACATACTGTATAGGTGTACCTATAGGTAAGCATTATTACATAGCAAGTGAAGTCTCAATCTCAACTTAATGCGCTGAGAGGCGCCATCTCGGTTACATCCATGTAAATAACTTGCGGCTTAGGTACGACATACGGTTGCGCTGTCATGTTTCATAGAAGGTCAATAGAACCATCGCTAGATGCCGCTAGCTGTATATTCCTCTTAAAATCTAAAATTTCTACATTCCTTTATTTTATGCTAACAAAACATACCGTCTTTTCCTGATTTATACTTTTTAAAAGCTTTTATGTAGTTTCACTTGTCCCAGTGTATATCTTGCAAGTTAATTTTGAATCGTTTCCCAGTTTCTGTTTTAACTGAAATTTTCCATACGTGTACCTATAAAAAAAGATGACACTCAGGGAATGCAAAATGATCACGGCATGATTGACTGATTTGTGCCGAAATGTGGTGTCTGTGAAAAAACGACGTAACACCATGGAGTTTGGGCTCGTTTGATGTATCTTGACAAGATATTAACGTTTGTGAAAAAAAGTATAGGTAGTTGGCAGTTAAAGCCTGTCTCAAAACTATTTAATATCTCTCTGGCCCAATATAAAAGACCGCTTTTTGATTCACTTCTCAATAAGTAATTGAAACGGGTACTGAATGATTTTTTTAATCTTGGATTTTTGTTTATCGACTTAGGATAAGTAATTAAGTACGCCTAGAACTAGAGACTTCATACAACAGACTTGCGAAAGATAAAGCCGCTTTTTTATGTGTGCGTCTCTAATACCTAACGGAACCATTCCTAGACTTTTCGCTTGTGAAATTGAAATTGGCGTTGTACACGCTCCAAACTTAGCCCTTGGCTAACCCGAATTGGCTTCACTCTCAAGCACTAACTAGGTTTCTAGGCGTACACACTTATTCTCAGTTTATAGGTAAGGATAATCCCCCTCGTTCCTAGAAACAAATAAGATTTTTCTGCAGCTTAAAAAAATAAAAAATATGGAAACGTTTTTTCCCGCCTTAAGCATCGCAAAGGCAACCTAACCCAACACCCAAGTGATAGTTTTTTCGACTTGTCCGAGAGCTGGAAAGGGAGGTTATTCCTACCTATTAGCAAAAAACCTTCATTCATTCCCCAACAACATTGTCACAACATTCATTATAGTGATAATGATAAGACGTTTACTATCCTGAAAATGTTACTTAGAAACCATTAAGTCAGTAATGTATAGACGAAATAGTTAAAATACTGTTTTTCAAACCTGTAACTTGTCTATTTAAAATTGATATGAAATTAAAAACATTATAGAATATTTATTCATTAATCTTTACAAATTCCGCTTACTTTAAGTTATGACAAAGTACTGAATTGTTTTGAATTTGCAAGATGATATTTTAAGCCATTCAATGGTTACCCAGGTCCCTACACTATGCGGAGCCTGTCCCGTAGGAAACCATAACACAAACGAGTTGAAAAACAATTGGCGCGTGTTATTAACCAGGTTTACATTAATTTCTTTTATTTTATTCAAATGAAATGGAGTTCCATTAGTGGGTTACATGAGGATAAATGAAAAATATAGTCTTGTTAATGTAAATAATTTTAATTAACCACACATCACTTTCAGAAACATTTAGATACAACAAAATGAGGAATTACAAGCTTAGATATAGTATTTATAAGTGTCAAGAAAATATTCATTACCTAACAGATATAGATACATTTATTTATGGAATCACTTGACTTGGTGCATTACATTAATTTGCTACATTTACGGTTAGTTCTATCCTGCAACAAGATTTTGAAGTTCTGCACTGAGTTCTCCAGCATCAATATTAACTTTAGCATTGGGAGTGATTGCGGGAGCACTGGATTCTCTGTTGCAGGCCTTTTTGTGAACGAACCAGTGGAGACGCTGGCATTCTCGGTCACAGTATTGCACAGACTTGCACTTGGAACACTTTTTGGCCGGCTTCTCCTCACCACATGTGCTGCAGTACGGAATAGCATCAACAAATCCACGTTGCCCATTGATAGTGCAGTTGATTACAGACAGTGCCGGTGGGGGATCTTTGCTAGTCAACGAGGAAACCATTTGATGAAAGGTTGTGCATTCTCTGTAAGGGAACTCCCTGACGCAATCCTTAAGGAATGTATCCATTAGGTCAAGAGACACTCCATCTTTTCCCGGTTTTAACAGCTTCTTTGCAAACACTTCAACAATGTCATGCTTTTTCTCTTCCGCTGGTGGTTTCTGCTTGTCTCTGATGTTGTGTATCTCCCTCACAATGTATGACAGGTAATGGTACTTGAAAGCCATGACTTCATTAGTGTCACTGCCGCGAGTCATCTCTTTTTTGCATAACAGCTCTAGGACTTTACTGATTTTATCAGCGTTTTCTAACAGGCCTGGTATATGCTGCAGGTTGAGGGCTAATCGCACAGGATGAATGTTGACTCCCAAGACGAATTTGTGAAGAGGGTCTACTAGGAAGGAAGGTAAATAGGCTTCGTTTTGCGGTCCCTGAGGCACCGAATAGTAGGAGACTTCATTGCGCGGCACAAAGTTATTGATGGTGGCGACAGTGTGGTGGTTGCCGACGAAGGCTGCCATTTGCGAGGCGCTGCGTCCCACGGAGTTGGTGGCTGTAGACTTGGCGCCAGCATCGAGAAGCAGCTTACAAACATCGGAGTTACCGGATAATGCTCCGAAATGAAGCGCTGTGTAGTTGTACTCGTGCTTCCCAGAGTTTACGTCCGCGCCCTGCAACAGTATGAAGGTCAACAAAGAATACATAAGTATGAAAGATAAAGAAACGAGTTTCGTAAAAGTTTGTGACATAAAACGTAGCCAAAATTCCTCACCCTATCGAGCAACAGTTGCACCATATCCTTGTTACCCTTATAAGCGGCGTGTTGAAGTGCGGTCATGCCATTTTCGTCGAAGAAATCGACGTTGCCCTTGTGTTGGGCCAAGATATTCTTGAACAAATCCAAGTCTCCTTGCGCGATAGCGTCGAAGATAGTTTTCTCGACAGAATTGTCGTCACCTTTCGTTTCCATATTGATTAACGTCTTATTTAGCCAGAAAATCAATTGCAAACGATTAGGAAGGATCAGCAAGCAACCTCAAAGCAAGCGAACAAGTTGTCACTGTCATTTCAGTTGTTTTTTTTTTATTGTAGAAGAGCATTTCGTTTCACTAACCTGCGTGTTTGAGAAGACAATTTCATTTTAAAAGTCGAATTAGATTCGAATAATAAACAGAGCTAATTTATTCATCAAAATTGCGGGCAATTTGCTTTTTACACAATTATCATTGCATATTTTACTTATATACACCTACATTTTGATTATTCCAAAAAAATTGCTGATGTTGCGTGACTTTTTTACTGTGTTGTACGTTGAGGTCGTGAAATAAAGCAATTTTATTGAAATGATTATTAACACGTCATCCATCATATAATATTTCATACGTGTTGATTTCTTAAAATATATACTTACTTCATTTAAGGGTAATACTTAACTACTTTATTTTTATTTCATTGATCGTAGCATAATTATAACTTTACTATGGCGGGAAATCAAATATTGCATTATTTTTTCTTAGCTTTTATATTATTTTTTGTAATATTTAATGTATCAAATTATCGCTTTACAAAGGTCGGGGACACTATGCGACATACAGGCACAATAATAATAAGACATTTATTCATTGTGTACCTATGTACATTTTTGGTTTTGGCTTAATCATGTAAATAAATGGCACACTTCTTATAGGTGTACAAAACAATAAAAAAGGCAGATGGCTAATAATAGATGTTTACTATAAATTATAAATTGATATTATGTTACACGTAGTAGGTAGTTAATTAATAGCACTTAATAGATTAATACTTCACAGACTGACAGGCCTGCGGGTTAACTAAGAAAAGGAAACTACTCAAACACACATAGACGAAGACCATTGGTGGGGTAGGTACTGAGACACAGGGGTGGCAATTACAGTAAAAAAATCCTATCCATACTATCCATCCATACTAATATTATAAATGCGAAAGTGTGTCTGTCTGTCTGTTACCTCTTCACGCTTAAACCGCTGAATCGATTTTGATGAAATTTGGCATGGAGATAGTTTAAGATCCGAGGAAGGACATAGGATAGTTTTCATCCTGGAAATTATCCCTAAAAAGATTGAAAAGTGAGTAAGTAATTCATGATGCCATTGATGACCCTGTAGGAAATGTAATGATTAGACCAAAAGCACAATTGCTCTTACATTTGCTTAGGCGCTTTTAATAATCCCTTTTATTAATAAAGGTCATTAGGTGGATATCTATCGTGTTGTACGAGGTTGTTTCCATACTTCCAAGTTCAACGCGGACATCGCCCCCTGCCTGCTATACAGCCACATCTCAAAAAACCATTTTTTCGAGAAATCGCTTGTTAAAGTTTTGGCAGCGTAGTGCGTGGTAGTAAAACGGTGCTTACTCCAAAAGTTTTCGGTCAATTCATTTTAAATTTAGCTTTTTTTTTTCTACACGATATAACGCTTCTCATGAATACGTCTTTTTTTTAAACGTGTATATTTTCTAAGATACGAGGCCTTTAAGATAGGTACTTGGAGTTGTGGCCGTATTGCAGAAACATTTTGTTGAAATTTTGGGATGTGCCCAAAACCGAACAAGTATTATTTGAAAATGGTAACATATAAATTTTTTGCAAACATTAAAATTATTAAAATACCTTTATTAATCAACTTTTGTTACGGTAACAACATCACTGTAAGCGATAATCAGTGCATGCAGCTTTAATACCAACTTTCTAGATGCAGATATCGTCATCATTTTGCATATAATTAATAATTATCTGGTACCTTCTCTTAAAGGCACTTGTATCTTTAATTATCGTGTTAACATGTACCATATGGTATAATACCATATATAACATGTACCATGTACAAGGAGGCCCCGTAGTTTTAGGTTTTAGCGTGGACTAGGTTCCCGTTGCGTTTCTTTACAATATTACCTTTTCAGTGCAGGAAAAGCTTTTCGTTTTCTACTTTTAGGTTTAGCAATACTGAATGAAGACTGGTTCAAATCAAAGTCCCAATTTATGTGAGTCGGTATTTACAACGAACTTTTAGAACACCTTGCACCAACATGTAGGACATGGCTCTCACAGTTCTATTTAGACATAGTCTCGAATAATATAGGTAATTCCACCTGAGTTCAACTGCATACACTGAATTCGGGTAATTCGGGGACAAACTTTTGGACAGGCCAATCTACAATCAAATCAAACCTATAGTTGACAAAATAATTCCTGTGGAGCAGGCTGGATTCCGTAGTGGTCCGAACTGCGTGGATCAGGTTATGTCGCTCACAACACACATAAAGACAGGCTGGGTTTCAAAGGAAAGAGAAAACCGTGGCAGTCTTTATCGACCTTTCAGCTGCATTCGATACCGTATGGAGACAGGGGCTTATCTATAAGCTCATGACCGTAGTGCAGATGGTGGGACTAATCAACTCTATGCTCAGCAATAGGAAATTTATCGTCCACCTAGGAAACTCCTCAGGCAAAGTCAGGAAGCTGAACAATGGACTACCGCAGGGATTGGTCCTGGTCCCGCTCCTGTTTAACCTAATAATTATATCGTGTGTGTATAGGTTGAACAGGAGTGGGGTCAGGACCGATTCCGAAAACAGAGAATCGGAAATTTATGTATGCTGATGGATGACATCGCCTTCACAAACCAGAATGGCAAATTTAAACCCTCGAAGAAAGCCCTTCCTTGCGATCTGGAATGTTTTGAGTAATACTTTAAAAAAATGGATACTGCAGCCCAATGCTAGTAAAACAGAAGTTGCGACATTACATTTCTATAAGAAAGAAGCAAATATGAGCCAAATATCTGCTTCAGAGAGACGGCGCTTAAATTAAATCCTACACCGAAGTATACTTGGGTGTCATTCTAGACCGCAATCTTACCTATGCGCCACACATTAGTAAGTTAGGGAAGAAGCTACAGACGCGGAATAACATACTCCACAGATTAAGGGGAACTACTTGGGGAGCACCAGCTGACGTGCTACGCACTACCGGTCTTAGCCTAGTTTACTCCATGGCAGAGAACTGCTTGCCAGTTTGGCTCAACAGCGCACATGTGCATCGAATAGACGTGCTAACTAGACCAAACCATGCGATGCATATTGGGAACCATCAAATGTACTCCTCTGGTTTGGCTGCCTGTGTTGAGTCATACAGCTCCCGCCCAGCTAAGAAGACAACAGGCACTGGTCCACGAAGCACAAAAATTCGTGAATCGTCCCAATTTGCCCATCCATGTAGAGTTCGCAAACCTGCCGCCTCATCGGTTGAAGTCGAGGCACCCACCGTACAATAGAAGAACTTATAATTGTATAATATGAATGACTGTACCTACATAATATGCCATACGAATAAATAAAATAAATAATAAGAACTATCGGTACCCACTGTTGTGAAACAATCAAAATGACGTTTATTTCGCTTATATTAAAGGGATTCATCGTAATAACGCTAGAATTTACGTTATACTTATAGGACGCAACTCAAAAAAAATATTATAAATGTATGCTATACAGCCACAACTGGCAAGTGGCTGTCTTGCAGGGAGTCAACTGACAATTTTTGGTCAGATCCGTAAAGCCACTTGTGGAAAAAAGGCTTTAAAGGACACTTTTTCTTATGGCTCTCGAAATAAGGTCATAAATTAAACTATCCTGACTACGAATCTGCAATAATCCAAAAAAAAAATTTTTTTGAGATGTGGCCGTATAGCAGGCAGGGGGCGACATAGTCGCGGGCAAAAGCTAGTAAGTAATAAGTAGGTAGTAGTTACTTGTCTTAAAAATAAAACATATTAAGTAAGGTATTCACATTTATTAAGAATAAATGCAATACAATATTAGCTTTATTACTTCGGTTTTAAATGTGGAGAAGTGCAGTCTCATCTCAACTCATTTTTGCAATAATATCGTAATAATAATTAAAAATAGTCTTGTACTTCTTACTCTATGCTAGTTATTCGTATCTTCGAAATTGTTGCCTGCCCAACAAAGTGTCTCACTGTAAGTACAAGGATGAGAATCTATGAGATCAGTGTAACCTTTTATAAATAGCGATTCTATGACTTGATTATTCAACTCCTGGTCAGGCCGGTAGTGAACGGAGCAAGCAGTAATGTTTCTGATTTTTCCCTGTTGAACCACCATAAGTCCCGCTCCAGAAACAGGGTTCCCTGCCAGCAGACTCGACGTGTGTATAAGCCCTGTCTTATGAACGTTCGACACCAGGATCTGGCCGTCCGGCCCCATTACGAATATGGCGGCCTTTTGGGAATAACTTTCATCAGCATCACTCGTGTCCACCAGAGATCCTTGTGAGTCGTACAGCAAGCCATTGTTAACAGACACTTCTAGAGAGGACCTGCTTTGAACGTCATAGTAGAATACCGTCGGTGGACACTTGAAAATGCCTTTCCAAATACATTTTTTGGACTCCATCCAGTACCAGTTTTGCATAGCATAGGTTCCATAAGCAAAGGAGATGCTCACAGCTTGATCAAGTTGTACGAAATCAGATCTGGCCTGAGATATCGGTTCTGTTACACGCACGTCACCCGGGCCGCGTACTACGTATAGTTTTCTGTTATACACCGCCACGCTACTGTATCTATAGTCTGGTAAACTGTACACAGCACATTCGTTGCGTACCTCTTGAGCACTTAGAATGTAACCATCATCTCTGAGACCAAAAACTGTGTCCCCTATAGCCGCCAGTCCTACAATAGTGTTGCTGCCTTGCGAACAAAATATACTGCAATTCCTTTGAGACATAGAGCAGCGATCAATTTGTCCACCAATTGATCCCGCGTAAATAAAGGAGCCGAACGCAGCCAAAGACGCTATATTCCTTCCCAAGTCGATAAACGGTTCACAGCTGTGAGGCGTGTTTAATTCGCACCTCATGATAGTACCGTTTTGAAGTCCCGTGTGAATGAAGCCCTCCGCTACGGCCAGACCAATGATTTTGTGGTCTGCTTGGTGGAACAGGGAGCAGGAGTGTGTCTTCTGCCAGTGACAGCGAAGCAGCGCCCCCGAATCAAGAGACGCGTACAGAAATTCCCCGTGAACCACCGTGGCGGTGACTGCAGAGCTGCCTGTATGGTAGACCTCGCAGGAGCTTGGCGTGGTGTGAGGACAACGAACTATGCTGCCATCTAGTTTGCCTATCACAAGCGTGGCGGGCATGTAGGTAACGTCGTTGGTTATTATGGTGTTTATTTGTTTGACTTGATTGAAGATCGACTCCTGGCCGTTTACCGTGCGGCCAGTAAACGTAACCAGCGTCGCTAACACTAGCAGAGAGCATCTGGTGACAGAAGCCATGCTTACTTCTTGTTACACTTGGAAGTCGTGTACTGAATGCTTCCAGTCTAGTGACCCGATATATATTGCCAGTCTGATAGCGAATTTATTCAGTACAGGGTGGTCTATATTTTTTATTACTTCCCTTACTTTTTTTTTATTAATTATTTAGGCTAGTCAGTTAGTCAGTAGGAACATAGGTATGTACTCACCGATTTATTTATTTAAATTTTTTAAACTTAATTGCATATTACGAATAAGTACAAAATGGCGAACTTAATAACATGAGGCATTCTCTATTAGTCAACCACAAGGCCAAACAGAGACATTCTTGGTGCGGGAGGGATGTATGTACTTACAACAAAACGTGTGTGCACAATGCACTGCATAAAAAATAAAACAAAGTCACTTCCTGATGTCTGTCTGTCTGTCCCTATGCTTAGATCTTTAAAACTACGCACCGGATTTTAATGCGTTTTTTTAAATAGGAGTGATTTAAGAGGAAAGTTTATATGCATAATACGTGCATAATTTATCAGCACTGCACTCGTGCGAAGCCGGGGCGAGTCGCTAGTACATATATGAAATAACTTTTACAGACACTTCTTTATAGACAAACGTACCTAATATATAGGTATCTTACGGGAGTAATGGGTGGCACCCTGTAGAACAGATAAGGGGTTCACCGTATCTGCGAGGTCAAAGACGTAGTTGGCAAAAAATTATCACGACATTCTTGGTAGCGTCTCCGGACATGACACGTCATTTACTTACTCACGATGCATTTTATAAAATAGCCTAATTCAATATTCCCTGTGTGAACTATGGAGTGATGTCGCGCTAGGGACATTGAAATATGATTGGTGATTTTTTTTAAACAAAAGTTTTGAAACTATTTATATTCAGAATCCTCAAACTTAATTCAACAAAACAAGCACTTTTTTAACGGTCAAAATGAAAAATTTGTAGTTTTACCTTACAGCTATTGGAACCTACTTATATGATGGGCTTGTATGTGGAGATTTTCAGCGCTCCACCAGAATGTCGAACTTTAATAGTTATTTGTGCAACAAGAGAGCAAAGTTGTTTTTTGTTGCGAGTGCTGATTTAGAATCCTGAGTGTAGCGAGGGACTCAACAGCACGAGATGCAAAAAACTTTGCTCTCGTGTAGCACACACAACTTTTCACCTCGACAGCGAGAACATAGGTTCGACGGTTTGTACTTTTTCTTCCAACCATTCAGGTGTAGGTATGTGTACCTATTGTCTGTTTTGCTGACATTTGCTGTTTTCAATGACATTATTAATTAGAAAATAGATACCCGCTGCTTGAAATGAAATAAAAATCTAAATAAATTGAAATAATACGTTCCAACACTGTACCAGTCCCTCACGACCACCATGGTTGTCATTATTTGATCAAATTGGAAGATTGAGCAGATACATTACGTGTTTATTTATTTTATGCGAGATTTTGTTTATAGTTTAATTAATATTTTTACTCGTAAAGCACTAAACAAAATTAATACAACAGAAAATAACAATTTGAACTCGATATTTTTTAAATATGATTCGAAACTGCGTCTATGATAAATTGGTGAAGTCATAAATTATTTGTACATACAGGTACCTATTTACAGTTTAGGGAGTGTATGTTCGATGGGTTGTCGAGCAGGGATTCTCCCTATATATTGATAAGTCGAGATGCAAAGTCGGAATGAATTTTATTTACAAATATACAGCCTTTTATACACAAATTTTGATTTATTACTTAAAACTAAGAAATGCTGGCACTCGGGTGATTTCTACGGAATCCGCGCCACATCACGCGATGTCTTCGTTGAATCAGTCTTCTGTCCCGTACAGTGCGCGTACAGATGACAGGGATGGAGCGATGTGGGCGGAGCTAGTCGATATCGTTTGAGCCGCACGTGTTGTTCGGCGAATAATAGCTATATTTCCAGTTAGTCTCGCATCGGCGCTGGCGCGGCGCGGCTGCCGTACACCGCGTGCACCGGGCCTCACGGCATCAGCTGTTGTCGTATATTAATGTATTTCAGCTAGCAGCTATAGCAGACGGCATGATGATGCGTAGCTACATGGCTCCCTTCTCAGCGGAAGCGTACGGGTAAAAGGATGTTGCGACGACTGCGTGTGACTCGTGATTGTTGTGCTGGTGTTGGTTGTGCTTGAGTTTCGTGTGATCCTGATGCTTGCGGCGTAGTAGGACTCGTGACTTGTGTAGACGACGTATCGCTATTTCTTTCGTTATTAGTTTCGCGCGGAGCGGTCGTTGAACTCTGGTCGTAGTGGATAGCGATAGGTATTTGCGTTGTAGTTGTCTTGGCCTTCTCAGCTATGGTGTAGGCAGGTTTCAATCGGTCTATCGATATATTTGCTTGTCTTGATGGTAGTTGGATGGTGAATACTTTATCGCTTCGTTTTATAACTTTGTAGGGACCGTCGTACGGTGGTTGGAGTGGTTTTCTAACTGCGTCAACTCGTACAAACACGTAGTCGCACGTAGTTAGATCACGATGAACGAATATAGGCTTCTTGTTGCTATGCGGCTGGCTAGGTATTGGTTTTAGGCTGCGGATTGTTTCTCTCAGCTGATCGACGTAGGTACTGTTCATGATGACGTCATTGTTAGGTTTCGTTGCTAAGAAATCTCCGGGCAGGCGAATGTTTGTACCGTAGGTAAGTTGAGCTGCGCTGACGTAGGTATCGGTGCGCAGGGCGGCGCGCACGCCTAGGAGTACTGTAGGTAATTCAGTGTACCAGCTGTTCGCGGATTGCAGTCTAGCTTTTAGTGCTGTCTTCGTCGTGCGGTGTGAGCGTTCGATTATACCGTTGCATTGCGGATGGTATGGCGTCGTGCGTGTTTTTTCGATGCCTAGTAGACGCGTTAGGTATGCGAAAACTTGGCTTTCGAACTGACGACCTTGATCCGTTGTTATTGTTGCTGGGCATCCGAATCTTGTTATCCATCCGTTGTAGATGGCCTTGGCGACATTTTCGGCTGTGATGTCTTGCAGAGGGATAGCTTCGGGCCAGCGCGTGGCGCGGTCTATTATCGTGACGCAGTAACGGTATCCGTCGGATGTAGTTTCTAGCGGGCCAATGATGTCAGTATGGATGTGATTGAATCTGCCTGTAGGTTTGAACGTAGATAGAGTACTCGATGTGTGTTGCTGTATCTTCGCTCGTTGACAGGGTATTATGCAGGATTTCGCCCATGCGCCGATGTTTTGGTTCATAGAAGGCCAGAAGTATTTGCTTGCGATCATTTTGCGCGTTGTTCGTATACCGGGGTGACTGACATTATGTATACAGTCATATACTGTGCGTCGGAAGTCTATAGGTAGGTATGGGCGAACGTTGTCGGTGGATGTTTCGCAGTAGATTTTCTGGTCGGTTCCGGGAATTTGTATTAGCTTGAGTGATAGGTTTTTCTGTTGCAATAATTGATGAATGTTGCTATCATTTTGTTGTGCGGCGGCTAGTTCTTGGAAATCGATCGGCGAAGGGCAGTTTATCGTTTCGATGCGGGAGAAAAAATCGGCTGCTGCGTTTTCGTCTCCTTTTATGTATCGAATGTCCGTTGTAAACTCGCTTATGTAAATAAGCTGACGAGTGCGGCGCGGAGATTCACTGTCGTTCGATGCTTTTGTGAATGCGTAGGTTATTGGGCGATGGTCGGTGTATATAGTCAAAGGTCTTCCCTCGAACATTTTTCTGAAGTGTTTCACAGACATGTATATAGCGGCTAATTCACGGTCGAATACGCTGTATTTCTTCTGAGCGTCGGTGAACTTTTTGGAAAAATATCCGAGCGGCTGCCATGTGTCTCCGTGGCGTTGTTGCAGCACAGAACCGGCACATGTGTTAGATGCATCTGAGAAAATTGCAAGCTGCGCATTGTGCACTGGATGCGCGAGTAAGGCGGCGTTTTTTATGCTGTCCTTACACGCGTTAAAAGCTTGCGTTGCTTCCTCGGACCATTCGATTTTTGTCTTGTCGCGTTTCTTCATGTTGTGTAGGTATTTATTGAGCGGAGCTTGGATGGCGGCGGCGTCTTTGATGTTTTCGCGGTAAAAGTTGATCATGCCGAGAAATCTTCGTAGCTCTTCTATTGTTTCGGGTTTCGGGTAATCAACGATTGCTTGTACTTTTTCGGTAGGAGGCTGAATACCGTTTTCGTTTACTTGATGGCCGAGAAACTTGACTGTAGGTTGACCGAACACGCATTTGGCGGGATTTATTGTTACGCCATACTCGTTGAGTCGTTGTAGAACGGTGCGTATGTGTGTTCGGTGTTCCTCTTCGTTTGCAGATGCCACAAGTAGGTCGTCGACGAACGGGAAAACGTAGTCCAGTCCTCTTAGTACTTCGTGGATAAATCGTTGAAAAGTTTGACCGCCGTTTTTCAATCCGGGGCAGATTCTCGGAAATTCGAACAACCCGAATGGAGTTATTATGGCGGTTTTTTCTACATCGCGCTCGTTGACCGGTAGTTGTTGGTAGGCGCGGTTAAGGTCGAGTGTAGAAAAAATCTGCTTTCCGGCGAGTTGGTAGGTAAAATCGCGTATTCGTGGAACTGGGTAGCGATCTGGCTTAGTAACGGCGTTTAATCTGCGGTAGTCGCCGCAGACGCGTAGGTCTCCCGATTTCTTCGGTACGACATGCAACGGCGACGCCCATGGGCTCTTGCTGGGACGACATAGGCCTTGTTCGATCATGTTCTGGAATTCTTTTTTGACTTGCTCGTAGCGATGAGGTGCGATTGGTCGCGGTCGGCAGTGAATTGGAGGACCGGAGGTTTCTATGAAGTGTTCCACGGAGTGCTTCGGGCTAAGCTTCATAGAAGTGAGTCGCGTGATTCCAGGAAAATCGGCAAGAATGTCGTGGTAATTTTGATGTACGTCGATACTGCGAACTGTAGGTATATTGGCGGATGAGAGTTGTGCGTTTGTAGTTAGCTGCGTTTTGCCGTCGATCAATCGTCGGTTCTTCACGTCGACTATGAGTTGGTGATGCGTTAAGAAATCGGCTCCGAGGATTGGTTTTGAAACAGCGGCGACGATGAACTTCCATTTAAACGGACGGCGTAGGTTGAAATCTAGCTCGTACGTTTTTTCTCCGTAGGTAGGTATCGTCGTGTTGTTGGCAGCATAGAGTTGAAAAGGTAGAGGTGTCGCTTGCGTCCCTTTCGTTTTCGGTATCACGGATATGTTTGCGCCCGTGTCAACCAAAAACGATAGTTTTGTCTTCTTGTCGGTTACAAAGAGGCGGTATGAACGATCTGTGACACTGGATTCCGCCGCATTCAGTGTTTTAGTTAGTTTTCCGGCGGCTCGATGGATCGGAAATTGCACGGCGGGCTGCATTTTACGGCGTCCATACCGAAGCGTCGGTGGTAGTAACAGTATGGTGATGATGACTTGCTTCTTTCTTGACTTTTCGAGGAGTTGCGGGAGCGTGATTGAGATCGATGGCGATTGAATGGACGACTATTGCGGCTTGTCTCAGGCTGTGGTCTTGCGCGTAGTTCGGCGATTTCGAGCGAAAGTTTTCTTATTTCGTCGATTAGGTATTGCGTGTTAGCGTGGCCTGGACAATGTGGTACTTGCTGTGGTTGTGGATGTGGATGTGCATGGTACGCCGGCTGGATGGTAGGTAGTGCAGGTACTGACGACACGACGGAGATTTGCTGCGTGTGCTGCGACTCTTCCATCATTTTGTCGGCCAGTAGTGCTACTTCGTCGAGCGTGGCTTTCTGGCTGAATGTTTCGCTGACGACGAGGACTGACCGGACGTGCGGTGGCAAGTGGTTGGTCCACATGATTCTGATGGTGCTCTCGGGGAATTTGTCGCGTGCGAGGTCTCGCATTCTCCTCAGCAGCTGGCTCGGTTTCTGTTCTCCGAGTTCCATCTGTGAGAGAAGCTTCTGGACTTGTTGGCTGTCTGACTCTTCGTACAGCGTGGTTAGGCGTTCCTTGATGGCGTTGTAGTAGTTGACAGGCGGGTTGTACAGGATGTCTGTGAGCTGCTCGATGTCCTGTTTTTCCAGCTGCGCGATGACCATTTGGGCGAGCTGGGTCTGGTTCCTCTTCAGGTCGGCGGTTGCTGACTCGAAGCTGACGAACCAGAGACGCGGCCTGTCGCGCCAAAACGACGGTATTCTCAGCGAGAGGGCGATTCCGGCGACTTCACGTGGAGCGGGTTCCGGCGCAGGTGAAGGTGCAGGAGGAATTTGCGGCTGCTGGCTGCCTGCAGGAACTTGCTGCTCTTGATTCGACGACATTTTTCTTCTGGGGTCACCACTTTAGGGAGTGTATGTTCGATGGGTTGTCGAGCAGGGATTCTCCCTATATATTGATAAGTCGAGATGCAAAGTCGGAATGAATTTTATTTACAAATATACAGCCTTTTATACACAAATTTTGATTTATTACTTAAAACTAAGAAATGCTGGCACTCGGGTGATTTCTACGGAATCCGCGCCACATCACGCGATGTCTTCGTTGAATCAGTCTTCTGTCCCGTACAGTGCGCGTACAGATGACAGGGATGGAGCGATGTGGGCGGAGCTAGTCGATATCGTTTGAGCCGCACGTGTTGTTCGGCGAATAATAGCTATATTTCCAGTTAGTCCCGCATCGGCGCTGGCGCGGCGCGGCTGCCGTACACCGCGTGCACCGGGCCTCACGGCATCAGCTGTTGTCGTATATTAATGTATTTCAGCTAGCAGCTATAGCAGACGGCATGATGATGCGTAGCTACAACAGTATAAAGTTGAAAATCTTAACTTATTTAAACAATAATCTATTTGATTTATATAACAGACACAATTATTTAAAAATTCGGTCGTTCAAAACAGTATTTTGTAATAAAAACTTCTTCGGGTATTTTTTTTTTATTTTTTGGTACAACGCGTCGATCGGAACCTGTTCTTATTCGAAGTCGGATTCGAAAATCGAATTTCGAATCGATATGTCCTAATCACTCTCTTTTTCATATAGATATGAAAGAGACAGAGTGCATAAAAATTCGAATGATTCAAATTTTATAATTAACTTGTGGCTGATAAATGACAATTCGTAGTCAAAAATTTTAAAAATTAAAAAGCTACTTTCCACTCACGCTCGAAACAAAATCGCATTTTGTTCACTGTTATCTCGCAGCAAAGCCGCCATGTTTGAGCTGGTGAGGCGAAAAGGTAATTTTCTGACTTTTAGATCTGTCTAGAGTTGCATGTCATACAGTCTGACCAAAAAGAGTAGAAATTAAAAAATGGCAATACTGTAGTGTCGTCCCTTTCTAATAATCGTGGTTAGAGGTGCTGAGGTGCCAGTAGCTGGGTTGATAATGCACGCTGTTGTATGGGAACCTTGCACTTCGTGACTATGCGCTGAAACTTGGCACAGTTGATCCTTAGGTGGTCTTGAGTGAATTCAGACCGGTAGACATCGAGAACCACCGCGCGTTTAGTTACGTCCGACGCTGCCGCGCTTTAATTAATGCAACATTTCTCTAAAACTATACATAATATGGCATGTGAATGTGACATATCATTTTGTGACATGAGGAATAATTTTTTTTGACAAAAATAATGCACTTTCTAACAAAAAACATTGAAAAAGTAGAAAAAACTGAAAAACGTAATTTGTGTTTTTTTTTATATAATTGCCAATTATTTTAAAAGTATAACAGTAATCTCACAACAAAAAATATAGTCATAAAGCTAGACTCATGTAGTTTTTAAAACTATGTAGTTTATTATATATATCTGTTGATCCATGGGAGATAATAAATAATATCAAGCATAAGTCAGTGCGATCTCAATGCATGATCGTCCGTGAAGTAGGGTTTAGGTACTGTGTCAAGCAACATTTCTCTAAAACTATGCATAAAAGGGCATGTGATTTATAATTTTCGGTTAAATGAAGGATGAGGAAACATCTATTTTTTTAACAAAAATAATGCACTTTTTAACAAAAAGATATTAAAAAGTGGGCTAAACTGAAAAATTACATTTGTGTTTTTTACATAATTTCCAATTTTTTCCAATCATTTTAAAAGTATAACAGAAATCTCAAAACAAATAATATAAACATAAAGCTAAACTTATGTAGTTTCTAAGAATATAAAGTTTATTATATATGTGTCAGTGCATCTGGAAAGGTACCTTGTTTCAGGTATTGAGTTATGCATAGTTCCAAAAAGTAGATTAAATTTGCTATCAATACAAAAAAGAATAATGACTGTAGGTGGAACCACTATTTTTATATTAAATTTTTGAATTTTCGACTTCCGAAATGCACAAGTAGAGAAAATTGCGTTTAAAGTTAATAGTGGCAAAAAACACACTTCTACTTCGAAGTTACATAGTGAAGGGTATAATCATAATCTTTGAATGTTAAAGAATTACAATAAAGGTGAATTGTCTAAAAATACATGTTAATTATTCTGATTTCTTAGGTAGAACATGCCAGGGTGGAAGAAACACGAAAGTGTTAATTATACCCAATTCATAAACTAACGAGATTAAAACTGTTAGTTTCTTATCATAGTGTTACGCCGGTAGGTTAGGTCAAAAACTTTGAATGTCAATTTCAGTGCTTTAGAGGCGTTTTCAGCAGGCTGAAAGTGAAAAGTCATTTCAGGCCGTTTCAGAAGTTGCTCTATCACATATCTAAAGATCAAATTTCACCCAAGTTGCCGTCGTTTTCAGGCGCCTGAAACATGTTTTCAGTCCGTTTCAGGGCACCCTCTATCAGATGACGCCATAACCTGAAAACCCGTTTTCAGGCGTTTTCAGGACCCCTTATGGGCCTCTGAAGCACAAATCGTTATATGGCGAAATATCCCGTAGGAGTGACAGAGATAGCACTAGTAGAATGAGATAGCTATACTCGGAACATTCGAGAAGTGTGTGACAGAGATAGGACTACTAGAAAGAGATAGCTATACTCGGAACATTCGAGAAGGGAGTGACAGAGAGTGCACCATTAGAGAGAGACATATATGGCCTCGAATGTTCTCGGCCCTCACACTGGACCTTACTAGAATATTCGCGATATGTGTGGACAATGCGCCCAGAACGGTTCCGCGGGATATATAAGGCGCCGACGGCCGGCATGAGTTAGTTACATTTTAACTGCGAACGAGTGCTGGTACAAGGATAATCGGAGAGAAAGACTCTTGAGTGATTAGTGCGCTTAAGTACAGTTCGTGTGAATAGTGAGTGCATAGTTTGTGAAATAGTGTGTTTGTTTTAATTAGTGGATTTTAAGTACAGTTCGTGTGAATTGTAAGTACGTAATTTGGGTAATAAAGTAAGTGTTTTATTTAGTGGATTAATTTGTGCTTTTCTATCATATACGAACCCCACGCTCGTAACAATAGTTACATATTCTATGGAATTTTGGGACAATTGAATGAAAGAAAACTCCATAATCATAAAGAAATTTAATAATTACCGCATTTTTAACAGTTACAAAAAAGATCACTTATAATATTAAAAACCAACAAAATAATTTGTATATTCATGCTATATCACAAGATCAAATGGTATTTAGCGTGGTGTACCACAATGGTATAATAGAAATGGTGTTAAAGCAGTTTTTTTAACAATAAAGTTTAGTGACTCGGTCGAAACTTTTGTATGGAAACGTAACTAGGGTACCTTGTCACGACATTTACTAAACTTTAGTAACTTAAACTCGAAGATCACTATTTTAGTACCTATAATGCAAGAAATATCTGTAACAAAATGTTATTTAGGATAATTATAGCGGAAATCAATGTATTCTTATTTATAAAAACTTCTGTTTTAGTCGTGTAAGACATCAAGTTTAGCATTTTACTAAACTGGGTACCTTGGCACGCTAAGTCATTATCTTACATAAATGGAGTAACTAGAAAAAATAACTCAATTGTGTACATAACTGCACCTAATTTATGATTTTTCAGTCTTTAAATTAAAATAAATAGTTATTTCATACAAGAGTCATGCAAGTTGAATGTTTTCTTATAAAAAACATGAAGTATTTTTCTTTGTTCAAAAAATTATTTTGCTATTTGCCGATCCTATACCTTATCTTCTTCTGACGACGTTTCTGACGACGCGGTTGGCGCAGTGGTTAAGCAACTGCCTACTGAGCCGACGGTCCTGGGTTCGAATCCCGGCAAGGGCAAATATTTGTGTGATGAACACGAATATTTGTGCCTGGGTCATGGATGTTCTATGTATTTAAGTATTTATTTATCTATATAAATAATGTATATCGTCGCCTAGTACCCATAACACAAGCCTTCTTGAGCTTAATTTGGGACTAGGTTGATTTGTGTGAGGTTGTCTGATATTTATTTATTATTTATTTATTTATTTATCTTAGAAAGAGGTAGTTGACTACCCGCGATGGAAATATTGACAAAATTATTCAAAATTTAAAGGCTTTTAAGACGGCGTGACCAGGTACCCTGACTACTAAACTTTATAGTCGGAGAAATATACTAAAAAAACATAATTATACTGATATTCTTGTACACACGTGTTCCTTAGGATGTAAATAACCCAATTATAACACAAACCCATTTTGGCACTTTTTCACCAGCTTCCACAAAAACTCATGTAACTCGGTAACTAGATGTCGTGACTAGGTACCTTTCCAGATGCACTGACACATATATCTGTTGATACATGGGAGATAATTTTTTTAACCGACTTCAAAAAAAGGAGGGGGTTCTCAGTTCGGATGTGTTTTTTTTTTTTTTTTTAATGTTTGTTACTTCATAACTCCGTCATTTATGAGTCGATTTAGAAAATTCTTTTTAGGTTGATGAATAGACATAGCTCAAGGTTGATCCCATAAAATTTTGGTGAAGATCGGATGACGAGATCCATGAGGAATCGAAGGAATTCCTGAAATTTTATAGGCACTCATAATATTTTTCATGTATTTTCTAAAACTATTTAAGTATTTGCATATGTATTTGTATAGAATCTTTTTTTTTATCGATTCTTATTTTTTTTTTTTTTTTTTTTTGTAATACCACATTTTATTTTTATAAATAATGACACGAAGGTAAATTAAGAAAGAAAAATTGAATGCGATCTACTACAATCGAAGCGGGGTTTGAACCCGCGACCTCTGCGTTTCCGGCGCATTGCTCTCCCAACTGAGCTATCCGACCGCTACGTCCATCACACCAAATCTTCCATCCCTTAATTCTTGCAATGGGGATTGGGGATCGTGTGTGTAAAACGCACATCCTGGGGTATGGCTAATGCGCATAAGCATTTCAAAAACATATATGACGCAGAGGGCGCTCCAGTGGCGTAAAAGAATTAAGGGATGGAAGATTTGGTGTGATGGACGTAGCGGTCGGATAGCTCAGTTGGGAGAGCAATGCGCCGGAAACGCAGAGGTCGCGGGTTCAAACCCCGCTTCGATTGTAGTAGATCGCATTCAATTTTTCTTTCTTAATTTACCTTCGTGTTATTATTTATTTGCATATGGTAGACATCATCTTCTCATGCTGAACTGATGATGGAAGGTACAACTCCTTAACAGTTAGGAGATAATTCAAACGAGATGAATGCCTTCAAGACCTCCCTGATCACCCCGCCATAAGTATTTTATATGAATCACTAAAAAGCGAAAAAAAAAAATTAACAAAAAAAAGAACCGACTTCAGTAAAACTAAAAAGCCGAAAATAACCCGTTCAATTACAGATTACATTTTACTCACCCTTTGAAGTCGGTGCCAAACCACACGTAAACTTTAATATATAAATATAATAACTGAGTGGTTTGGGATCGATTTCAAAGGGTGAGTCAAATGTAATATGTACTTGAACGCGTTATTTTCGGCTTTTTAGTTTTACTGAAGTCGGTTCTTTTTTTTGTTAATTTTTTTTATTGTTTATGTCTCTTAGTATTTTAAATGAAACTACGCAATGTAAATTACTTTATCCTCCACTGCAATGACAGAGGTCTGAACATTTAAGCTGCCTTTTTTTGCAATTGCACCAGCCAATTTGCACCTAAAAATTTCCAGACATTACATGCTCCTGCAGCAACAGGCAAGTCTGTCCATGTAGGCTCCCAGTTGTTGTTGACCTTCGTCCAACCCCAAGTAGTTAACCCCAAGTGCGTGATGATAACTGACCCCCAATGATACAAAGTGGCTTTGGTCGGTGGGAGGAGTTCTATCTGCTGGTCTATCTTGGTAAAAAAATATATATGGGGCTCATTCACTGAAGTACGAGTGTACATGAATCTGATCTGAAATAATAATTATGATATACAATATTCTTTTTTAAGTTTTGAGATCCTATTATTCTATTATATCAGTTTCAAAAGCAGAAAAACTGACCTATCATATGATGTTAAGTTAAGACCTATTTTTCGATGGAAGGCATTACCTCCTCAATGCGTCGCTTGATTCGCTAACTCGAAACTAACAGTAGGTCAGGAAAGGCTTCAATGCTTGAAAACCACTTCTCTTTCCTTTACCATTGAACCAAGATACCGTATCACATCCTGTGAATGCGTGAAAGAGGGTATCTTAATACTCTTGCTTTCTGCGGCCCTGTAAATAAACAAATATGTATAAAACATCCGTATTTTCTTAATTTACCGAGGCTTCACGACTCATGATACTGTGGATACTGGTGTGTTGGTACTGACAGTTACACATAATATGCAAGCTTTAACTCAGCTTGAGGAACTTTGGGTGCAAATAGGAACAAGATATATAACATCACCAATATCTGTGCTATCATGATATCGCCACCACGATAGGTAAAAATGGTATATCTGGTCATAGTAAATTAAGAAAATACAGGTGTTTTATACAGATTTGTTTATTTACAGGGCCACAGAGGGCAAAATTATTACCCGCATTCACAGGATGTGACACGGTATCTTTGTTCAATGGTAAAGGAAAGAGAAGTGCTTCTGAAGCTTGGGAAACCTTTCCTCCATGACCTCTTCTTCTTCGTTGGTTTCATTCTCGCCAGAGTGGTCGTGGTCATCATTTCAGATATTAATTTTCTTAAAACTTTCGTGAGACATATTTAATTATTGTATTAAGCCGCGTAGTAGTGACGAGTTTGCCGCGGCGGTGTACGGGCAGCCGTCCCTGATGAAGGGCTCCATACGAGTTCGAAACATGATTTCACGTGAGTGTAAACCGCTTAATACAATAATTTCAGATATTGGTGTTAAGCTTCACAACACGCCGCCAATCTTACCTGATAGCCGCCTTCCTCGTGCATTCGAGTAGTAACGATGATGCATTTATTGTAGCTTTTATTTAGTTTGTCCATAACATAGGTGATCTTCTTCGTGGCCTGGTACCCTCAACCTTTCCGTGGACCAGAAGCGCCCAATAGCCTCCGCTCCCCGGCGGCATACGTGGCCGAAGAAGGTGAAGGTACGAGACTGTACTAAAGACGATAAACGCTGCTTGATGCCAAGTTTTCGAAGTATAGAATCGTTGGTAGGTACGGAATTCAGTCCATAATACTCCAAGCATTCTCGTCAAACACCACATCTCTAGGGCGTCTATCTTCTTCTCCTCAACTTCCTGCAGGGTCGACGTTTCTGCGGCGTACAGAAATATGGGGAATAATAGCTGTTATCAAAAAATACGTCGTAACATTACATGATAGGTCAGCTTTTCTGCTTTTGAAAATAGTATAATAGGATCTCAAAACCAGAATATTGTAAATAAACCAGAATATTGTATATCATAATTATTATTTCAGATCAGCTTTGCGTACTTCAGTGAATGAGTGCCTTATATATTTTTTTACTAAAGAAGACCAGCAGATAGAACACCTTCCACCAACCAAAGCCGCTTTATATCAGCATTTCTAAAGAGCTATTGTATATCAAGGGGTGCAAGTTTGAGATCAGTTAGCACTGGCTCAAAAACTACCCTGTCCATCGACTTGGGGTTGGTCATCAATAACTGGGAGCCTATACATGGACGGAATTGCCTGTTGCTGCAGAAGCATGTATTGTCTGAAGGTTATTAGGTGCAAATGCAAGAAAAGGCAGCTTATATCTTCAGACCTCTGTCAGTGCAGTGGATCCTGCAATATATACAATAAAGTAATTTACATTGCGTAGTTTCATTTAAAATAGTAAGAGACATAAACAATAAAAAATATGCACTTTTTGTGTGTTAAAAACATTAGCTAAACCCACGTCACGGACGATCATGCAATGAGATCACCCTGACCTACGCTCAATATTATTTATTATCTCCCATGTATCAACAGATATATATAATAAACTATATATTTTTAGAAACTACATAAATTTAGCTTTATGTTTATATTTTTTGTTTTGATATTTCTGTTATACTTTTAAAATGATTGGAAATTATGTAAAAAACACAAATGTCATTTTTCAGTTTAGTCCACTTTTTAATACCTTTTTTGTTAAAAAAGTGCATTATTTTTGTTTAAAAAATAGATTGTTCATCCTTTATTTAACCGAAAATTATAAATCACGTGCCCTATTATGTATAGTTTTAGAGAAATGTTGCATTAATTAAAGCGCGGCAACGTCGGACGTAACTAAACGCGCGGTGGTTCTCGATGTCTACCGGTCTGAATTCACTCAAAATCACCTAAGGATCAACTGTGCCAAGTTTCAGCGCATAGTCACAAAGTGCAAGGTGTTGTGCACTAACACCCCAGCTATAGTTAGAGAGCAGAGTTTCAGTGGCCTACATCAGCAGGCAACACCTACGGCCTACATAGCGTATATATTATCTTGCCGGTCTTGATCGCTAATATTGAAAGGGAAAGTGACAGGGAGTAATTGTCGCGCGACAAAGACTCGCATGTCACAATTATCATACAGGGAAGTGTAACCCCGGCCCCACACTACTCGCGACGTTGACCGAAGTTGGGTTAAACTTAATTTATGATTCGGGTAGCAGCAAGCGACAAGAGCGCGACCGATATTTTCGTCCTCAGATCCCAATTATTTAGGTGATAGAAATTACATGATGTAATTTATTTGGTTCTAAGATTTATGGAGTCGCTAATTGAAATTTGATTCAAAGTAAATATATTATTTAGATACCATGATTTAGTAATAGCAATTGTATCATTACAAACTCATTCAAATAAAAAAAAAAAATATTAAGTCACCGTCAATGTAAGACTTTTTAATTTTCTCCATCTGGATATTACAGGTAGGTACATACGGGCAGCAAAGATATTATATGAGTATGAGCCATTAATTTGTTCAAAAAGTCTAGCTCTACGATGGGTTTAATAATATATCTTATTTCATATTTTATAAACGCTCAATTAAAATGAGTTTAGTATAATGATCCAACAGCATAAATCATGGTATCTATAATATATCGACATATATTTTTAGACTTCGACTTTGACTGAAATATATTACATTTAGCGACTCCATGTATATTAGAACCCCGGTATTCTACCAAATATCCTAGCCCTACTGGAGCCCTAATGGAGCCGGGTGATGGTGTTACTACAAACACTGTAATAAAACGACGCAACTCTATAGAGTCAAGGCTCGTTTTATTTGTCTTATCCCATCTCTTACTCGCGAAGTTACCGCGGTTGGGCGAATATAATAGTATGGAGAGGCACTTCGGTGGAGGAAGTAAATAAATACTTTAGTCAATGGGACTGTCCTGTCAACTTCCCTGTATTTGTGTAATTAGTGTAGCGCAGGCATTATGTCTTCTAAATCAGATCCATTTTTTAGTCAAATTAGAAAACCACCTTTAATATTCGCTGGTGGCTTTGTGTATATAATTATAATACCATTACTGTGTTGGTAGATGGTTCAATGAAACGCAATTTACAGTAAGTATAAACAAATTTATTCTAATAATCAATAGTCATAATGGCTGGTATGACTACTGATCGCCTGACTGTGGGTGACAACAGCTATACGAGTAACACATATTCTGTTCCTATACATCAAATGTTCTAACATCAAAAATCTTGAATATAGGCTACAGAATAGATTGAAACATTAAATATGGAGACATCAAAGGCTAACTTCAAAGAGATATATTATTTATGTTTAATGTTCCTATCGATAACATTAACGCTACACGTTTATGGAATAAAACTAGGAAACCAAAATCATTCGCGACTTACGAAAGACTGTCGACCATTATTCGTCGTGGTAATTCCAAAGTTTATTTTTAAGCGAACGCATGTTCTTTTTATGAAATTCTAAATGACAGTTTAATTTTTTTTCGTTAGCCGCGGACGCAGGTTTCCCTACAACAAGCCTGTGTGGAGTATAGTGCTTTCAACTTTGAACACTCGATCCACATTAAAGTAATTTAAAAATATATATAAATTATTTATAATCAGATTTGTACTATTCACCAGTCCGCATTGCCCACGACGGAGTGACGAATAGCAACATAAAATTAAAGGGATAAAAAAATGGAGCACCATTCCACAACATTGAAACTAAGACGACACATAGAATTTGAAAGATGATTATATGAGTAAAATACAACCATAAAGAGATAACGTCTACTTCTACGATTGAACGTTAACAATATTTGTGTATAAGTGGGTATATGAACTCTTTTATCACACCAAGCTATATCATAACTACGTTACTATTATCTACACAGCATTTTGATTTTCATCCTTATGAATTATCTTATCTACTACAAATTTGGTTATTTTGATATTACAGGCTGCGTGTGAGTCACGTGCCTATTTGAATGATGATATTAATTATTAGGTATTTTGAAATATTTTTATCATCTTTGATATTATTTATTTTTATAAATCATAATTAATAGCCCTAAGTTAGACCTACATATATCATAGGTAGGTATTCAGTGGTTAATATTGTTTAAATACATATGTATTACCTATTGTAGCTATGTGTAGCTCTAAAACTCTACCTACATCTACACCTAAAATATATTAATGCATCAATACACGTTTCTCAATGTAATGTACAATCCTTAAGAATATATTTTGATAAAAAAATAAGGATCAAATATACAAGCATTTACAAATCCGCAAAACTGTCTAGAAAAACATGTGTGGAAAACTATACCTACCTACGCATAATAAAAAGGGGTTCTGTGTACGGTAAATTGTTCCAGCTTCAACCTTCGTGCTTCATTACAATAAAATATCTGTCTATAAAATAAACTACTGCTAACACGTCGACGTTTTGCTGAATTATTCTGTTGTATACACCTACTACAATGTAATGTATTTCTAAATGTATCTGAATCTTTAGCATACTTGAAACTTATCGACTTATGAATGAAAAGGCGATCCATTATGGTACTCTAAAGTGTAACTGAAACGAAACTAGGTACGTTCGCGTAACACTCACACGCTCCTAGGGCCCCGCAGACCCGGAAATTTTAGGGTCGCGGTACCGGAAATTTCCGGTATTCCCACACAGTAATTTTCCGGTACAGCAGTTTTTCCCGGTACCTAACTCCCTTCTGCAATATGCAACATGCATTGGTAAGGCGATAATAATGCATCACTTAGCTACTAAATGCTAAAGTCTATTGAAATCTGAAAGATATCAAAGAAGAGAAAAGTTTAGAGCAAAGTTTAGAGCTCTCTAATTTGCTACATATTTACAAATGTTTATGTTGATTGATGTTTATTTAAGTATTTCATAAAACTTCACACACGCATACCTATCATTTGAGATAGTATTATATACAAATACTAGATTGTTATTCTATCTACATTCTACACCTATTTCTAGGTCTATGATTACGATTTTATTTAGTCTTATCATTAAACAACGTAAAGCAGAAAACCATTTTAAGCGCGATATTCTTATACTTTTAAATACATATAACACACTCCAGAAAAAACAAAACTATTGCCCAAGACTATAGTATTATAATATCTCATTGTACTAGGATGTATAACTTGAATATATAGTCAGTAACCTCATTCTCACACGAACATTATTGTAAGTTTTCTATTATATCGTTCATCACAGCACAATATTTCTCTAGGAGTATTTATAAATATGTATTTAGCTAGGTTCCTTCCCAATTATATATATTCATGTAAACTATCGAAAAGTCTATATAAGAAAAATGTTACCATGAAAAATGAACGTAACTAAGTGTAACGGCACCAATCATGGACACGTTAAGCAGAGTACCCAGTAATGGACAGCATAGCGTACCTATAACCCACTATCTTTACTAGTTATGACCATCAGTTACCTGAACATAGTGTTGTTAGTTTTAAAATATTTTGTGACGGTTTCTAAGGAAAAGAAACATAATTGGTTCTCGTCAAAATTTCCAATTGATTCTCGTCAAAATGTCCATAATTGGTTCTTGTCCGTTACTGGTGCCGTCACCCGGCGATACGATAAACTGTAAAGTAACAAAATTATATTACTTTTGGCTTGAAGTATGTAAATAAATAAGCAACTAGATAACTGCTAAACTATTATACAAATAAAAAAAAACTTAAAAACAATCCTATGTTCAATTCAATACTGATAACTAGTATCGACGTCATATTTTAGAAACATACATCAGCCAGTCGATTTGCTTAGAATACTGAGAACGCCCAACTAGGAAAACACTAGTAAATCCAATTTATTATATCAAAATATGTAATGTATTTACTTGTAAATTATTATGGAACATAATCGACTCTCCAATTCGAAGGCCTTATATTTACTTATTTTATTTGCCTTTTCATTGGATGTTAAATTTATTTCAAATGGAACAACATTGCTGTTTTTTCTCAGGCTCAATTCAACGTCAGAGCAACCGCTGGAATCATGAATTTTACATAGTTTCATTATCTTTAATATTACAGTGCAGAGTTACCTACCAACGTTTAAATAAATGGAGTGTCACATTTCGTTTAAATAAATGGAGTGTAACAAATTTTTGGTCCTTCGATCCGGATCATGTGTGTACAAGTAAAACTACTTGTACATGCGGCTTGCAGCGCAACGCACAAGTATTTGTTTTACTTATAGACGGCTGGAATCAAACCTGTTATTTTCTGATCACTTTCCTAATTGGGCGTCCGGCTGCTTTTGCGATACATCATCGAGGACTAGACATAGTAGACGTCGAAGGAGAGCTGAGCTCAGACGAGGGCGGGCCCAGTGGCCAGGCCGGGGCCGGGGGCCGGGGGGGTGCCGGCGGGCGGCGAGGCGGGGGAGGGCAGCGCGGACGCGAGCCGGACCCCGCCGCTCTCTGACACCACCATTCCGTTGTGCGCGCTGCGCCGAGCTTCGGTGTCCGCGTAGGGTGTTGTTAGGGTGCGTATCCGCTGTAAATTATAGTACATTATTGCAGACACCGGGAAAGAAAGGCTTGCTGGGTGATTAGGTATAGTTTCTCAAACATATGCAAGAAATATATATAATTCAGCTGTTTAGCCCGTTCATGAACACAGACGCCATGTTAAATAAAATACTTCCCGGCCTAGGCCTTCAATTTTGTATGAAATTCCTTTAAAGTTCTCTCATTTTTAGCACAGTCTAAACTAAGCTGGAAGACCAGCCCGTCTAGCAAAACTATGCTAAGCTTTGCGATTTCCGACTCGCGCGACATAGCGCTACCCGTCACTCTCTCACATTACTTTGCACAGAAAGAGACGGATAATTATGTAGAAATAGTCGCGTATGACAGTTTTGCTAGAGGTGCTGGAAGGCAGACATCGACCAACGAAAACAAGCTTATATTTGTCGAATAAGATAAACATACCGAGACAGATGATGTATGTATGTCAGGAGGACTCACGTAGCCCATCTACTACTGCAGGTCGAAGTCTAGGAGTCCGTACACGGTGACGAAGAGCAGGGACATAACATACCATCAGGTCTTAAGGTACCTATTAGGTATTTAAAAAATCTAACCTCCAAAAAGCTGCCCTTAGTCGTGAGGATCTTGAAAATCGCAACCGTGGGTATACACATAACACTGGAGCCTGCTATAGCCCAGCCTAAAGCGTTCGCCCAGGTGGGATACACGTAGCCCTCATACTGTAAAGGTTCGTAGTCCAGGAGCCCGTACACGGTGATGAAGAGCAGGGACATAAGATACCATCAGGTCTTAAGGTACCTATTAGGTATTTAAAAAATCTAACCTCCAAAAAGCTGCCCTTAGTCGTGAGGATCTTGAAAATCGCAACCGTGGGTATACACATAACACTGGAGCCTGCTATAGCCCAGCCTAAAGCGTTCGCCCAGGTGGGATACACGTAGCCCTCATACTGTAAAGGTTCGTAGTCCTGGAGCCCGTACACGGTGATGAAGAGCAGGGACATAAGATACCATCAGGTCTTAAGGTACCTATTAGGTATTTAAAAAATCTAACCTCCAAAAAGCTGCCTTTAGTCGTGAGGATCTTGAAAATCGCAACCGTGGGTATACACATAACACTGGAGCCTGCTATAGCCCAGCCTAAAGCGTTCGCCCAGGTGGGATACACGTAGCCCTCATACTGTAAAGGTTCGTAGTCCAGGAGCCCGTACACGGTGATGAAGAGGAGAAAGATGGGCGCGACGAAACGCCAGCAGACGCGCCAGTACAGGCCGGGTCGGAAGCCGATCATGTCACGGATATCCTCACAGAAGCGCTCGGTACCTATGCAGACACAGACAGTATATTGAGAGAAGTAACTTGTATGCGGTTTGTTCATATACCCGTCGTGTACCTACACGGGTGTCTAATAGGCACTATAACATGAACAACTGAGTTGAAGCAAGTTAACCTTCAAGGCAAAGAGTATCGTGCTGTTACACACATTGTCTCTTTTGGAGATCCAATCCGAGTCTCAGATCACAGTACTCGTATTATATTGAGAATAATCGTAAACCATGTTGTAACAGGCTTTCAAACTTTGTAAATTGACAAATAGTTGATTATGTGGCCTTGATGCGTTTAATTTAATAATAGTCTTAATAACGTCTTAGAAGTCGAATATCGCTCGACATGATTCAAATCGGTACGTGATTCACTCCTGATCAGTCCTGATGATGAATCGCGTACCGATTCGAAACATGTCGAGCGATATTCGACTTCTACGGAGTGAGTTTCGTTTCGTATTTATTATAATAATAATTATGTCTTAGACTGTCTGTCTAGACTAGGAGTTTGTAAGATAAAAACCTAGGATCTAAATCGAATGGATGTTATAACTATAACCACGACGAGTCATTTACTCTTACCATAAATCCAAGAAACAGCAATCGCCTCAAAGAATACCGCCACCAGAATAGAGTATCCTGCCGCATATCGGTCCAACAGTTGGAAGAAGTAGAATCCGCCCTTGGTGCACGAGGCCAGGCCCACGAAGAAATACAGTGTGAAGAGGCAAGCCACGAAGATCTCGCGGTGCCGGCCGATGGGAGGGAACTCGTCGCTGAGAGCCGTTATTATCGCCTCGGAACCGCCAAACTGGATAGAACAGGATATAAAGCCATTGCAAAACATTCAATCAAGTTTTTGTAATAATAATAATGTAGTGGATAATGTTTGCCTTCGTATTTTATCGTCACGTCCGTAGTTATAGAATCTGTGGTTATAGTCAGCGGCAGGTTGCCTTTCAGCCTTCACCATATTGCGGATTAGTAGCACTAATTTATTTTATTGGCAAGGAGCAGTTTTAGGTTACTGAAGTTAAAAGGCATCAAATGTCATTGATGTAAACAGGGCTAACTATTCCGCCAAATTCAAATAAATTTCGCATAATAGAACCAAAATTATCCACAGCAAAGCAAGTTCTTTTCAATATGATTCAATATTTAGTTCAGAAGAAGAACGAAGAATTGGAGAGCATTTCGGTAAACAATAATTGAATTGGTTGCGGACAAACGGCAACTGACATTTTATTACGAATATTTATGCATGTATTATTGCCATATGGAAGGTGTTGTAGCGCCAGGGTTGAACCGAAACTTGCCAGGATACTCCCTTTTCCAGAGCTTCAATGAATACGATCGAGATATAAACATACATACGAGGTTATCTGATAAAATACGATGGCAAGGCATTGTTTACTATATCTGTATTCATTTCCGAAGTATTGATCGACAGAAAGAATATTAATAAAAGTGACAGTCGCAGTAGCGAGGCATCTTTAGAAAGCGATGTCCACGGGCTTGCCTCTGACATCCTGATATTAATAAGGTAACTTACTGAGCTATCTAGTCCAAGCGTCAGAAGCATCATGAAGAATATCAGCGCCCAGAAGGTGGAACCGGGCATGGTGGCGATAGCCGCCGGGTACACCACGAACACGAGTCCTGGACCCTCGGTGGCCACGTCCTGGATGTCTCGCCCCGAGGCGTGTGCCATGTAGCCTAGAACGCTGAAGATCACGAAGCCAGCCACGAATGAGGTGCAGGAGTTGATCACGCTAGTTAGAAGAGCATCTCTGTGGAAAAATCAGACCGTATATATATTTTTCACCTCACCAGCTCAAACATGGCGATTTTGCTGTCAGACAACAGTGAACAAAATGCGATTTTGTTTCGAGCGTGAGTAGAAAGTAGCTTTTTAATTTTTTCAATATCTGACCACGAATTGTCATTCTTCAGTCAAAGGTTAATTATAAAATTCTAATCATTTGAATCTCGATGCACTCTGTTTCTTTCATATGTATATAAAAGAGAGGGATGGAAACTTATCAATTTGAAATTCGATTTTCGAATCCGACCTCGATTGGAGCAATTCAAATACGCGTTATACCAAAAAATTCATTAAAAACACCCGAAAAAGTTTTAATTGCAACGTATTTTTTTTTTCTTTATTATATTTTTATTTAAAGACCGAATATTAAAATGATTGTGCCTTTTATATAAAACAATTGATCATTGCTCAAATATAATAAGATTTTTCACCTTATTACTTATTGTAAATTATATTTACTTATTGTAAAATATAATTTATAATTTCGCCATTTATCATACATAGATGCATATTCGAAACGTACTTTAGAAAATATCGAGTTCATATTGTAATTGTTATTTTCTTTTGCATATATTTTGTTTGGTGTTTTAGGAGTAAAAATATTAATCAATGTATAAACAAAATCTCGTAATATAATAATGTATTTATAAATAAACACGTCATGTATCTGCTAAATCTTCCAATTTAATCAAATAATGACAATAACCGTGTTGGTTTTCAATTAAATTATATTGTTATTCCTTTTTAAGCAGCACATCTATTTTCTGATTAATAATATTATTGAAATCAGCAACAAAGACTATAAACATACGTTGGAAGAAAAAACACAAAATGTCGAATATGTTCTCGCTGATGAGGTGAAAAGTTGTGTGTGCTACACGAGAGCAAAGTTTTTTTCGTGCTGTTGAGTCCCTCGCTACACTCAGGATTCTAACATAGAATCACTCGCTACGCTCGTGATTCAAACGTAGAATCCTTCGCTTGCTCGGGACTCAAAATCAGCACTCATAACAAAAAACAACTTTGCTCTCTTGTTGCACAAATAACTATTTAAGCATGATTTGAACTGTAATCAGGGCTGTTTAGCCCTCACTACCAGTGAGTCGGACTTCGTGTGGGAGTATAACCCGCTATTGGGATTATCTCCGCGTCACAAGAGTGATTTGGGGAGAGTGACGCGGGCACACTGTGCGCATGGACTGCGTCGTGAATAGACTAGAACAGTTCATAGTTCAAGTCGCTCCGAGTGGTTTCTGCTAGGTACGTCTGGTTCGCGCTTTCGCTCAGCGTGGAAATGCTGTGAGATTTATAGGCACCTTTGGACCAGAAACGGCAGAGAGCGTGTTATTTGAACCTTGTTACTTTTGTAATTTTGTATTAATATACTATCGTTATAACTTCCATATTAATAGTATGCCCCTACTATTTAACCGACTTCAAAAAAGGAGGAGGTTCTCAATTCGAACAATTTTTTTTTTTTTTGTATGTTTGTTACTCGATATCTCCGAGAACCGTGAACCGATTTTCAATTATTTTTTTTTTATCGAAAGGGTATAACTCCGAGTTGGTCCCGTTGGCACTAAGTCGGGATCTGATGATGGAATCTTGGAGAAATCGAGGGAACTCTTCAAATGTTATAGGGACATGTACGGCGCTTTCTGTAATTTATTGATAAGGTCAAGAATTTACATTCAGTAAATAGGATTTGGTGTAAGGAAACTGATGATGAACACATACAAATCACTAAAAAGCAAAAAAAAAAAAATTTTTAACAAAAAAAAAGAACCGACTTCAGTAAAACTAAAAAAGCCAACAATAACCCCTTCAAGTACAGATTACATTTGACTCACCCTTCGAAGTCGGTGCCAAACCTCGCGTAAACTATAATATATAAATATAAGAACTGGTTTGGGATCGACTTCGAAGGGTGAGTCAAATGTAATCTGTACTTGAACGGGTTATTGTTGGCTTTTTTAGTTTTTACTGAAGTCGGTTCTTTTTTTTGTTAATTTTTTTTTTAATTCAAGACAATTTATTTCTCAAAACGTGTGCATAGGTATATTTCGCATAGTGTAAGAACACGGACACCTCGAAAATTTAAAGGAGACAATAGCCGCTCCCTGAAAGAAATATTCAAGACTTCCTAAAGATCATCATCATCATCATCATATCAGCCGATAGACGTCCACTGCTGGACAAACAAAGTTCTCCACAACGATCGGTTTCAGTCTACAAGTCCAGTCTAAAGAGGATGTAGGTATTACTCCGAAACTTACTTATACACGTTGTTATGGTACTTGTTGTAGGAAGCATACGCCAAGAGAACGCCAAAGCCAGGCCCGAGAGAGAAGAATACTTGAGTCGCCGCGTCCACCCACACCTAAGTTAAAATTATATTTTTTTAAAACGAAGAAGGAATCCATGGAGAGAATATTTGCTTTTGTATACATGCAACATACCTACTTTCAAATGGTGACGAATTTAAATGGGAAAATAACTCAATTGATATTAGGGTTTGCAGAACCGGAAAATTTTAGTATATATACCATACAAAAAAAATCCGGTTCTGCAAACTCTAATTGATATTTATTTAATAAGAAACTTGGTGGTGTAAGTAATGTCCTTATGAATCTAGAACAAGATACACTAGCTCCCTACACTTTGTGCTGTTGGATTAGGCTATTCAAAGCACCTCGAAAAAGCTTGTGGGCAACCATTAAAAAAAAACGGTTTGGAACAGTGCGAGTCGAGCTACTGTAAGTTTTATTTGTCAGATTCCATCATCATTCCGAATTTTCTTAATTTCGAAAACCATGTGTTGGTAAAATATATAGTTTAACCTAAATATGGTATGTAATATATTATTATGATCCATGGATCCATTATTTCAGCTTCGGAATTTTGAAAATTCGGAACATTGATGGTTTCGTATAAATGAAACTTCTGAATTTTTGAGTGATTTCCCAAGCAGCACATTAGTGAATTTTGCAGCTTATTTTATAGCTTTAAGTTCTAAATGAGTGGTTTAACAGTGTTTGATACAACTTATAGCTTTAAACACAACTCAAAACTGTATATGAGTTCATCCTATCACTTGTAGTTGCATAGGAGCGTTTTTTGTTTCTACTTTATTACTTATGGTGGGATAAAGTCGATATTGCTACTTAAAGTTGCATGCAGGTTCAAATTGTCACTCAATAAGAAGCAATAGTGCTATATAAGGCCTTAAAATCACTTATAAGCAACTTTTACATATAAGTGGGAACATACCCTTATTTGGAACTAAAAGTTCCAAATGACTAGTACAATAGCGAATTATATCACCAATAGTGGCTAAAGGGATAATTTTACGGCTCTTTTGGAACCAAAAAATATTGCAACTTTAAGGCCTAAGAAGTACCTTATTGCCACTCCAATAAATAGGTCTCAGTAGGAGGTTCTTGGAACCAAAAGCAGTTATTTTCACTTATTTCAAACCACTAACGAACTAAAAGTTCTATTATAGTTCCTATTTGCGCCTTGTCAAAATATATTTAATAGTCTTGCTTGTTTAATAGTCTACAAAAGAGCAAATAATTTATAATTTATATTGGTAATATCATTCACTGCTTTGCCACTCGCAAGATACAAATAAGTGACTATTAGACTTGATAGTTCCAAATAAGTGAAAATAAACACTGTAGGATCTTTTTTGTTTCGCCATGTTTACAAATGGAAGCCTATGAAAATTGATTATTTTAACCAGAATTTTATCACACTCACGCATAATCACAGACTTTTGATAGTTGTGACGATGTTACTTTAACATTGTACGTAACCTACAATCATTAGGTCAGGTTTTTTTAACAGTTTTATTTCTTATCAGTATCAATTCCTTATTTAATTTAGCACTCTCTTTTTTAATATTCCTGATCAAATGAAGGGCGCGTCGAAATTTACAAAGAAAACATACTATAGTTTCACAGTAAAAAAAAAATCGCAAGATTTTCGTGCTTATTTCAATGCTTGTATAACGTAAAGTTTTAATCACAATCAAACAGACATATAAATCCAAAATGAATATGGCAGATCACGTATTACTTTTAATAAAACACAATTTGACAGTTGCCTCGCCACTCAAAGATAATTTTGGCGACTCATTTATCACTCATTGACCGAACTGAAATGTCCAAAAATAGGCTGCAATTTTTCTCCTTTTGGTTCTATACTGGTGGCATAAGGGTTCTTGCCACCTATATAGCACTTAGTCATGGTGGTAAATTTCACTTAAGCATCTAATTAGATATGATATACGAGCTATTTAGACCCAGTTGTGCTACTTGGGTTATATTATTGAGTAAAATATAATCAGGCGACAAACCTAAATTCTGGTTGTGATTGTGTTGTGGCTACATATACAAATACATTGCCCACGACCGTGGTACCACGCCGGGATCTTGGAAAAGTCTAAGTATGGCTTGGGCTGCCATTTCTAAATTCGCAGATCCCGGACAAGGACTTAAAAATACCCGGACATTTGGCGTAAATCGTATTTTTTCCCCGGACATGTCCGAAAATAATAGAATTAAAAAACAATCGCTTTATTTTTCATTCGCATTAAAAGCGTCCGGGTTTTCCCCGGACACTTATTGAAAACCCCCCGGACGGTCCCCGGACGTCCTCCAAACTAGGCCTACATTGCCTACATTGCCCACAACCGTGGCACCACTCTTAGAACTTGGAAAAGTCCAAGTATGGTAAGTATGGTACTAAATATTTAAACGCGTAAAAAGGTAAATGATGAAGGACATACCCTGGGGTTTCTGTTGCACGAATGATTTAGCACTAGGCCATCAGCAAGCGTATCATACCTGAGGTTGAGTGATAGCCTCGAAGTTAGGGCTGAGGTAGTATCGAATGCCATCGGCGGAGCCGGGGAGAGTGATGCCCCGCACCAGAAGGATGAGCAGCACCGCGTACGGAAACAGAGCCGTGAACCAAACCACCTAAAGGAGAGATTCAGATTTAGAGCAATGAATAAATAATAAAGGCACAGAATAAATACACTAATAAAGGCTTATGGATATCTAGGGCAGGGTATGTTGTGAAACACTTCGTAGAAGTATGTAATAGTAAATGCGCTAAACACAAAAAAGAATGCAGAATGTACAGAAGCGTTTTGGTAGAATATAATACTTCATTTCACGCGATCTGCTACTCGCGGTAGGCTCAGAAGTCAGAACACTACTCCTGATAAGTAGAGGTCGTGGGTACGATCCCCACCTGCAATGGTATTGGATCGCGTAAGACTTTTTGTATTTATATTTAACCTCCATTAAAAATATTAAAATTCATAATAAAATGTTCATAGGTCTTCAAACTACTTACTACCGATTTCAGCATGCTTTCAGCATATAAAATCATCTTAAATACTACAAGTGAAAAGAGTAATCCTGTTCAGATTATGGTTTCACGAACTAAATTGCCCGAATACATATAGAATAGTTCCTACCTTGCCAGAAGTGCTGATGCCTTTCCAGAGCGAGAAGTAGCAGATGATGTAGACCGCCAGCAAGCACAGTGCCATGTCCCATTTGATCGCTCCCAAATCGTGCAAGCCCTCGCTGCCATGAAGTTCCAATATAGCCCGGCTAAAACAAATGTTGATGCAAAAGATGAGGTCAAGCCGTTTCAATTACATCACAATAAAATACGAGTGGAGGATTCAACTGAAATGATCAGGTTTATTTTGACCTAAAAACTTATAAAAAGTAATGCGATATCTAACGGGTACCAAACAAAAGTCTGAGTCCATAGGATCCATAGGTAGGACAATAAGAGAACATACATACTTCCTAGAAGTTGAAGATCTATAGGATACCTACATTTTACTTGAATAAAGTTTTGCAAAAAGAGGACTATGATTTCTTCCACCCTCACTGCCGGTGGGCTACTTTTGGTTATCGATAAAGGCAGTAGAAATTCTTATTAAATTGTTACTCACTTGAAGTATTCAGATGCAGCGGAGGTGAAAGGGGTTGGGGCCGCGGCCGCTAGCGCGGTGGAGTTGTGCGCGGATTGGTTGGTGTTTGTCTGCTGCAGAAACGCTGTGAACTGTCATTACAGAAAAATCATTTAGGGTAAGTTAAGAGGATAGAAAGGGAGAAAGAGGTAAATAAATACTAGGTACTAGATTTGCTGAAAAATCTATAGGTACCGATATTGTTGATGGTTCGGTTATGGGATGATAAATTATAACAATACATGCTTCGTCTAGTTTAGCTTTGCAAACTATACTAGCGTGAGTAGAGTAATGTAGGTTTGTAGATAAGTTACTTCCAAACCAACCGGTGTGTTCTACTAGTTTCCATTGTAGCTTCAATAGTAGTTCTACTATTTTTGTTTATAGTAACACGAAATTCGTTACTTCTTTACTCTTTGAAGCACTTTCTAAAGATGCGAGAGATGATGCCATCTTCGGAAGGACCCTTCCTACGTCATGTTACCATCTAAGCCCAGACCCCATCCCCCACAAATTTGAAATGACGTAATTTCTGAACACAGTTTCGATCACAGTTGGTCCCGGGCAGCAACTTCCTACCACGAACGCTTCGCATGTGGAATGAGCTCCCTGCCGAGGTTTTCCCCGGGGGCTACAGTATGCGGTTTCTTCAAGAGGGGAGTAAATAGAGGTTCTTAAAGGGTCGGCAACGCGCGTGTGATGCTCCTGGCGTTGCAAGCGTTCATAGGCGGCGGTAACTGCTTAACATCAGGCGGGCCGCATGCTTGTTTGCCACCGTCGTAGTATAAAAAATAAATAAAAAAAAGCATGGTGGAAAAAACACGAAGGAGAAGCGCAGTGTCCATCACGCGTTGATCACGTTGTAGTTGAAGTCCATAGAGTCCATAGTCCATGAAGTAGAGCGCTACCACCATATTATGTTATGTGTGTGACAGCAACTACGTTACCGGTTTGCAAGCCGGCGTGTTCCACTCGTTGTCGCAGTTGGTCCAGGGCAGCATGGTGGTGAAGGAGGCGAAGAAGAAACGCAGCGCCCACGCGATGATCACATTATAGTAGAAGTCCACGTAGAACGCTATCAGCACCACGGCGTAGCCGATGCCTGGACGAAAATCCCATATTTAAAAACATTTCAAGCAGTAAAATGGACTTTAGGGTCTATGTAACCCCGCATGTCACGATAGAGATTCAAATCTCTTCGATTGCTCTCGAAAGTTCTGGGACCAAAGGGCAAAGGCTAATCCTAAAATCTCAGGGACTGTCCTGGCAACACCCATCGCCTCAACATTTTAGATGTTTCCAAAGGCTTACAAGAACTTTTCCGGAAATTACCTATTCGAAACCTTCACAAGATATTAAAAGATGTTTTAAAAATGCTTATGCGCATTAGCCATACCCTAGGATGTGCGTGCACACCTGCGACGTTGGAGTCCTCTGCTTATATTGCAGTGGATCACATTACATTTTTCTTTCATAATTTACCTTTGTGTGGTATTTTCACATTAAAAACAGAATCTTTACAAAAATTATATTAAAAACAATTGAAATATGCGCCATTTCTCTCGCGGTCCTCGCACTTCCTGTAAAGCAATGGGGACTGGGGATCGTGCGTGTAAACGCACATCCTAGGCACAGTATAATAAAGAGTACTAACGTACAGTATGGACACTCCCTGCCTCCCACCGAAAGTGCCGCCCACCCGCGCTCGGTTACCTCGCAGTTACCGGCTGGCAAGGACGCGACGACGCGGTGCGCAGAGCGAAGGCCACGTATAATATTCAAATATTAAACAAATACTTTTGTAATGGGCGTGTGTTGTGCTGTGTACGGTTGTTTAAGCTCTATAAACAACAAAAATAAAAGAAAGTTCTACAGATTCCCATTGGATGAATCAAGGCTAGTACATACCTACCCAGTTATTTTCAAAGTGTTTTATGTTTTAGTAGAAAACCAACTTACAATAGGTACTTATGTTTAGTATTTTTTTTGCCCTTATCCGTTTTCGACCTAAACCTATCAGATCACACTGAAAACAACACAATATATACAGGGTGTCCCTAAAACCAACGCCAAAATGAAGAGGGGTGATAGAACAGCTCATAAGCAACCATATTAAGTTACTTTGACCTTAATAAAAAGTTCATGGTTTTCGAGATATTTGCATTTTAAAAAAACTCGTGACTTTTGAGGCCCTGCGTCAGTATGTCGATTCCCACCACTGCAAATTTAGGTATTTTTTAAATCTGTTTTTTGCAGGATGTTACTAAAAACATATCCTATCGAATGTAATTTCAATTTATTACATATCATGATGCTTTGTCGGTAAAAATAATAAAAAAAAAACGAATTATAGCAATTTATTAAATTTAGCCAGCGGTTTTGATCGAGTTTCATTTAAAAAAAGTATTGTAAACTAACATGGCACACAACATAAAAAGATAGTAAATTTATTGTAGTTTTCAAAAAAGTACAGCATTTTCTAATTTACGCAGCAGTTTACGAGATATTGATATTTTACACTAAAAGGAGCTCATACTGCAGTTATTACATAGTATGGAACCAGAGCCCCTACTAGGCTCAGAGTTTGAATTTCGAACAAAAAATAGATTCAAAGAATACACAATTTGAAATTGGAACACAATTTGAAATTCGAATTCAAGTCGGCTTTCTGATTAAAGAGTATTTTAGTAATTTTAGGACACTTCGTCAATTCGTTTGATGTTCTTTATTTAGTTTGGTTTCTTATTTTCTTAAATAGACTTGATTTACCAATAGAACTCGTGTTTGCCTTGTGATTTGGATTTTTGGTACAATTTAACTTTGCTTTGTGCATCTTGGACTCGAGTTCTGCCTATTGATTTAACTTCGATTTACTTTGGCTCTGTTAAGATTAATTGTAGTGCGTTTGTTACAAATATGCCAGAGAATTATACTCCTCAAGAATATGCCAACATGCATTTTGTCTATGGGGAATGTCAGGGTAACTCTTGTGCTGCAGCTAGACTCTATCGGGAAAGATATCCAAATTTAAGGCATCCGGACCATCGAGTATTTCGAAATGTTCATCTCGCATACTCACAAGGCGTTTTGCCTGGCAATCGTGGTGGATTGGGAAGACCTAGAGGACATTACGATGAAGATGTTTTACAAGAGATTCAAAACGACCCATCCACTTCGACACGGAACATTGAACGTAATTTCAAAATCTGTTGCCAATAGAATATTACGTCGATATGGATATCATCCATACCACATACAACGTGTTCAAGCGTTGCTGCCCCGTGATTACCCACTTCGTGTTCAGTTTTGCCAGACAATGCTGCAAAAACACAGAGAGGATCCCAATTTCATAAATATGGTTTTATGGTCTGATGAAAGCACTTTTAAGAGAGATGGATTTATGAACATGCACAATTTACACAGTTATGCATTAGAAAATCCTCATTTAATGAGGGAAGATCGGTCGCAGTACCAATTTAAAGTGAACCTCTGGACTGGAATATTAGATGGGAAAATAATTGGCCCATTTGAATTACCAGAAACGCTGAATGGTCCAAGTTATCTGCATGTCTTAGAGAATGAGTTGCCAAATCTTCTCGACGACGTACCTTTAGCTACGCGGAGGTCAATGTGGCTGCAGAATGATGGCTGTCCAGCACATTATGCACGCGAAGTGCGACTACATTTAAACCAAACTTATCCACAGAAATGGATCGGCCGTCTGGGTCCCATTTTGTGGCCTCCTCGATCTCCAGACCTTAATCCTCTGGATTTCTATTACTGGGGTTATACTAAAGAAAAGGTTTACAATGAACCGATTAACAGTATAGCGAAGCTGAGACAACGCATTTACGCAGAGGCCCAAAACGACGTAACAAGAAGTGCACGTCACATCAGTCGAGCATTTTTAAGGAGATGCCGAGCTTGTATTCAAGTCAATGGCGGACAATTTGAACATTTAATTTAGTTAAATAAAACAGGTATCGTATTTTTTAAATGTTTTTAGTTTTTTTATTCACTTAACAGATAAAAATGGCAACCAGTATTATTTTTGCATTATCTTATAAACCGCTAAATAATTAAGTCACTTCAATACCATTTTAAAAACAACTCTAAATTTGCTATCTTTTTACGTTATTTGCCAGGTTCGCTATGAACATTTAATTTTTTTTTTATTCTAAAATTGAATTGTGTTCCTATTCTAAATAAAGTATTCTTTAAATCGATTTTTTGTTCAAAATTCAAACTCTGAGCCTAGTAGGGGCTCTGGTACCATACTATGGAATAACTGCAGTATGAGCTCCTTTTGGTGTAAAATATCAATATCTCGTAAACTGCTGCGTAAATTAGAAAATGCTGTACCTTTTTGAAAACTACAATAAATTTACTATCTTTTTATGTTGTGTGCCATGTTAGTTTACAATACTTTTTTTAAAGGAAACTCGATCAAAACCGCTGGCTAAATTTAATAAATTGCTATAATCCGTTTTTTAATTATTTTTACCGACAAAGCATCATGATATGTAATAAATTGAAATTACATTCGATAGGATATGTTTTTAGTAACATCCTGCAAGAAACAGATTTAAAAAATACCTAAATTTGCAGTGGTGGCAATCGACATACTGACGCAGGGCATCAAAAGTCACGAGTTTTTTTTAAATGCAAATATCTCGAAAACCATGTTTTTTTTATTAAGGTCAAATTAACTTAATATGGTTGCTTATGAGCTGTTCTATCACCCCTCTTCATTTCGGCGTTGGTTTTAGGGACACCCTGTATATGAACAAAAAATCATGTTTTCAACTTACGTAATATTTTGGTGGCCTGAATCTCCTTACAAAAATTTAGTTACTTCGTTTATACTGATTCAAAATAGGAAACTATTTGTATAAATCGAGCTTAGATACCCACCTTACAGCGTAATATGATTCTTATTTCTTCCTAATTCGCGCAATGAGTTTTTAGTCATTGAGGTTATCGAATTTGAACACGGGCGGAATTAGAAATCGTAGTTTAACATTAGTTTAATTATAAGCACACAAAATTAATTCGACGCCGCTATTACAAGGTCATCTCATATTGCTGCACATTGTGTTCCCGACTCGTGCGTTCAAAATGGCGGCAACCCTAGCATGTCTTATCTCACTCACACAAGCATCGTACGCGTTCACCTACTACACGAGCTTAGACTGTGTGCGTAGCAACGCGTTTCTTTCATACCCATCGCCACTGTCCGAGGTGTGTCCTAGGGCAACTAATGCGCATAAGCATTTTAAACATATATGACGCAGAGGGCGCAATAGAAGCTTAGAATTATGTAATGGGAGATTTGGTGCGATTGACGTAAAGATTTTAATTTAAAAATGTTCTATAGGAGATTTTGGGAAATTACCAAGATTTTAACGTGTGGAAAGTCGGCTTTTCGTCGGTACGTCAGGTAAATCTGCTACGAGATATTGTAACAAGAATCGACAACAACGTGTAGAATCCAAATAAGGCAGCGATATTGTATCGAATTATATGTGTGCCTAATTAATTAGTTAACCTAATACTCCATCCGGATAGGGCTTTAACTAAATGTAAACAAACCATAAATTAGGTGCTTTATCAGGCCGACATTGGTTGGTCAATTTTGTATTTAATAATATTACTTTAATAAAAAATATAATATTTATTTTGCCTTAATATATCAAGTTATAGAATAATCCATACGATACCTACCCAATCAGGACTATGAAATTATTCCCTAAGTACATTAACTTAATAATAATTTCAATATGCCACCAAATATTTTACAAATTGTGCACAATAAAGAACCAAAAACCTAGGAATCCGCAACCTTTTTTCAAATAACTTGACACTTCTCGTGTATTCGTTTTTGCATACTATACTAGTCGGGATTTTTGTCTTGCGTTAGTTTTCTTGTTAATTTGTTTTGTTATTGATCATATTATTATTTCATTTGTTCTGTTCATTATTAGTGTGTTAGTTATTGTTTTTCTGCTGAAAAGGAACGGTTCATTATTAATGTTGGTGATGCTTCCTCATCATCTTCGGTACTAGGTCGATGCAGAGTCAGCCACCGGCTAATCTTGCACCATAGATTGGAGCGGTGTTTTTTTTTTTTTTTTTCGAAATTTTCTCTTCGTCACGACCTAGCGAAATTTAATTTGTGCATTTTAAAACAAAAATTTCTAAAATCGGTTGATAACTCGCTGAGATCTGCGCATTGTTACAAAGTTCATTCGAGTCGATCCATGGGAGCTTCGCTCGCTCCGGTCCAATCATCAAAATTAGACAACAATAGTGACTGTCGCATGTAGGTTAGGATTTTTATGTAATAATTATAAGTTAGCTCAATCACGTAGTATTAAGTAATCAGCTTAGATAATAAGAAATCAATGTGTATAGTCGTATTTCTTTTCTTCTTTATTTTTACTTAATATATAAGGTTAATTGCTCACATTATTGTGTATAGGATAAGATATGAAGCTTTGGTTAATTAATATGTAAAACCACCCTAATAAATATATAATACTAGGTCGATGCAGTTAGCCACCGGCTAAGCTTGCACCATAGATTGGAGCGGTTTTTTTTTTTTAGAAATTTTCTTTTCGTCACGACCTAGTGAAATTTAATTTTTGCATTTTAAAACAAAAAAATCTAAAATCGGTTGAGAACTCGCTGAGATCTGCGCATTGTTACAAAGTCCATTCGAGTCGATCCATGGGAGCTTTTTGTTTTTTTATCATAACTTTTTAATTAAGAACAATTTCAAAATTTTCTCTTCGTCACGACCTAGCGAAATTTAATTTGTGCATTTTAAAACAAAAATTTCCAACATCGGTTGAGAACTCGCTGAGATCTGCGCATTGTTACAAAGTCCATTCGAGTCGATCCATGGGAGCTTCGCTCGCTTCGCTCGCTCCGCTCCAATAATAAATAGAAAGCTTCATAAAGTAGGTTGATGATATTGTAAACATTAAAATTATACAATAAGAATCTTATATGAAAACTTGTCGATAAATCTATATTCAACCAATGTGTATATTATGTACCTAATGTGAATGTTTTATATACTAAATAAAGGGATAATGTTGTTCATTTGCACCTACACATCTACACCATACACAAACGAGGATAGGGGAACGCCCACTCGTCTAATAGGCCATTTCACGCTTAATCAAGCGCTCGCTATAAATATGGGCGTTCGATTAAATTAATTCATTCCTCTTGCGGCCTCCGATCAAGCAACACTTCACAGCAGCATTATGTGAAACTTACATCACAGTGTTATTATTTTATGGGACTTCCCTATACTACTGAAGTATCCCCTTTGCAGTTTAATTTAAATTCATTGAAGTAAATCAAGATACAGTTCACTACACCCCACAGTGACAGTTCAAATTAAACTATGATTACAGTTACTAAACTCTTTTATTTAATAATACTATAATAATACCCCACAGGTAAGAAAAATTAACTCTTTAACATACTATTTTTAGAAATAACATAACGTATATTTTACATACCTACCTGCGTTAGTGTTTGTGAGCAGTACAGAAAAAATACATTTAAAATATTGAATGTATATTCATACATAACATCTGTGTATTCATTTATTTTACGTCTTGGCAAAGGCCATTTAATTATTTTTCTGCTTTGCCGAACCTTGATCAGAGTCTGGCTACCAAAAGAATAATCGAAAGCAAGAATTAAAATTTAACAATTGATAAAATGTTGAGTACACCTGAATATGTCAACTTTGACAGCCAAAGGTTTGTTTACATTTAGTTAAAGCCCTATCCGGATGGATCAGAATAAAATAACTATTTATGTGGCTCCCATACAACAAACGTGGTCGTTTGCGTTAACTTTGCACCTCATTTTCCTTTGCCACACATACCAGGTGCAAACGTAACTTAACCCGGCCAGTTAAAATGAGATAAGTGTTTTTACAGAACCCTCGGTGCGTGTGGCAGGTTCTTCTATTATCACTATGCTTCTTTTAAAGTAGAAAAAAAAAGTGGAACGCGGAACCACCAAAACATTAAATCACACTCGCACCTCAAAATCGACCACAACCGGTCACCCATCCTTCCCATAAGTCTTTCCACTCCATTACCATTTTATTTCGCCTCAAAAATCGCAAGGCACTCCACACGGCACGTGCCGACCGCCTCAAATGAAATCAGAACATAAGCCTCGCAAATCTCCGTCCTTTTAGTCCATACGGAGCACTTAGGGTGGAATGGTGTCAATTATGGATAAGTGCCGAGGGAGCGCCTATTATCAACCCTGATATGAGACTTTCTATTGAGATTGCCTGAGTTTGAGCTGAGTATTGGAATTTTAAAAGTGTTTATACTGAAATCTAGTTGTAAATTACTGTGTAAGTGTTCGGCTGTAGACGCAATGACCGTTTTCCGAAGATAAAATTCGCTGTCCCCAGACGCGGTGACGTATCATGCACGAGGGGTCCTAATTTGCGTTTCTCGACGTTTTAAGAAGGTACCTAATTATTTATCAGCGTGATAGTCGCGTTTGTCACGCGATAGATAAATGATAAAGCATCCGACGCTCTCGCACTCATATCATACAGTAAGCGTTAAAATGATTTATCGATCAAAATACTTTTAAAATGATCACGCAAATTATCAATCTCCATTTATTTCTTAGAAACTACTTTGGTTTCAGAAATGTTGTATAACTGCGTTTGCGATTCGAAATGTACAATAAGTAGTTTTCACAAAATATTTACCCTTAAAATAACTATAGTTTCCTTTCAGGTGATTTAGCCTTTTTTTTCTCCAACTTAGAATCCATATATTTAAAACCATTGAAATGTGGAAAGTCATAAATATAAAATGTAATATTTTCGTCGAGCGACGGTACTTCACTCTCGTATCGTTTTGTCTAGCACTGCGGCTCTCAACAAGAGCGCGCCTAGCGCCTAGCTTAAGAGCGTAATAAGTCATCAAGATCGTCGGTCACTCCAGCCAGAAGGTGGCTACGTGATCTGTGCGAATAACTTCGGGGAATGTGGCTGTGGCTCGTGCACATTAAATTGAAAATACTATTCTGCTATGTTACTATTCCCTGTAGATAGTTTCGGCTAGAATCTATGTCTGAACCTAAAATCAACTTCTTCGTCGTAACGGGTCTTTCTGTGTCATACGTAATGATAATTTGTGGTGTGTAAATCTCTAAAGGAAGCATTTTGGGTGCGTTGTGTGTAAATACGCGCGGCGAAACGAGCTCAAACCACAAAATTGGTTAAAAATATGACGTGAATCTCTTCAAGTCGAGAGAACAGTTCCATGTGAACAGCGGGATGCCGCCCACCACCAGCATGATGCAGTACGGAACCAACAACACTAGATACCTTTGAAGAGCGGCACGAGGCGGCCCCAGCAGGTGATGGCGCCCTTCCGGTGGAACTGTCCCAGCGCCAGCTCCATGTAGAACAGCGGGATGCCGCCCACCACCAGCATGATGCTGTACGGAGCCAACAACACTAGATACCTTTGAAGAGCGGCACGAGGCGGCCCCAGCAGGTGATGGCGCCCTTCCGGTGGAACTGTCCCAGCGCCAGCTCCATGTAGAACAGCGGGATGCCGCCCACCACCAGCATGATGCAGTACGGAGCCAACAACACTAGATACCTTTGAAGAGCGGCACGAGGCGGCCCCAGCAGGTGATGGCGCCCTTCCGGTGGAACTGTCCCAGCGCCAGCTCCATGTAGAACAGCGGGATGCCGCCCACCACCAGCATGATGCAGTACGGAGCCAACAACACTAGATACCTTTGAAGAGCGGCACGAGGCGGCCCCAGCAGGTGATGGCGCCCTTCCGGTGGAACTGTCCCAGCGCCAGCTCCATGTAGAACAGCGGAATGCCGCCCACCACCAGCATGATGCAGTACGGAGCCATCAACACTAGATACCTTTGAAGAGCGGCACGAGGCGGCCCCAGCAGGTGATGGCGCCCTTCCGGTGGAACTGTCCCAGCGCCAGCTCCATGTAGAACAGCGGGATGCCGCCCACCACCAGCATGATGCAGTATGGCACCAGAAACGCTCCTGCACACACCAAAACATCACATCCATATCATACGAAAACATAATATTGAATTTGTTTGCATTTTCTTTCGACGAACGAATTTTTTATACATAGAAGCGAAATTTTTAAATCCCGGTCGAAGCATACAATTTTTGGGTTCCGTACCCAAAGGGTAAAAACGGGACCCTATTACTGAGACTTCGCTGTCCGTCCGTCCGTCTGTCACCAGGCTGCATCTCAAGAACGGTGATAGCTAGACAGTTGAGATTTTCACAGATGATGTATTTCTATTGCCGCTATAACAACAAATACTAAAAAAAAAAAAAATATTTAACGGGGGCTCCCATACAACAAACTTGTTATAGATTATGGTACGGAACCCTTCATGCGCGAGTCTGACTCGCACTTGCCCAATTTTTAAATATTGTGTAAATAAAGATTCGGTTTACGCTAGCAGACGTTACTATGAAATACGGTTTCTATTTAGTAACAATAGGTAATGAAAACTGTCGACTAGTTTAAAAATATTTCGGTAATCTTATAATCTTTGTTTGTAGCGATCAATCACTTTGGGCTAGGTGAAATTAGGTTTAGATATTGAAAATTACAAAATAACACTAATTTTAATCCTATATTAAGCATATTTCCTGGGTCTTCAGGGAGTCCTGGAGAATCTCACAAAATTATAGTCGTATCAAAAACGATTAATACTTACTCTACTTAAATCGTTAAACGAATCAGTCGGGCTTACCAGGATTAAAGAATTAATTCCCATCTATACTGAGCCTCAATAATTAACTCACTATCCTCTCCTAAGCCCGACTTATTGTTTCCACAGATTGAACCAATAATCCTCTTAAAGTATAAAAATTTCTTCAATAATGCCCCCGGGAGCGAGGCAAATTGCCCGTAATTGTGCTTTTAAGACGCGGGCAATTTCTCCCGCGACCGGAGTCTTAGAGCCGTGATTCAGTTGGCACTGGGGTAATATTGCTATTGATTTAGTTCAGCCGACATAAATATATATATGTACCTATCAATAAAGGTGATTTTAGAGTGTTCGATTATTAGAGCGTTTTACCCGTCTCATTTATATGTCCCCATAATGGCCAATTCATAAAAGCCGTCAACATCATTTTGATAAGAATTGGCAACATTTTATTCTTTATACCAGGCCTTTTTCTATGGGTTAAAATTTTAGGGTACTTCCCGATGACCTAGAACTATGAAATTTGGCAAGTAATATCGTCACATTACTACAAATACTTATAAAAATCTGAACACTATACATTTGTAATAAAATCATAGAAATATTGTCCTTTTCAAACATCATATTTGCAGAACTCGGTTGCGTTTAAGTTTGTATGCGGCGCCATACATTTCAGGTGCAAGCTTAACTCTACCAGGCCAATTAAGAGGGGATAAGTGAAAGTTTGTACGGAACCTCGGTGCGCAATTCAGACTCGCACTTGGCTGGTTTTTTTAATAATGGTTCTGTGATAATATAAGTAATAAAATTAGTTTAAACTTATCACTATTAAATAGTATAATGTAAAACTCCAAGACTTCTACAAGTCAACTGAAAATGGCGCCTCAGTTCATACGGCGGTCGTCGATATTGCGGACATATCCATACTAATATTATAAATGCGAAAGTCTGTCGGTCTGTCTGTTACCTCTTCACGCTTAAACCGCTGAACCGACTTAGATGAAATTTGGTATGGAGATAGTTTGAGACCCGGGAAAGGTCATAGGATACTTTTCATCCCGAATAAATTTGGTGTTCCCGTGGGATGAGCGGGTAACACCGCGGGGCACAGCTAGTTAATGATAATGAGGCGGTTAAGACTACAGTATAGCTTCGCGATCCTAACGAAATAGGTATTTACAAAAACGCATGCTGTCGCTCGAGCGCTCACCCCCCTCGGCATCGCGCACAACACATACAAATCGCCTCACGCACACATCGAAGCAATGACACAGCGCTGCTACTGCTGCTAGGCTAGTTTGACGATCGGATTGACAAGCAATTGCGATAAATAAAGGTGGACTGTTTTGTTTTCTTGCGTACCTACGGATAATGAATTGTTGTGGCGTGACTGAAATTCCAATATTATAAAAAAAGGTATTTTATTTATTTATGTAATTATTAGTAACGAGTATGTACCTACAAGCTAAATTAATTTTTGATTAATCAGTTAGTTTCCGATGTACCTGTAGGATGTAAATGACTGACATTTTTTATTGTAATATTATTTAGGTATTTCAAAGGTAAGTATTTATACAGGGTGACTGGAAATTCGACGTATTCCTTCAAAGGGGTTATTTTATGGTTCATTTGCAATGATTTAAGCTCAGTCAACTAGGGGTCAAAACTCATTGGTTTTCAAGTTATTGGAGTTTTTAGATTTTTTTTTAAAAACTTCTTCAATTTGCATTTAAAAAAAACATTTTCTTTTAGCCAATGAGTTGCTTATTACGATAAATAACAAAAACATGCAAAAAATTCAAAATTTTACAGCCAAAAAAGGATTTGATGTCACCAGTTCTTGATTTTATTTCCAAATTTTGTAACATTTTAACACATAACTTTTAAAAAAAGTAGGACACTAGACGTACAAATTACAGAAATGAGTTTCTAAGTTCATAAGCTTTCTAAAAAGGTACAGTGGTTGACATTTTTAGCTCAATTCTTAAAATTATTATTAATAATAGCAGAGCCAGTCTTGACTTAGCGTACTTGGCCCTTAATCGGTTCGGCGACACAAACAAACTAATCATCAGGTTAATTAGTTTGTTAATCACTTTAAATTTGTTTCTGCGTGGGCTTTATTTGCCTTATCTTATCAATTTTTTATGGGCTGGCGGTGTATAATGAGTTACTGATATTTACGAAACAAAACATTTTTTATTTGACTTTGTTATTGTGTACGAAAGTACATAATTATTATACTTACTTAATGTTTACATGATATCGGAGTTACTATGTCTTTCTAGGGTTCCGTAGTCAACTAGGAATACTTTTTGACACAATTTTTGTAGTATATGTTTCTAGTACCTTAGCAATAATTGATTGTGTGGGAATTGTGTGCAAGACGTGTTAAAGGTTTCCTTTTTACAATATAAAGTTAAATTGGAAGTAAATAATACGGATATTTAAAAAAAAAAAATTTAATCACTGTTTCTAATTTTGGTGGTTTTTTTGGTAATTTGAAAGTCACCAAAATTGCTTGATGCCACCAGAATTGTTAATTTTGTATATCATTTCACATTTTTTATCGTCTTTTTCGCATTTCCAAAACTTTTGACTCGGTGAATTTATTTGAAGTCAAGAATAAACAAAATACATCTAATATTACAAGCTGTCGGTGAGGGTAATCTTAGCTTAGATATTATGCTGGTAGCGGATTTTATAGCTTCTATCCTTTCCTGTATTACTATTTTTTCTTTCTCCTCTGGCACGTTTCTTACAATTTGGAAATGCGCCCATGTGATTCGTCTCCCTAAAACCCCTAATCCGTCGTACTTTTGGCAGTATCGTCCTATGTCCATTCTTCCCGTCTTATTTAAAATCATTGAATCCTTTATAAATATCGACGTCTCTCATCACATCTAAATAGACTTAACTTGTTTAATTCTTTAGCACAACCACCGTTTTGGTTAAGATCACCGACGACATTCGTCTTAATATAGAATATAGAAAAGTGACTATATTGGTGCTCCTTGATTTTAGTAGTGCTTTTAACACTGTCGATTTTGATATACTTCTCAGTTTACTTAGTACTTTAAATATATCTTCAACTTCACTGTCCTGGTTTCGTGATTACCTCTTTGGGAGGGAACAGCGGGTTCGAGTTGATGACCGATTTTCTAGCTAGTGTGAATCGTCTGCTGGTGTCCCTCAAGGGGGCATACTCTCTCCAACGGAATCACCAAGTCACTCTCCTCCTCGTTCCATCTCTATGCAGACGATTTGCAGCTTTATGCGGCGACCAGCATTGAGGATTTTGGCTCCTTGGTTTCGCAAATCAATTCAGACCTAGAATCAATCCGTGCTTGGGCTTGATCCTTTGGTTTGATGAAGAAAGCAGGCTATTGTCGTTGGAAGCCCACATTTTATTTCCAAGCTTGCAGATCAAGCTAAGCCAGTTATTTTCTTTGATGGTACGCCTGTAAACAAATTTGGCATTACCATGGATCAAACTTTGTCATGGGCACCTCTTATTTCTGAGATCAGTAGGAAACTTTTCGCGTCCCTTCATTCATTGAGGTGTCTGCTAGACATGGGGAAAAGCGTTACTTTTTGATATCAGTGACTGGCGATCCCGTTCCAAAAATGTCACAGTGAAAAGTCATCGTGACTTTGTCACGCCTGTTACTCGTTTCACTGTATGATATTTATGACTGGTCACGGTCAGTCACGGTGCTGTAATTCACGTTATTTTTTTCACACTGTTATTTCAACGTGACTATGTCACGCCTGTTACTCATATCAACTTATGATATTGTCGCGGTGCTCTAGCTGGTTTTTAACTATAAGAAATGAGGTTGGAATCAGTTAGAGGACATTCTGTTTTTTAGTCAATACGTACACTTTGGCTAATTAATATCAAACATTCCCGTACCGAAAACCCCGAGGTATGAATACTTATTACATTTATGACCGTGTTTTTGTCACACTGTTATCACTATCATACAAGTAATTGATCCAAAATAACCTTCACACTTTTTTTACATGCCTGTCGACATTTTGGACTGTCGCACATTATAAGTAAAAAGATGTACTATGGGAACATTATTTAGGAATATGCGGCGTGTTATTATTTTGGATCAACTTTATACAACGATTTGTATGAGTACATTATTAACATGGAACCTATTTACACATTGATACCTTTCACGCTATTTCACTCGCTCTCAGGCAGCAGGCGTCATCCGATTTTCGCTACTTCCGAACACTCCCGACTGAGCCCGATTAGAGCCGAGTTGAGTCACAGCCACGCCACGCTCACGGCGTTTGTCGTGATCGTGATTTGAGTAACAGACTGCGCTAGGAACAGTAGGAACGTATGTGATTTTGTCACGTTGTTACTTTGTGAAAAGTCATAGTGACAACTTTTGACGGCGACTCACTGTGACTTTGTCATCGTGACGTTATTTTTCCCCCATCTCTAGTGTCTGCAGAATTTCCTTCCTCTTCATACGAAGATCATGCTTGCGCGCTCTCTTTTGCTTTGGTCTCCACAAGTTTGATCATGTGTCTCAATACCGCGCTCAACTTAAATGGCTCCTGATCCGTCAGCGCAGATACTATGTTCTTTGTCTTTTGTATAATGTCCTTTTCATTCCTTCTTCTCCTCCTTACCTTGCAGAGAAGTTCTTTTACATGGCGGATGGTAGTGGCCATCGTCTGCGGTCAAGTGCGAATCTGGATCTATCTATCCCACTGCATAGATCTCACGTTTACGATGTGTTTTTTGCTGTGCGCGCCGTGAAATTATGGAATAAATTGTCTCCCGCCCTAAGGTAGACGCAGTTCGTAGCATCAGTCAAGGGGAAGTTACAGAAATTGTGGCTGTCAAACGAATGATTACTTGATTATTGAATTCAATGAGCGCGGTGTGCGTGAGAAAAATTTAATTATTATTGGCATACCAGAACCAGAGGCCGCTGACCGCGACGGACGAACTGCCTCAGATGCTAAAGAAGTCGAAACACTGATCAAACTGGCTGATGCAAACTGTCCCCTTCCAAAAACAAACTTGCGCCTGGGCAAATATACGCCGGGGAAGGTAAGACCAATCAAAGCAACTTTTAACGATGCTTCCACTGTAAAAGCTATTCTCAAGAACCGATCAAAAATAAACCGGGACAATATACAACTTTACTCTGATAAAACACCATATCAGCAGAAACACCTAAAAAAACTAAAAGAAGAATTGCAGGCTCGTACAAGTAGCGGAGAGACAAATATTGGCATAAAATATATCAGAGGGGTTCCAAAAATTATACAATTGGAGCCAAAAAACTAACTTCTAATACACAAAATAGTGCTAGTGTAACAAGAAAGGAAATAACGCACCAAGTTGTGAGTAATTACAAAGACCTCATGAAAACTAATAAATCTCTCTCAATTCTATATCTGAATATTCGTAGTTTAATGACTGCTGGAAGAATGGATGAACTAAGATGCATAATAAAAGCCATAGGGAAGGTACACATCATAGCTTTAACCGAAACATGGATAAAATCGGAAGCTGAAGGAAACGCCCTAAATCTAGCAAACTATACCCACTACTACAATTTTCGATCGCATTCAAGAGGAGGAGGTGTTTCCATGTTCGGACATAATGACATAAAGCAGCATATCATCGAAGAAAAAACTGAAGATGATAACCACTTTCTTTGGGTACACATTGAGAAGTTTGGCTTGGACATCGGAGTAATCTATAAGCCCGGACGTACAGACACAGATAGTTTCTTAGAAACGTTGTCAGAACAACTGCAACGCAGAAGGAGAACTCTCATACTGGGTGATTTCAATTACAATCTAATGGAAAAAACAAAGAACATTGAAGAATATAAACTAAAAAAATGCGTGAACACGGATATACTATTCTGAACAAACTAAGTAAAAAATATAGCACCCGAGAAACTCTAGAAACTAAATCCATCCTGGATCATATATGGTCCAATGTCAAAGGTCATGAATATCATATAGCCATAATTGAATCTAACATGTCTGATCATAAACAAATCTACTTTGAAATGAAGGGATGCCCACAAATCCCAATACAAAGAGTAAAATATGAATCTGTAAACTATACCAATTTATATAAATCTGTGGAACATATTACCGATAATGACACATTTGACAAGTATGAGGATTTAGAGAATTATCTTATAAGTAAAATCAATAAAAGCAAATCAACAAAAATTAAAATTCTCAACCCACCCAAAAATGACTGGATAAACAGAGACATAATTGAAGCAATAAACCATCGCAATACATTATGGAAAAAGAGTAAGCTGGTCACGGATGACCAAAGCCTAAAGGAACAACTACGGGTAGAAAGAAATAAAGTTTTTAACCTGATACAGTCAACCAAAAGCGAATATTACTATAAAGCTTTAAATTTATGTAAGGGAAAGCCTTTAAAGATGTGGGATCTAATTAATAACCTCTCAAATAACAAAGCTAAATCCGACAGCATTGAAATTAAGTTAAAGATAGGATCGGAAATACTTTCAGACATCAAAGAAGTCTGTGAATGTTTCAATAACTACTTTGCCAATATAGGGTCTACATTAGCCAATAAAATACCACAAGAATATCACAATGTTACACCAAGTGGCCTTACACTTTTAAAGAAAGAGCTTGCTAATTTTAAACCTACGACCACTGACGAAATTGCTAAAATAATTGATGACCTAAATCAAAACATTAGTTCGGGATTAGACGGGGTCACTGTTAAAATTTTAAAATGCGTTAAAAATCTTATATGTCACAGTCTTGCAAATTGTATTAATCGGTGCCTGGAGATCGGAGTATTCCCTGATTCACTTAAAATAGCCAAAGTTAGACCCGTATTTAAATCTGGTGATAAATTGGATCCCGGCAATTATAGACCCATATCGGTTCTACCAGTTACATCAAAAATATTTGAAAAGATTATACATCAGCGATTAACAGAACATCTAGATAATAATAATTTCCTGTTTGACAAACAATACGGTTTTCGCTCAAAGTCAAATACCCTTTCGGCAACTTCAGATCTTCTTACAGAAATAAAAGTAAATATAGACAAGAAAAACATTGCACTAGGCATCTTTATTGACCTAAAAAAGGCATTTGATACAGTGAGCCATACGCTTTTGTTGTCAAAGCTGTATTCCATTGGCATTTTTGGAAATGCATTTAAAATCTTAGAATCATACTTAAAGAACCGTACACAAGTTACAAAACTGGGTCAAATGAAGAGCAATTCTCACGACATTAAATACGGAATCCCACAGGGATCTATTTTGGGACCACTTCTGTTCTTAATCTATGTTAATGATATGAATAATATTGGACTGAAGGCACACCTAACATTATACGCGGATGATACCTGTCTATTCTATTTTGGTTCAAAAATAGATACTCTTATAGAGCAAGCCCAAGACGATTTAAATCTACTCCACAGATGGCTTCTCTGTAACCTATTAACGATTAATGAGTCTAAAACCAAGTACATCATATTTGCGGCAAAAAATAAAGTCATTGAAAATCATGAGCCCCTAGTAATAAATAATGTACAATTACAAACCGTAGAAGAAGAAAAATACCTTGGTCTTATTCTGGATAATAAACTATCATGGAAACCACATATTGACTCCCTACGCTCCAAAATCACATCGTTGACAGGTGCATTGCGACGGATTGTTCGATGCCTGCCAAAAAAGGTTCGCTACACCATCTATAATTCACTCGTTAAACCTAATCTAGAATATTTAATAGAAATATGGGGATCTGCCTCCAAATCTAACTTAAAACCTCTACAAATTTCGCAAAATAAAATTATAAAAGTATTATTTAACTACAAGCGCCTTACATCCACTAACACTGTGTACGCGGAAACCAAAATATTAAATATCTCTCAAACTTATATATATAACACATGCATTCTAATAAGAAAAATCATAAATAAAGATATACATAGCCATATAACATTCACCAAAAGATCAGAAGTACAAAAAAGACTGACGCGACAAGCTAATAATTTACTCCTTCGACCACCTAGAACATTATATGGAAAAAGGAATATAATATACGAAGGAGCTCAATTATATAATAAATTACCAAAAGACGTTAAAGATGCCAAATCAATGATAGTATTCAAAAGAGCACTAAAACAACACGTATTAAATAAAAACTCTAGGTAGGCTTTCCGCTTCCGATTTTTGCCAAGTAAAAAAATAAATAAATAAAAAAACAGGCTTTCCCATAATAATGATTATAATTTTTAATATTATAATTAAGTATTAATTGTTAAAACATAAATTTATATGTATTTTGCATATCCTAATTTTATAATGAAAAATTACATTTAAACACACTTTGCTAGCAGAGTTAAACCACGCATACTATATAACCTACACTTAACTAGTGGTTGCACAGGTAGTTCAGTTTAACCGGCCTCTACGCACCGCACTACATTGTTGCATTTTGCTTGATGTTACCAAGCGCGTTTATACGTAAGTCATCAACCGTTTTAGCATGCTACCCTCTCCTATTTAGAAATAAGTAAATTATTGTTTTCTCAGTAAGTGATTTATGTAAATCTTTTGAGAAATAAATGTCTTAAACCATATTAGGTTGCTGTTTTTGTTATAATTATGATTATATTTATGTTATATGTATTTATATAGATATTACGTAATATGTATTACATTGACTGTTTGCCTATCTCTCTCTCATTTGGTTTTTGCATTTTCATTTGTACTATTGTAAAGTTATCGTATTGTACATGTTGCTTGGTTTGTCTACCATTTACTTGTGTTTAACACTCATTTACTTGAAGGTTAATTGGAAGAAATCCCTTAGAGGGATAGGTTCGCTTTTGTACATGCTTATTTTTTTGCAATGTATTTCTTGTTATTGTGTACAATAAAGTGTTTAGATACATTACATGCAAACAATTAATCTAAATTATTACTTTTGCTATTCATAATTTATTTATTTTTTAGGATGGCTAATCGCAAAAAAAAACAGTCAAGAGAAGAAGTCCTCGAAAAGAAAAAGAATATATAGTTGTTACAAACGAGTTAGTGATTGTATTTTCATAGATATTTTGGTACTTATAACTAAAATGATGTATAAAACATTTACTTTCTTTTCATTTCCAGTAGGCAATTCTATTGACAAATATTAATTTTTAGCACAAATAACTAACTTTGGTGTAGGTGTACAATTTTGGTGGCCAAAAAATCGAATATTTGTGGGCACAAGCAATTTTGGTGGCAGGCAAATTACTAAAATCATGATACCTTTATAACTATTATGTATAACAAAGGGCCATTAATTAGTACACAATATTCGTTATGACTTTATTCGTATTATTGATATAAATATTATATAATTTCGACTCTAACATTAAAAATAAAAAAAGCCACCAAAATTAGGTAAATTTCGAGCTTGTTGAAATTCACCCTGAAACTATACATTTGTAATATAATCATAAAAAATATAGTCCTTTTCAAATATCATGTTTGGTGAACCTGGTTACATTAAGTTTTCACCTCATTTGTATACGGCGCCATACGCACCAGGTGCAAATTTAACCAGGCCAGTTAAGATGGCATAAGTGAAAATTTGTACGGAGCCCTCGGTGCGTGGGTGGCACTTGGCCGATTTTTTAAATTAAATTGTGATATAATGATAATCAACCGATCGATCTTTTTCTTGAAACCCAACTAGTATTAGTAGAAGTTCCTACTCTACTCGATACTCCCATAATTTTTTAAACAGATTTAGATATCGATTACGCGGGTTAGGATCCTTTTTACTTTTCCATTAACATCCCTATAATACGTGATACTTTACTTGCTCCCCCGACCCGCAATCGTGCGATAGAGAGCGTTGCAGCTTGCGACTGACAATAGGTACTTTTTTAATGAAATTTGCGTTACGGGAGAAAACGTTTTCCACTAACTAAATCTTAGCAAATCACTTCGATTTTGATGTTGATCGCTTCAGCATAATATAATCTAAGTTTATAGGTTTCGCTTTTTTTTTTAAAGTGCATTGTTTTTATAATACATACGGTTTCATTCAACAACGTTTTAATCACAGAAATTAGGTTTTTCAGCTACCTTTAAATTGGAATCTATAGCAAATTTTGAAAAAAGGAAAACCTACAAACCTAGTTTGTCACTGTGTCAATAACATACTAAAAAATCATGGAGATTGGAAAATATTTAAAAGTGGTAAAACGTTTTCTCTTTTTGTATGGACGAGTGCGTACTATACTTCCCTCTTAAACGCTTTTCCCTTTTACCGCCGTCAGTTTCCTTTTGCATACCATATTTTTATTGAAGAAATCAGCTAAGTTAATTAGCCGATCTAGCGAAGCGAACGAAGCCTCTCCACTTCTGCTTGGAATAAAATTATTTATATTATTGTTTATTTATTTATAAAAATTACAATTGTAAGCTAACAGTACAAACAAAAGCGCCAGTCTGATGCCTTCTAATACTACTAAATTATCGATTAGCCCCCTCAGCAGAAGGCAGTAATGAACAGCGAGATGCACTTTACGCTTACAACTTAGTGCCGAGCCCGACCATACCAGTAACGAAAAGCAATGGGTTTGGATGATCAGATGCTTTCCGGGTGTTCTCGTCTATAGGTCGCATTTCTGAACATGAGAATCACTCAAGAGGTTGAGAAATGGGGTACGTATTACAATCCCGAAAGTTCATAATACCTACAGTTGAAATACCGATGGTCAAAATACCGAAAATCAAAATACCGAAAGTACAAAAAGCCGATATTCGATATTCCGATGCTCATAAGACCCATTTTGAAAAGATCGAAAGTTCAAAATCTCGAAATTTTATAATACCGAAAGTTTAAAATCTCGAAAATTGTAATCCCGAAAGTTTTGAATCTCGAAATTTTATAATCCCGAAAGTCAACCATTGTCAGTAAAATGCCAATGAAAAAATATATTTTTTCTTTTAAGAATATGGTCATAACTACAAAAAAGGAGCGTTTTTTAGGGATATAAAAAAAAAAAACTAACCTAACCTAACCCGGCCGAGTCGGATCTGCTCTGAAAGGTATCATTTAAAGTTTGAGAATAGGTTGAGGTGAATCAATCACCTTTCAGAGCAGATCCGACTTAGCCGGGTTAGGTTAGGTTAGTTTTTTTTTATATCCCTAAAAAACGCTCCCTTTGTTGTACTATTTTAATCGTTCGGCATTTGAACTGTAGGAATTCTAGCCGTCGGGATTACAGTCTTCGGGATTACAGTCTTCGGGATTACAGTCTTCGGGATTACAGTCTTCGAGATTACAGTCTTCGTGATTTCATCCTTTCGGTCAAACGTTCTTTCGGGATTTTAAACTTTCGGTCAAATAAACATTCGACATTTTAATTTTCGCCCTTCCATCCATAGGTCTTATGAAATTCGGTATTTTGAACTTCGGCATTGTAATACGTACTCTGAGAAATGCAACGTCTAGGCGTGAGCATCCGGAACGCAGATCTGGACATCTAAACATCTGTATATACCTACGAAAGAAATTTTGACCAAGCTGCAACGGACTCGCTTTGCTTGTTCGGTCACTTAATTAATTGAGTATAATATTAGCTATAACAAGTTAAATGAGTCCTTACCGAAGCAAGTGTACAGCAACTGAACTATTTTAGCTCTAATTTTAAGTAGTTTAGTTTAATTACTGTTTTTAAAAAAAAAAAATTATTTTCTTTCCTTTTGTAAACTTTTATTGGTGTATTTTGTATAGTATTGTTGTTATGCCGTCTATTATATGTGCTGTTATTACAATATCATAGTTGCCCGCGCTATCAACAGTTTCCAGATAAGTGACGAAGAATATGTCTAATGAATAGGCCAATTGGAAAACGAGTTATTTCCTTCCAAGACGCACAATTGTAAGAATACGTACAATAATAAGTACACAACTCTCGGCCATATTCCCTTGGCATAAGCTCTAAAACCGTGAACATTATTTATTATAGACGCAACAACGCCGAGCAGAATCGTAGTACCTATAGTATTGTGGTAAATTATAGTGAGACTTAAATATTTCCTACTCGAATGTTTTGTTATATGTATAGTCTTGTCAACAATACATACATATACCCTGTACTATGAGCTGCACAATTGTGCAATTAATGTAATTGTGTAATTAGATGTTAGACTTAGATTAGACAGCTTTAGTCCATACGTATATCTCCAACGGGAACAACGTTATGGTCATGATTTTTATTATTTTGTCGAAACCAGTCATTTCTTTTCTTGTGTACCGTACTAATAATAGTAAAAGTGCAGAAATATCATTAAAGGTTTTAAATTGATAAAATTATAAAGCATCTAAATACCTCACGAATAAATGACAAGGTGGACATGGAGCGGAAAACTTAGAAGGCTGTATAGAGGAGAAAGTGAAGATAAATTCAGCGACAAGGCCTAATCTCTTATATTATCTCTAGTATAAAATAGGTATACTCAATACTGACTAATCAAAGAGTACCTTGAACTACAAGTAACTTGTTGAGCCTCTTAGTTAAATTTATGTTCTTCCTGTTCAAAATATCGTCAAAATGCAGTATAACAAAGAACGTCATAACCATATTTTCTGCACCAAAATGATTATTCAAACACTCCCCAAGCTCCCCGCATTATGCGGCAAGTGAGCAGAGGGGAGGTCGGGGAGGATTTACTTTATTGCCGGATGCAACAGGTCGGGATAAAGGCATTGTGAACTCGCTGAAAGTCGGCGGGTGAATCGGGGACTTTTACTACACTTAGGGGATAATGGGGCTTTAAGACGGAACTTGCGATTCTTGTTACGGCGCTACTTTTGAATTTTTTGGGATAGTAGTAAAAGTTATTGTTTTCTACTCCCGTTCCGTAAGAAGTAGTACTTATGGTCACGGTTGATCTCCTGTCGGACTTTGGTTTTTGTATCCTGGGGAACATAATATCGTGAAGAGCAGTCCCTGTGTTTTTGAAGTTCCTGTCATTTTAAATCCTCGGGTCTTCTTTCATGACACTGTTTATGTAGTCTGTAATAGACTGATTCTGATCAATATTCAATAAATCAGCTACATCATGGCTACATATTAGTATGTTAATATGGCCCAAAACATCACTCAAATCGCTATATCTCAATGTCAATCAACCGAATAAGAATTTAATTCTAAAGTGTGTGACTTCTAGTAAATCATGACACCTGTCATCTCAATTCAATTTAATTCTAAACAGACAGTATTGACTTCTAGACAATCATGACTAGTGTCATCTCAATACAATTTGATTCTAAAGCGTATGTAACAGTATTGACTTCTAGTAAATTGTGACAACTGTCATCTCAATACAATTTAATTCTGAGCGTGTGACGGTATTGACTTCTTACCTACTGCCCTATATTCCCAATCGATACAGCGAGTAAATCAAATTCGCGTGTCTCAACTACCCCAGTTCGAGGTGAGCGTAATCGAATCGTCTCCGACACCGGTTATACCCGCATACCCGGTTATACCCGTACCGGTTACCGGGTGTGTCCCGGCAGACGCCGGATGATTGGGTATTATGAGATTTCCACCGGTAGGTACGCATTAAATCATCCGGGTGGATCTTTATCGGAATTGTTTCGATGCCGACGGAAATGTGTCTATTATAGAGCGTCGTATTGTGTTGTTTATTGCTTTTGCTAAGATTTGAAATCCTGAGCTCTGTTTAAGGTGGGTACCTATATGAAGACATAAAAACACTATGCGCCATTAGATGCTATATTATGTAGATATTGTGCTTACCCATTAGTTTTTCTTAAAGCAGTAACGTCTGCTAGTGTAAACCAAATGTTAACAATGAAGCGAAAATTTTAAAAATTAATGTTTCAGGCAGTTGCTTCTTGCATGCCTTAGGGTGGCATTCAGTGGTTTAATATGTAGGACGCCTGTGTTGGCCCGAAAAGCCGTTGGAGACGCATGTTCGAACCCTGCCTGAACCACTATATTTTTGAATGTTTGGCTATTGTAAACGGAAACTGTATTTTGTCGAAAAAAAAACTTATAAAACTAAATAAAAATTATGCCTAATACTACACTTTACCAAATTTTTCATATAAAAGATCACGTTCATAAGCCCTCTTTGTACCACGGACAGTTGACTTGGTCCGTTTGACCGGACCAGAGTAATTTTTTTTGTAAGTAAGTATAGTACTGTAGTCAAATTGTAGACGGAATGTACAGTTAAAGTGAAAAGTGTTAAAGACAATTTTTTACACAAAACCAGTTAATGTAACAATTTTTTTACAATACTCTTTGGTACCGTAGTCCGGTCAACAAGTACCATAAGGAAGATATGTTTTTCTGTAGTCCGGTCAACAGTACCAAGGAAACCAAGTTTTACCCTCTGTCCGGTCAACTGAACTAGCTAACTGTACCACGGGCAAAGAGGGATTTTTTCCATCGTCCGGTCAACCGTATTAAGGAACAATTTTTTTTTCCGTAGTCCGGTCAACAGTACCAAGGAAGATATGTTTTTCTGTAGTCCGGTCAACAGTACGAAGGAAAACAAGTTTTACCCTCTGTCCGGTCAACTGAACTAGCTAACTGTACCACGGGCAAAGAGGGATTTTTTCCATCGTCCGGTCAACCGTATTAAGGAACAATTTTTTTTTCCGTAGTCCGGTCAACAGTACCAAGGAAGATATGTTTTTCTGTAGTCCGGTCAACAGTACGAAGGAAAACAAGTTTTACCCTCTGTCCGGTCAACTGAACTAGCTAACTGTACCACGGGCAAAGAGGGTAAGTCGCTAAACTAAGATGCTTAATAAATGAAATCATCCATAATGGCCTTTTCACATTATTTATGATTTCAGAGAGCTGTCTACCAAATGAAATGATCCATTCAATGTTAAGTTATATACATAAAATCGCGGCGACCAAGGAGTAATTTCCATACAACTAAGCCAACCGATTGTTTTTCGATATACATACTTAGTAAGTAGGTACTTATTAATGAGGATATTTTTTTTCCAAAATTTCAATTTCGTCAAAGTAACTGATTTAAATTGACGCAGAAATCGACAGTATAGCGAACTCAATCATGGAAATGTTGAGAGAAAAATCCTTTAATCTCGTGAAATAACGCTGGACAATTTGCGGGCTAGTGGACGCCATAACACGTCTCGTGTGACGAATTGGGCGCGTGATGAAGTGGGCCCAATCAATTACGGCCGAATCACAACTGCGCCCCACGCCAATTAGGGCGGGGAAATACGGTAGTGTGGATGTGTGTTAGTGCTAATGGATACTTGAAAAGCTGGCAATGTCGCTTTCACGCTATAATTGGCCGAGCGAGCGAAGCGATCAAAGTGGATTAGTTTCAGTTTGAAAAAAAAACGCTTTCATATCTGTAGATCACATCTTTATTTCCGGTCGCATTTTCTTATCTGATTCCCGTGATATTTTGTGAGCACGATCGATAAATAAATAGTCTTTTATTCATTCAGTATTTTGTTTTTTTTTTGTAAAAGGCGGAGATATAGGTAGGGTTGAAATATGCCATTTTGAAACAGTAGAAATAAAAGAAAAAATTATGTGGAATAATATTCTTTGATAGTGTGTTAAAGATATAATATTGTGTGACAATCGTAGAAATCGAAGGAAGAAGTTGCTTAAAAAATCCGTTCAACTCTCTCAATAATTCCACATAAATTCCGTCTTTAAAGCAACCCTCACACTTAGAACATCCGCATCGCTCCACTCTCTTCAGTTATATTCAATTACATTTCCCAGCGCAGTACTAAATACATTTTCTCAGGCAATCTCGCTCAAACGTCAAAAGACAGCGTTCAACAGTCATCGACGCCGCCTAATCACATTACTGTCGATGCGATCGCCCGGGATGACCTCCCTGGTACATTATCTTATTAATTGCCTCCGTTATTGCGTTACAAATGTTCCTGCATCGGTAACGAAGTTTCTGCTGGCGTGTAAGGGGCGTTTTGATTGTCAATTAGCTTCTGGACGGCAAAGGGCTGAGACCAAAGACCAGGATGCAATTAGGTGAAACTTCGGAGGAAGCGGTAATGAAAAATGTCTGCGTGCAGTTGCTAGTTGCAAAGTTTTGGTTTGATGTTACCCTCCTTTCATGTAGAGTCGTGTAACATTGATACATACGTGATAGGAAAAGGGAAGGTGTAGAAGAACCAAAGTCAAACAAAAACTTAGCTCGAAGCATAAAATTGCAAATATTTATCACGTAACGCTACATATTTTTTGTCACTATCGCTGCACGCTGAAGACGATAACAATTTTTAAAAGTTCAACACCGAGCAAAGGGCGGCGGGTCGAGTAATCTGTCATTTATGTATAAGGTATCAAAGGCTCGCTAATATTGGCGAGGTAGGTTGAACGTAGCTTGAACTCTGCCTCGCTGCCAGCGGTAGACGTAAGTACCCTAGGTGGCGTACGTTTTTATAAATTATTTACATATTTGTATTTTACGTAATTATAAGTTTCTGTCAAAAAAATCATTTTAGTGACAAGCTTTTATAGCCGACTGTACTTTTCTTTGGATATCCATCAAATGTTCACTGAGACGATTCTAAGGAGCCCAAACTCGGAAGGATTGCTTTTTCTATTATAGAGTTCATATTGCCACCTTCCGGCGCCATCATCAGATCAGCCCCATGGTACCATATTATTGTATTGTCATCAAAGTTAAGTAAGTATGCAAAATTTCAGCTCAATTGGTTGACGATATCTGCTTCAAAATACTTACTTACATACATACATACATATATACATTGCAAGTTAAATAAAAGTTTTTAAAAACAAATAAAGAAAAGACGTTAGTTGTTGTAGGGCAACTGTATTAGAGTATTTATCAACTCTGTCAAATTTACACAGAAGGTCCCATATAGTGTCTACAAAGAGACCGCGACGTAATCCCGCTAGTAGTCAAAGATCAAGGTCCTCCAAATAGCGGAACACGCAGAGGCGACAAATCTCATTAGACCAGTTCCGGCCGCGAAGGACTCATTTCCGGCAGTCACGCATTGTCACTTGCAGCGCACAAAGACTGCTTTTAATTCCGGTTTCTGGGTGGCCAAGTCTTTAGGTATAGGTATGCCGTATTTAATACGAGTATACTTAATACTTAAAGAACAACTGGACTTATCAAACTATGAGGCTAAGTAAATGGATCACATCATGTTTCATTAAATATATAATTAGGTTCGATTTTATGTGTTTAATTGGTTTTGGAGGAAAATATTCTACTTAGAAATTTGACCTGACTACTGATTTATAATTCGGGTGACTTGAGAGGCCTTATTCGTTTTAAATTGGATTTTTTTCATATATCGATACCTTAGAGTACAATCGTACAACATTTTCGGAAAAAGTAGTTGCAATTAGGACGTTAGTGCACAACTCAATGTGGTTTAAATTATATCAGCAAAAAAAAAATATTAGTACGAGTGTGAACTAAGGTGTCGATATAACAAAAATATTAATGATTTCGACCAACTTTTTAAAGTGAATAATACTTTTCCGTGAGATTTCATGCTCTCATTGCGTGTCAAGTCGAATATAAGTAAAAAAAAACAAGTTTTCTGCTTTAATTTTGTAAATTTTGAGTAGTTTTTGAAACAATAATTATCAATGAAAAATTCAAATTGTAGGTTTGAAATATAAACCAATTAATAAATCTTAATAGTCCTGTTCTAAGTAGTAACATTGATAATATGTTAAGAAACATGTCTGATCATAGAGAAAAATGTGTAAAACAATCAGCATTTTTACAGGATAAGGAGCCCGAAGTATAAGTTATCTGGGACCATTATTTTGACTCAAAATCTCTTTATCTCCATACGCAATATAAATAATTGAAAAGACACCAAAAAGTATGACAGTATACCTATTCCCCGTACCCCGTACCTGACTTTACACCACAAACGCGAGCCTCACTTGTGAAGGATCTTGAACAGTACGTCAATTAGAGCAAGGCTCGAGAACGAGACGCCAGGATTGTTAACCGGCTATTATGCACTGAGGCCGCACGTAGGCAGCCCTAATGAACTCACAGGTTGAGTGCATGAATTCGCCTTACATTGAGTGCGTGAATTCGACTTACATTGAGTGCATTGGAGTACTGTTCCTATTTGAGACGAATCAGTATTTTTGCTACCCGGTCTTCTTTACGACTTAGTTTAATCATTCGCATCGAGTTTTGAAAGGACTCTTCATTCTAGTAGTATAGTGCAGTGTTCCGCAAAATGAATTGTGTTCAGGGCATCTATATGATCGGGCAATTTTAGAGGTATAAGTACCGTAAACGAAAATGAGATATGCTTCAACCCTTGAAGTTTCAACCCATATGGGGGACCACTGGTTTAAAAACTATTATAGATACAAAGCGAACCTGCTCACGAAATTTCACAAAACGGTTGAAAAATGCGTCCTGTAGATGAGCTGAAAATGTGTGGGCATTCGGAGTTCGGTCATACGAAAGCATTTTAGGACAAGCTAAAACGGAGACGCTTTTCTCGCTCGGTCAAAAATATGCCAGAATCAGAACCCAAAGCGCACATCACCTCAGAAGTCTCAAAACCCACGTAAGCCCACACTTAACCCGCCGCCGCAGACAAGACGCACTTGCAGCACAATTAGCGGGGCAAGTGCCACTTAACTCCACCGCGCTCTCCACGGTACTTGGCACCGTAATGTAATATTATGGATGCGACGGATTAAGCTGAGATTATGGATTGGTTTCAAGGTTGCTCTTAATGGGATTTTGTTGATTAGTGCGGTGTCAATTACATTTAATTATAAGAGCCTGTTCGGTATGAACTTAAAGATACTGGTATAGTTTTAGTTTTTCAACTGCGCTAAATTACTTAAAAATACAATAACATTGATAGGCTAACCGTATATTTAGATAAGCAGAATATAGTTTAGGATTATAACTACATTGAAAGGTTATTCGGTAACTTTTATGCAATTTTCTTTTGGTAGATCGAGTTTTGTGGTCAGCTCTAGCGTATGCTTATTCGTAGATTACACTTCTTCTCTTCTCGTGTCGGTGGATCATACAGAGCGGGATCAGAAAGTGGCGACGTTCAGGGCCCTCTGTAGCAGATTGCACTATAGTTACGACGTTTGGTAATCTGTCATATTAAATTCCTAGGAGTTCTCCTTTTATTTATTCATAATACGAATATATTTGTTGAATTTATGGCGTTATTTTTCAACATACAAGTAACATTATTAGGTAGGAAGGTTACTAAACGCGACATTAGTTTCTAAATAAATTAAATAATCATTATGATTGAAATAAAAGGCTTGTAAAAATATTGTCGCAAGATTGCTTTACATGTTACAGGCGGAAATACAGGTGTACATGTGGATTTGGGGATACTGCCAATGGTAACGCATCACATGCACTAGGTAGTAGGTAAAAGTGCGCCGTAAACCGAATGTGTATAATCTGAAACTATCTCATATTCTTACATATGAAATAAATAAATTAGGAACAAAGCACTAAACCTAGTCGTGTACTCCAACTTGAAACGAAAATATAAGAAAGGAGTTATATCTACCCATAATACTTAGTAGCTTCGCCTCTGCCGATTTCTCTATACCGGATTTTGGCCCCTGTCAAAGTGATCGATTTCAAAGTTCTAATTGAAAATGACTTGGTAATATCGAATCGGCGTAGTGGGTCCGTATTCCAATGACCTATTTTTCCAACTGACTACTTTCGAAGTGGGTAAGTCGATAAATACTGCATCATTTTGGCATGAGTTCTTCATATTATCATTATTTTCCTTGAAACTAAAATAATGACAGTAATGTTGGACGAATTTGATTTGATGCATGCAGGATAGACGTATTTAGAAGATGCACTTCAAAGTTAATCTCGGGAACTTTAGCAATACAATTAGAAAGTTATAGCATAAGTGCAGAATACTCACTCCTCTGATCGTAACCATTGGCGTTTTTAGGGGGGTTGCCGGGTGGGCCGTGCCCACCCCAATATGGTCTAGTGCCCACCCCAGGATTTTGGTTTACCCGTACAAAGTCATGACTTCAACTCATAGGCGATGGCCTGGCCCCCACCCAGGCCCCACCTGAAAAATAATCTTAGATACGCCAATAATCGTAACTAACACCGCGCGTGTATCAAGACCACCCTGCGCGAATCGATGAAATCGCTCTGCTACTAGACCTTTTGAGGGAACATGAAAGCACTTACCCCACCATTCTAGAAGCATAGGTAGGTGAAGTGCCACACGTTGGCCAGATCGACGGCGAACCCGATTATCGGGAGCAGGAAGTCGACCTCTTTATCCCACGTCTCACGCCTCTATCGTGGGAGTACTGGGAGTACTGCGCTGCTTGTCATAATCATGGAAGCACTTACCCCCTCCATTCTTGTAGCAGAGGTAGGGGAAGCGCCACACGTTGGCCAGGTCGACGGCGAACCCGATGACCGAGAGCAGGAAGTCCACCTTCTTGCCCCACGTCTCGCGTTCGCCGGCGGCCGGCGTCGGCGTCTTCAGGGACATCCTACACGAGGGCCCGAGGGTGAAGCCGCCCCACCCTGTTGAATAAGAGAAATTATGTATTTTTATTTAGAAAGTGACCTGCGTTTGACCCACACAACCCTAGTATCATTTGATGCCTTTAGTGGTCACTTAGCATGCTGCAAAGTCGAGCAAAAATCGCATCGGTCGTATTCTCAAGTCCCAGATAGCCATCTTGGCTTCGCCGGAGACTAGGAGTCACCATGTGAGGCTTAGGCCCTTGGGCGTAGAATCGGGGTCACAGGCGCGCAACGACGTACTTGGTCTGCGGGCCATCAGTTTGAGGATGGCTGAACAAAAATCGCTTCCGTTATGTTTCCGTATAAGGCCCGATCAAGTCGGAAAAAAAAAAGTTTTCATTTAGATATAGAAAAATCTGTACGATTATTCCTAGCTATAAAAAAATAAAAATATTTATAAGATCCCCATTCCAAGATCAGTTTGCTTCTATATGGTAACACCTTATGGAAACCTAAGGAGCTCGCAACTATCTTTGTCTTACTGTTAGAACTCATGAAACCGTTTTATTAATTTTTAATTTCTCCAAAGGTCCGCATATGTAAATAAAATATATTTATAATGTTCAAAAGAAAACAATATATAAACCGCGCCATAGCACCGCCTTTGCTGTTGCGTAACCGGGTAATAAAGAAAGATAAGAAGAAAAACTTAACCTAATCTAGCAGTCCGTTTTTATCATGGTCATAGTGGGATTAATAGTTATTTGTGCAACAAGAGAGCAAAGTTGTTTTTTGTTGCGAGTGCTCATTTTGAGTACCGAGCAAGCGAAGAATTCTAATTTAGAATCCTGTGTGAAGCGAGGGACTCAACAGCACGAGATGCAAAAAACTTTGCTCTCGTGTAGCACACACAACTTTTCACCTCAACAGCGAGAACATATTCGAAGTTTTGTATTTTTTCTTCCAACCATTCAGTTGTAGGCATGTTTAGTCTTTGTTGCTAATTTCAATGATATTATGAATTAGAAAATAGATACCTGCTACTTGAAATGGAATAAAAATATAATTAAATTAAAATAAAACGTTCCAACACCGTACCAGTCTCTCACAACCACCCTCATGGTCATTATTTGATCAAATTGGAAGATTGAGCAGATAGGTACATTACGTGTTTATTTATTATTACGAGATTTTGTTTTTAGTTTAATTAATTAGGTAATATTTTTACTCGTAGAACACCAAACAAAATAAATACAAAAGAAAATAACAATTTGAACACGATATTTTTTAAAGTTACGTGTCGAAACTATTACGTTCATGATAAATTGGTGATGTCATAAATTATTGGTAGGTACTTACAGGTATTTACAATATAAAGTTGAAAAATCTTACCTTATTAGAACAATAATCTATATTTGATTCATGTAAAATATACAATTATTTAAACATTCGGTCGTTAAAAACAATATGTAGTAATTAACACTTCTTTGGGTATTTTTATTTTATTTTATGGTATAACGCGTATCGGAACGTGTTTTTATTCGAAGTCGGATTCAAAACTCGAATTTCGAATTGATATGTTTTTATAACTCTCTTTTTTATATAGATATGAAAGAGACAGAGTGCATCGCAATTCGAATGATTCGAATTTTATAATTAACCTGTGGCTGCGAAATGACAATTCGTAGTCAAAAATAAAAATAAAATAAAAAGCTACTTTCTACTCACGCTCGAAACAAAATCGCATATTGTTCACTGTTATCTCGCAGCAAAATCGCCATGTTTGAGCTGGTGAGGTGAAATAGTACATTACGGCAGATACCAGTAAGTAAGCCATACTGGCCGAGTAGGAATTAGACGTACCGAGCCGTAGGTGAGGTCCGGATATAATACGAGGCCAGGATGGCTCTTACGGTCGAAGCAAGTATAGTGCTTTTCTCAAAAATTAAACAAGAAAATTAGATTAAAATTATATTTTGTAGGTGACATTCATATTCGGCCATTTTCCAATGAATATTTTTGTTATATCCCATCTATATATATATTACGCGAGGCCGATTTTTGTACATCCCATCAGATCTACAGTTATGGTCCGATTTTGATAAATGATATGTCATTAGATTCGTCTCATGCTGGAGAGGTGCATAAAACTCTTGGAATTTTAATTTTTTTCTGAAAAGGTACTGAAAAATGGATTTGAAAAAACTACTGTGCGCTAACCACGTGATCCCTATTTTGACATAAGATGACCAAATAATAATAAGCATGATTTGCTCACAAACCTGAGTAAGTTGTTCAGCATGATGAAATATTATTTTTGAGTCGACAACATAATATCCGCAACACTTAAAACATGTACGAATATGCAAAAATAATTTTACAGTTTGTTGACAATGAATGACAGTAACCATATTCTGACAACTTTTAATGTCTTTTTTATTGGGGGCTATTATGTCAATGCTCTAAATTGCCAGGTTGTTTTTCTTTTTATAATGTTCATATGGAAACTTTTTTCGCATACCTGTTAAAAATGTGGAGAAAAAAGCCGGTTAAGTGCGAGTTGGACTGGTACTCGAAAGACTAGAAAAACTGACCGTCATTCAAGAATAGATTATTTTTATAGGCGAGTTTTACAATAAATCAAAGCAGAAAAAATGTAGTAAAACTAATTTAAACGTCATTCAAATAAGTAAATTTATTATAGATTATTATAAATATGATTATATAAGTCCATCAAAAAAATAATTCCAAGGAAAATGGCATGAGTCATGGTAAATTAAATGGTATTTTACAAGAAAAAACTAAGTCCTTCCGCTTGCATGTCGACGGGATGGGAAATGTGGTCGAGTTGAGAATATGGACGAGTTGGCACTGAAGACGACTTGGTAATACGGACGAGTTGGTGATATGGGAGATTTGGCAATAAAGACGAGCTGATAATAAGAACAAGTTGGTATTGTGTAGACGAGTTGGGTGTATCGTCGAGTTGGGAATATGGACGAGTTGGAAATGTGGATGAGTTGGCAATGTGGATGAGTTGGTAAAATTGACAAGTTGGGAACATGGACAAGTGGGCAATTTGGACGAGTTCGCATTATGGACGAGTTGGCAATGAAGACGAGTTGGTAATACGGACAAGTTGACAATGAAGACGACTTTGTAATACGGACGAGTTGGTGATATGGAAGATTTGGCAATAAAGACGAGCTGATAATAAGGACAAGTTGGTATTTGTAGACGAGTTGGGTGTATCGTCGAGTTGGGTTGGGAATATGGACGAGTTGGAAATGTGGATGAGTTGGCAATGTGGATGAGTTGGTAAAATTGACAAGTTGGGAACATGGACAAGTGGGCAATTTGGACGAGTTCGCATTATGGATGAGTTGGCAATGAAGACGAGTTGGTAATACGGACAAGTTGGCAATGAAGATGACTTTGTAATACGGACGAGTTGGTGATATGGAAGATTAGGCAAGAAATACGAGCTGATAATAAGGACAAGTTGGTATCGTAGACGAGTTGGGTGTAACGTCGAGTTGGGTTGGGAATATGGACGAGTTGGAAATGTGGATGAGTTGGCAATGTGGATGAGTTGGTAAAATTGACAAGTTGGGAACATGTACAAGGGGACAATGTGGACGAGTTCGCATTATGGACGAGTTGGTAATACGGACAAGTAGGTAATATGGACGAGTTGGGAATATGGACGAGTTGGGAATGTGGATGAGTTGGCAAAATGAACAAGTTGGGAACACGGACGAGTGGGCAATGAAGACGACTTGGTAATACGGACGAGTTGTCAACGTGGACGAGTTGGGAATGTGGATGAGTTGGCAAAATGAACAAGTTGGGAATATGGACGAGTTGGCAATAAAGACGGGCTGATAATAAGGACGAGTTTGTATAGACGAGTTGGGTGTATCGTCGAGTTGGGAATATGGACGAGTTGGAAATGTGGACGACTTGGAATTGTGGACGAGTTGGGTCTATGGACAAGTTGGAAATGTGGACGAGTTAGCAATATGGACGAGTTGGCATTGTTGATGAGTTGGAAATGAAGACGAGTTGGCAATGTAGATGAGTTGGGTGTATGGACGAGTTGGTAATATAAACGACTTGGCATTGTGGACGAGGTGAGAATATGGACGAGTTGGAAATGTGGACGAGTTGGCATTGTGGACGAGCAAGTAATATGAACGCGTTGGCATTGTGGATGAGTGGGAATATAAATGAGTTAGCAATGAAGACGAGTTGGTAATACGGACGAGTTGATAATATGGACGAGATTGGCAATAAAGACGAGTTGGTATTGTAGACGAGTTGGGTGTATGGACGAGTAGGAAATGTGGACGAGTTAGCAATATGGATGAGTTGGCATTGTGGACGAGTTGGGAATATGGATGAGTTGGCAATAAAGACGAGTTGGTAATATGGACGAGTTGGCATTGTAGATGAGTTGGGTTTATGGACGAGTGGGCAATGTGGATGATTTGGCATTGTGTACGAGTTGGGAATGTGGATGAGTTGGAAATATGGTCGAGTTGGCATTGTAGATGAGTTGGGTTTATGGACGAGTGGGCAATGTGGATGATTTGGCATTGTGTACGAGTTGGGAATGTGGATGAGTTGGAAATATGGTCGAGTTGGCATTGTGGACAAATTGGGAATATGGACGAGTTGCCAATGGAGACGAATTGGTAATATAGACGAGTTGGCAATGCAGATGAGTTGGGTGTATGAACGAGTTGGCAATGTGGACGTGTTGGGTGTGTGGACAAGTTGGCATTTGGCAATGTGGAATAATTAACATGTTACCCTAACATGCGAAACTTGATGGTAGAAATAACCTACATATGATGCAAATTTCAAAAAATCGACGCGCTCAAGAATAAATCATATTTGAATTAATGACGTCTGGCTGATCATTCTTATACTCATTCAAAATAAAATTTGACAAATTCTGCTGTCAACAAAACAAATTGATTTTATAATGTTTCCGTTTTTACCGACTTTAGTAAGGAACCCTAAAATTAGGTTTATATCATAGACTTGAGAGTATAGATAGCATCTCCCTCACTCTTCTGTCAGACACTATTTCAATGAGAGGAAAGACGAAAGTTTGAATTTGGAATTCGCGGGTATTAGGCCTTCAGCTCTAAATTTATTGAAAAAAATATGTCTTAATATTCTTTTTTCAACATTTTTAGCTGTTTTATATATTGGATTTTATTTATTACACATATTTGACACATTTTTTTTCGTTTTTTTTTATTTTTATGGTGGAGTACCTATTGTTGGACAGTTATTTATTTAGATTAGTAAATAGGGTTTGATTAAGTATACCTAGCGTAAGAATTTCAAACACAATGTGTAATTGTTATTGAATAAATTGATTGATGATGATGACATGGCAGCACCCATATTAAGAAAATTTGCACGATCTATTGAATTCCATAAAAAAAATCAAGCGTTGATAATAGTGGTTTTTCGTGTATCTATAAACGTTTTATACTCTCTATTTCATACAATTGAGTTTATGTAAAAAAAAATATTATCACTATTTTTAATAGTGAGTGCCCAAATCTGTCGTTTCGATTCATGTGCTATTTCTGGAAATTGATAGAAATCGATCAAATCGATAAATGTATGCCCTGAAGAAAGAACAACAAATTAAATTCTACCAATCTTATGTTCGGTCATATGAAAATATGTCAATTATTTTTTTAAGATATGGGATTTTTTTTATGAATTAAATTTTTCCATAAATCGAATAATATGCATTTTATTTGTGAAACAGATCAGCAGATCACATGTCATTAATGCACAAGTTATTTTTACAAGAGTTGAAAAAGTTGGCACGATGAAGCTGGCAGTTGGCTATCAGGCCTAGCTCTAGCCTGGCATGTTTTACCGTTTTTAAAAAATAATTTTGCGAAATTGCGATGTGGTCGCTTAGCGACAAAGCCCTTTAAATATATATAAAAAAAAACATAGTTTTAACGTGTTTTTTTACAGTATTTATTCTGCGTTCGCCAAAAACTTCTTATCGATAAAGTAGTTATTTTCGGTAACACTTCCGGATTTCCATATTCTAGCGGCGGTTCGACGCCGCAACGGGCCTCTAGTTTTTATTATTACACATTGTGATATTCGTCGTCGCAGGCACCATTAACTCCCATGATAACAATAACAACCTATAACAAAAATAATTATGAGTTTAATACTTGGATAAAAGATATAGATTAAGAGCTAGCGACCAAATCGGTCATGTGGCTTCAGCTGTATTGAAACTCCGTTAGCTACTTCTCTGAACAACCTTTTCCTATAATCTTCGTGCTGGCAGGCCGCGGGCGGTGGGTGCGGGTGTAGTGGGGTGGGAAAAAAAAAGGAAAAAATGTGGGCTCAGCGACTTTAATTTTTTTTTCAAACAGTTGCTCTGTACTCCCTGTGCAGCCAAAAAAATAAATAAATCGATCGGGTGGTGGGAAGGGGTTGCCAGCGTTAATTAAAAGTACCAAAATAATAATAATTTTCGTGTGGGCTCAGCTGTATTGGCTTTTTTTCTGACGCGAGATTAATCAATATGTAAGCCCCAAAAAAATAGTCATGCAAAAATATCGGTGGGAAGGTATCGAAAAAAAATGTTGAAATAAGTATATATTTATCTATATAAGTACGTATATCGTCGTCTAGTACCCATAACACAAGCCTTCTTGAGCTTAATTTGGGACTAGATCGATTTGTGTGAGGTTGTCCGATATTTATTTATTTATTTATTTTTTATTTATTTATTTAATTAATATGTTTCAGAGGACTATCAATGTGAGAGCGACTCCGGAAGTGACAGCGATACCGATGAATACGAAGGAACAGCTGACAATCAAATATTATATTTAAAAAAAATCGATACCTTTCCACCGATATTTTTGCATGGCATTTTTTTTGGGGCTTACATATTGATTAATCTCGCGTCAGAAAAAAAGCCAATACAGCTGAGCCCACACGAAAATTATTATTATTTTGGTACTTTTAATTAACGCTGGCAACCCCTTCCCACCACCCGATCGATTTAATTTTTTTTGCAGCAACTGTTTGAAAAAAAAATTAAAGTCGCTGAGCCCACATTTTTTTTCTTTTTTTTCCCCACCCCACTACACCCGCACCCACCGCCCGCGGCCTGCCAGCACGAAGATAATAGGAAAAGGTTGTTCAGAGAAGTAGCTAACGGAGTTTCAATACAGCTGAAGCCACATGACCGATTTGGTCGCTAGCTCTCCGTCTAATATAGTTATATTGTTATCAAATAGTGGCAGCATTTATTTACCTTCATCGCCAAAATGGTTATCATCTAGAGCTTGATTTAAGAACTTTTCTATATTTTGCTGCTGAATATTTGTGATTTCTTTCCTTTGTAGCCATCCGATTGTCTCAGAAAGATTGTTGAAATATTCTGACTTTATCACACATTATCTGACCAATTATTAACTTGATTTTCTTCCTTCCATTTAATGAATCTCTTGTATTTTTTTATATCTCCTTGGATTTAGTCGGAAGTAAATTATTTTAGCTATCTCTGCCTCCGCTTTTAAGTATGGAGGAGTGCCGTCTATTCGGAATCAGACTCGTCTGAACTCATTTTTGCTGAATTATTGTAATAGATCACACAAACAAATTTGAAATTTTTGTCTTTTAATTTAAATCCCGCCTTTTTTTTTTTTTATAAATACTGCGTTTAATTATTTGCACTGTCTTACAAATCTAAGTCTTAAAGATAAAATTTAATTATTGTTATACATTGTTGTATTTTCTAACTAATTTTCATATCATAAAGCTTACCTTCAATTTTCACTCCGAGATTTTTCTAAACGACACAAAAAAGGAAGGAATTCCGAAATATCATTGTCATTTTACACAGCACAATTATGAACTAAACGCTGCATACAAACTTCCGCACTAAAACTTGTCACTACTTTTTTTTAAATATGCATCTTGAGTTACGTTTACACTGCCAATAGTGCTAAACTCTTTTTATTTTACATTTGCTCTTAGTGTAAATTGCAAGTGTATACTGCAATGTCGTCTCTTTCTATTTAATCTATGAAAAAGGGACGCCACTTTTTAATTTCTACAATTTGCTGTCGCACTGTACTTATAATTAAAACAATTTGTGGAATACATCCTTTTGACATTTATATATGACCTCATCGCCTTCACATCCTTAGTTTTTTTATAGGTCGGTGACGATGTAAATCGTGTTTACGATATTCAAATATCTTGATACGTAATAGGAATTACATACTTACTTACTGGACAAATATTGATTCCAAATTTAAAATCTCGCTGTTTACTGGACACTTCTAAAAAGTCTTCGGTATGTTCCACTTACTGTAGTGTATCTAGCGATGGTAAGGCAACATTACATGCAATTTTTGAGAAATAGTACATTACATCAGAGGCCGGGAAAATGAGGACTTCCGGCCAAGTAGGCATATACGGCCGAGCGAGCGTGCGAGCGAGGCCGGATAGTGATACGAGGCCGGGAATCCGTTTTCACGACGAGGCATGTATAGTGCTTTTCTCAAACATACAATGAAATAAAAAAATATACTTCAAAGAATAACACTTAATATTGTTTGTCCGATATTTTCCGAATTTGACCGAATTTAAAAAATCCGATTTCAGATTCTGACTCAGGAGCCCCAAAAAACCCCCGGATACCGAATTTCAGCCTCCTAGGACCAATTTGAAATTTTCTCCATACAAATCGTTTTTTTTTTTCGATATTTTCCGAATTTGACCGAATTTTCGGACAAGATTTCAGATTCATATTTTTGAGCCCCGAGAGCCCCCCGATACCGAATTTGACCGAATTTAAAAAATCCGATTTCAGATTCTGACTCAGGAGCCCCAAAAACCCCCGTATACCGAATTTCAGCCTCCTAGGACCAATTTGAAATTTTCTCCATACAAATCGTTTTTTTTTTCGATATTTTCCGAATTTGACCGAATTTTCGGACAAGATTTCAGATTCATATTTTTGAGCCCCGAGAGCCCCCCCGATACCGAGTTTTAGCCGCCTAGCACCAATTTGAAATTTTGAAAAAAAAGTCCCCATCTTGAATTTTTTTTTCCACAAGTGTCTAACAACCAACCTTTAAAAACAAAACCTGCTTTTTGTCAAACCAGCCAGCTGTGTGAATGACCTTGTTGTTGAAACCAAAAAAAAGTTACTTTGCAGGCCTAGGCCTGAAAAGCAGTATGAAATCCCTTTACAGTCCTCTCGAGTTGTTGCGCCCAAAAAGCGATACTTCCGAGCCTATTTTAAGGAACGTAAAGACAATATTTCATTGGATGTTTGAGAAAAGACTATTACGCATTGAAACTGGGTAATCGTGATTTCAAAATTTGCGGTGGCAGAGATAATTGTAAGAAATCAATAAATAAATAAATATCAGACAACCTCGCACAAATTAACCTAGTCCCAAATTAAGCTCAAGAAGACTTGTGTTATGGGTACTAGGCGACGATATAATTAGTTATATAGACAAATAAATAATTAAATACATAGAACATCCATGACCCGGGCACAAATATTCTTGTTCATCACACAAATATTTGCCCTTTCCGGGATTGGAACCCAGGACCGCCGGCTCAGTAGGCAGCTGCTTTACCACTGCACTGACCGCATCGTCAAACGTATGACGTATGACAACCAGTGATGGCAGCACTTCAATGAGTTTTGCTCGCATTTTACGAACCCTATTGATACTTATTTTTATGTTAATGTTGTCTAAATGCCTCCCAACTTCACCTCACCGTAGTAGATAAAGTTGCAAATAACATAACATAAGTTCAACGTTCACGATATTCTTTTACGTTAATCAACTTAGATTTCCACTTGGACGATGTATCTGGAAATAATTACAAATTCGTACCTAACTCTTGAGTCATAATCTTAATACAAAAGTTACAAATGGCGGGCTAAATGCCATAAGGCATTCTAAACCAGTCAATCATTGGACTAACACATCGGACAGATACATCTCTCATATCTCTCTCAACAACAATCATAATTATAATTACATATTGTATTGTAAGCCTAAGAATCTAAGTTCCAAAGATTCCAGACGTTCCAAAAACAAATGCCCGACCCTTTTCAAATACGTAAGAGTGTGCTTGACCTTTGCATCCGTATTAATTACTGGTCAGAAATAACCGGATGCCTCTCCATTAACCGGCGTAATCAAGTGACAAATGTTGGCACTGACGAAGGACCCTCCACTGACCGGACCTAGGGTTGTCAACGAGGCAGTTTTCAAATTATATTCTTCCAAAAATAGGTACTTACAAGAGATTTTTTCCTGTACCTATTATCATTTTTGGAAGGTTACCTTTTCACGATTCCATAGAAACACAGCGTCTAACAGCGCATTATTTACTGCAATAAATCTGATGACAACTGTATGATCCAAATTCAGGAAATAGAAAACGAAGGGTCTTTTAAGATATATAAGTTGGGGTAATTTAGTACCTATGTTACACGTGCATTGGTAAGCCCGTGGCGCAAAGAGGGCTCTATCTCTTTCAGTTTGAAATCTTGTAATCATCCGCTCGCAGATAGCGGTTAGAGCTTTTAGTGAACACCACAAATGTGACATAACCGATGTCTTTTTTTGAAAAGTCCAGGTACCTGATTTGAGAATTATATAGATCAATACCTACTGCAGGAAAGGTCCTAAATTGTTCAATGAGTAAAATAATATAAGAATAATAAAACCACTTCCTACAAAACATCTCGATCAAGGATATAGACGCAAAACTCTTCATAAATATATAACAAGCGTAGTCAGTACAAGGCATGCTTATCAAGATCACTTTTATATTTTAGTTCATACACAAACGATACTTTGTTTCATAGAGTTGTAATTTCTTCGACAATTCTTTGTCAGGTAAATGTAAGATTTTTTGAACAGGTCATCGTACATACATAGTAGCCATCAGCATGATATGGTTCTGCTCTCCCAAGTGTAAATAAACCACAGTGACAACCCTACTAGCCTCGGCTCGAGTGGCGTCACGCGTCGCGGGCAGCGTCACCGAAAAACCGTCACAACTCACGACACCACTACAGCCGTGGATTGGATTGGATATTGGACTTGTCGGCCGGTATTGAGCTCTGATTGAATGCAAACTGATGTTTGTAAAACTGACGTATGCTACAGGCATTTACGGGGCTTTATAAACAAGACTGTATTCGAAGCTACATATATTCTGCAAGCAGACGTCAGTTGAAAAAAAATACTTTTAGAATGTATGATTATTTTCGATATATAAATGTACTAGTTGCGCCGCGCGGTGTTACCCGCTCATCCTACGGGAACACTCCATTTTTCGGGATAAAAAGTAGCCTATGTGTTAATCCAGGGTGTCAGCATACCTTTATACCACAATTTGTCAAAATTGGTCCAGCCGTTTGAGCGTGAAGTATTAACAAACATACACATAAACACACTCACAATTTTCGACTTTATAGGTAGGTACCTAATATTAGTGTAATAATTCGATTGGAATTCAATTATAAGAAAGGCTATTTGAGTGATGTATCGATTATGTGATATAACGTGGACAAGTGACATATGACAAATCGATCTTTAAAATTTGTAACATAATATAGGATTTTATGCAACTGTGGCATAATAAGAGGTCTTAAAACATTAGCGTGGTTTACAACACTGGATTTTGCGTAGAAATAGTACGTCATTGTATTAACGTCCAAATAGTATTTTGTAATTGATTGGTAAAGAAAGTATGCCTAATTTAAGCCACCGAAAACAATGCAAACGCAATAAGAAGGTTCCACCTAAGGGGTAAACAATTTTTTTTCAAGATTTTAATTCTACCACTTTGTCAGTGTGACTGTACCTATATCCGTGCCAAATTGCAACTTTCGCCTACATACTGCCTCTGAGCCAAGCTGCGGACAGAGACGGACGGACGGATGGACGTGTTTGACTTGTTGACTACGGAACCCTAAAAACCGTCGGGTAACCGAGCTTTTAAGCGAGATGTTAAGATCCAAATGGGTCAGTAGGGGAGGAAGGCAGTAGGGGACGGGGAATGTCAGAAACTATGTGAGATAACGAAATCTATTCTGAGAAACCATGGCGGCGATTTTTAGATTTGACGAAGACTGCCTTTCATTTTTTTATCTTATAGGTACGTACTCACCCGGGTATCAAACCTCTCAAAGACGACTTGCGATTATACTTAAGAATTTTAACGAGGTTTCGATTCTCGGTTATACTCGTATATGAAAGTAAAAACTAAAACATTTTTATTCATTATAAAATCGACGCCATTGGTTCCTATAAGAGCAGGTTTCGCTATCACTCATTTCTGACTTCTCCATACTGATCCATATGGATTGATCATCCTGTATACTATTATAAAGTTAAAAAATTGTATTGAAAAAAAAAAAAAACTATGGAGAGCGGTCATTATTTCAGAAAAAAATATTATGCATCAGCGCGTCTGCATCGCGATGCAGATACACCAGCCGTACGTCGTCGGTAAAAATATCTTTGTTCGCTTATCACGCCGAAACGGCTGGACGTATTTTGACCAATTTTGGTACAGGAATAGCTGCATCCAAAGCTGATTCAAGAATACCATAGTCCGATACGGTAAGGAAAAATGATTTACGCGGATGAAGTTTCGGGCACCTTACAAACATAGTAGTACATACCTAATAAAAACAAGTAGAAAACATATATGCTCAGAGCAAGATTTCGAATCGAACCTCGTTTTTCGTTTTGTATGTACGGAACGCGTAAAAAATAGCAGTTCCATTGACACTTTTTAGTTTTACGTACGTACGCACAGTATTCCAAAGACCCTTCGGACCGGACATTTTTAACTGACCCCGCAGATTGACGAAGTTAGTTATACTGAGCAATTGTCTAGAAGTAACCCCTATTCAAATATGGATAGTTTTCGAGAAAAAAATACTTAAAGTTCGCTGTTCCGGAGGGACCAAAAAATTAAAAATATTTTATATTTACTTTGTTATTGTTTTTTTACAACTATTTATTTCTATTATGAATGTGTCATTCAATTGCGAGCTCTTAAGGCTTTTTAGAAAATAAAAATCGGTAACAGTTTAGAAGATATTCGAAGAAATTAGATTTTCGGTTTTGATTTTTTTTTTCGTAAAGTATGCAGTTAGCGCACGAACTATTTTATGCTGATAATACTTCAGCTTTATAACTACCTAAGAAAAAAAAAGCAGCTCAGGATCTTGCGGATAATTTGAGATATTCGCGATTTTAATTTTGTGTAAAAGTGCCTGCAATATTGGTCATAGCAAAGTTGCATTGAAAATTTTGCTTTAGTTTCTGAATACTGCCTGTCAAAATATTGCCTTAAAAATATATCTTATGATTATAGTTCATTTTCTTCCTCTTCTAAAATATCAACCTCTTGTCAAAGTTATTGTATCCCGCATATTAGTGTTCTCTTCATTTTTCAATGCAACTTTGCTATGACCAATATTGCAGGCACTTTTACACAAAATTAAAATCGCGAATATCTCAAATTATCCGCAAGATCCTGAGCTGCTTTTTTTTTCTTAGGTAGTTATAAAGCTGAAGTATTATCAGCATAAAATAGTTCGTGCGCTAACTGCATAATTTTCGAAAAAAAAAATCAATACCCAAAATCTAATTTCTTTGAATATCTTCTAAACTGTTACCGATTTTTATTTTCTAAAAAGCCTTAAGAGCTCGCAATTGAATGACACATTCATAATAGAAATAAATAGTTGTAAAAAACAATAACAAAGTAAATATAAAATATTTTTCATTTTTTGGTCCCTCCGGAACAGCGAACTTTAAGTATTTTTTTCTCGAAAACTATCCATATTTGAATAGGGGTTACTTCTAGACAATTGCTTAGTATAACTAACTACGTCAATCTGCGGGGTCAGTTAAAAATGTCCGGTCCGAAGGGTCTTTGGAATACTGTGGTACGGATACTCTAAAACTTAAAAAATAGGTACGTATACAATAAAGTTATCCCTACAAAAAATACGTTAGCTAAATAAAGTTAAATAATATTACAAATTCCTCAGTGACATTGATGAAATCGCGGCAAATAGAAAAAGAATATAGTTTGAACTTTTACGTTTACCTAGAATTTGAAACATGTAGAGCCTTTAGTGAAACCATTCAACAAGATTATTGACAGATTTTTCACGTAACTTTACACTACCGTAAACTACCCAACTATAGTCCAGTCCACACAACTATGGTCCAATTTAATCCGAAAATTATTACTCGTTAGATTATGACAATTTATTACGAATAAACTCTAAGGTGAACAACATAATTAAACAAACTTAAATAAAAACGTATAAAATCACTGATAGAATAGGTATAGATTTTGATAAAAATAAACGAGTTTTGTTTTGGACCATAGTTGGATGATTGGACTAGATATAGTTGGGTAGTTTTACGGTACAGTAAAGTAAGACTAGTACTCACGTGCGGGTCGGCGGGCGCAGTGTTCGCGCCATGTCCGCACGGCGCGCTGTCCGGGGCAATGTGGCCAGGGCGCTGGTCTCCGCCACGCCCACTCGCTCTACCCTGCGCAAGAGGGCGTAGCATCACATAACGAGGACGAAGAGTTGGGAATAGAGTCTGAAGTCAATCGATAACAACTGTAAAATCATAAATAATTATAATTTTCAAATGTATTCAAACAGCTTGACCATGTAGCCTTGAAGCCCGCCAACCTGATTAGGGAACTATAGGGCGACGCTCCTTTCTGGTCCAGCAGGTCTCCATAGCCATTCATCAGGGCAACGCTGCTGGCACCTTTGAGCCAGGTATAATGCAGAGCGGGCTCCTTTAGGTTACATTAGTTAACGTTAGGTTAGTGTAATTTTGTAGTCATAATGTGTTGATATATCATGTTTTTATTGTGAGTTATAATTAAAACTTATTTTGTTCAGATGAATTCTAATATATTCATGAAACAACTCGTAAAAAGGAATCCATTAAACCAAGCTTCAATCTTCAGACGCGAGATTAAATTCCGCATTGATTGAACAAAACAGGCATGCAATTCTTAGGTATTCCATGAACTTAGTAGCGGTGTTCTCTGTGAACTGTCCTTGAAATTTCCACAAGTTCAACTGTTGCGATACCATGTGAATTGTCTTTTTTAGGGTTCCGTACCCACCTCAAAAAAGGAACCCTAATAGGATTACTTTGTTGTCCGTCCGTCCGTTTTCTGTCAAGACCCTTTATCTCGGGAACGCATGGAGGTATCGAGTTGAAATTAAAATATTTCGGTTTAGTCCCCAGAAGCTGTGTAAAAACCAAAATTCTAAGTAAACGTAAAAAAAAAGATACGGCCGTTTATGCCACAAAAAACGGAAATTTCGTTTCGTATTACGTTGAGTATTTTCCGTCCTACTTAAAATTATGAAATATGGCAAGTAGGTAATTCCGTTTACAGTAGAGTAGGTACGTATGGGAAAAAATCGGAAAACGCTACATTAATTTGTAATGAAATCATAAAAAAATATAGTCTTTATTTAAAGTAGGTACACGTACAGTTCTCCAACAGTAGTTTGTCGTTCTGTAGGTACCTACTGTTCTGTTCTGTGTCGTTTATATTTTCGTTAGAACATTACAGAACTATCGGTGCGTGACTCCGACTGGCACTTGACAGGCTTTTTATTATACTTTAAAAACTTACGCATTTATGTGCATTGGGTAATAGACAGGAGAACAAAACGGGAAGTAAACACGGAACAAGTTAGTTATACGAAAACAGAAACACTTTACACATCTATGATATCCTGAAATCTTTCGTATTAAGGTCAGTCTGTGTACGCGCGCCACATGGGGTATGCGCATCTATTTACCATAAAAATATTGTCATTGTCATTAATTTTGTACAATAAGTATTAAAAATACTTAAGTATCGATAATGAAGCACGCCCCGCGACAAGTGGTGGGCGGGGTGGCACGCCCACCGCGGGCCACGCCCACAGCACTCTGAAAGCTTAGCGCAAAGCTTTTAAGGTCTCCATCGCTAAAGTACTGCAATATAAAGGTATAAAATATTATTTTCTTGTAGGCGCATTATCGCGTTCCGATGCCGATGGGGATATCTTTTATAAGTAGCAAATAAGTAGGTACATTAACGTTATGATTTGGTGTTTTTTTTTCTGTAACCTACATAGTCCATGGAGAGATGGATGGGAGATTGATTTTGAGGCCTAGTACTTTTAGACCGACTACTGCAAAGCTAAAAAGAAGAGTTATAAGTTAATTTCAAAATGGTCCTGAGTCCACGCATTGGCGTATCTAAGATTATTTTTCAGGCGGGGCCTGGGTGGGGCCTGGCCCATGGCATATGAGATGAAGTCATGAATTTCAATGGGTTACCCAAAATCCTGGGGTGGGCACCGTGGGCACTAGACCATATTGGGGTCCACCCAGCCACTCCCCTAAATACGCCAATAAGTCCACGAGTGTTAAAGTTGAATTGTGTGCTTTGAATCCCATGTCAGTCACTTCGTATTTATTATTTATCGTATATGTATATGGATACAAGCTATAATACAAGAGACATATACAGAAAAAACCGGCCAAGAGCATGTCGGGCCACGCTCAGTGTAGGGTTCCGTAGTTGCCCATCCTTCACAATAGACAATAAAATCAAATTTAAATTACGAGAAAGATTTCAAGCTCTATATAAAGGTCGTAAACGCCAAAGTAACTGTAATTACTTATTCTGGAAGTTATCGATTATACGCAGCAGATTGACCGAAATGTTTTAATGCAGTATGGCACTTAACTAATATGTGTAACGTTCGAAGTATAAGAACACCACGCGGCATTTACGTCATTTTAAAGAAAATTATGAAATTTTGCGATAACTCAAAAACGGCTCGACCGATTTTATTCAATATAGTTTTCATTGAAAGTACTAATAAGGCCTTATTTTCATGAATTTTTCTGTAATTTTTTGAACCGTGGTTGAGAAGTTAGAGGGGGGGGGGGGACACTATTTTTTGGATTTCCCGAGCGAATATTTACAAAACTGCTGACTTTATCAAAAAATAATGTTTGAAGACCCCTATTGTTTTAAAAGACCTATTCAACGACACCCCACATGCTAGTGTTGGAACAAAAAAAAAAAACACCCCCATTTTGTGTACGGGAGGTACCTACCCGAAAAAAAGTTTTTTTTTTATTTTTTTTTTACCTTTATGTCGGCGTGATACATACACATACTCATACCAAATTTCAGCTTTCTAGCACTTATGATCACGGAGCTAAGCCGCGCTTATCTGCCACTTGGGACTTGTGCACAAATCACGTGAGGTTTTTTCGGCAGCTTTTGACCCCCCTTGGTGATATTTGGTGAGGTTCTTTGTTACCCCACCCTCCCCCTCACAACCTCACGTGTATTTTATTTCGCCACAATTTCGTAAAATAGTCGTGATTTGTGCACAAGCCCTTGGGTTGTGTCTCTACCACAGACAACCCCCACCTGCGGTCTCTACACAACATCATCATGGTGATAGTCGAACAACACTCCCGCCTCCGCCAAGGTGCATACGTGTGGGGAGACCCTGGTGGAAAGCATGCTTGGGCCAATATCCAAGCTTAAACCAGACTTTACATCGCTGTTAAAGACTTAATCATTTAAGAATGTGCCCAAATTGATTGAATAACAGCTGAATAGATGTTTACTCAGACATTATCCAGAAAATAATTTCAGGTTATAGTTTCGCAATAGCTATAAGTAACTCAAACTTTATTCAGCACTAGGAGGCGCCCGCACCTTCGTCCGCGTACCTACTTTTTTTTCTTTACCGTTGAAGGGTAAAAAGTAACTTTGGATGTCCAGCTATCCTTATAGGGTCAATTTCAACAAGACGCATTTTTTGTATCATTTCGGTGTGATACTTTATTTTTGATTATTTTTGAGTTTTTTAAATGTGAAGAGATACTTTAGACTATATTATTAAACATATGTAACATGGATCCTGAAATCTGAAATAGTTTTCGAGATATTCGAGATCGATCTCACATGAAACACACAACGGAATGATAAATGTACACCAGGATGATAAAATAAGTGCACCGCAATGAGATTTCATACACCGGAATGAAAGAAAAGTGGCAAATTATGAAAGTAATTTTACGTTTTATATTCTTAATATATAATATATTGGCATTACATAATAATATAAACATATATCTTAGTCTGGTATTAAAAACAAAATAATAAAAAAAATATTATTTCAACAATATCTATGAGAAGTGAAGCTACTTTTGACGTCATTCCGGTGTTTTCCTCATTTTGGTGGGGTTTAAAGTCATTTTACCACACCGGAAACACCGGAATGAGAATGGTGGAATGAGAAACACGACATATTTTTATTTCTTAAAAAAAGAGTAAGTCCTACCTATATTATAAAATTAATTCAACTCGTGAAATCACGAGTATACTTTACCTGATATATAATAATAATAATAATAATAATAATATTTATTGCATCCAAGTACTTATAACTAGGTACAGGTACAGGGACCCTGTCAGGGTGTAGCAAAAGGTTAACATTTTGGTATGTAGTCTGGTTGACCAAACTTAATATTGCTTAATATAAACTTAATACTAGTAATGACAACATTCAATGTTACTTTTACATTTCAAATTTTAAACAAGCATCTTTTACGTATATACATTGCATAAGTTAGGTACAGACAATTTGTACCTACATAGTATTTAAATATTTTTCTCGTCCATGAATTCCGTAATTGAGTAGTAGCACTTATCTATAAGTGTTCGTTTTAGATTGCTTATAAAGCATGAGTCTTTTAGTGTGTTTTTTATTTTAGGAGGGATTTTATTATATATTTTAATTGCTCTGTAGTATGGTCCATTTTTGTATATTTCTAGTTTGGGTTCCGGGAGTTCAAGATTTTGTCGGCGTCGAGTGTTTTGATTGAATTTAAAGAGATGCAAATTTTTTCGTACAAACGTGGCAATTTCTAGGATATAGAGGGAGGGAAGAGTTAATAGTTTCAGGTTTTTGAATTCAGGTTTACAGCTATTTGGTTGGTGGATGTTGGCCAGGATTCGTACACACTTCTTTTGCATAATGAAGAGCTGGTGCGCATCTGTGCTGTGGCCCCACAGCAGGAGCCCGTAGCGTAGCCACGCGACCGCCTGCGTGTGATACGCGGTCAGCGCGCACTCCATGCTAGTGTTGCTCTTCAATATGCTCAGTGCGTATACGAATCTGGACAGTTTGTTTTTTACTGATTCGATGTGTGCTTTCCAGTTTAAATGAGTGTCTAATTTAAGACCCAAAAGAGTGCATTCAGTTACTTCTTTTATGTTTAGGTGGTTTGATACTGTATTTAAGTTAAATAGTTGTTTTTGTCGCGGTCTAAATTGGATTAGTTTAGTTTTATCATTATTGATTATTAGATTGTGATCATGTAGCCAGCGTGTTACTGAATTAAAAGTTTGTTCGATGTGTGTGTTGCTATGGTTATCATTTGGGCATTGAAATAAAAGTGATACGTCGTCTGCGAACATTACAACTTTATGGGGGGTGATTTTTGGGAGGTCGTTTATATAGATAAGAAATAGGACACATCCTAAAACACTACCTTGTGGGATTGAATTATCAGAATACTGTATGCTAGATTTAAAAGACTGTAGTATGGAATGGTCATTAAGGTGTTCTATTTCTACGTATTGTTGCCGAGATGTCAAGTAGGATTTCATCCAATTTAGAGCCTTGCCGCGTATGCCGATTGAATTCAATTTATGTAGTAAAATGTTATGTGATACTCTGTCATATGCCTTCGACATATCTAGCAGTAGTCCCACTGCATATTTCCTATCTCTTAGGTACTCTACTATTGTTTGGACATAACTGTAAACTGCAAGGCATGTAGAGTGTTTTTTTCGGAATGCATATTGATTATCATCCAATAGATGATATTTCTCTAAAAAACTGAAAATACGATTTGACATACATTTCTCGAATATTTTGGATATTACAGGGAGGAGTGCTATCGGTCTATATTGAGAAGGATTATCAGGTTTTCCACCTTTTTTTAATATGGGTTTAATCTTTGCTATTTTTAATTTATCTGGGAAGCTGCATTGGTCAAAAGATTGATTGATTAATTTAGTAATAGGATGGGCAAGTTCATCTATACATGCTTTTATCAGGATGGAGGGGATCTCGTCTATACCGCAACTATATTTATTGGGCAATTGTTGTATTATACCACGAACTTCCTTTTCAGTAACAGTATGTAAAAAAATGGAGTTGATAGAGGTTTGTATGGCGGGCCGCCCAGTCGGAGGCGCGGGGTCACTGCTGCCACCTAGCGGAGATTTGCCAACTGAAGCATAGTATTCATTGAATAAATTTACAAGTTTTTCAGGACAACTCTCAACTTTATTGTCTACTTTTATAGTTATATTTTGTGGGCTTGTTTGATTATTTTTTCTTGTTACATGTTTTACAATGTTCCACATAGTTTTGTTTTTATTTTTAGATTGCATCAGTTCCTGAGTGAAGGTACGTTTTTTTGATTTATTTACACATTTTTTAAGGATTTTTGTATATCGAGCGTAATGTTTTTTTAAGGCAGTATTATTTGTCTGATTAGTAAGAATTTTTAATTGTCTTTTATGTTTGCATGCAATTTTCAAGCCAGTTGTGAGCCAAGTTTTAGGAACTCTGTTTTTCTGTTTAGTTTTTTTAAGTGGGATGTGTATATTTAATGTTTGGGATAGTATGTTGTCAAATAAATTATAGTTATTATTTAAGCTATTTGTATCTACAAAAGTTTCATCCCAGTTTACTTTAGCTAAAGCAGATTGGAATGACTTTATATTTGTTGAATTAAAATGTCTCTTTTGTTTTTGCGGCAATTTACTAGGAGGTGGATTTAGCTCAAATGTATACAATAAACTTTTATGGTCAGAAATGCCCAAGTCTTCTATTACGATATCAAAATGCTTGTTGTTAGTAAAAATTAAGTCGATACAGGTTGAGCTTATATTAGTTTCCCTAGTCGCCTGGTTTACTATCTGATGGAGGTTATATTCAAGCATAGTATTCATTAATCTGAGGTAGTGTAGCGGACACCACGCGTAAGAAAACGCTACCGCTTATGAGCTTAGGCAACCGCAAAACATGCCACAGCACCGGTGCATCTTTTGTTCGGAGCGCGTCCGCGCCGCTCGCGCCCGCGCCCCGTTGCCGATAAGAAACCTGGAGTCTCAACGCATCAGCCGGCGCACTTCCATTCCCTGCTCTGCTTTGCTCGCGCGCGCTTTGCATTATATAAAATACTTACGTTCAATTATCCATTTGTAAATAGTTCATTTCTATAGCTTTAATAATCTTTGTTTTCTATTTCTTATTCTATCAACTATTTCTTCCTTTCACTTCTGTTTACTTTCTTTCAAATTGCTGTTAAATGTTTGTAAATTTCCTTCCGTAAATTAAACGCGCTTGTAAGATATCGCGTTGTTGTCAGTCATCTCCATCGCTTCGTTTCACCCGCTATATAACTTCGCTCAATCATAACGCAACCTACAACGAGTCCTATACCTACCCCACACTGGTGACATCCCGACTTTGGACAACATGGCGAGTGGAACATCAAATCAGGGAGCAGCACAAGGCGACGGCACAGGAGACAACGGCGGCGAATTTAGTGACGCGTGGGGCGATACCAACAGAAGGGGCGGTGGTCCAAGTAACATAGGCGGAAGCGGATCGGAAGGTGAAGTGTTTCGTGTCGGAGTGCGTATCCCACCGTTCTGGCCCGAGGAACCTGAGGTATGGTTTGCACAAGTAGAGAGTCAATTCGAACTGTCCAGTGTTACCAGCGACACTACAAAGTTTAATTTCGTAGCATCCCAGCTGGATCAGGAGTATGCAAGGATAGTGAAAGATTTATTGATCCAACCACCGAAAACAGGCAAGTACGATAAATTTAAGTGTGAACTCATCAAGCGTATATCAGCTACGAGAGAAAAAAAAACCCTGCAGCTGATGCAGCACGAAGAATTAGGGGATCGCAACCCATCTCAATTTTTACGTCATTTACGGGATTTGGCAGGTCCCGCTATACCTGATGATTTCATTCGTACTGTCTGGTCAAGCAGACTCCCACCTAACGTGCAAACCATTGTCGCTTCACAGCACCGGCAGGACTTGGACGACGTTGCAGAATTGGCCGATCGGGTGAACGACATAACGCAGCCTTCCGCACACGTCGCCGCGGCAGGTGCCACCGCTTTCCCTTATGCTGTACCAAGGGCAAGTAATACGTTGGAAGCCAGAGTAGAAGAACTGACACGGAAAGTGGAGACCTTACTCAGGAGCCAAGGTACACGCTCACGTTCTCGTTCTCAGGGCAGGGGCCGTTTCAATCGTAACAGTTCCAGATCAAAATCTCGATCACGACAGAGGTCGCGTGAACGGCCTGAAGGACATCCACATTGTTGGTACCATTTTCAGTTTGGTAACAATGCTAGCAAATGCAAGGCACCATGTAGCTTCAAGGCATCTTTAAACGAGAACGGCAGCATTTAGTGGCCGCAAGTGTTTGCCCCGTGTCGTCAGGCCGCCTGTTCGTGACGGACCGTAAGTCGAAGATACAGTATCTCATTGACACAGGTTCAGACTTGTGTGTATATCCGCGGTCAGCCGTCCGGGCGCCTCCTAACAACAAAACGAAGTATCTTCTCTTCGCTGCAAATGGTACATCAATACCAACGTATGGGCATCTCAACCTCCGCCTAGACCTAGGATTACGCCGAGCGTTCGAGTGGCGCTTTACAGTAGCAGACGTCTCCAAACCGATCATTGGCGTTGACTTTTTAAGTCACTATAACTTACTCGTCGACTGCCACAATCACCGGTTGGTTGATGGTGTCACCTCTTTAGCAATCATCGTGCCACACCAAAAAGTAGCTGAAGACATCTCGTCGGTGCGAACAACAAATGATGAGACAGCCTACCACAAGCTGCTCAGGGAGTATCCAGACCTAACTCGCCCAGCTGGTAAGCCCATCACTCCTAAACACACTACTGTACACCACATTAGAACCACTCCTGGCCCACCGGTCTCCAGCCGTCCGCGTCGTCTAGACCCGCAGAGACTACAGATTGCCAGGAAAGAGTTCGATGAGATGTCAGCAAGCGGTACGGCGCGCAGATCAGAGAGTGCCTGGTCATCTCCACTCCACCTGGCACGTAAGAAAAACGACGGTTGGAGGCCGTGTGGAGACTACAGAGCACTGAATGCGAGAACCATCCCAGACAGATATCCAGTCAGGCATATTCAGGACTTTGCTTACCAGCTGGCGGGTAAGAAAATCTTTAGTACAGTCGACTTGGTGAAGGCTTATAACCAAATTCCTGTAAACCGCGACGATATACCCAAAACTGCCATCACAACACCGTTCGGGTTGTTTGAGTTCCCTCATATGATGTTTGGAATGCGGAACGCGGCTCAAACATTCCAGCGCTTCATTGACGAGGTACTGAGAGGACTGGATTTTTGCTATGGGTATATCGACGACATATTGGTCCACTCCGAGTCTGAAGAACAGCACAAGCAGCACTTACGAGAGTTATTCCAGCGGCTCCAAGATTATGGCGTCCTCATCAATACCGCCAAATGTATTTTTGGGCGTCGTGAGGTATCATTTTTGGGCTACACAGTATCCGAGGCAGGAGTTCGACCGCTGGAATCCAAGGTGGCAGCAATTAGTGAGTACCCGGTACCCAAAACGGTAAGGGAGTTGAGGCGTTTTTTGGGAATGATGAATTTTTATCGTCGTTTCCTCCCCGGCGCAGCATCACTTCAGGCACACCTCAACTTACTCCTCACCGGTCCCAAGACTAAGGGTTCACAGCCCATTGAGCCCACTAAGGAGTTCCTGGAACATTTCACCAAGTGTAAGACCAGTCTTTCTCGAGCTACACTTTTAGCTCACCCAGACATGCGAGCTGAGCTGGCGATACAGACGGATGCGTCAGACACTTCTATGGGAGCTGTACTGCAGCAACGAAGAGGGAACACCTGGGAACCCTTAGGCTTCTTTTCCCGTAAACTGAGCCAGTCGCAGAAGAAATACAGCCCCTATGACCGCGAGATGTTGGCCATTTACGAGGCAATACGCTACTTCAGGCACATGGTGGAGGCTCGCACGTTCGCTATATATACGGACCATAAGCCTATCACCTTCGCTTTTACGACGCGCCGGGATAACTGCTCACCTCGCCAGTTCAGGTACCTCGATTTCATTAGTCAATTCAGCACTGACATCAGATACATCGCAGGAAGAGACAATACCGTTGCTGACGCGCTGTCCCGGATCGAAGAGGTCGACAGTTCATCCTCATCTAACCTGGATTACCAGTCCTTAGCCCGAGAGCAGGACGCAGACTCAGAGTTACAGGATCTACTACAGAACGGGTCAACATTGAAACTCGAAAAGGTAAAAACCCAAAACGCAGACTTGCCCGTATATTGCGACGTCTCTACTGCAGAGACAAGGCCATTCATCACTCCCACGTTCCGTCGAGCCGTATTCGACAACTTGCACAACCTCAGCCACCCAGGTGTCAAGTCTACAGTTCGTCTCGTGAGTCAGCGGTTTGTGTGGCCAGGAATCAGGAAAGACTGCCGACTGTGGGCTAAATCCTGTCTGCAATGCCAGCGAAACAAGGTGCATAGGCACACTTCTGCACCTTTGGGAGAGTTCAAAGCACCTTCGGCACGTTTTCGTCACGTGCATCTTGATTTGATCGGACCCTTACCTGTGTCTCATAATTACAGGTACTGCCTCACGGCCGTCGACCGATTCACCCGTTGGCCTGAGGCGTACCCGCTGTCGGATATCACTGCTGACACCTGCGCTGCCGCCTTCGTGTCTGGCTGGGTCGCGCGCTTCGGCTGCCCTGAACACATAACCACAGACCGCGGCCGGCAGTTTGAATCGCATCTCTTCAAGGCCATAGCGAAGCTGACAGGCTCCGCCCATCATACGACTACGGCCTACCACCCAGCAGCCAACGGTCTAGTGGAGAGGCTTCACCGTCAATTGAAAGCGGCAATCGCATGCCACACTAGCACGCATTGGTCGGAAGCACTCCCTCTAGTTCTCCTCGGCATCCGCAGCGCTTGGAAGGAGGACCTGCAGGCATCAGCAGCTGAACTTGTCTACGGCGAGCCACTCCGCTTGCCTGGGCAGTTCTTCACATCGGGCAACGAACCGGTAGATATCACCGACTTCGCTAGTAGACTACGCAGCCATATGAGCAAACTAGTACCGCAACCAACGACTTGGCATTCGAATCGTCCTTTCTACGTACCCAAGGATCTCCAGACAAGCAGCCATGTGTTTCTGCGCCAAGGTCCAGCTCGGCGCCCACTACAGGCTGCCTACACCGGCCCGCACAAAGTCCTGCGACGTAGAGAAAAAGCTTACGACATCGACGTATCTGGAAAAGAGCTCACAGTCACCATCGACAGATTGAAGCCAGCCTATGTCGTAAGGGACGACGAACACACAACATTGCAGGAGGCCAGCGGCAACCAGGAAAAAAGCACCGTACTGCCCAAAAAGACGAGAAGCGGACGAGTCGTGCGATTCCCCGATTACTATCGACCGTAGCAACGGTCTCAGCAGGGGAGTACTTGTAGCGGACACCACGCGTAAGAAAACGCTACCGCTTATGAGCTTAGGCAACCGCAAAACATGCCACAGCACCGGTGCATCTTTTGTTCGGAGCGCGTCCGCGCCGCTCGCGCCCGCGCCCCGTTGCCGATAAGAAACCTGGAGTCTCAACGCATCAGCCGGCGCACTTCCATTCCCTGCTCTGCTTTGCTCGCGCGCGCTTTGCATTATATAAAATACTTACGTTCAATTATCCATTTGTAAATAGTTCATTTCTATAGCTTTAATAATCTTTGTTTTCTATTTCTTATTCTATCAACTATTTCTTCCTTTCACTTCTGTTTACTTTCTTTCAAATTGCTGTTAAATGTTTGTAAATTTCCTTCCGTAAATTAAACGCGCTTGTAAGATATCGCGTTGTTGTCAGTCATCTCCATCGCTTCGTTTCACCCGCTATATAACTTCGCTCAATCATAACGCAACCTACAACGAGTCCTATACCTACCCCACAGTAGTTAGTACAATTTTCTAATTTATTTATATTAAAGTCACCTGTAATTATAATGTGTTTCTGGCTCTTTGCTTTAACTTTTTCTAGTATCTTAATTAATGTTGTAAAAAATGTTTCAATATCTCGGTCTGGTCTATATATCGTAATGAGAATGACATCTGGTCTTATTTCCACAGCACAACACTCAATCACGCATTCCACGGATAGGTCCGCGATGTCCGGCCACGCGCTGTACGGCACGTCGTCTCGCAGCAGGATGGCGGCGCCGCCGCCGCGGTGCTCGCTGCGGTTGAAGCTGGCTGCCATGGTGTGATTTCTTATTTTTATAAGATCTGTTTGCTCTTCTGTTATCCAAGTTTCTACTAGACATAATGCTTGGTATTTTTTATTTTGTTGGAGACTTTCAATGATATGGGTTTTATTTTTTAGACTCTGTGTATTCTGTATTAATATGTTGAATTTAGTTTCGAAATGTACGGTCCGATTTAATCGGTTCATTCTGTTCGCGTTGCTTATTAGTACTTTCGTTCGGCTCATTCTGCTCACAGGTTTGGTAATTTGGGATTGTGTTTTTGTTAATTTGTTCTTTTCCATTTATTATCAATTTGTTGTTATGTATTATGGCGTGTTTTCCCTCGCGCCTGGCCTCTCGCAGTGTTTCCATTAAATTTCGCCTTATTTTCAGGGAATCTTCGTCTAGGTATTCCGTTATGTTGAGTCCAGAGTATTTGAAGTATTCTTTATTCTTCAGCAAGTACCTAATCATGCTTTTACTAAGAAGCTCTATCGCTAATGGCCGCTTATTCCCTCGTCTACCTATCCGGCGTAGATCTTCAACGTGCCCGTGTAAGTTCACGTTCATAGTATCTCTGAAGATGTGCAGGACTCTCTCGTACAGTTCATCTTCTGTTTCGCCGTGTAGCTCTTCAAGACCATGCAGTACGATCGTCTTTCCGGTGTCGGCGGTACAATTTGCTGACGTATTTGGTGAGATTTCATGGTTCTTTAAACTTGTTTGCAAATATTTTAGATCCTCTTGAAGTTTAACATTTTCCATTTCAAGTGTTTGGATTTTTTTCGTTAAATGTATAATATCTGTTTTTATAACTGTCTGTTCCGTGCTTATGGCGTTTGTTCGTTGTAAAATATCTGTCTTGAATTTATTTATTGCCGAGCTTATTTCAGATTGTATTATACTTTTCATTTCATTAATTATAGTTTCTTTGTTGATATCTAATTTTTCTTGTAACATTGTTCCAAAGTCATTTAGACTTATTAATATACTTAAACGGGTTTACTCACGTCGTAGAAGTCGAATAACGCTCGACATGTTTCGAATCGGTACGCGATTCATCATCAGGAGAGACGACCAGTCGCGGCGGCGGCCAATCGAACACTGCGGGCATGCGCCCTGTCCGCGCGGCTGCTCGACGCGGGTGTCACCTGATGATGAATCGCGTACCGATTCGAAACATGTCGAGCGTTATTCGACTTCTACGACGTGAGTAAACCCGTTTAAGTATATTAATATGTCTGAGACTCACGATAGTTTTCTATGTAAAATAGCGAATCATTTAGACTTATTGTATTTGCAGACCTGTTAAGGTCGTGGGATGGTGACATGGCACTATTTATTGTATTTCCCATTAAACTTTGGTCGTTTAGGAACCGCTCGTCCTCGTCGGAAGAGTCAATGTTGCTTTTGCTAACAATATTCTTATAGCGCTTACGAGAAATACGCGGTCGCAGTGTCATATTTAAAGTAGGCTCCTGCCCTTTTGACGCTACGGTTGCTTCGGCTTCCGCTAAGGCCGTCCTAGCAATTATATTCGTATTATCATCTTTTCTCATTTTACAGTAGCAAGCTGGGCAAATCCAATTATCTCTATGTTCCTTGGTCATGGTGTTGTAAAAACGCTGTATGGATACACCAGAGCATTCCAGGTCATACTTTTCTGTACATTTAGAACACGTCATATGGTGTCTATCCGGTAAGATAATTCGGCAACCGGCACACTTCGACATCTTGTGGCAAAATTTGTAACTATTTATTCAATGCGTTGACTCGGTATCGGTACGTTCCTGTGGTTTAGATTGCCAAACATAGATGGCGCTGTACGGTGGGTGCTACGTGGCGCCTGGGCGTGATTGAAAGAGTTCAGTGACACGACGCGCGCAACGTACGAATTTTGAATGTTTTACGGCAGTTGTAATTTATTTGAAGGTTACTTGTAATACTGCATATTATTTCGGTTGTTTGTTTTACAGTATTTACGTCATTAATGTACAGGTGTCACACTTTTTAACACTTTATAAGTATTTACCAATGTTTATTTTTTGAAAACACGAAAATTGTTCCAGTGAGTTAACGGTTTTGGCACTAGAGTTTTTTTACACTTAAATCGGCAAGAGATTCGTTTGTCCACACTTGTCTTATATATTTATAGTTTATTCATCACTTTAAACACTTTTTTGAACACTTTTACGTAGTAATTGTATTTTATTTTGTTTATATTACGCGGAAAGATGTTGACAGTGGCTCGGTGTTGCCACTCTATATATATAAATTTATATATATATATAAATTTCTAATCACACAGTTAAAAATAAAGCAGCTATAACAAACTCCGGAATGATATTTTTTTGTCCCCGGTCCACCGCGATGATATATTCACGTTTATACAAACTAACGTATTGCCACTATACACAACCGGCTTCGTCGAGCGCCGCAGCTTGACTAATTCTTTGAAGTGCGCGGGAGACGGGGGGCGCACTTTATCACATTTGGGAAATAAATCGGGTCCAAACATTGTCGGCGGTAATGAGAAGTTTTCTCGGGACAAATTTATATGCACTTATTCAAGGGTATACAAAGGAGATATAAAACGGTTTATGTGTTTTTTTCGTTACCTATTTATATGGTAATAAAATAAAAGTAACAGATTTTCTTTGTCATGCATAGTATTTGACTTACCCGGCATTTTACAAACAAACCCGGCTTGGGGACAACACACCTTGATGAGAAATTTGGTTTAAATATTTTTTTTTTAATTATTATATATGTCGGGATAGGGTCGGATGGCCGGTGCGGTTTGTGGCACATTAGATGAGCTATCCGACATATGTAGTTGTGGACGAGGAGGTAGTTCGAGCGAGATGAAACACTTCCGATACAATTAACTTGATTTATTCCTTATACAATGAAGCACAAAATAACAGTTCCTGGCACAGAGGTATGTAAGCTAGGTTATCGAAGTCACGAACAGAATAGTCTTTATTAAATTAACACTGTATTGTTGAGTTATAACACTGACTCTATTCAACTTGGTATAGCACAACGAAACGGGACAGTTCCAAGGCAGTAGTGCACTCGATGGTGACCCAAAGTGAAGTGAGTGTGGTCGTTTGCTGAGTGAACCACCAAGACTCTGTCTAGCGCGCCAAAACAGGTTCAAGGGGGCGCTACTGTCGCCTTCCAATGACGCGCTGGTTTCGTTGAGCGTCCATACTCATGACCATCTCCGACACGGCCATCCTGCAATGACACACGTCCTCGTGTGTTGCTCTGAAACAATCAACAACCAAAACAGTATCCACTCGGTCACTCCTGACAAACACGTCAAAATGGTAAGACAAAACAAAAACTTCATCTTTCCTTTCGCATCAAATCGATATTGACACCAAAACTAAAAATATCACAAAAAATCATTTTGACAACTAAGTGAAAGTTTTTGTTTTATAACCGCAATATTTCAAAAGATACAAATCGAATTATGGTATGTAGGATACTAATTACCAATTGTAACATTACTTATTCTTTCAATAGTGCAATACGTTTTAAATGCGATTGTACTACAATGTTACTTGTTGTGAAGCAAACTAGCTATTTACCACTTTTACCTTAGAAAACACATTAGAAACCATGTACCACCATTTAACTTCTTTATGCCTTATTGACAATATCAAAACATTTAAATCAACAAAAATCCATTCGATAAAACAGGTATCTCGATCGCCGAGTCAACCCTATGACTCTACCGTCTCTGCGAGAGACCCGACCTCCGCGTATCCACGGACTGCTCAGAGCAGATGCCGACTTCTACCGGACTACGGATACGGTGAAGTGACTGGAACGGTCGACCAACCGAACTGAGAACCTCCCTATCAGTCTCACTATCTTGTTCGTCTACTGCAAATGGTACATAGCTCCCGGGCATTTCCCTCAACCTATCGTCCAAGTACGCGCATGTTTGGAAGTCAAGTTTATCGCAAAACTACATGTCAACATTTCTAATAGGCTCGCTTCAGTAACTCGATTTATTGCACAGTGCTAACAATTTTAGCTAGACTGGTACAAGTCATACATAGTCACTGAATTATACAACCAATTGCCACGGAACTTATTGGAAATAAACTCTTCCATAAGCGATCACTCGGCAACCGAATCACAGTAAAATGAAAACTCCTCACCAGATTGCCTCATATGGTGTGTTGATGGTGTGACGTGTACGTCAACTCTCTTCTCAGTAAAGTCGCCCTGTCGCTGGCAGTCGGGCTAATTCTTTGAGTCATGTCTCGTACCGCGGCAGCCGAAGCATACGACTCACGGATTCGCTGGTAACTACTGAGATCACGTAATTTTTTCTGAAACAAAAATACCAAGCACAGTATCCCAAGCAACAAGTAAAATGTTACATCATATGTAAAGAAGATAGACATCTGATACAAATCAATAGTTCAAGAACAAGCACCCATTAATAAAAATTACCGCTTTTTCAATAATTAAAAATATTGGATACAGTGCCTCCTTTGTCCGGCTATCCCTGTAGCCTATACAACCATCCCTGTGGTCACTCGACATATAACCATCCCTGTGGTTGTATGTGAGACATGAAATCAGCCCTGTGATTTCATAGCTGCGACTCTAGAGGACACCTTACCAACATGGTAAAGTTACCAATCTGACTCCGCTAATTCAGAATTGTCAGAATCTAGAAAGTTAATAGGTACTTGCCCCTCGGGCATCCTTTTAAGTCGGTCATTCTAACTTTAAATCCAACAAAAAAGGAAATTGAAATCAATCTAGCAAAATTACACTTTAATTAGGATACCTTAATGTCAACATCTAATCCACGACGTAGATACAAGAAAAGATTTAAATTAAATCATTATTTGCACTTTAGCAACAAGCTCCACTTTGCATGATAACTTTTAGATTACCAAGGGATTATGAAACATGAATGATAAAAATCAAACATCAATTTCAAACTCTTGTGTCCCAATATTTTCCTAATCCTATTAGTGTCTCCAGTTAAATATTTTAGGCTATAGCGATCACCACAGTTAAAAGTACCTAACATTAGGATCGTTTAAACAAATCTCAAGCTCACCAGTTCTTACCGAAATTATAGGCGCTAAACTATACACCAGCTAAAGTACACAGAGTAAGAAACTATTCAAGACGTAAAAAAATTCAATTCTACAGAAAGATTGGAAAATCATGAAAAGAGGGTAGATTATTATTACCGCAGCCGCGACTACTCGTGTATGATTGATGCACCCTCAATGGCGCAATGTTTACATCCTAAACTTTAATAAGAAAAACTGCGTATAGGTCATATTAATCAACACTAAATCTCTCTAGCAAAATTTCGCGTCCGGTCATATTATATCACTACGAAAACAATCGTTAGAAAAACGTGCAATAAACTTTGTTTCAAATGATTATTAATTTCTAGCACGCAATATTCAACTTTTACTTGAAGGGTTGCTTTTACCAGTACCCAGTAATATTTTTTTTGACAAATACCCACTAAACTGAACAAGTGCGACTCAAGTCTACCCCAGCATCTAGCTACACTGTTATTTGTGAACACTATATCGCATCGGAATCATAGTGACAAGTTAACGACTGACCTGATGTGTTTTTAAAATCTGTCTGTGAGGCCATAGTGTCTACGTCCATGCGTTTGTAGTTGACCGTCGCTTCTGGGTCACTTCCACTGGTGCAACAACTGACGATGTGTCCCGCTGTTCTTGATGCAAACAATGACCTTTGATGTGGTTTGCTGTTGACTGCTCGCTGTTATGGCAGAGGTGGTAAGTAGTAGCCCAAATGATTTCTCTTTTATACGAAGTAAACAATCGAATTTTCATGTCCGTTTCTCTCGCAATAAAAACAATTTAAACAGTGCAATCTTCGTTTGTTTCCATACGGTTTTGTAGGTCTCCGTGACGGTGTTAGCTTGAGTTTCAATAACGGAAACGCTTGTAGCTCCTGTTCCTTGATTTAGTGTAGTGGTGTTCGTTGTATTTCAAAGAGTAACCACAAACTATTTTTCTTCCATTTTATTCGCTTCGAATTCCATCATTCTTCGTGTTCGCTCATGGGCCCGTAGGTACCATCCCAACTTCTGATGTCGGGATAGGGTCGGATGGCCGGTGCGGTTTGTGGCACATTAGATGAGCTATCCGACATAGTTGTGGACGAGGAGGTAGTTCGAGCGAGATGAAACACTTCCGATACAATTAACTTGATTTATTCCTTATACAATGAAGCACAAAATAACAGTTCCTGGCACAGAGGTATGTAAGCTAGGTTATCGAAGTCACGAACAGAATAGTCTTTATTAAATTAACACTGTATTGTTGAGTTATAACACTGACTCTATTCAACTTGGTATAGCACAACGAAACGGGACAGTTCCAAGGCAGTAGTGCACTCGATGGTGACCCAAAGTGAAGTGAGTGTGGTCGTTTGCTGAGTGAACCACCAAGACTCTGTCTAGCGCGCCAAAACAGGTTCAAGGGGGCGCTACTGTCGCCTTCCAATGACGCGCTGGTTTCGTTGAGCGTCCATACTCATGACCATCTCCGACATATATATTAATATTTTAATTTTAGCTGTTGCCCGAGGTAGACAATGGCGGGCTATTCCCAAAAAAAAATGGTACTTTATTATTAAACCTTTCTGCACCTGCGTTTTCAGTCTTGCCATCAAAAAATACTGCTTGGGAAATGGACCCTATACCAAAATTGGTTAAAATTCGTCCAGCCGTTTCGGCGTGACAATGAAAATTATTAGCAACAGAGGGCGCCAGACTGGCACGGCGCCGCGCGCCCATACAATAACAAATGACGATCCTGCATCACGCAATCAAGATTTCTCCTGAAATTATGACCCCTCTCCATAGAAAAGTGATTCTCAATACAAATTTAGAATTGTATAATAGTATATATATAAGTACCTACTTAAATGACGTGTTACTTGTGCAGGCGCCGTGTTCGGCTATCACGATTATTCAGCCCATGCAGTTCCCAATTGGAGAGTGAAGAGGTTGACGACGTCGTTGGCTCGGTTTGTAGACCTGCCTACTGAGCCGGCGGTCCTGGGTTCGAATCCCGGCCAGGGCAAATATTTGTGTGATGAACTCAAATATTTGTGGGTCATGGTTGTTCCTATATATTTATCTATATAAGTAAATAATAAATAAATAAATAAATATTAAGGGACAATCATACACAAATCGACCTAGTCCCAAACTAAGCAAAGCTTGTACTATGGGTAAGTATGTATATCGTCGTCTAGTACTCATAACACAAGTCTTCTTGAGCTTAATTTGGGACTAGATCGATTTGTGCGAGGTAGTCTGTTTTTTTTTAAGATGTGGCACTCCATACTGTACCCTTACCATGAGTTTACAGTGACCGTACTCGTTAGCGAAAGCGTAAATGATTTGTATGGGGAATTGTAGTTCTATAAAACAAAGTGACGGCTAGGGACGCTGTGTTAATGTCCATACAAATCGTTTACGCTGTTGGTTTGTAGGTTTTCACTTTTCAGACACCACTCAGAGTGGTGGATTTGGTTCCCTAGAGCTAGACCAAGTGATATTTAGCATAGAGGCATTCTATCTTCGTCCTCCGGGTAGGCAAGCACTTGTGACTCCTCTGGTGTTGCAGGTGTTTATGGGCGACGGTAATCGCTTTCCATCAGGCGATACGTTTGCTCGTTTGCCCCCTATGACATAAAAAAAAAAAAAATAATCCATGCAGGTATTTTTTCTAGGGTAGGTACTGATTCAAGTTAGAATAATTCTATACAGACCAAGATAGGCCTGCCGCACAGGTATTAGGCGGTACGATGGTACAGCGCGGTACAGTGCGGTCCCATTATTAGCTGCAATGGTAATAAATATAGAAATGTTCGTCAGATTTTGAAATGAAATTGTCACCCTGGCCTACAAAATCCCAAAACTACGAAAACTTGAAGAATAAAAGTACCTACATTTATAGCCATAATTAACACTTATTGAAACTGGTCTATCGCGATATTTTTGCCTTCTATCTACCTTCATTACCTGTCGTTTTGCAACGGTTTCACCTCCCGTGGTCTCAGACCTATAGATTTTTAATTATGCGTACAAGCCGCGAGATTATGAAGTGTTTTATTACATTTGTATTCCAGATAAAAACAATATTGATCTTGGGAAATTTCACTATGTCGGAACAAGGTCGTCTGGACACAAACTGCCTTGAACGGTCCTGTGCCGCTTGTATCCAACACAAACAGATTCCAGAAATCTTCACTAGATCATCAATCCACCTCGTGGGGGACCTCAATGCTTCCTGATAGATCAAACCAGCTTCATTCTATGAAATGTCAGAAGCCAGAATAAGTAGGTAACTAAATTCTAAGAAACGAGAACTATGACGTCACTGGTACGGTCAAATTGCTGCCTTTTGAATACCTAGGTATTTTGTTAAGCTTATTTTCAATTAAGCCAAAATCTGCAATATGACTGTTCAAGGGAATCGGTTGATGCCGCGTCCACACGCTTACAGGACTCAGTTATACGTTAGAGTGAGACGGAACTACATCGTGCTCACTCTAACATATAACTGCGTCCTGTAGGTTTGCCGACGCTTGGCAAGCGTGTAGACGCGGCATAAGAAATGCAACCTGTAGACGAGGACAGCCGGATTTCTGGAATTTAGACATACGCCCTTTGCCTAATCTGGGATGGAATGGAAACGCTTCGCCCGCTCGGTGAACAATTCCTGTCTCGCCTAATCCAAGCTCTCTTCGCCGGTGTTAAAGTGAACTGAAGGCGCTCTTAAATTAGATACTCACCCCAATTTCTTTTATTAAAACTATTTTAATTTTTGCTTGTTTATTTTGTACTGTAACGTAAAATGTAAACATTTCAGCGCAAGTTATTTTATTAAATAATATTAATATGTGATAATGTAAACATTATAAATAAAAACAGTTGTGCTAATATATCGCATGAGACATCCATTACGTTGTTTAGGTATATTATAGTGGCTTAAGCCCGTTCCAGACCTTCTGATCTTATCCGATCCGTTCCTAATTATCGGACGAAATCGGATAATGTGTAGTGTAATAGATCCTAACAATTACACTACAAATTATCCGATTTCATCCTATAATTAGGATCGGATCGGAAGGCCTGGAACGGGTTTTATGAACAAATTTTCTGTTACTCGAACGTGCTACTGAACTGTCAATCCCCTCTTACGAGCTAGCAGCAACTAACCAATAGGAAAACACCCAGACATCAATCGACAAAATGACGTCGCGAGTCGTCACCATCTTTTGACGACAATCGCATTTTCCTTTTTGTTTTGTAAAAGACGGTGACGACGAAGCACCCGTATAATTAACGTTTTGTTATTGTAATCTTTGCGTTGTTGTGTTTTACCGGATAATAAATACATAACGCAGGTAAAGCACTACTTTCACCTACAAGCCTCCCCTCCCTTGACAGCTGAGACTAAGATTCTACAATATTTGTAAATAAAAACAAAACATCGTAATGTGGCTAAATTGTTCATGTAATAAATTCGCTTCTTAATTGTTATTGAATAGTATAGCAAGTTACAATGTTGCACAAAGTTTTCGACTACTTTTAAAGAGGTTTTCGGCTAGGAAACTATACGTCTGTATGTAGCGTAAAGATTGAGATTGTGTTTCTTTGTACAGAAATGGGTGACGAAATGGATCCTTGCGAGTGTATCTGGAACCATGAGTTGGCTATGCGGCGACTGATCTCTCTGGTAAGCGCATTTATCATGACCTTGTATCTGTTCTGGCGAAACTACTCGACGATTACCGATAAGTACCATTTTACAGTAGTCATTTATGATGAGCGTTTACAATAATTATGAAACAAATTCACGCAAAATGATAGATGTTTGTATTCATATAATAGAAACTAAAATAAACACTTTCACATCTCAACAACCATACTAAATTCATTAACAATGTGTATGTGTGAACAATTTGCTATCAGAAGGCTTTATTCTTGCGATTGGTCACAGCTACGCACACACTAACAACTTCGAATGTAACAATTGTTATCAGTAGGGATTCCAATTATTTTGTGTTAGTGATGGATGTTGTTTAAATGAAATATGGAAGTATTTGCATACCAAGGAAGTTCCTTTTGAAAATTGATTTTAATGTTCTATTCTTGATAAGAATTCATATAAACTTCAGTAAAATATGTTTCGTCACAAGATATTTGGAATATCTTAATTTAAATATTGATTTCACTGCCTATAAATTATTTTTTCTATAAACAAGACTCTGACATGTTCTGAACATGTCAAATATGAAAGAAGGCCATCGAAATATTTTCAACAACAAGAATTTCATGCAAGACCTGTCAACTGTCATAAGCGAACTACTGTGCTCTTGAAGATTTAACCAACTTTCCGGGTTTAACTGCCCGATAGTTAACATACTGTGTATAAAAACAATATTTACCATCTTATTACGACGGGAAAGTGTTATCACTACGCAATATACGGGATCAAAGTGTAAAATCAGTGCCGAAATTACGCGAGTGACACTAGTCTCGGTCATTAAAAAATCAACTACCCTTTAAATTCAATAATTACCATGGGGTACAAGATCTACCCACTTACGTTTTATTAAAATGATGTTGCCAGCCTTAAAAAATGACAGGTCCGAATTGCAACAATGAAGTCAACCAAACCAATAATCCATCAAAGACACTCACACAGCAAGTGTTTCATAAGGGTCTTTTTTTGAGCAGACCAAGAACAGCATCATTTAGTGGAGAACTAACGCTGCCATCAAACAATGAAAATTCCGATAATTCGTCCACTCAACCTCAGCCAGGAAGCTCCGGCCAACTAAAGACTATGAACCAGCCCGGAAATAATATGTTACAGGGCCCTAATGCCCAACAGGGTACAATCGCTCAAACAGAAAACAATGTCCAGCCAATAAAAACGGTTACCTGGCAAAGGAAGCCAATAATCAGAAAAAGAGATAGACCTGAAGATTCAACCTCGCCTAACCTCAGAGTACAAAAGAAAAAGAAAACTGTTGCTGCTGCACGTACAAATAATGTTCAACAACCGCAACCAATCCCGACCAGCAACAGGTTTGCCGGATTAACTATGGATCAAAACGATGAGGAACCTCCAACCACACCGGAAAATCCTGTGAAAACATATAAGCCTCCACCTATTGTCCTATATGGTATAACAGATATGTCAAAATTAACCGAATTAATTAACCAGGTTACTGGTGTGGACACTTATTACTACCATATAGTTAATAAAAATCTGCTTCGGGTCATCGTGAACACTATGGAGACATATAAAGTGGTTATAGACCAAGTAAGATTACATGGTTTAATAGGGCACACTTTCAATAGTAAGAGTAACAGGCCCTACAGAATCGTAATCAAACATCTACATAATACTACACCGAAAGAAGAAATAATAAAGGAAGTCGTAAAGACTGGTAATAAAGTGAGAGGAGAGATAGTCTGTGCCAGACATAGAACCACAAAACAACCACTGGATACGTTTTATGTTAATTTGGAACCCAGTTTAAACAATAAAGAAGTGAAAAACATACAGTATATATACAACATGAAAGTCAAAATTGAGGACCCAAAAAGAAACTATGACATTGTTCAATGCACTAGATGCCAACAGTATGGACATACTAAAAATTACTGTATGCGGCCATACAGATGTGTAAAGTGCGGGGAGGGGCATAAGACAACAGACTGTAAGAAAGACCGGAACACACCTGCCACATGTGCTCTCTGCAATGGTGATCATACAGCAAACTACAAGGCATGCGAAGTGTACAAAGAAATTAAGGCTAGAAGAGCCATGCAGCAAGGTTCTAGGCCTTATAGGCCGAAGGCGAGAGAAACACAGCTACCCATACATCATTTTGAATCTCAAGAAGAATACCCCATGTTAAATAATAACAGACATTACGACCAAACTAATGATCAACAAAATTCAATAAAAGAAGCCACTCACAATTATACTTTTGCCGAAGCTGTTAAAACCGTGCCTAACTATTACAGACCAGAGACTTCATTCAACCTAGAACATGTAATCAAAAATCAAGCAGAAAAAATGGATACCCTCATATCACAAATAGGGGCCCTAGTGGGACTTATTTCGACACTCATTGCCCGGCTACCAAAATGAATTTTTTAAGGATTGCTATATGGAACATAAATGGCTTGTCATCGAACAAGCAAGAAGTAGAATTATTCTTGAACCATAATAAAATAGACATTCTTTTACTATCAGAAACCCATCTAACTGATCACAGAATAGTGTCAATCACAGGTTATAAAATATATTGCACAAATCATCCTGATGGTACAGCACATGCCGGAGCAGCTGTGATTATAAAAGAAAATATCAACCACTACTCTATTCCTGGTATCAAGCACGACTACCTGCAAGCCGCCATTATATCTGTAACAGACTGGTTGGGAGAACTGCATATTGCTGCTGTATATTGCCCACCACGGCATCGTATAAACCAAGACAAGTTTAAGGATTACTTCCAGTCCCTAGGCGGAAGATTTGTTGCTGGAGGTGACTGGAATGCTAAACATACTTACTGGGGTTCAAGATTGGTAACCACAAGAGGACGAGAACTTAAGAAATGTCTGGATGAATTGCGCCTAGAGGTACTCACGACTGGGCAGCCAACACACTGGCCTGCAGATCCTCGGAAAAAACCAGACCTCATAGACTTCTTTATCTCTAAGAGTATATCTACAATATATACCAAAGTGGAGTCCAGTCTGGATGGGACGTCAGACCACACGCCAGTAATATGTACTCTTAGTACTACTATTATCGAGATAGAACCTAAACAAGCCTTGTACAATCGAAAAACAGACTGGATAGCATTCAGCGATTATATTGATAATAATATCAACTTACGGGTTTCACTCAAGTCAGAAGATGACATCGAGGAGGCCACCCAATACATCACAAACCTTATTCAAGTAGCAGCTTGGAAATCTACCCCATATCTATCCCATGACTCAAAAGTTATAGACTATCCGTCACTAGTGAAGAAAAAGATAGCTGAAAAAAGAAAACTAAGGCGTCAATGGCACCTCAGCAGAAATGGAAATGACAAACGAGCATTGAACAAAGCTAAGAAAGAATTAAAAGATCTGTTAACGGATATTGAAAACACCACACTTCAGGCAAGACTTGAAACCCTATCTGTGCATAAAAATGATGACTACTCACTGTGGAAACTGACAAAGCACATGAAACGGCCCAAATCATCTGTACCGCCCATCAGGAAAAATGATGGCGGATGGGCAAGAAGTGCTAAAGAAAAAGCAGAAGTATTCGCCGAATTTCTTGAGGACGTGTTCCAGCCAAATGACCCAGATACAGACTATTCCGAAGATGAAATCAATGTTACCGTCAACAGTGACCAGCAACTGTCCTTGCCCCTAAAACCTGTCTCCCCCAGAGAAATAAAGAGACAAATAGGCTGCCTCAAACTAAAAAAAGCACCAGGCTTTGACCTCATCACAGCTGAATTATTGAAAAAGTTACCCAGAAAGGGTTTAATTTTTCTTACTGTACTTTTCAACGCCATCCTAAGGCTACAATATTTTCCCTTGTTATGGAAAGTTTCAATCATAAACATGATAGCGAAACCAGGAAAATCGCCTGAAGAAACATCCTCATATCGACCGATAAGCCTTTTACCTATCGTCTCAAAACTACTGGAGAAAATTATCTTGGATCGCTTGATGCCGCATCTTAGAGATGAAAAATTAATACCTGATCACCAGTTTGGTTTCCGCCGAAATCACTCCACCATCGAGCAAGTTCACAGAGTCGCCCAGAAAGTACGGCAATCGCTAGAAAATAAAGAATACTGCTCTGCAGTATTTTTGGATGTACAGCAGGCTTTTGACAAAGTCTGGCATAAGGGACTGCTCTTTAAGTTAAAAACAAAACTCCCAAACTCAATGTATATGCTACTAAAATCCTACCTAGACAAAAGGATATTCCAAGTTAAATTTCAAGACAATATGTCATCCTTCAAGGAGATAAAAGCTGGCATCCCGCAAGGATCTGTGCTTGGCCCTGTTCTGTACACATTGTATACCGCTGATATTCCACAATCTCTCGAAGTTATGACTGCAACATATGCTGATGATACTGCTGTGCTAGCCTCAAGTATTGATTCCGTCGAAGCTTCTAGAAAGCTACAAAATCACCTTGACAATATTAATTGCTGGTTGAAACAGTGGAGAATTAAAGTAAGCGCTACAAAATCAAACCACATAACCTTCACACTCAGGAAAGGAAATTGCCCTCCAGTTAAATTAGACAATACAGTTTTACCACATCAAGATACGGTTAAATATCTTGGAATGCACATAGACAGAAGGCTAACGTGGAAAACTCACATTAAAACTAAAAGAGACCAGGCCAACAAAAAACTCAGAGATATGTATTGGCTTATAGGAAGAAATACGTCATTAAGTTTAGAAAATAAAGTACTCATTTACAAGTGTATCATCAAACCAATATGGACCTACGGCATCCAACTCTGGGGCTCAGCCAGTCACTCCAATATAGAAGTATTACAACGTTTCCAGAACAATGCCCTAAAAATAATTACTAATGCACCATATTTTATAAAAAATACAGAAGTCCATGAATATTTGGAAATGCCAACAGTAAGAGAGGAGATACAAAGATTCTGCGAAAAGTACAAATACAGACTAGAACACCACACAAACATGTTAGCCTCGGACCTGACTGACACATCAAAATGTAAATTTCGGCTGAAAAGAAAACGTCTCGCTTCAATATGAGCCAATTTAAGGATGTCACATCACTGGATGTGCTTCCCACCTGTCATTTAACGCGATAAACAAATTTGATTATGGCTTAAGGCTGATCGCAAATGGATATCATAATTGAAAAAAAAAAAAAAAAAAAAAAAAAAAGAATTTCATATCAAAATACGTAACACACTCACAACCTGACAAAAAAATCAACAATACCCCAGAAACTGACAGACCTATACCTATTCGTAGCTACAGCTCACTCAGCTGACTGGGCCGTCACCTGAGCAAATAATATGAGCACCTGGTTGACAGGGTGTTGGTTGTGACAGTGTTAATTTACTAATAACCAAGCCAAGCACCTATTTAATAGCTACTAATCCACCTTTCAGTCTTTTACCGACTATGTCTCAGTATCATGAAAGTCAGTAACTAGTTTTCGGAAATGCCAAGGAAGCCAGTGTCATTGAATTGTGACTCAAGACTTGACAAGGTGCAAGAGGAGCGGCAATACAACTTCTATATTAAAATTGCCTTAGGAATAGTGCTTCTGTATGTATATGTTCAACACTGTGACAGTTGCTTGACACCTACACTCATGGAATGAGAAACTTTTTTGAAATTATGTTTAAAAAATTTGTAAATGAGGTAATGCAATACAACACAATGCCATTGCTTTCTTAATCATATGATTTCATATAAAAAAAGGGGGGGGTTCAAAAAGTCGTTCAAAATTTTGCGTGACGTAATATGTGAATGACCCCTTATCTCAGATCTTACAAGTTAAATATTACACTTTTCTGATTTCTGATTGAGCTGAAAATCTGCGTACTTATGTAAATCATCTAATGTTATTGGGTCAATAAACTTTTTTCTGTTGCTCTTTCCCATTGTGATGTCCCCTGGGCTGGGTCACTCTTTTAAACTTCGATTTTCCGTGATAAATTTCCTACTAAATTTTTTGTAATTGTAACGTTTGGTTTACAAATATGTTTATTAATTCAAAAATATGTTTGTAATTTTAGTGTGTTCTTGTTTAGTTTAATTTTTAGGTTTTGTTTTATTGTACTTTAATCTACCTATGTATACAAACATAATAATGTCACATATGAATTGTAACAGTTATAAGCCCATTCTTATGTAGACTATCTCCTAATATTATTAGTAATATAAATTATTAACACTTTTCTAAGAAGTTTAATCACTATTATCCCCTGGGTCACGGAACAGAGCCGAGATGGGACATGGAGCTCATCTGACCCAATACTGAATAATTGACGTTTTTGCAAAAGTACAGTCGGTAACAAAAGCGTGGCTCAAATTGTTTTATCAATATATTTTACTTATCCTCAGCTTCGGCAAGGGCAGTCCTACTGCACAGACACGGAATGCCTGGAGGAGCTGCCGGGGCTCCCGCAGCCGACGGGGGCTGGCAACAGCTTCCTCGTGATGTTTCTGATGATGGCGTTCGCCGTCGCCATGTACATGTTGCGCCCGCGCCGTAACCAGATACAGGACGCCGCCAAGCCTCCGCGCAACTCACAGGTCATTTGTTTTTTGTTAGCCTACCGTGTGTGAGCTTATGAGCTTACAACTTCGCCACTTTGAGAATGGAAGATTAGATCTCATAATATAACCCTGTGTTTACAAACAAACAAAACACCAAAACTAAGGCAATTTACTATGCTTACCATCACTCATTTTTGAAATTAGGTATTATAATATGGGGTAAATGTGCTCAGGGTCTGCAGAAATATCTTTTGACGAATCAACTAATTTCTAAAATGGCACTAGCCATTGGGTGTAGGTATTCACTACTATCAAAGTGGGTGTCTATGTCCTACGCCCCTCAAATCAAATTATTTATTTTATTACACAATTTGATGTACCCTAGTTGGATGCAATAAGAGTCATTTAAATATTTAGCTATGTGCTAAGTATGGTCAGCATCGAAAATAACTGACAATTGACGATACAAGTAGCGACAAGTATCGTTTAGCCCGGATCTCCGTAAGAGACTAGGGTTCGAATCCCGCTCGAATAATACAAAAAAAATGATTCAATTTTTCGCTTCAATATAAACATTTGGTTTACAAATATGTTTCTTAATTCAGAAATATGTTTGTTTGGTAACGAGCAAGCTCTATAGCGGTTGATTACGATTACGTCTATCAATTCCATTTCACAATCATGTTAAAGCCTGGTTCACCGTGGTGCACCGCATAAAACTATTAAATATGCGGTTTAACTCTTTGACTCACGTCGATAAGTATATTATTAAGTCGACATTATAACAGTCTTCGAATGATGATTAAAAGCACTCGTTTCCTCTTATTGAGCTGTTTTTACGGTATTTTTCAATTATTATTATTATTTCCCTGTTTAAGGGGATATGTGGGACTGTGAGTACCCTGAGCTACATAGACACACCTAAACATTGACGTTGGCCAGCAAATACAAATAAGCTAGAACAGAATTATCAGGTAATTAGCGTATTGGTGAAAAACTTCCTACATACACGGTATACACGTGTGAACTTTTGTATGTCACGGTCGTGTCTTTAATTACTGATTACAGAGAATACACAACTGTAAATTAACACATACTTTCCTGAATACGTAAGCCGCGAATGACACTCAAATATATTTGCATTACAAATACATTTTATCACTGTTTGTTCGATAGCATTACTAATAATTACAGATACATACCGATGACAACACGTTCAGTCTTTATTTATTCGAGGTCAAACAAAAAATATATAGGAATAGTAAGGACCACTAGGTAATTCTGCAGATTATTGTTACGAGTTTGCTTATTATTTCCTTAAGATTCTGAATGAAATGAATAATATTTGTAAGATATACATGTACGTAATGTAGGTACATGTATATCTTACAAATATTATTTATTTCTTTCAGAATCGTAAGTAAACCCTTTAACGAAAATGGTGGGGTATCCAAAACCTATAATTCTGTAAAACTAGTGAAAAGGGGTTAGCTAGTTACATTTAACCTAGGAGCAAAAGAGCTTAAGTCTCAATAGAGTTATGATTATGACCTTTACGTCCTGGTTAATATACGACTTATACTCTTTTTCACTAGAACCACAGAATAGTGAAAATCGCAGTTGTAACGTTTTTTTTTTCTCGTTGTAATCAGGATCACGACGGGGCTCCGCCGACGCCGCCGAGAATCTAATCCTGTACGGACGGACACCGAGCCACCAACGACCACGCTCGACCGTTATAGTATATGATCCGCTGTATAATATATGTAAAATAGTATCAATTCTCGGGCTTAATCGTGATTCTTTCTATAACTGACGTTTCATACTCACGGTAGACGTAAATCGATTTTTAAGATGAAAAAAAATCAGGCCACTAAATGCAAGCTACGGTTGTCCTGTTTAATGTATCAAAATTGCTTCGTTTGATACATGGGCATGTATCGTATATTTTGTTGTCTATGGTCGTCATGGTTTTTTTTTTTCATCTATGATATCGATCAAACTGCCAATTGGGCAAATAGATCTGAAGCTCAATAGAGGTTGACAATATTTATAAAAAAAAAAAAACATTTAAAATCTGTAATTATTATTTATCTGGCTTGACTAAAAGTTATTATAAACATTCAACAGTTTCATTCCATAATAGATGTATTTGTTAGACTTCATGATTTCCTGACATTTTTAGTTTAAATATTATCTTTAGGAAAATCTCGAATATCGTGATCTTTTCTCATTTAAAAGCGAGTGCTTTCTATATGAATCTGAAAAGTAATTCTTTTCTGAAATTCGGGAAAAAGGAATACTTTCATTTGCCTTTGTCCTCATATTATTTTAATCTGAATGTTGAATCATATTATATTTGACAAGTTACAAAAATCATTCTTCAATAACTGAGGATCCGCATCTTTAGATCTAAGATCCCAGTTGTGTTATAGTTCAGTGTCACAAAACATGTTGTGTAAACGTCCAACATATTTATCTACATTATGTTGGGAAAAAATAGATTAATATCTCAGAAAACGCACCTTAGCTTTCCTTAATGAGATCACAGATCGGTTAATTTTGAAGAGAACCGTTCTTGTAATGATATTTCGACTATTTGCAATATACGTGCAATGTTCTTTGATAGGTTATGCTGTGTCGTCGCGGGCTCTAGTGCTTCCATGCGTTACAGTTCAGAAGAAACATACAAAAAACTTTTTATTTTTCTCGGGACACCATGGCAGTGCCAATTGGCTGAGCACCGTTGGTTTCTTGTCCGTTCCCATTGCGATTTGAACTCCCCTTTTCGCTTACCATCAGGCGAAGTGAGCCGTTGTGCCAATATAAGAAAAATCTAGGATGACTTACTTTCATCTTTCCCAAAATCGTCACAGTTTATGAATGCTTTCTTGAGACGTGCAAAATATATGGGAAATAGATTATGAAAAAGTGCAATTAAGAAAATAAAATTAAAAGTGACTGGGAACATGCTCACAACGGGAAAGTAGGTATAGAGTAAGTTTGCCCATTGCTTATGTAGCACAAATGCTGTATAATCACTAATACAGCCCCTTTTTAGCTTATCACAGCTGAGTAAGGGTTGTATAATCGCTTACACAGCATGTGTGGTACTTGGGTTGGTATTGTAGGTACAGTCTACAACAGAGAAAAAATACCTTTTCTCTGTAGTTAACTTTACCTGCATTTCAGAAAAAAGTACACGAAAGTGCGATTCGAAATTCTGAATGTATCACATCCTTCATTGCAATATTCTTCGTAAGAGGGTTTTACTAGTTCGCGTCAGCCAGTGTGCACCTTAGGAGAATAAAATTTACAAGATTTTTATTCAGGTCTGACTTGTAAGTAGTTTAAGACAAAAATATTATTATATGTTTTAAAAGTTTTAAGCGATCGTATCTGTATTCAGATAATATATAATCAATTTTAATTTGAAAGAAATGCACTATTTTACTTTAATTATGCGTAATTTAATTATACTTTTATTAGTTTAGTTTCGTTGGGTGGGTTTCATTTCTTTATCACTATTCTTATTGCTAATAATGTCAAGACACCAATGGAGATTTTTATTGATATTATGAAAAAATAAATAAAACTGACAATTAATTTGTTTCATTTATATCCCTAAATAGAAATCATAATTTACAATAAAGTGAAAAGAACTTAAACCATGAATACAAAGATCAAAGAACTTATGTAAGGTAACGTAAAAAGTGAACGTCACGCCAATTGAGTTCACTTCGTCATTGTTAAATCAGAATTTTTAGTTAACTAGCTGCGGCGCGTGATGTTACCCGCTCATCCGACGGGAACACTACATTTTTCGGGATAAAAAGTATCCTATATGTTTATTCAGGCTGTCAGCTACCTTCATACCAAACTTTATAAAAATTAGTCCAGCCGTTTGAGCGTGAAGAAGTAACAAACATACACACAAACTTTCGCCTTTATAATATTAGTTTGATACTCTTATATTAATGACAGTTCGTGATCACTGAGAATGAGATTCAGGGTTGTAGAAAGAATCTTCATGTAAGGATTCCACTCGAATGTAATATTGCGGTCCTGCTTTCTTAATGATTGACCAAACTTTATGTAGGTACCTACGTTAAAGACATTAAGTAAAGAAGAAGTATCAAAATTAACCCTAGCGTAAAAACAGGGTGATTGGGCGTTTTATCCGCCTAACTATTACTTTACGTATTACTTTGCTGTAATATTCACGAACTCCGTATGAACACGGTAATGAGACGGTCGAAACACTACCAGTACTTACCGTTACTATGAGTTTACAGTGTCTGTACTCGCGGCCTCCCATTGGCTGTCGCTTCAACGCGCGCCATTGGGAGAGCGCGGACGCCGAGTTTTCTGCTGTGGCAACAAGCCACAGATTTGTATGGAGAGCTGTGGTTCTACAAAGTATCCGCTAAGGTCGCTGTACTATTGTCCATACAAATCGTTTACACTGTCGCTAGCGAGTACGGTCACAACTACTCATGGAAGGTGTACTGACGGTGAGGGATACCACGACTTCGCGCGACCAGCAGGCGGCAAGCGGTTGAGGCGGCATAACGAGTGAGCGAGACACACGTACCTACACCGCTGCCGCTGTCACGCTCACGCAAATCTCCGTGAATGTGAAGAGTACTCGTCACTGACCTTACCTTACTAAATGAGCTTTGAACAAGAACTAGAGAGTGGGTAGGTCCAGCGATGCTTGAGGCACGTCATCAGACTCATCAGTGATGTTGGTGTTAAAAAGGTTTGTTAGCTTAGTCCTCTGAACAATACTATTGTTGCTTCAAAGGAAAATAAAAAGGACAATGTGTTAGTCTCATTCGTATTGAATTGTGTAACATATTCTCGTCCTTAACTTCTCTTGGAAGAAAAAGTAACATCTAAAGGTTCTTAGGTAAATTATTCTATATTTGACACATAAAAATTATATTGCTTTTTGGAAACATAGATATATATCAGTAAGTCTAAAAACTAAGTTTATAACGATTTATAAACAAAGAATCGGTGAAAATTTTCCATGAGATTTTTATCTAAGTTTTTACAAACAATATCCATTAAGTAAATGGTAATCTGGCAGACGATCTTGAAATCTAGTAAGTGCAGGATAATGACAATACCATGTACTTCATAAACTAATTGAGTACTCGTATAAAAATAGCTAAAATTCTTAGTCATACTCTTATCAGTAATGTGTCGGTATAGTATGACAATGTTTCTTTTATTTCTATAATGTTGTTTTTTATGTTTTTTTATTTTATTTTTAGTATAAGTTTATCAATAAATTGCTCTGCTCTCTGTAACTGACGATTCGAAAGTGCTTGTAGCTAGGCCTACTTGAATAAAGAATATTTTGACTTTGACTTTGAGTCTTTCGGTTGGCGTTGTGTACGATCCACTTAAGCAGAACAATACTATTCTGTGGTTTTGTACCTCATTATCGTCCGCCTATGTTTTGAAATAGTTGCTAACAGATTGTTTAAATCCTTGTAATTCATCTGGATTTACCGTAGATTCGTAAACTAAGATTGTATGGCGACGTTTGACAGTTTTATACAACTGACAAGCGACAAACTGGTACCTTAGCTTATAGCTTGAAAGCGTCACATAAATAGGTAAACACAACTAAAAATTAAAGTAAGTGATTTTTTAAATAAAATGCGCCATCAACACTTTACCATGATAACGTTCCTGTCTATTGTTATAAGTAATAACCTAACTAGTATGTACTTATTTCATGAACACAATCCTGGACCACTGACAACTATCTAATGCAATCTTTACACACTCGACGAAAGGTCAGTCTTTCCGCAGGTGTGTAAAACGGAGATACATATATGTCAAACTCACAAAAAATCCAATCCAAAACATAACATATTTATCTTTCCTTCCTTTTACTAAAGTGTGAGAGAGACAGGTAAATTAAATGCTGTGTCAAGCAACAAATGAATATGCAGTCAGTTGCGCTGGCCCAGCTAGAGATTGATGGAGGTTACTACTGCCATATGTACAGTCTGATTGTAGTGTCGTCCCTTTCTAACCAATCTAAGAAAACGGGGACGACACTACAGTATTGCCACTTTTTAATTTCTACGCTTTGTAATTTTTCGGTCCCTTTTCGAATTTTATGGCTATAGTGCCAAAGTATATTATTCCAAGTTAGGATATTGTTTCAACCTTGTGACTTAGAAAAGACATTTGAAACAAGATATTTGTTCGCTTTTTTTGTTACCTGCATTCATTTGTCTCAAGGTGAGCTTCGATACAGGGGTAAATTAATCGCTTTGTGCGGTCATGTTTACAAGATAAGCTCTCAAGTGGAATCCTGACATTATAAAAAAAATCAACTATACAGATGGCAGTAAAAACAGTACGGAGTAGAAGTTACAGTGTAACAGATCCAGCAAATATAGTCTTGCCATCGTATTTTGTCGGTAAAGCTTGTATCCATACGTCCGTCTTCATTTGATTGAGTATCTTTCGGCTTCCTTCTCAACAGCGGTCAAGAGGAGACCGCCCTTGGGAAATTATGGTAGATTCACAATTTGACTTGTAAAAGTGCCCTCGTGGCCGACTTGCTGAATAAATTATTTTATTTCATTTCATTCCATCGACGTCACTGCAGCTTGTTGAGACAGTACGTTAAATACGAACTTATCCGATTGAATATGATACACAACATTGTTATTTATCCTGCTGAGTTTTAATGTCCTATATAGTACATAACTTCAATAAATAGTCAACCTTTTGAACGCCACAGTCGGCTGTAGCCGACAATGGAGAATTGCTCCACTGACCCCAACTTCCGGTATTCAAAGGTAGTCTTTTTTTTGTGGCGTGAACTGCTTCTTCGCTGGGCGTTCAAAAGGCTAACTTTCTACTTGATCAAACTGATAAAGACTGGACCTATCTTAGACTGAGTTTGATATGCTTAATACAAATGGGGTAGGGTGTCCAATATAGTATGTACATTGGTGTATATATACGGTACTTAATTTTTAAGCTTAATTTTCCCGCTTAATCCATTCCTATCTAGTAGGCAACTTCCTCTTTTAGGGAAAAATACCATCGAAACAATTATTATGTACCATATACCTATATTTTTTGAGGTCAGGAGTTTATTTATGAAATGTGACAAATAGACTTTATACATTCTGGGATACCTTGTATATGACCATCTAGAAGTCTATATTTGACATAAAATGTAACACACTTTTAGACAACCAAATTTTAATTTATGTCAGAAAAATTATTAATTTGGTGGTTTTTTTTACTTGTTGGTTTCACAAAATTTCTTACATTTTGCACGTACTATAGAATACAAGACAGTTTACAAATCGTCGCGGATAGTGCAGTACCGCGTAAATAACAGCTGTCGATAAAGTTCTCATTTCAATAAAATACTTAGCATTTGTTTTAATATTGATTCGTATCTACACTTGTTACTTACGCGGTATTGCACTATCCCCGACGCAATATAGTTTAATGAAAGATTTCAAATCCCAGAAAGGATGGAATTTCAATAGGAATTGGTCATTTTCGGATGATGTCAAAATACAGTCCAAATATATTTCAAACGAAGAAATGTTACCCTTAGTCAATGATTCCTTCCTTGAAACCGCACCTTCTAGCACAACTGTGACACGCGCCTCTTTCTCGCGCGAGTAATATTACCATCTCTTTCCTCGCTGCACTGTGAGAGAGTGACGAGCGATGCTGTCGCGCGACAAGATTCGCGAAGCGTGGGTAGTTGTGCTAGACGGACAGGGGCGAAAAACTAATATGGCATAAGCTATACGTAGTCATAATTGGAAATTGAATGAAATGATGAAGAATTATAGGCAGAAAATGTATAAATATACAATTCAGTGTAAGCACCAGCTGTTCTAAAACCACGCGATATATATCTGCGCACAACCGATTCTTGTACTTTATTAAGAGAATCAATTCAGGTTCAAAGTCAGGGTCAAAACGCAATCCCATGTAACGACATGGAATAAGTGACAACGTGCCACGTTTGTTGCATCACGTAGACAAATCAGGAACAAATCGTCACGCCGTTGCGTTAACCGCTGCGCAAAAGTTGCGTCACCGCTGACGTTGCGTTAACGCTGCGCAAAAGTTGCGTCGCCGCCGACGCTTAATTTCGAGTATAATTTTTTTTTCGAAATGCCAATCTCGAACATCGGGGCTCCTTTCTTTTTATCTTTGTTAATTTAGTTATCTTTATATGACTTGTGGCTACGTTTTAATACGCGCTGGTGCATACACTCTAAACAATCCTTACGTGTCATGTATTCTATCAACCTCACTTTTGACCTTCTTCAAAAGATTACATATCTTCTTATACTTACCAGTAGAGTTTGGAAGGTTCTCGAAATTGATGACGTCACAAATGTCTTTAGCGAACTTATCATCACTAGGCAATTTAAGATAATTCGAGGCAATATTTAGAACTGGCGTGCCGTATGAGGTAGTTTTCACAAAACCCTTGCCGTCTCCTGTAGGCGTTTTCGCTTCGTTTGATATTGATCCAGTTATCGGACTTTCTTCACTTCTTGAGGGTGAGGCGTTAGAATCTACTTCTATCCTTAAAGTTTTATCAGAAATGTCAGCAGTCTCTGTCGTTTCTTTTATTTCAGTGTCCATTTTGATTTCCTTTTCACTAGTGAAGTCTTTCGCTTCGGTGTCTGTGGTTATTGAACAAGGGGAGTTGGGTAGAGTTACGTCGGTTTCTAAAGCATTGAGCAATAATCGTTTCTTTTCTTCTAGGGCATCTAGTGAGGGGCTTCCTCGCCCGCTACTTAGTTCAGACTTGTCCTGTAAAAATAATAGTGAGTTACCAACTAGGCGCTTTCACAAATCGTTGTTGATTTTCTTGTTTTTTACGTAATTTTATTTCTATTTTCAAAAAAATAAAATATATTTCCGAGAAGTGATGAAAAAATGTGATTACAAAATCGGGGAGTGTTGCTGCAGCATTATGAGAGATATTATTGATAGAAACTTTTACTAAACTTTAATATTTTTATACACGATTACGTAAAAATGTGTCAATTAGTGTAGTGTAGGTAGTTGTGCAAAGGAAGGGAAATTATTTTCGAGGAATATTGCAAATTTACAAGCTTTTATTTAACTTGCATTGTATGTATGTACGAGGGGAGGTCCAAAAGTTCGCGGAATGGAGGGGATGAGAGTGGGGATGACCATCATTTTTAATACAGCACTAATTGCAAACTCATTAAGAGTAAATATACCATATTTCAGACTAATTAGGTCATTACTTTAAAAGTTATCATCGAGCAAGCAAGTCAATCCGGAAGAATTCTGCAAGTATGGAGCAAATTGAGTATCGAGCCGTCATCAAGTTCCTAACCAAGCAAGGAAAATCTCCTCAAACCACCCTGATTGAGATGTCAGCAGTTTGCGGTGATCATTGGCCTGGAAAAACAATGGTTTACAAATGGCATAGTCTCTTTAAATTTAGTAGAGAGTCAATTGAAGACGACCCTTGCTCGGGGCGGCCCGCTGAGGCCACCACATTAAACATTATCGAAAAGGTTGAGAAATTACTATGGGAAGATGCCCGGCTGAAGAAGAAACAGCTTTCTACATTAGTTGGAGTATCAGAAACCACCATTTTGAGGATCCTACATGAACATCTCGGCACGACTAAAGTTAGTGCAAGATGGGTGCCGCGAATGCTTACGCCACATCAGCGACAACAACGAATCGACGCGTCAAGCAGCTTTTTGGAACGGTGTGGCGAAGAAATTACGTCGGTTTTGAAGCGGATTGTTACTGGAAATGAGACTTGGGTTCATCATTTTGAACCTGAGTCTAAACAGGAGTCACTGCAATGGCACAAGAAGGGTACACCACCACCTAAGAAATTCAAGGTGTCAGAATCGGCTGGAAAGATAATGGCTACGATATTCTGGGATTGTCAAGGTGTATTAATGATTGACTACAAAAGCAAGGGCATCACTAAAACAGAAACGTACTACGCAACATTAGTGGAGCAATTGCGGCAATGTATTAAAGAAAAAAGGTGAGGAAAGTTAACCAAGGGTGTGCTGTTGCTTCATGATAATTCTCCAGTTCACAAGAGCTGTATTGCGACAGCTGCCCTGGGCAAATGTGGCTTCTAAGAATTAGACCCTCCACCCTACAGCCCGGTCCTGGCCCCCAGTGATTATATTTATTCCCAAATTTGAAGACAGAGTTGCGGGGAAAGAAATTTCACACCGATGATGAAGTAAAGGACGCAAAATTGGCTCATTTCGACATCTAAAACAAAAAATATTATTTTGTAGGTTTAGAAAAGTTACTTTCTCGATCGAACAAATGTATTAACCTTAAGAGGGACTATATCGAAAAATAAAAATAGTAACGTCTTTGTATTCGATTAATAAGCCCGCCATTCCGCGAACTTTTGGACCTCCCCTCGTATGTATGTTTGTTCGGGTGGAATCTAGCAACTCAATTTTGAAGCAGATATCGTCAACCGATTGATCTGAAATTTTGCATACTTACATAACTTTGATGACAATACATAATATGGTACCATGGGGCTGATCTGATGATGGTGGCCATAGGAACTCTATAATAGAAGAAGCAATCCGACCGAGTTTGGGCTCTTTAGAATCGTCTCAGTGAGCATTTGATGGATATTCAAAGAAAAGTACAGTCGGCTATAAACGCTTGTCGCTAAAATGTCATTTTTGACAGAAACTTATTTATTACGAAAAATTAAAGAGATGTTGTTGAATATGTGTATTCGATACTCACCAAATCGGTATCATCTTCAATAGTGATGTGCGACGCGTCCGCCGGCATCGGTATATCCTGTACTTCGGTGACCGCCACTATTTCTATATCCCCCTCAGTTTCACTCAACTTGTCAGCATCTTTATCTTCTGTATCAGGTTTAGGATCCGGTGATTTGGGTGGCGGCGGAGGAGGGGATCTAGTGGGGGAGTCGAGAGGAGGGGGTGGTGGGGACTTGGGAGGAGGGGGTGGTGGGGACTTGGGAGGAGGGGGAGATGCGGGGGGAGGCGGGGGAGGAGGCGGCGCGTCGTCCGGCAGCGGCGGGACTGATGGGAATTCAGCTACCTCTGTAAAGCAAAATTACTTGAGTGTTAGTTACATTAATGCATGTGGCACAACAGTAGAACCCGCTTAATATGATCACGTTTCAAAGAAAAAAAAGACAGAAAGGAAAGAAAAGAATCCCCAACAATCAGCTTCTTGCAGTTGTATGCTTTCATAACGAGTTCATAACGACCAAGGACTCATTTTAAAAATTCTTTCGATTTTTTTTATATAAATTCAATTTTACTTTACTTCAAAAATAAAAATAAATAAATAAATATCGGACAACCTCACACAAATCGATCTAGTCCCAAATTAAGCTCAAGAAGGCTTGTGTTATGGTTACTAGACGACGATATACGTACTTATATATATACTTAAATACATAGAACAACCATGACCCAAGCACAAATATTCGAGTTCATCTCAAAAATATTTGCCCCGGCCGGGATTCGAACCCGGGACCGCCGGCTCAGTAGGCCGGTGTCTACAAACCGAGCCAAACGCCTGTTATATGACTGCTAATTGATTTATTTTTTATTGAACTTCAATCGTTTTTATATTTACTATTTTTATAACTGATTGAACATGCTTATGATATAAGGATTTATACTCACTGAACGTTAATGTGCATACAATGAAAACTGACATGTAAAGTGGCTTTACAAATAAATTGATTATGGTTATTGTGATTATCAATCTTCATAACCACTCAATTGCTTCGAATTTTGAGTTGGACTCTATTTATATAATAAAATAAGAGCGGTGACAGGTAGCCGTAGTTACCAAAAGCAATCTAGTGTATAGTGACACCAACTTATTGAGTCATAAAATGTATAGGCGTAAATTTGTTGGGGTATTACCGTCTCCGCTGTCCAATTCCATCTCGGCCTGTCCGTCTATGGCGGCCTTGTCGGCAGACGGGAAGAAAGTCAGCTTCTTGCGTTTGTACGCTTTCATAGCATTCGGCGCCAACATCTGCAGCATGCTTATCTTGCTGTCCTGATCTGACAACGGGGGTAGACCGTACACGTGGGCTTCCTGCAATTAAAGTTATTGAGGTTCAAATATGCAATTTTTTTACATGTCGCCACTATTGGTTAGTCCTGCGGGGCTAGCATATCTTGCCGCGATTTCGCTTGTCGCTCGACTCGGCTTCACCTGTCTTGCTCGCACGCTATCAGGTAAGTGACAGGTAGTATTTGTCGCGCGACAAAGAGCTGCGTGTCACAGTTAAGAGGCGTTATTCCTTTTTTTAAAAATGTTTTTCATATTATTTATTTATTTATTTAAGAAGTTCAACAGCTTTTACATTAAATCACGAGTTTAATGATTATACATTATATATAGCCAATAACAGAACTCCCTAGATTATACAAATAAGAGTCTGAGTGAGGACACGAAACAAGCGTGCTTAAGGTCATTCGAGTCACCGAGTTACGGAAAAAATTTCAATAGATGGCGCCTGTGGTCGGCACCTAAAATTTACCCCGATTTTTCATGGAAAATTATAATTTTCTATAAAACCTGAACACCAATTTCGTTTCTAGATGTATACGCGGGAATCGGAACTAACGCTCTATTTTTTGATATCTAATTCATATGTTATAATTCAGTAGTTTCAAAATTCTCACCCTATTTTCATAAAAATCCGGAGACGCAGAGAAAAATTAAAATGAACAAAAAATGATTTTTAGACTTCATTGAGTGATAATAGTTCAAATAAAATTATTTGGAATCGATTTTAGTAAACTATATCCTCTGGGATATAAATATATACGAAATATTCACAAAATATATTTTGTCCTAACTTTATTATGGCGTTAATTTTAGCAATGTGTATGTATAAGATAACTAATAGGCAGCAAAATTGATAATGAAGCTGTCTATGTAACCTCAATTTTGCGTCTGTATCTCAATATTTTTTTATAGATAAATGTATTATGTTGAAGCTGGTTATATATAACTATATATCAACAAAAAAAATCTTTATACCATGTATATGCTCCAGAATGTATTTATTTTATATGTATACTTATTTAAATTAAAGATACACAAATAAAAAACAACAGTCATGACTCAGGAAAAAAATATTGAGTTCAAAATGCAAAAATAATTTGTCTTTGCTGGGATTAGAACCCAGAAGCACCAGAAGTTCTACTTTCTTGTAATATAACCGTGGCATCTCTCAAAGTTATTATAATACCACAGATAATAACATCGTGTAACCGTCATGTAGGTACTAGTTTAGTCGGTGGTGTCACTAGTATCTACGTACATAAACGAATTATTCCAATGTTGTTAGTTTACCTACCTTTTACCTACCGTGTACCATTGAAAACTTTTATATATTTTTGCCTAAAGTATTGTATTTCAAATCTCATAAGAAAATGTATACATCCACTTATAGTGGACACCCACAAACTTTATCAAGGTTTAGATAATAATAATATGGATAGTAAACAATCTCTTCGATGGTATAAAGTGCAAAATTTGCTTTGGTTTAAAAAGTAGTATATCAACCATTTGAGGATACCCAGCTACCCGTTAAAATTGGTAATGATATTGGTGGTCTTACGACGACGGTGATTATATCTACCTAAACGGCTATAGATATAATCAACACCGTCGTAAGACATACATACCTACAAACAGGTAGGTAAAAAAATATTGTATCTTTTCTTTCAATGTATATTTTATCACATTTTAAAATAGTATAGATGTAAAAAAAAACAAGAAAAAGACATCCAATGAATAAAAAAAATATTTGCAAAAAGATTTGGGACTGAGATTCGAACCCAGTACCGCTGACTTTGTTCGTGACACCTCTGCTTGGACTGCATGTGTGTTGTGTTGTCGTTATAATTATATTTATGGTTATAGACTAGAGTACAATCCTAATCGCCGTTATCTGTTCAGCTGCATCGTGTGTCGACAGACGTATTTATTATTCATAATTATCACGTAAATGGCATTTTACTTTGTCGGAACAGGAAAAGTAGTGACACCATTTTACCCGTTATTATCTACAGATGTTGTGAATAATAATTTTCCATCGTATTTTGTCGGGTAACTTTGTTTTATTATTTCCATCTCTACTTTTTCACCGAAGTTGATAGAGAAAACATGCTAAAATATTTTTTCCGACAAAATTGATTTAGATTGATTTATTTCATAATATAAAATGTCTGAATAAATTACGCTAAGACAATTTACATGCATATAAATGCACTATGAAACTATGATTGTTGAAAAAAATAATTAGATATAATAATGGGTTATCCACCTAGTTATACTTACTATTTGTTATACGATATAACAAAATGGACAAAAAAAGTCCAAATAATACTGATAGGTTTGGAAAATTATTATTATCTAAATCTGCACTTTGCTATTGACCGAAAAAGTGTGTGCATACAGTCCCACTCCAGTTCTAATCAATATAAGAAAACGGGGACGACACTACAGTATTGCCACTTTTTAATTTCTACTCTTTTTGGTCGGACTGTAATTTGGTGAAAATTGTGGTGAAAATACTTACGCAGTAACAGCTCGTTGTTCGATGACTTACCGCTCATTCACACCATCACAATCCAGCTCCGAACGACGATCTAGCACGACAAGTCAGTTTCTCGATAAGTATATGTAATTTTGTATCGTCATTCGATCGACTAATACTGATTGTAATTAGTATGAATCGACGAACTATGAACTCAGATTAGTAACAATATCTTACTACTCCTCTGGTATTTGCTTCAAAATTAAAGAGTAACTGTTTACCTACATATTACTGTATAATATATTGGCAAATTAGTGAATCCCGAGTGTGGCCCTTGAAAGTTTAGATATTTATTGAAAATAAAATATATATTGCTTGAAGATAGTTTATGTTGGACGGTTTAGATTATATTTATTTCTTATACACATAAATACATCAAAAAAAGCTTGGCATATAGCGATTGGACTAATGACTATTAAAATACCGAGCTAAAACATTTTGTAGGGAATTTGTAAACGTAGAGAACGTGTAAACAAAAAAAAAACAAGTACTTTGTGTTCGCATTATTACTAAGTAACAAACAACCAAATATACAAATCACAATTTACTTTTGATGCTTAGGCAACTTGGTTTGAGGGTTTTGAGACTCTCTTACGGATTTTTTTTCATATAATCGTACGTACTCGCCAAGAGCCAAGACCGACCGGTGCATAATAAAAATTACTGTAACATATTATCAGTTGGAGCAAAGGGACATGGTGGTACCATGTACTTCACCCAGGTGGAGATCCCAGGAGAACACGGAGAAGTCTTCGTTAAAATTATCTGTCTACCTCTCTCTCAAGGAAACCGCATTTCAGCGAGGTCCACAGATTTTTCTCTAGTTTAACGTGATGTCGGTTTTTCGTCCACATTGTCACCTAACTATTATATATATAGGTACCTATAAATAAAAGCTGTAATGTCTACTAGCTCCAGTTTGAATGACAGCACTTTTATCTCACGAGCGCGGGTGAGCCATGTTTGTGTGAGTAATGTACATGCACATTGGCTCTGTGTGGGTGAGCCGGCACTGAACGCTCCCGAGCTCACCCACACAGAGCCACTGTGCATGTAAATATACTCACACAAACATGGCTCACCCGCGCTCGTGAGATAAAAGTACTGTAACCATTTCGAAAAACAAAAAATTACACATGGGCCTAACGCTACTGTCGATGGAAAATAGAGAGAAAATAATCCAAAGTAGTAAGCAAATTAAGTAATAGTAGGAAGTAGAACTTTGAGGAAGTGAGCCATCGGACAGCCATTTGGCGTGCTGTGCAGAAACCTCAGTTCGTGGCATTTGATTACTATTGTCAAACTTTAAGCAGGGGTGGTGATTTAAAGTTAAAAAGTAATTTGATTTAATTAATTTTTAAGGCGATTTAATTGATCTTAGGGAGGACAAACATGATGGCTTTTTCGATAAAACCCGCGACTGTATCGCAACCTATCCGTCAATTAATAGTTACATGATCGACTTTACATGAATTCACAGTTGCTGGTATATACGGCAATTATCTATCACCGATGTTGAGGATAATATACCTACTATGACCAAGTTGGTTCCGATAAAATTTCTAGAAATAAGTAAAAGTGTACCCGTCGAAGCTGAGCATAACAGTTGCTATGCAATTCGTCCAACCTCAGTCATACTTTTATGACCAGACATTTGGATAATATATTAGCGGCCTTGGTAATGAAAAAATCAGTTGCAGTGTTTAACTAATTTAATTGACATAAAAATTATTAAATGTATGCCAAAATTATTGAATTTCGGAAACATGGACCGTTTTTATACAAAATAGCAATATAACAATTGGAACACAATAAAACAAATAGCAATGTAACACAATAAAACAATTTTTGACGTGAAAAATCCGAACACTAATTCTTGTACTAAATACCTCAGTACTAAGTTTTAAAGTTTCTGGTAAATAAAATCATTTTTGTGACAAGCTTTTATAGCCACCTTTCTTTTTTTTGAACATCGACGATTTTGTAGAGCCCAAACTCTATACCTACTTGCGTTATCTATTAGAGTTAGTTACGGCCACCTTCCGGCTCCATAAACGGACCAGTCACATGGTACAATATTCTTGTATTGTCATCAAAGTAAAGTAGGTATGCAAAATTTCAACTCACGCGGTTGAAGATATTTGCTTCAAAATTGAGTTGCAAGATTCCATCCGAACGAACAGTTATATACATTTCAAGTGAAATAAAAGGTCGTAAAATTGATGGGTTTATTTTATAATGCTAGATTTAACAATATTTTATATAATATTCTACTTGACTCAAAAGTAGAAGATGGCTGTAATTTCTTAATGAAATGTTTAGAAGCGCTAAACTGAAAAAAATAATTGGATAAATAAATTACCCTCCTGTCCGAAATTTCCACCACTTATACCCAATGTACATCAGTAGTATACCTTTTCAACGCTCTGCCCAATACAAAATACCTTAGTATTATTAGACTGAAAATGTGAAAATAAACAAGTAAATTGTCTAAACGAGACACGTATATATTGTATTTGTGCAAATATTTATTACACATGTCTATTGGTATTTATTACCACAATACATAACGTATAAAATATCTAAAGTGAAACTGTCAATTATTTTTTAATATAATTATAAAATCAGTAAAGGATAAAAAAAAAGAGTTCGGTAGTGGATTACCAGCACACTATCGTTAGGAGTTTACAGGCACCTGTGTGATTAAAGGCTCTCATGCGCCAGACGAAGCGGCAGCATCCCGCCGATGCCGCCAAGTGGTAATAAAATAACTATATAGTCTGCCTAATGAAATACACTCAGTTTTGGCGGGAAATCTAAAAAAATCTGCGCATGGTAAGACTCCGTGTAGTAGGAAGATACCTAAGGAAATAAGTTAAATATATGTTGACGTGCACTCATAGTCAGCTCCCATTATTTGTGCCATTATGTACAGTACAGTCAACTACAAACCCATATGTTAACACTTTCTAACCATATACAAGGCGAAAAGTTAAATGTAGCGTAAATAAGACCTCGCTCGATAATACCATACATTAATGCATCACCAAAAAAAATACATAGGTACTTACTATGCCAAATTTCAATTCCATCGGAATTCTAGAATTAGAACAAGTACATAAAGTATCAAAATTATTTATAGAGGATCCACCTACTAAATTGTTTAAATCATAGACAATTGGTAATACCACAAGGAAATATCTGTCAACATTATTTGGCTAGCCAGACTAATACTTATTTATTCTTCTTGATCGGTAGACAAGTCACTCATAAAATTAGAGTGCGTGTTAGAAATTTACTAGTATACAAGTTCATTACTGCAAACCATCAAATACACCATTGACCCTAGTTAACTCGTTCCGACGCGTAGTTAACGTGTCACCTGGATGTACTACGGATACGGATGCAGATCTGGGGTTCACCGGGATGGACTACGAAGACGCGGACCTATGGGCGGATTACGAATACTGACGCAACCTGAAGTCTACATGTAGTAATTGTATTCACTCGAGACCCCTGATTCTACCGGCTAAGGCGCTACAAGTCCACCATAGCGGAGCGGATAAAATTAGCTACTGAGGCTACACGTCTTTGTGAACCAATAGAAGTTTCAATCTGAAAAATGTGATTGGTCCATGTTACACAGCTCACGCTCTAGTGGACAGGCAGCCTAAGCCCACTGGTATTAAACAGGAGCAGAAAATGTTGTATGGAAATTTTGTATGTTGACGAGTACATTAAAAACAAATAATAATAAAAAAGTATAAATGATGCTGCCTGTACTGTTACGTGGACACAAAATCTTGATTGAGTGAACTATCGTCAAGATTTTTACAGACATCCAAGGTCGTTTTATGATTATAAAAAACATTTTCAAAATAGCGATTGATCACCGCTCGGGCCACAAAATATTCAGAGAAAAAAATTGCTTACTAGGTTTTGCTCTGCCTGTGCTTCATTGAGCTTTAGAAATAATGACTCATTATGTTCCCCTATGCAAGTATAATAATCTGTACCACATTACAAAGTATACATAGTTAAGTTTATACAGAACTTAATTTCGACATCAGGTTTAAGTGTTTTGACATCTGTTATAGTTATAGTATATGTAATAATCGTCTGGTTAACACTTAGCGGTCAATCCCTGGCTATATATTTGGTACCTGGAGATATAGCTATGACTAGGTACGAAATCTCAAGAAACCACCTGCGGTGTCTATAGCGGAATTCCAATCTGGAGAGCCATCCGAGGAGCGACATCCGAGTCAGATAAAACTACGACGACTATTATTGGCAAAAAAAATAAGACACAAATTGCCTGACTAGCCCACGCAGAACCAGAAATGCTAAGTTACATACTGCAGATAGCCGGTCTCACTTGCGCAGGAATACAGAAAAACTTCTAGTTCACACACTACTTTATTTTTAGGGTTCCATAGTCAACTAGGAACTAGTGTGTTACACAATTGTTTTTTTTTTGTTTTTATTTTACCATCTTGTCGGCGTGATACATACTCATACCAAATTTCAGCTTCCTAGTACCAATGATCACAGAGCTAAACAGCGGACGGACAGACAGACAGAAAGACAGAAGGACAGAAAGACAGACAGAAAGACAGTAGGACAGAAATACAGTAGGACAGAAATACAGTAGGACAGAAAGAAAGACACACAGACAGACAGACGGACAGACAGACAGACAGACAGACGGACGGACGGACGGACGGACGGACGGACGGACGGACAGACGGACAGACGGACATGGCGAAACTATAAGGGTTCCTAGTTGACTACGGAACCCTAAAAAATGATGACCTAGGAGATGAGGTGTAGCGCAAGGAATTCCCTGCCGTTGCTCAACAGTACAGCGATTGTGAAAGACGTCCACATAAATCGCAGGGACCGAGAACAATTTCGTCTCGAGAATCGCTAAAACACTCCACCCTGTATGGCAATCACGGAAACTCAAAAGAGGAGAGTTAAATTGAAACTATTCTGGTCCGATATAAAAACCGTGGTAATGTACGGGCGTCAACCCTGTCAAACGCCGTCTACGCCACATTCTCGTCCAAATTAAATACCTATTTATGTATACTGCATGGCTAGCATAACTTTGACACGCGACTTTTTTTCGCGCGAGATATACTACTTGTCTCTATCTGTACAATACTATAAGATAGTGACGGATGATGCTATCTCGTGCGACATGAGTCGCATGTCAAAGTTATTCTAGACGTGCTGGCCCGACAAAAACCCCAACGTCACCCTATGGGAACGCTGCAAAGACGTTTCTACAAACCAGCAGATAAAACGCTGGAAAAAGAGATAGAATGGGCACACGCTGCAAAGGGTTACCTATTATAATCCCGAATTTTCATTTGCCCGAAAGCTATTTATTCCAAACCTACCTATTAATATTTCGAAATAATTATAAAACAAACCTAATCTAATCAAACGGGTTCTTTACAACGACGTTTATAAAGTCCTGGATATATTAATAGTTTTGGAATAAATAGCTTTCGGTCAAATGAAAATTCGGGCATATGAAATTTCGGGCAAATGTAAATTTGGGATTATGATAGGTTACCGCTGCAAAGAGACCAAGAACATATTCCAAGGCAAATGGTGGTGGATGATCACTGTACAAACGAAAAATAGGAGTAGCGGTATAAAGCGCGAAACTGATGACCATTCCGGGATGGTGATGTGCCTGATGTAAATGTCCTCTATCCCATCTAGGGTACACATCACCTCAAGTCAATATATATACCTTAAGGTACCGCCAGGGATAACATTATTCCTATGATACCGTGACAAATCATTACACAATTTTTCATTGGAAACAGCGATCCCTAAGGGCCAAAACACAATTACAAGACACGACATCGCATCGTCGTACGACGCGACAACGTGCCACGATGTAACGTCGTCAAATTGCAAAATGAATTTTAAATTTGCATCTTGTGACGTGAAGATAAATTTCATTTTGGATTTATGCATTTCCACGACACGATGTCGCATCTAGGCACGGTGTCGCGTCGTACGACGATGCGATGTCGTGTCTTGTCATTGTGTTTTGGCCCTGTTATGAGATCAATATGCAAAATTTAAGTAACTTACTTCCAGAGTCACTTACGCAATTTACTAAGGGCAATTTTTATGTAGGTACCTAAACAGTTTTTCAAGCACATAGTACAACTAAGCTAACTAAATGTAAAACATCGTAATTATGTTTGTTGAATATTACGCACACATGCTGTTTGCATAAAGCATTATACTTGTGTATTTTTTAAAGCAATATAATTATAACAAAGAATTTTCAACACAAATGGTTCAAATTAAAGAAAAGCCTTAGATGTCATAATTGTTAACATACAGTATACTACAACCAACAACAAATATTTAACCACTGCTAACGAAAAACTAAGCAACATTCGTGTTCCTTGCGTTTCTCGATTCAATCTACTGAGACGTAAACATTGTGTCTCTCCTTGGTGTGAAATGTTATATACTCGCAAGCACCTAACAAAAATATATTATTTATCATTCTATATCATTATACCTAGAGATGTGCCTTTTCCGAAATTTTCCGGAAACTTTCAAAATTTTGTATGGGAAACGGCACATCTGTAATTATACCAACCAATACCAAAAATGTAAGTAAGTGCTTTGTTATAAAATTTTTTTTAAATCTTGCGGCCCCTATGCATGTTCCCTTTTTCATTCATCTGACTTTTTTTTAATAGGGGCAGGGCGTTAAATTTTCATCTTTTCATACCATCAATATTTGATGCTAAATTGTTCTCATACATTTGTGATATTTTATCTGATATTCTTGTATTATGGTGACACTCGTAGTAAGCCGAAAAAACTCTATATATTTTTTCATAAAGCAAGCCTGAAACAATGAAAATGTTTTATGAGCAAAATTGCGACACAGCAGTTATGAAAATTTGTTGTTATATTCCGCCAAGCTAGGTTTTTTACGGAAATTACTAGTATTTAATTTATACCTACGCCTAGTGCCGGAAACGCAAATTACCGCATACCTATGCAAATTTTCAACAGCAAAGTACCAGGCAAGACGAGTTATTACTAAAATTAATACACAAAACTTATTTCTTTTCTAAACCAGAAATATATTTATAAAAAACGATTTAAATATCCTTAGAACTGGAACCAACAATGTCTTGCCATCTCTGCCATAATTTTTAGGTGGATTATAAAAATCCACATACGTACATAGAATCACAATTCATAATGACATCCCTGAAGAATTGTCACTATCAGAAAAAAATAAGCCAACACTTAACACGTTCACAGTCCCCATACAAAATGTTTCAAGTCCAAGCAAATTACTTCCATCACACGTCCGTGCTCCACGTTTAAGTCACTATGAAACGACCAGGTACGCACTCGGATTTAGCCGTTAGGAGTAGCGGAACAGCCGGGGAATAGAACCCGGGGCTCGTCGGTGTCGGGGCCAATTGTGGTGTTTCCACAGTAAAAAATATGTAACAAAAATATGTTTATAAAAAATTACAATACCTACTAGTTTGACATAACACAACAAAATAAATTCACATTATGATTGTCAGGCAAAAGAATATAACAAAATAGAACAATCTAAATCAAAATACAATTAGTGATTTGAGTGCGTGCCTGGTCGGCTATAGTGACCCATGTACAGTCGCCATCAGATATATCGAAGCATATATAAGGCGATCATAAATATCTGAACACGACTCTTATTGACTGGGCGTTACAGTACATGGTCAGATATTTATGAAGGGCTTATATGCTGCGATATATCTGATGGCGACTGTACGGGGCCCGGACTTGTGGAGATAGTTCGTCGTGATCCATGTATGGGGCATGGACTGTGAACTTGTTAACATAAGCAATAAGGAACTTCTAAGTGGACAGTAAATTTATCATAATCCCGAGCCCGGAATAGAATGCCTATTTACCTAAACTATGCGGGAGGGCGTAGTTAAGAGTGGTTATAGTTGTAATCACCAAATCCTCTCATCCTTTAGATCGAAATTGGTTTTCCCTGATACATTCCAACACTTCATACACATACAATTATGGTGAACAAATTCATGAATAGAAAAGTATACGTAAACGTACTATTTCAAAGTATAGACTTGCATTTATATACGTAAATTCAAAACTATTAAGCCTTCCTGAAGCCAATAAAACAAACTATTATTATTGGTGGTTGTAATCAGTTAATTATGCACTCTAGCAAAGTTTAGGAAATAAGCACTATATTTTAAAGTTTGATACCAAAACGAATAAATCAAAGTATACAACGAATATTTATTTAGCTACATCGCCTTAAAAACGGCGTTTATATTCCACTCAATCCTTTTAAAAGGTTTGAGAATGAATATCGCGTATCGGGCAACTTTATGCGAATTCGAAATATGATTGCTTGCGTTTCGGGCATCTGAAGGTTAGCTGCAATAAAGCAGTGTAAGTAGCTATTTATCGGGTCACTTGGAAGACAAATACCTACTCGTTGGGTATTTACAACGACGTATATTATGCGAATATTATCAACGTATCTTGATAATCATATAACCACTAACATCGCGTATAACATATTTCATTACACCAAGAAATGTAATTACAAAAACACGTACCTACTTAAACTTGGACGCATTATTCCGTATAAAATTTCAACGTAACTTTGCCACGATATCCTTCCGTAAATTATACTGGCATTAACAGTTACATGTGTGTAACAAAACAAATATAAAGTGCATGAACTTGTACACTAACTCTTCGTTAATTGATATTTGATGATAAAAAGCATCAGATTCGTGGATGTTCAGGTATCCCTGTGCGAAAAATGGATGTGGCTACAATGGCACATTGCACATTTAAAGATAAACCTTCAAATAGATATGCAATTGATTATACCTTTAGTAAAATATTCTAAATAGGTATATAGTCATTTCAAATACTTGTAAATGACTTCTTCATTGTCTTTTTCACAAAACAAATCTGAAACAAAGCAAATGTATTAAATTTTTCTTAATCTTATCGACATGAATTTTATTATAGTCCAGTCACCTGGAAATGAAGTTAATTCATAATTAACAGTAATTATAATGGGTCTATGGATATATTTCTTATTTACCTTAATTATAGAAAAATCTCGATAGACCCGTTGTACCTAATTAGTGTTAATCATGTGTTAAACCGCGAGAGTATCAAGTATTATGGCACTAAATATAGCTCTGACGGAAAGTTAAACTGGTTTGAGGTACAAATTTAACTTTGCCGATGGAAAACTGTTGTCTTCATACATCGGCATAGCTCGCGGTAAGTTTATTAACAGTAAATAGGTTATAATCATAAAAATATTTATTTAGTGTAATGTAACTAAAATTTTGCTTATTGCCACATTTCATTATTCCAGGTCAACGGAAAGTACCCTATAAGTTTTGAGTCCCTTGCCAGCGTCAACAAATACAGCATAAAAGCTCGTATGTTTGCTTGGAGTTGACTTTTCATGGCTCCAAGGGGTAGCATACCTATTTTTTGTAAGTAGGTAGGTAGTATTTGATATTAATTTCAGCTTGATACCTCCTCGCGTTCACGAGAAGAAGGGCTTGACAGACAAACCGACAAACGGACAACGAAGTGATTCTACAAGGGTTCCCGTTTTAGCCGATATCATGTTTTTGGCTGTACCTGTACCAGGGAACGAAATAATGGACCTTGTTTGTGGTGCCGCTGGGGAGCATACTCTGCAGCGGCGCCACTGAGAACTCATGGATAGAAATGATAATATGTTGGTATATTAATTATTAACGGACGCGGTCGTAATTACTTTTCTTTCTTACACCAAAAAGCACCATTATAAACTCTGCGTAGGGTCGACATTATTTTCTTACGTTCATAACACTGGCGTTAATAGTAGTATTACTTGTACCAAGCAAGCACATTTGAAGTTAGCACGTTTGTTCAAGTTAACACCTTCCTGATACTTGTGACAGCACAGTAAACCTGAAAATGTATATCAGTTGGTTAACTGTACTCAGCGTGCAAAGTTGAATTCCCATTCTACTACTGAAGTCTAAGATATGTATATATATATATATAGAAGGTCATGTGTGCAGAAGGAAAAAAAAAACTTTTTTGTTTGACCAGTTTGTGTAAAAGCATCCTTTATTTATGGTAGACATTATTGTAAAAAAACACTATCCATTCCATACATCCCATTCAACTACATATGTACAATAAAGACAACTTGACTTTGACTATGGATAGTTTTGGCTTTATTATGCAAAAATTACTTCTGTGGAATATTTTATCCTGTTTCCTCTCTGTGTACATCAGTGACTTTCACCTACTTTCAACGTCAGTTACCAAAAATTTGCCATTACCAGTTAAATAAATTAGTACCACTAAAAATCTGCAATATGGTTTGGGTTGTAAAACTACTTGTGGGGCTATATATTTAACTAGCTGTGCCCCGCGGTGTTACCCGCTCATCCCACGGGAACACTAAATTTATTCGGGATGAAAAGTATCCTATGTCCTTCCCCGGGACTTAAACTATCTATATACCAAATTTCATCTAAATCGGTTCAGCGGTTTTAGCGTGAAGAGGTAACAGACAGACAGACAGACAGACAGACAGACAGACACACTTTCGCATTTATAATATTAGTATGGATTCAGCAATTTTAAAATATACTAATATTTTTACTATTTATAATTATGACGCCTCTCTATAAAATGGTAAGTACACCGTGTTTCAAACGTTTTCAAAAACGTGATAATCGCCAATTTGAAGTCCAAAATAGATGCCGTTTTTAAAGCCATGGGTGCCAGCCCGACTCACAACGCGAATGTCATTACAGCACTAGAATGTAGATTCGTAGAACCTAACTTACTAAGTATATATCTTGCCTATGTTGTTTCCACTTGCAAACAAGTGAAATAATAATTAGTAGTTTACGTGACTGTACGTAATGAAGGGTATTAAACACGAGTGTGGGTATATGAAACGAGCCGAAGGCAAGTTAATGCCTAATTATGTACAGTTACATACACTACTTTATCTAGCCACATAAATCATAAGCCTCCATGATACATTCAGGAGTCGCACATTATGACAAATATTACCCGGTAATGGCGGTAATGAAGTTTTCTGGCAGCTATAATTTTTTTTTTAAATTCAGAGACAAACTAGAGTCGCCCCAACTATCATATCGTTCGATACTCACTATCATATCGTTCGATACTTACGTGCGAGATTTGTCAAATTTGATTGCAAATTGACAATTCATTTCGAACTAAACGTCGACTGATATTAGAATAGGGGTCAAAACAAATTTCTTTCTTTTTCAGAGATATTCAATATTTGAATAAATTATATTATCGAAATCGATGTCATTATTTAGCAATAATAACATTTTTACAGATAATAAATTTGTTCTAACAAAACAGTTTATTTTTATGGTGGTCATAATGTGCGGTTCTTGAACGCATCATGAAGGGGTTTATGATATTTGGATAGATAAATTGGTTTTTAATCCGTAATATTGATATTGAAATATGATGACGATCGATGATAACGATGCCCTCCTTGTCGTATCCGTCAGGTGACGTCCGGTGAACTGTTTACCTATGTGTGCGCGTATAAGGATTTTTGTATAAACATATTATATAATCACACTAATATTATAAAAGCGAAAGTTTGTGTGTTTTTAGCGTTCGTCTTTTACTTCTTCAAGCTTCCTCAAACCGCTGGACCGATTTTGATACATTTTCGTATGAAGGCAGCTGACACTCTAGATTACCACATACTTAGGCTACTTTTTATCCCGAAAAACATGTGTTTTCTTGGGTTGAGCGGGTTACACCGCGTGGGGCAGCTAGTCATCAATAAACCAGAAACAAATGTGCGATATCCTCCCACAAATATTTTGTCCTTGCAGGGTTCGAACCCTTGATCGCTAGCTACAATATGTCAACATGGTACCATCACAATGACTGAAGTAAGCGGTCGTAATACTATTTGTTACTTACTAGTAAAAATTCTTCGTTATATCAACAAAAGACATGTTGTTGGACCGTATACCTACACACATATAATTTGGGTCAATATTCCTTTGACATCACCTGAAAGTAATGACAATCGATGTAGAACAGCATGGACTTTGTTTCCTCGACATGTATTGTGTCCGTTCATGGTCATGTTACTGACATTGTTAGTAAAGCCATCCTGAAAATTGGTACCAAATCAAATGATATTGTTCATATTAGTAATTATTGTTCATATTAGTAATTTTACATGCAGAACATAAGATGTTGTTTAACAGTATAAAGCCTAACAATAAAGAGCTTGCCAATTTAGCGTGTAAAGTTAAAATCCTGTTCCACTGATCCCTTAGAGATCTTCACTTCAAAGTGTTAACTAATTTCATTCATTTATCACCACCTAAAAGAATGACCAAATCCGTCATTCGGGGCACTTCTTGTTGGCTTAGCCTGCTAGACCCTTTGGTATGACTAATATGACTATGTGTATGTATCACAACGACAAAACGGTAAAATAAATATAAAAAAAAAACTTTTTTCGGGTACCTCTAGTAATAGTTGTCTCCAAATATTATTTTTTGATCAAGTCAGCAGTTTTGTAAATATTTGCTCCGAAAATTAAAAAAAAATATGGAAAAAATCATGAAAATGAGGCCTTTATAACTTACTACTTTCAATGAAAACTACTCATTACTTTCAATGAAAACTATATTGAATAAAATCGGTTGAGCCGTTTTTGAGTTATCGCAAACTTTCATAACTTTCTTTAAAATGACGTAAGTGCCGGGCGGTGTCTTTATACTTCGAACGTTAGGCATACATATTAGTTAAGTGCCATAATATATTAAAACATTCCGCTCAATCTGGTGCGTATAATCAATAACGTCCAGAAGGTAATAAGTTATTACAGTTACTTTGGCGTTTACGACCTTTTTATAGAGCTTGAAATCTTTCTCTTAATTTAAACCTTGTGAAGGATTGGCAACTACGGAACCCTACACTGAGCGTGGCCCGACATGATCTTGGTCGGTTTTTATTTTATAATGTCAGAGAAAACACCTAGTTAAAAAAATATATTTTTGTCAAAACAGTTTGTATTTTTTCATAGTTTACTAACTCAGAACTACTTACGTATTTAATATATGAACCAATATGGATTCTGTTTGTTCGGGAGTAACGCATCAAATTTTAATGAAGACCTGATGACAAGATCCACCTGGAATCGAACTAACACTTCAAATAATAAAACTAATATCGATGTGCCTATCATGATTTCAAATAATATTATAGGCAAAAAAAATATACAATAAAAAACCGACTTCAAAATACTGAACAGTGAACAGCCAAAAATAACCAGTTTATGTAGGTAGAAATTACATTTGAATCACCTTTTGAAATTAGATAGATAGATTGATAGAAATTGGTGCCAAACTATTATTGTTACTATGAAAAAAGAAAAGATGCCACTCGTGAAGCCTTTAATTATTACTATTTTGGCATATTCGAGTAAGTTGAATAACTAAACAGAGACTTCAAAAAATAAGGTGATTGAAAGGTTATTTTTAGCTGTTTATTTTGAAGTCGGTTATTTTTTTGCTTTACAATGTTTTTCATAAAATATATTTGGCAGGTTGATCGAGGAGGATTGTTTGCATACATTTCATCCCTTAACCGTTAAGGAGTTATACCTTCATCAGCTAGTAATGTCTTTAAAATTTGAGTCCTGCCATCGATTTCCACACTGTCTTCATCATCAGGTTTCTCTTCACCAAATGTTGATTTTCGAGTGTAAATGCTTGAATTTTTGTAATACTAATAAATACCGAAATCGCCCCAACTTGGAAATGCCTACTCAATAACGAAAAAGTAAAATTTCTAAATCGACTTATAAATGAATTCTGAGGTAGCAAACATTAAAAAAACGATTACTGTCTACAATCTGTTTAGCCGCATTAACAGAACGTGTGAATTCGAAAAAGAGTTCGATTAGCGAAAAAGCCTTTAAATACATACCTACTCAACCATTTATTTTCCTCCTACAGGTAAAATATCGTAAATATACCTCCAGGAATTTCATATTGGTAACATAAAAACTCATTTACACTGTCACTGTATAGTACACTGCCAACAAGTAGGTAAGCCACTTCTTTATCACAAGGTAATCCTGAAACAATACAAAATTATTTAACGAATATTAAATTAAATTCACATTTATAGAGTACCGTAATCCTAACAAGAAAACTTATAGTTTCAGCGTCTGCGGCTGCTAAAAAGTACAAGAAAGATGTACATATTTGTGTATAGGTACCTTGTGTTTATCTTAATCAAGACAATAGTGTTAAAACGTAATCACAAAAAATGTTTCGTGGAATATTTTTTCTTGTTTTCCTGTGTGTGTTGTATTGTGGGAGAGGCTCTTCAGAACCATTAGGAGGATACTTTTCTTGAATTACGTAATCCGTTTGAAAAAGATTTAACTTCAGTGGTAATTTATGTTAGCGTCAAAGGCCGTTCGTTTAAAAATCTGAAAAAAGCATGATGGTACAATTAGAATAAAACTATAGTTGATAAGTTAGCTTTATTGGTTGACTTAATTTAGGAGTAATGGTCGGCCCGTACCTACTTGGAAACATTTCCATAAAGTGAGCAAAATGCTTGGTAAATATTTCCTATTACTATTGATAATGGCTGTGGAACTTTACATTTGTGCTGAGCTGTTATTTTTGTAATGTCATGTCATTTGTCAATATCAAACTGTTGGGACTAACGTTAGTGCCAAACCATTCTCATTATGAAACATGTCAGTGTCAAACCGTTGAAATTTTGTCATTGAAAAGGTGTCATACTTTCTAGCGGTGACATGGTATCGTACGGAATCCAAACTTATATCAAAAAAATGTACAAGAAATGTACGAAATTGTACTCTCGTTAAAAAATATGTACTACACGTACTTACGAGAAAACAGTATGAGTACCAAGTATGACACTTGACAAGTGTACTACTCTGGCACTAAAGAATACATTGTGAGCTTTTTTTTTGGTGTAATTGTTTTACAAATTCGTGATGGTACTGATGGTACACCCGCCATTCTGACTCTCACTACAATTGTTAATCCTATTGTTGAGTCGCATAATTCAACGTCTTTTGTCCGAATAACATAATATGGCACAAACTTTTTGAAGATGATAAACGAGTAAGTATGCCATTCAACAGTTATGCTAAACATTCTCGGCAAAAAAAATTTAGGACAAAAAACGTTATGCAATACGACAGTCAGCCAAATTTATAATATATGACACCACCTCTCATCTAAATATATAATCTACCAAACAAAAACAAGAATCATCAAAACTGATTCATTAATTGTCGGAATGATCGCGTAACATACCTAATATAAAAAACATGCACTCGAATACAAAAAGAAATTAGGAATGCATAATTTAACTTACACTTAATATCTTTCAAGTCATGTTAATGGCATTAGTAACAGAATGTTCATTGAAATAATTATTGAAGTACCCGATACTACTGTACTTTGTTGCTTCGTTCCAAATAAATTTAAATTTGGTCGGCATGTAGGTACTTGGTTCTACTTTTACATCAATATTATGCTGGTCCATGTTACCGATGTTCATATAATAAGCTATATTGCCAATATTATGCCAACACGTAAGTAGGCACAATATTCTATCCATGAAAGCACCCCTGAAACAATCCATAATTATTGATATTTTTTCACTTCTGCTCAAAAAGTACGTTATTTTACCTTCGTAGGACTGAATGAAGGGCATTTAAACCTTAGATTCCAGTAGTACAGTGGCGGATTTAGGGGGAAGGAGGTGTTCGCGGGCGGCTGCTGGGTGACAGGGCGGTACTGACTTCTGGGCGGCGCTTCTTTAACCAGGTCGAATGCCTCGCCCAGGGCGCCATGTATTGGTAAGGTATTTATGCCAAATGGCATTCTCTACCAGCCAACCATAGGGCCAATCAGGGATACTAGAAGTGGGTGCAAATCAGAAATCTGATGGTTCAGCGAGCATCTAGGGTACAAGTAAATACAAAAATACATACCTACATTTAAACACTATAAATATATATATACAAATATAAAGGTGTTTTTTAAGGACTTTATTTTTTCCCGCAGTCGAATGAAAAGTTTAATGCGTGACTGAAAGCAGTAGTGACACTCACATTAAATTTTTCCACACTCGTTTTGCTCGCTCGTCCAAACACTTCGTGCCACTATGGCTTGTTTGTCAAGCAAATTATCCTAAACCTAAATCGCGGAGAAGGAATCTCCCAAAGTTGGTGATATGTATTTAGCGGTGTATGGCTCAGTTTCATTGGTCGATAACTCGGTCGACATACGGCATGCAGTCCCTCCCCGCTTACGGTATAACGACCAGTGAAAACTCATAATGGTATGCGTTACGGAAATCTACCGCACCCCGCATGCGGGCCCCATCGACCAATGAAACTGAGCCAGTATGGCGAACGTACCGAATGCCCACCACAAAAGACGGGTCAGCGACCAGCGCTTAGCTAGTCTAAAAATATTTGTGTCGGCGATTTAAAGGAGCGGGAAAAAAGTGCTTCACGGGTTAAATAGAAAAGTCTTGACTTACAGCTTACAGTAAAGATATCATTTTCAATGGCATATTGTGTAAGCATAACTCTCTCTATTCATTTATCTCATGCGGAATACTTTTGGCATGTTTGTCAAAAATGGTATAATTATGATCATTGATATATTTTTTGCGTATTTACAGAAAAATAACAGACGGACATGCAGACTTAATTACTTTCATATTTATAATATTAGAATCGATGTGGAATGATTTAATGGCTATTATAAAAATATACAACGAATAAACTTACAAGTATTTGGCCTTCAATCAAAAAGTCAAAAGATGTAGTAAAAAGTAACTACATTGTTTGGTTGTGGTGCCATTTTGTTTGAGAAGATACTATTTTAGTTTAAAGCACCCGATGTCGACGGTTGGTTGAAATCTGAAACACAATTTATTTATTACGTGAATAGCACATCTATAAATCTAAAATTATAATAATGCCAAGAACAAGACTATTGGGGCGTGTCAGGAGTAGGTCTATCAGTCGTATTAGAATATACAATTTCACCCAAGTTGTCGTCGTCTTCATGTGCCTGATAAATACGCGCTGTAAGCCCGTTGGATTCTATTCGGGCCTCTGAAGTACATGCCAGTATACAGAGATAGCACTATTAGAAAGAGACATCAATGGAGCAGAATGTTCTCGAGCTTAGAACACAAAGTCCGACTCACTATTAGTGAGGATTGAACAGCCCTGATACCATTAATGTCATATCCATACTAATATTATAAATGCGAAAGTGTGTCTGTCTGTCTGTCTGTCTGTCTGTCTGTTACCTCTTCACGCTAAAACCGCTGAACCGATTTAGATGAAATTTGGTATATAGATAGTTTAAGTCCCGGGGAAGGACATAGGATACTTTTCATCCCGAATAAATTTAGTGTTCCCGTGGGATGAGCGGGTAACACCGCGGGGCACAGCTAGTCTTAAATAGATGCTTGTCCCTAGCAGTCAGTTAAGTTTTAACTACGATACTACAGTGCAAACAAAGTGATAAATCGGAGCTTAGGATTTTTTAGTAATTAGCATCTAACATTTAAATGTATTATTTGTGTAAATTGTAACTTTATAATTTAGCAATATTTTTTGTTTTAATTAGTGTTTTTTTTTTATATAACATATTTTTTTATATAATATTCTTATGAAAATGGAAAGCTGGCTTACTACCTTCTTTGGACAAGTCGACACATTTTTGGTTCTTGTTCACGTTTCTTAATATAATTTCAGGCAGTATACAATTCTTATAGAAAGTTATTAGCTTTGGTATCATTTCATCTATAAATGATTGGTCCGGTATTACTTCGACCACAGTAAGTGGGCGTTGGTCGCTGATGAAGCAGATGAAATAACATTTGGCCATTCCTGTAACTTTCAATTGCCCCTGAACCTAAAAGAACATAAATATAATCATCATTTTGGTTTACCGTTATTTATACTTGATCTAGTCTAGCGCATTACATGTGTTAAAAACAGGCCTCAGACTTTCGTTCGCGCGGTAGGACTAATGGAGAACTATGGAGCAATTATTAACATTAAAATAAAATGCGATGCGCTCTTCCAAGTCCGATTTCCGCCAAATGTCGACTCGACTATAAATAAATTAACAATGAACACTTAACTTTCTACAAAAAGTGGTTAAGAAACCACTTTCCTTAAAGCCAATGAAGATTTCGGTCTATAGTGTATGTGAGGTTTGGCACCGACTTCAAAGGGTAAGTCAAATGTAATCTGTACTTGAACGGGTTATTTTTGGCTTTTTAGTTTTATGAAGTCGGTTCTTTTTTTTGTTAAATTTTTTTTTTGCTTTTTAGTGATTCATATAAAATACTTATGGCGGGGTGATCAGGGAGGTCTTGAAGGCATGCATCTCGTTTGAATTATCTCCTAACTCCTACCCGTTAAGGAGTTGTACCTTCCTTCATCAGCTCATCAATGGAAGATGATGACTACCATATGCAAATACTTAAATAGCTTTAGAAAATATATGAAAAATATTATGAGTGCCTATAAAATTTCAGGAATTCCTTCGATTCCTCATGGATCTCGTCATCCGATCTTCACCAAAATTTTATGGGACCAATCTTAAGATGTCTATTCATGAATATAAAAAGAATTTTCAAAATCGACTCATAAATGACGGAGTTCTGAGGTAACAAACATAAAAAAAAAAACATACAACCGAACTGAGAACAACCTCCTTTTTTGAAGTCGGTTAAAAACAAAATACAATGTAAAATAATGTTGTCCGGCTAAATTCCTATAATCGGCCTATGTGCCGCGTTATCCTAATAGATTAAAAAAATAGTATTTGGTGGCATCTCCATCGTCGTCAATCGGTACCTAGGCGGGCGGCGCGTTGGGACGGAAGGAGTAATCATCGGGAAACTTCCTGCATCCGTAATAAATACAATCAAGCTTTTCAATAATTACGTTAAGTCATTTCAGAACTCTGAATTACGTTTATCTGGCAAAGAATAATACAATTTTCATTCATCAACGACTCTTCATTGATGAATGAAAATTGTATTATTCTTAGAGAACCTCTATATCTTACAATAGAACATGATGTAACTTAGAACATGGCTTAGAATCATTAAACCAATCTCGAATATCCCAAGTCGATAAGCGGAGGCTCGGGACATTATAAAAGCTTTATACAAATAAAATGCACACATATCCCCGGTGTCTTAGCTTCACTTCGAGTTATGAATTTTGAAGTGAACTTTATTTGGATACAATAAAAGCTGAGATCGCTTGATTTGAGTTTTCGGTTGATTTGTTAAAGTGGAGTTGTGATAACATAAAAAGTATTTCACAGTAATATTAGAAAAGCGAAAGTCTGTGTATGTTTGTTACTTCTTCACGCTAAAACTGCTGTACGGATATGCATGAGGGAAATGCAGATTTCAGATTATACCCTAACATAACAAATAGCCTACTTTTAATCCTGAAAAAAAAAAGCATTGTTCCCGTAGGATGATGTATATTATATAGGCACGCGAGCGAAGCCGCGGGTTAATGCTAGTTAAAATACATTACTTAAAAGTAATATTATAATTTAAACTAACGTTCAGTTTCTTTTTAAATCTGAAAAAAAACTATATTTTTTCTGATCAGATTGATTTGGAAGCCTTTTAAATATTTGCATGTTCAAACATATATAAAGTGTAAATTTGATGCTCAAATTAAAAAAATTCATGTTAGGTACATAGCTCGGCGTGAAAAAGGATTGCCAACCTCGTATCCCTAGCCTACCTCTACTCGGCCGGCAATCCCCATTTTCCTGACCTATGTAGTTATCAAGTATTATGCAAGTGCATAGAGATGAGAATTCATATCATCAATAAGTAAAATAAGTGAGTATTTAAATTATTAAAAACATTTGAGTATTGACAATTTGATGCTATAGCTATTTGTATTATCCTAATTGTTAAGTGTGACAGGTTTTGCAAATGCTGCCAGTCTCGTTTAACTCGCTATGAAATGTCAAAAAGGTATCTAAGAATAATTATGTAGAATATGACGACGATTATGATGATGATGATGTTTGATGACTGGCTTTAAATTGTACAATATAGGTACTGCAGTTATATGAATAAAAATATTTACGGCTAAAATGGGTAATTGCTTTTCAATACAGATTTTCGTACGTTGACTCGACGATGACGCCAAAGCACACGGTTTGGACGTCATTTGAATAGGGCGTTTTCAGTAAATAACCTATGATATTAAGAACAGATCTTCGTATATCTTATTTTCAGACTTTATACCGTACCCATACATGTCAGATCAAAATGTTACGCCCAAAAACTACGAAGCATAATAACTGGATTTCGTTGTACTTACTCTTTAAATATTTGTTAATTATAAAGTGTTTTTTTCATAATTCCTGGTTCATAATACCTATGCATTATTCAATTTCATTACATAGAATTTAAATCACCCTTTTACTAAGGTAGTCAGGTACATGTAATGATTGTAACTTACGATTTTCCAATACCATGAAATCTTTTAATTCCCGCTGCGACTTTCCTTCGAGAACTTCTTGGCCCCGAATATTCATGACGTTTGTACGTCGTCGCACGTTGTTGCTTATGCGGTTTTGTCATCGTGTCTGCATTTGTCTTCTTCCCTTCACGGTGGAAAAAATTAAATCACTAATAAAAAAATCTACTTTTCTGGATTCAGTAAAGTTTATAAACACGTTCGTTGGAGCAAAATTGTATTCAAAGTTAGTCAAACTTTGGCCCCCGAAAAAATCCGCAAAACAATACCTACTCTGAAAAAACCGGCCAAGTGCGAGTCGGACTCGCGCACCGAGGGTTCCGTACAAACACTTTCCATCCCTAAGTGGTTAAGTTAAGTTTGCACCTGGTATGTATAGCGCCCCATATAAATTAGGTGCAAAGTTAGGTATTAAAAAAAAAATTTATGGTTTTCGTAATTATTCCTTTATCTATGCTATAAGACGTTGCTTCGTACCAAATTTCAAGATTCTGAGTTCACGGGAAGCACCCTGTAGGTTTTGATTCCCTTGCAAGTGTCGAAAATTTGCAAATTAGGTGCAAAGTTAGGTATTAAAAAAAAAAATTATGGTTTTCGTAATTATTCCTTTATCTATGCTATAAGACGTTGCTTCGTACCAAATTTCAAGATTCTGAGTTCACGGGAAGCACCCTGTAGGTTTTGATTCCCTTGCAAGTGTCGAAAATTTGCGGCATAAACAGCTGTATCTTTTGATTGCGTTGGCTTAGAAGTTTGATTTTTTCACAGCTTCAAGGGACAGTAGACCTGAGTAATTGATATAAATTTCAGCTTCATACATCCACGCGTTCCTGAGAAAAAGGGTCTTGACAGACGGACGGACAGACGGACAACAAAGTGATCCTATAAGGGTTCCGTTTTTTCCTTTTGAGGTACGGAACCCTAAAAATTAGCATCTAAACCCACCGGTGGTGCTCATGGCCACACAGAGAAGATTAAACGATCCTACCGGTGATGGCTCATAGCAACACAAAGATTATGCGATCCCGCTGATGATGCTCATGACATCTCAGTTATAGAGCGATGTTTTGAGCATCACCGGTGGTGAGTAAATTTCTTATGGGGCGTGGGAGGAATACTGTAGGTGTAGTATAGTAATGAGTATATGAAATAATATCAATAAATAGATTAGCTAGAATCAGACATTACAATAAAGGTTAACTTTTCTTCAAATATGAAAATAATATAAATGACGCGGTTGTGTAACGTTACATATAAAAACTTAATGATATGACATTTGATACCATCATTAAACGAACACGATTTTTTATATAAAAAAGAAAACGTAATCTCATTGGATATAATAATCCCACCAAAAACATTTCATGTAAAATTGGCGGCCAAGACTCACAAGCTGTAAAAAAGTTATTATATCCCAGGAAAAGCCAAGCCCCTAACCCCTAGCTGGCTTTACTAACCCTACCACTTTGGTTTAAAAAGTATGGTATCAACTGGCTTTAAGCCCCTAAGCTCTAAGTTTACTAACCCTACACAAGTACACATTGGTTTCAAAAGTATGGCTTGGCCGTTTCATAGAATACCTACCGTAAATAAGTCCAACGGCCCGTCTGGCCCATATGGTATCAAGAAATTAAGTTTATGTATTCATGATAAGGCATGCCCTAAGGCATAATGTCTGCCATTTTTTTGTATTGTACAATAAAGTTTAAATAAATAAATATAGCAAAAGTTACTTATATCAACTTACCCACGCACCCGTATGACACATGTGTAATCTATCTAGTGGTTTTCGATGAATGAGAGTTTCTACAACCTTATTCGTACCACATGTTAAGCTATAAATTGAATCACATACAAAGTGAGCTCTAAGCAACTCTAATACATAACAAGTGAACACTAATGTTGGTGCTGGAACAGAGATTCACAATTGACTGGTTATCCAAGATCTGGATGTACTGTAGAAGTGGAAGAGTGATTAATGAATTAATTCTTTCACAACAAAGTTTTAATGAAAACATACTGCTTTTAAAAAAAGATAGTTGGAAGATGACAAATTTATAAAGTCTCCAAAATTTAAGTGGCCTTATTTTCGTTTGAGCAGTATTTTTGGGTTAGCTATTATTGTCGAGTCAATCTGCTCGGTTGACAACATTTCATATGTCTAACAGATGAAAATAAATATAGAGACAGAAAGATTTGCATCGTGTGCACCGTTTTCTGTACGTAAACAAATATAAGAAAATACATAAAATAACCGAAATCTACGATAACAATGCCTGGATAGAGTTGGCGTCGTAGACTTATCCGCGAAAAAAATAAGCTGTCAATAATGTCAACCAAATTCACCCGATTTTTGTTTTTAAATAGACACCAGACTTAAGTATCCTTTTCATTGTGACATAGTTAGTACATTTTAGAATGTTTTAATAAACTAACATCTTAATAAATGAATAATAAAATATTTAGTTACCTCAACAAAAATATAAAAACGGCGATTACATTTTCTTTATAAGCAGAATACGGAAAAGTAATAAAATTGCAGTCTTAAAAATATGGAATGTTGTCAATTATAATTATTATCAATTGCTTTGCATTATCATCATAATTACATTTGACTATATGGTTGGTGCAGCGATCCTGCTGATCCTTGAATATTTTGTTCCTATGTCATGGATGTTATCTATTTATAAATTTATATTATATCGTCGTCTAGTACCTACCCATTGTACAAGTTTTGCTTAGTTTGGGACTAGTTCGATTTGTGTAAAAGTGTCCCAAAATATTGAATATAATATATACAATACCTATTTTTATAGGAAGTGGGTCTTTGTTTATGTATCCGTCAACGTTTCATATATAGAAAGCAGTTATACCGTAGCGTACTCCCTGGTCGTGATTGCCGGTCGCGATCACGCGTTGCGGTTGTAAAAATCCGGATGCTACCTTTAGAATGACATGCTTATGCTTTACAGCAAATGGTTTTGCAACACAGCTTAAAAAATGATAATACACATAATTTTCATTATGTTCAGTAGGTACCCTTCAATAAATATTGCACATCGATCTTTGGGAACAGATTTGGCTTATTTCAGTTCTGTGCAGTGTGCCATACATACACTACCTAAACGTTTGCTAGTTGTATTACAGGGTGATACAGGTGCAAAATATCGAAAAATTACACGTCAGCTATTTGACGTAGGTAAACATAAAGTAGTATTGATTTTATGATTTTACACACACACACTTAAAAAATTTAATGGTTGATCGCCAGGTTTCGGAAATTGACATAAACATTAAATTGTCATTAATAGGCCGGATACTTTAGAATCGAATGTACTAAAATAAAGTGAATATACCAGTCACTAATTGAAAAAATCTATATATTTTTCCTACGTAAAATGTAGAAACTATATACAAAATTTTAATTATGAGGGCAGTAAAATGCTTCAACTGGTTTTGCTAAATTAGTGTCACACAGAAAACAAGGTGTGAAACAACAACACTTGTGATTCTGATAAAAAAAAAAAAACAATTAATTAGAGGGAGTCTTATATAATAAAATAAGTTGCTTAATTACCTCGAGATTTTTTAACCGTATTCATAAAATACGTACCTATCTCTATTTACATAAGATTGGGATCGTTCAAGGGGTTCAACGCTCTATCAAATAAAAAAGCTGTCACTCATCCACCATGACATCGCTTGGTCACACTCACACGCTAAGTTGCACCCTATAGAAATGCATGGAAGTTTTTTCGCTCTGTATGCTGTGCCGGATATATCCGTCGTTGACGTTGAACCGATGGTGCAGACATATCCGCCATTGGCAACCAAAATGTTAAGGTTCATTAAACATCTGAGTTATGAATGCGTAGAACATCCCAACAACGCCAAACATCATCCAGTCGTTTTGGTGAAATGATTAATGAGGCCACACATACATACAAAAGTAATTAAACATGGTTTCCATTCAATGATCTTCAAATAGCCTATTATATTTTTCTGTATAAAATCTTCTTTGTGAGGACTGACAGATATTTCAGTTTCACAATTTTATACTCGTAGTAGTAGGTATAGATACGTGTAGGTCGACACAAACTCAATAAATTACCTCATGACTTATGTTACTTATAGTTATTAAAACAGTCGCGCACAAAAACACCTTGAAAAAAATGTGGAATGAGTGACTATTGAAAAAGATTGTCAATCAACTCACCTTTCAAACAAAACACCGGTCTAGTGCGAATCGGACTCACGCACGAGTGTTATGGAACATTACCACCAACAATAAAGCGTTTCTTGCGCCTTTGTACCGCCCCTTTAAAAACTCGCTTTTGCCCACTGCTGCTTCGCTCGCGAATAAATTAGGGTAGGTACCTACAAATTTCAAGCAAACCCATCAAGCCCTTATGGTGTGAAGAAGTAACAAAAATACACATTAACACGCTCACACATTTTCGCTTTTAAATATTAGTGGGATTTATTTATTAAGAAACATAGGTACAATTTCACTGCCCAAAGGTTGTCTGGAAGAGATCGCTCTTTAGCGATAAGACCGCCTGTTGTCTACCGTCATTTATAAATTGTATTTATCTTGTTTCCTTTTTGTAAACTTTTTTGGTGTGCAATAAAGTATTGTTGTATTGTATTGTATTGTATTGTATTGTACATTATGCAAAACTTTCAAGCCTCTGCCTATAATTCAGTAAATAAAGGAGTTTGACCTTACAAACGGTCCGGTAGTTTTGAATTTTTTATATGTTGTCTAGAATGGTTATTCAGTGTTTAAAATGCAAAATGCACAACCCCCCCCCCCCCCCCCCCCCCTCCTCGCCCGCCGCCATATTGAAAAAACCGGCACGTTCTTCATATTTTTGCTCATATCTTCCTTTAGGAGCATTTTAGGTAGAAGAAAGCTTTGACAATGTTATAGTATAGAGAGTTAAATTTACTACATTTTCCATTTTATATTTTGTTTCTAAGACAGATAGTTACGGAGATATGCACATTAAAAAAACTGGAAAAGTCGCAATTTCGAACTCAAAAACAAACTTCTGGATTATATCTTCGTTTAGGAGCATTTTAGCTAGAACAGTGCTTGACCAATGTTGTAGAGAATTAAATTTGCTATAATTTACATTTCAGATTTTGTTTCTAGGACAGATAATTACGGAGATGTGTAAAAAATAAAGTCACATTTTTCGAAAATGTATTTAAAAATGGACATGAGTTTTATAAGCAATTATATTTCCAACATGTTTTAATTTGTCCTAGACTAGTCCGTAACTGAATGACAGCGTTCTAAACCAAGATTTTTTAGATATTTCTTGAAAATTCGACTTTTCCAGTTTTTTTAATGTGCATTATCTCCGTAACGCACCGTCCTAGAAACAAAATTTGAAATGTAAATTATAGTAAATTGAATTCTCTACAACATTGCCCAAGCACTGTTCTAGCTAAAATGCTCCTAAACGAAGATATAATCCAGAAGTTTGTTTTTGAGTTGGAAATTGCGACTTTTCCAGTTTTTTTAATGTGCATATCTCCGTAACTATCTGTCTTAGAAACAAAATATAAAATGGAAAATGTAGTAAATTTAACTCTCTATACTATAACATTGTCAAAGCTTTCTTCTACCTAAAATGCTCCTAAAGGAAGATATGAGCAAAAATATGAAGAACGTGCCGGTTTTTTCAATATGGCGGCGGGCGAGGAGGGGGGGGGGGGGGGGGTAATTGTGCATTTTGCATTTTAAACACTGAATAACCATTCTAGACAACATATAAAAAATTCAAAACTACCGGACCGTTTGTAAGGTCACACATAGTACTTTAGTCTCTATTCACCGAATTACTATTACAGTGGATAATTACGCAAATATGCACGATCTATTCATTTCATATAAACACAAGCAATGACTTGGTGGTTTCTCAAGCATCAATAAACGTTTTGGCTATAAAACTCTATAGAGACAGACTGATATACAGACACGGACACCTGAACATCAGACACGGACAGCTAGACAGACAGACGAACAGACAGATAGACGGACATGAACAAACAGACAGACAGACGGACGTGTTTCGTAACAGTACCATGGGTACCCTCCGCTTCAGTGAACAGGTATTCTCTGGGTCATCAAGCTTCATCATATACTTTATCATAATTTTGCATCAGACGAAATTAAGGGTAGAGGCATACGATGAATGGACGGACGGACGGTTGAACGGACAGATAAACAAACAGATGGACGGATCGACGTACAGATGAACGGACGGACGCACGGATGGACAGACGGACGGATGAACGGACAGACGGTTGAATTGACTGATAGACGGACGGGCGGATATATGGAGACAGACAGACGGACGGACGGACGGACAGACGGACAGACGGACGGACGGACAGACACGGACACCTAGACAGACCCGGAAACTTGGTCAAACAGACGAACGGACAGACAGACGGACAGACACATGGAAGGACGGACAGACGGACATGGACAGACGGGTGCATGGAAGAACGGATAGACGGGTGGAATGAAGGAAGGATGGACAGACGGACATGGACAGACGTATAGATGGACGTACTGATAATACTTAATGGGGTGAAGTCGTTTAGTAACACAGTACCATGGGTAGGTACCTTCCGCTTCTGTGATCAGAGTGAACAGGTATTCTCTCGGTCATCATATGCCTTATCATATATACTATCAAACACCACAATGCAAACCGGTTGTCCACAATCTAACCAGCTCAATGACATGTCATGTAATTTGCGTAGGTATAGAAAGAGGGAAGTCAATCAAATTAAACTTGAATTTGATGACGTGCTTATTATACACGCCCACCTATTATTATTATTATTACCCACCCCCAGGCAAACCTGAGAAAAAAATCTGTAATCTGTACATCGGTATTGGATTTAAAATATTGTCGGTACGGAAATTAATCACGGTTTTCATAAAAAAATATCGACTTGAAAGAGAACAACTTGTATTTCCAAGACCGACAGAACGAGTTCCTTTATAATAATAAAAGAATCATCCCCTCACTCCTAACCATTAAGGAGTTGCACCTTCCATCATCAGCTCAGCATGATCAGATGATGACTACCAGACGCAAATGCCTGAATAACTTTATAAAATACATGAAAAACATTGTTAGAGCTTATAATATTTTACGGTTTCCCTCGATTTCTCTGGGATCCCAATATGATAAAAATAGGATCATCTCAGGACTATACTCTTTCAAATAAAAAAAAGAATTTTGAAGATTGGTCCACAATTTGCCGAACGCTCGAATAACATACCTACATACAAAAAAATACAAGAAACATACAGTCAAATTGAGAACCTCCTCCTTTTTCGAAGTCGGTTGAAAATATTAAAAATATCGAAAATAATGAACATCAGTAAAATGTGTATACATTACTGTTCGACTAAATATTATAGTCCGTTAAAGATTTGCTTGATATGTGATTATTTGTCTCGGTGTGACCTCTGATATGACCGCGGCGAGGTTTCGAGAAGCGGCGAGACGGATGTATGATCGCTGGTTGAGATGTGGTCACAGATCACAGTTTGACTGCCAGTCTCGTCAAGCGAGTCATTCTACAACAAACAAATCAGTTTGAGTTACTGACTTTTTGTAAGTGTCCGAAGCATAAAGAGGAATGTTCTTTATCTCTATACATGACTTACTTGATATGAGCCTTGTGATCCGTTTTCCTCGATACCACTATTAATCTATAAGTACTTGGTTGCACCTGAAATAAAACATTGAAAAAAATTACAATTCATTTGCAAGGAAATTATAAAGAAATTCCTTATATACATTGTGGAAAACAACTGTGTACAGTATGTAAATGGCTATACTAATCTCGATAAATATCAAAAATCCCGCATTACATACCTACATATAAATAATATTAAATTGCACATTTTCAAAACATTCAATAAACTGAATCCACAAAAATCCTGTATCAACATTTCATAATAATCGGTTGAGAAATGTGACCTGTAGTAGGCGATAACAGCTGCATATCTGGACATCGAAACATTCAGACACACGAAAAATGTTAGGCTAAGCTGAAATGGACACACGCTTCGTTCGCTTTGCACGAGGCTAGGTAAACATACACATACAATACAAACAAACATACATACATGCATACGTATATACATGCAACAAATCCTTGGGCGCTGTTTTTAGTTACTATTTTCCGATACCTACACAAGCCTACGTTGCCCTAAATATGAATGATAATGTACATTGAGTTACAATATGAGTACTTCTTTCATAATTTTATTCTGTCTAATAAAATAACAATTACAGCTGACCTCTCGGCACAGTCATAAAACCCCGACGAGTAAACTCTATAATGACTCTGTTTATACCTACATTACTTAAATATTCAAACAAACTCAATGAAATGAACAAATTTGTCATTGCCATTGATGATTTTACAAATTGAACACAAATAAAAAATATTCCTCCACGATTCTATGCATGATAAAACAACGTTTTATCATTAAATAGTAGTAAATTGCAATATTACTTTTCAACCTATAATTATTATTGCAGAGAAAGCTTCCTAAAATATTTCCTGAATAAAGATTTATTTCTACAATACACAATTACACACATCGCAAACCTCGACATTATTCACATTCAATAAAATTACATCGAGAAAGTTTTTAAAACAAAATTTAACTTACCGCTAAAATATGTATAAACAGTAAAAAACACACACCGCACAAGGCACGCTATAATAATGGCGAATGAAAATTCTGCTGTAAATGAAAATATTTGCCGCCTTCTTCTTTTTTTTCATAAAAAAAAGTTGACAGTAATATGCATAGATAATGACTATGAAGGGCGTATATCAGTTTTCTTTTTAATCGCTAGCTAGAATAATGGTGTTATTTTATTATATCTATAAATAATAAATCCATCCATAAATAAATTGAATCCGTCGTCTATTTTGCCAGATTACATTCAAATACTCCGCCATTTTATTAATCATATCGCGCAATGAAAACGAAGTTTCACAACGCAAGCGGCCTCTATAAACAAGTATTCAAACAATCATTATGAGGGAAGCGCGCCAATTCTCACTTATAAATAAATTATAATAATAATTGAATATAAATATTCAAACTAATAATAAATAAGGTGAAAAGAATTGATACAATTATATTAAACCATTATATTTTTTTTTTCGCTAACACTTTAATAACTGTAATGAAAACAGACTAATGCCACACTTTGCAATTATATTTCAGTTCATCATGAGATGAGTTTTTAGTTTTAGTAAACATCAATATTTTAATTACTTATATTTTAAATTCTACATATTAAAGCTTTAAAAAATGGTTTTACACTTTAAACAACAATGTAAAAATATTTATTTGATAGCGCCATCTATTAAGTAAATATGCAATTACTCGAACCGCTTCAATCCGTGTTGTGGTTTCGAAGCGGTCCAATAGATGGCGGTGCATTGGAGACAGAATTTTGGATACTAAATGCGTGTTTTTTATTATGCTCAAAATAATATATTTTTTGGCTTTTCGTGTCTTGAAATGTAATTACGCGGGAAAAACACGTATCAAATTATGATATAAAACATATTTCAACCGAAATTGTAGCTTTTAAATTGGAGATTTGACCCTATTTATGTTGTATGGGAATCTGATCGACTCGAATGACCTTAAGGCACGCAAACTATTGAATATGCTATTAACAATGATTTTCTAGTGAGAAAAAAGAAAAAAGCATTAAGACAAATGTATTGATAATTTCAACAAACTTTTTGAAGTGAATAATACTTTTCCCCGAGTTCTAGGTAGTAACATAGCTATTTCATGGTTTCATTGCGTGCAGTCGAAAATCAGTTGAAAAAAAACGAATTTTCCGTGTGAATTTTGTCAATTTCGAGTGGTTTTTAAAACAATAATCATCAATGAAAAATTCAAACTGTAGGTTTCACATATGTACCAATAAATCCTAATAGCCCTGTGCTAGGTAGTAACATCAACAATATGTTAAGAAACACGTTTGATCATAGATAAAAGTCTCTAAAACAATCAGCATTTTAAAAGGAATAAGGCCTCTTATGTTAGAGGTGCAGAATGTTAGAACAGATAGTAATTCATTGTTAATATGTTAATGTAAACAGACATTATTTATTATGAGCCTATTATGTCCCACTGCTGGGCAAAGGCCTCCCCCTCTTTTTCCACAGACAAACATACTTTAACAAAATAAAAAACAAGTCATGAATTCGAGAAACACGTTCACTGTTTGTGTCCCATATGTGGGGTCACGGCAAGCCTCTATTACAGCGACATAAGGTTCACATGTCACACTGGGTGAACGTGTTAAATATCCACAGCAATATCCACATTAGTAGTACCTAGTAATAATATTCTTTATTGTGCACGCCAACAGGCGGTTTTATCGCTAAAGAGCGATCTCTTCCAGACTTATGGGTAGCAGAATAAGTTGAAGGATACATTTTATATATTTTTAGTTAATCTGTACCAGCATTTGTGATTATTTTTTATTAAAGCAGTAACGTCTGCTAACGTAAACCAAATGTTTACAATGAAGATGCCACCCTAAGGCATGTTGAAGCAACTGGTTGAAAGATTCAATGGCTCTGACATCTGGTTCGTGGTCCAGTTGGTAGGACGCCCGTGTTGGCCCGGAAAGCCGTTGGAAACGCAGGTTCGAATCCTGTCCGAACCATTAAATTTTTCGCTTCATTGTAAACATTCAGCATTTGTGAATTAAATAAACACATTAAAATACAGAATGAGCTGATGTCCTACCTCCCTGTAGCGCGAGCTCGCTGGCACATTGAACCCGGGGAAGTCGAGGATCTTCTTGATGTCAAACTTATCCTTAGAGCCTGGCTCGCTCAGCTCTCCCTCCTCTTCCTCTGGGTCCCTTATTGCGCTCCCCTAAAAAGAAATTACTTCGGCTTTAAGAGGCATATTAAGACAAATATATTGATAATTTCAACAAACTTTTTGAAGCGAATAGTACTTTTCCCCGAGTTCTAGGTAGTAACATAGCCATTTCATGCTTTGATTGCGTGCAATCGAAAATAAGTTGAAAAAACGAATTTTCCGTGTGAATTTTGTCAATTTCGAGTAGTTTTTAAAACAAAAATTATCAATGAAAAATTCAAACTGTAGGTTTCAAATATGTACCAATAAATCCTAATATCCCTGTGCTAGGTAGTAACATCAATAATATGTTAAGAAACACGTTTGATCATAGAGAAAAGTGTCTAAAACAATCAGCATTTTAAAAGGAATAAGGCCTCTTAATAGGACATCCAAAAAATTTGGGTTGTCATAGTATAGCCGGTTTTAGACCGCCAAAAAAAACGGTTGGAACCATTGATACAACGTAGTGGAAGAGACTGGGAATCGAACCCGGTAGCTCTTCCACCAGTTTACGCATTTCAATTTTTCTTTGTATCAGGGTCCATCCACTTTTCTCTGTTGCTTGTTGCTATTGTGATGTCCCCTGGGTTACTCTTTAAAACTACGATTTTCGGCGGCAATATTCAACAAGAATGTTGTAATTGCAGCAGTTATAACCCCATTCTTATTGAGAATATCTCTTGAAAATACCATTTTTATAAATTATCATTATCAACACTTTTCTAAGAAGTTTAATCACCATTGTCTCCTGGGTGAAGAGACAGAATAACAACAAGAAAAAGTTGATCCACCCATCAATGGTTTTATATAAAAATTCTGCTGTGTAGGTACCCACATTAAAAAAAAATTGACATTACATGTTTCATAAAAATTTATATAAATAACAGCGCCCTCTCTCGTTCACTGCTGTAAAGTAGTGCGGTAAGATGTGAATATTAACGTATTCACAAAGAGGTCGCTAAGGCCTTTCAAATAAACAATGCAAATATCGACACACAAAGCATAAGGAAAAATTCGAAAGGTTATTTGGCGTTAGAGTGGTGGAAAAGTTAACCCGTTGGACCGGTCATCGAGAGGTACCGGGTTCTATTCCCGGTCTCTTCCGCCAGGCATTCAAATTTTTCATTGGGCTTTGATCTTTGTACCAATGAGGTAATGCTTGTTGTTGAAATTACCGTAGAGTCAAACATGGTGATTCCGGAGTGTGATATCCTCGCCTCCTCGAGCCAGCCTGGCGGGTAGCCCAGCAGCCGCATCCGGTAAATGTACAGCGGTATCTCCGTCCGCTTCAGGCCTAGTGCGTGACGGAGGTTACCGGATATCCGGCCGGGGATCAGGTGCCCGTATTTCTGCTCGTCTTCTACGTGGTAACGGCTGCAGGGATACAATACAATACATCAACACTTTATTTTATTGCACAACAACATGACTACATAGTATAAAACAAAGTCGCTTCCTGCTGTATGTCTGTCTGTCCCTATGTATGCTTAGATCCTTAATACGACGCAACGCATTTTGATGCGGTTTTTTTTAATAGAGTGATTCAAGAAGGTTTATATGTATAATACATGCATAATTTATCAGCATTGCACCCATGCAATGCCGGGGCGGGCCGCTAGTGAAAAATATTACATGAGAAATCTTAAATTAAACAATGGTAGACAATAGGCGGTCTTATCGCTGAAGAGCGATCTCTTCCGGACAACATTTGGGTAGCGGAGAAAACAAAATTAAACAGAAAATAGTAGGTGGTGAGATAAAAATTTAAATAACATGAGAAGAGAAGTAACAAATAAATGTCATACAATAAATTATAAATAGGGAATATGTGTCAAAGATATTATCTGTAAACCTCGACGTCACTTGTGGGATCCTGCCGCGTGGGCGCGATAAAGAGGATGAGTACCTAGCTAATGGCAAAGCTGGTCTCTTGTCATATCTGTGCGTAACTGGTATCTATTAGGGCTGTTATTTAGTGTGGGATGCATTTTGTGGGCGTGTTACCGAGGTAGACGCCCGCAGCGGATTGTTGAGTTAGCCTCTCATATATTCGGGGCCAGACTTAGAGGGCCAGGGCCCCTATGCACTTGGGGCCCCCTCCCCTATAAGGATAACATTATTATGGTGCAAGTCCTGTTTCTGGGACTGGGCCCTTAGACTGGCTCGGCCCCGAGGCATTGCATATCTTTGTCTACGGCGTTCACGCTACACCTCGATTAACATCAACAACTTAATCTAGATGGCGCTAGGTGTGTTAATAGTTTTTATGGGATACTTACCCGAGTTTAACCATATTTTTCCTTCTATCCGCGATCCTGGCATTGTCTCTCGGCAAGGTGCAGTCCCTCAGCGGATGCGCGCCGTCGCAGTTGAAGCAGGTGGGGCCGCGGCGCAGCACGGGCGGCGGCGTCGCCACTTTGGGCCCAACGTTGCAAATTAGGGTATTTGCCTGAAAGATTAAGATTAGCACAGTAACATTTGTATACTGTACTGCTAGGAAAAAAGGACATGTAATTTTTGATACAGAGTTTAAGCTCCTAAATACAGCATGATAAATAAGGAAAGATGAAAATGGGATTTGAAATTAAGTTTTATTTCACTTAAAATTGAGGTGCTGGGATTGGGAGCTTAGAAGTTTGTATATAAAAATCACACATTTTTACAGAATGTGTGTAAAGTTTATAATTAATTAATTATTATAATAAAGTTTATCATTGTCATCATTGAAGGTATTTTACAAAAAGTGAAATAAGCTAATTTGGGGGGTACTTTAAAGATGGATGGCATTTGGATACTTTTTACCCAACTACAGAGAAACAAGAAATGAGGTTACATTTTTTCTTAACACTGATGAAATAAATATTTATGATAGTTTAATAATAATAACATATTAAATTTAAGAAAAAAATTAAGTCAAGACTGCAACTTTTGAAATAAAGGAAAATAGAAAAATTCAGTGCTTTATCCATCAGGTTATGACTAGAATTGAGATAAAGAACACATTTTATGAATTTTTAGTTTTTTATTCAAAATAAATATTTTCCATTTCTATTTTTAAATTTAGTGTTGCAGGTTCGAGTCCTGCTTAAATTGTAGTTTTCATTTATTTAAACTTTATTGCACAAAATACACAAGTAAAAATAAAAAATGGCGGACTTAATGCCATAAGGCATTCTCTACCAGCCAACCATAGGACTAAACAGAAACATTTTTATGTGCAGGGTCTTTTATGTAATCTGTTACATGAAACAATTAAATAACACATAAGTAATATATATATATATATATATATATATGTATATTAACATAAACATACACTTAATGACATACAATATACTTACTTATATAATAAATGTACTCTGTGTGAATCATTATGCTGACAGTTCATCACATAGCTTGTCTCTTACATTGTAGTAGATCACATTACAATTCACATTACAGATCCCTAAAACTAAATTAACTACATTTGGTTTAGCCACTTAGCTACCTTAAGGCTGATTTAGACGATGCCAATTTTGAGACGCCTAAATTACGGCGCCAGTGATTACCGCACAGCACACCTCCGACCGTTTAGACAATGACTATGTTCAGCCGCCTAAATCTTGCCGCCAGTCGTGTTTACACAGTGCTTTTTTTCAGTACCAGTCATTAGTGGCAGCGAGAAACGCGGCGGGGGGATCACTGGCGCCAAAAAATAGGCTCGTGTTCTATTCCGCGCCAGCGCTGGCATGCGGCGAAAAAATGGCGCGGAAAGTGTTTATACGGTGCCTTTTCGAGGCGCCGTAATTTAGGCGTCTCAAAATTGGCATCGTCTAAATCAGCCTTTAGGCTTAGTTACCCCTAGCTTTCAGTGTAAACGCAATGACAGTGTGTAATACAGACATAGATTTAATTTAATTACCTGGCTATATCTTGGTATTTCATCAGGCTCCTGAACAGAAGGGTCAGTGTCAACAAAGAAAATGTTATCTGTCTCCTCTGGCTCTTCTTGCGACTGTGTTTCACACACGCTACCTGCATCTTGCAGATCCTCAGGCCAAACATCTAATTCCAAATCAGTCTCCGTTTCCGATCCATCCAATGCACCATCGTCATGTAATTTAATGAGCTTCAACATAAAAGCTTTTATCTCTGCCTTATACGCCTTCGCTACTTTCTTATCCTTAAAGCGCACAGTAAACAAAGGTGTTCTGTTTTCACAACCTGCGACACCTAAGTCTGTATTTGATGCGGGTGAATCCAGAACTATGTCCTCGTTTAATATTGATGTCTCGGAAACATCGGTTCTGAGTTTTTCCATGTCATTCGCCACAACCGCCGGTGGTTCTTCGTCGGCCTCAATTGGTATAACATTAGGAATTTTCCCTCCATTCTGTGCCTTTATTGGAGACGATTCAATATCAATAGTATCAGTCGAACAGTCGATATTTATACAATCTACGGGAGTTTCTTCAATAATAACGTCGTCACTGCTGGTCTGTGAACCGTTTTCTGGCTCTAAACGGTTAATTTTAGGATGTTTACCTTCATCTTCACTACTTAGTTCGATATCATCATTATCCAATTCATAAATGATATCGTTAACTCCAGCCTTTCTTTTGGACATTGTTATGAAGATAGGTCATTAAACTGTCAATAAAAAAAGAATTTAAAGAAATCAAATAAGAAAATATTTAGAAATTCGTGATAAATACAATGAAGCGCGTAAGGAATTTGACAGAACAGACAAAGACAACTAAGCATAAATGTTGCTATATTTAAATAATAGTCAGTCTGTTTTTAATTACCAAAATAAAAACTGGTTAAGAAAATATTACTTTACCGGTTTCACGATTCAATCGTGCATCCTTATCTGTACATCTGTTCAATAAAAAAAAAAAGTTAGGTTAGGTTCATCAAAAAGATTGTTTGTTATTAAAATGTCTATATTATTCAAGAAATTGGCCCAAAGCAATGCCAAAAATGTAATACTACGACAAAAAGACGCACAGTTCTGCCTCATTTATTCAAGAAAATTAAGTTTCGTCCCTTCGTTATACGGTAATAGTCGTTAATCCACTGTTGAAGTAGTCATATTAGTTCCAATTTTTATGTAACTTTCGTTGTTTTTAGATGGTGATAAAGATCCTGCACCGAAATTTTTCTCCCCCGATATTCAAACTTTGCTCAAAAGGTTGACGAGGCCAGATTTGACAAAGGTTTTCCGCAAGAGAACCAACAGCGGGCTACCTATACTTCGTACACCTAAATATAAGTTCCTAACATCAGAGGAGCTGGAAATAGAGGTGGCGAAAGCAAATGAGCGAGCTGACCAGTTATTACAAATGCCTCCTGCTGTTAAGGTATGCAACATCCAAATATGTAATTTAAATTAATAATCTTAATATATTGGCCACCAATTTAGTAGTGAGAAGAAATATTTATCGTTTAAATAAGATGCTGCAGACTTGCCTTACTTTGATAAAAGATGACAGTCGAGGTTAGTTTATGCGTCTTTTACATACTTATAAGGCAATAGACTGCTAATGAGACTATCAAGGGACTTGAACGTCTTATTTGTTAGGATGTGATCGCTATGTCAGCTACTTTAAAATTCTACATCCATCAATTCACTATCAATACAAAAGCTAAGTTATAAAATACTGATATGTTGAATGCCCATCAAGTTTGCTAATAGTGCTGGGAGCATGAACTCAATAATGTAACACAAAAGTAAAGAAAATTAAACAGTTGTTTCTAAACAATTATAATTACTTACAGATCCAGCTACCAATTCAAGATGTACTGTCCGAAGACCCGGCCCTCATTGGTTATGACACATCAAAATACATTTTCACGGATATCAGTTTTGGTGTTGATAATGCGCATAGAATAATTGTGGAGAGGTATAACTTCGACAATAAATTATTTATTAATTAAATATGATCATAATATCTTTAAAACTGTTGTGACACATCTTTAATAATTATTTAAAAACTGTTAAAGTCACGGACAAATTATCAGTTTTAAATAATTTTAAATATGACTATGTTTAAATCTTTAATGGATGTTAACTTAATATAAAAGACTGCAGAGTTGTTGCTGTATTATAACCATATAATGTACCATACAAACTCCAAAATGATTATAATATCATAATTTTATTAAATGTGAATACTTGTTACATTTCAGATTACCTGATGGCACGCTTCAGAGCTCTGACAATGATATCAGAAAGAGGCTAAACCAGGTAATTAACATCAGCAATTCTAAAACAAATCCTATAGATTTCACTCAGTTTTTTGCCCCAATTTCACTTTGACACATAAGGGAAGTCTGGTGCTTAATGATAAAGCATACTTTTTAAATAAGTACAACATAACGTATTTGTTTTTTTCTTTTTGTAAACATTAAACGGGATTTCGGTATCAAGCTCTAATTTATTTAAAAAGTTTGAATTTAGATATAAACTGGAGTAATTTAAAATTCACGTATCTGTCTATCTGTGTTCCAAATTTGAATTTGATGGCTTAAATATTTTATTGATTTTCTATCATTGCAAAATAAATAGTGCCGATTGTTTTCAAAATGGATAAAATTGCATAAAGAGCGGTGATAGATTTTCTTTATATGAAGGGTATGAAGGGGATAGCTATTTATGAAGATTTACAGAATGTTTTGGGTGAATGTGTTTTTTCTTACGCCACAGTAAAAAACTGGGTGGCTGAATTTAAACGAGGCCGTACAGGTGTCAAAGATGAAGCCCGCTCCGGACGTCCAAAAAGCGTCACGACTCCGGAAATGGTCGCCAAAGTGCATGATATGGTTTTGGCAGATCGACGATTGAAGTCATCAGAAATAGCTGACACTACAGGGATCTCGCAAGCAACGGGTACATCATATTCTAAGTGAAGAATAAAATATGAAAAAGTTATCCGCCCGTTGGCTGCCGCGATTGCTTACGCACGATCAAAAAATAATCCACATACAAAATTCGAAGGAGTGTTTGGATCGTTTTCAGAATAATAAAGCTGATTTTTTGCGTCTATTTGTAACAACAGATAAAACATGGGTTCACTACTACACGCCAGAATCAAAAATTCAATCAAAACAGACTGAATCTGGATGTTCGGCTCCAAAAAAAAGCTATGGCTGTAAAGTCGGCTAGAAAAGTTATGGGCTTCCGTCTTTTGGGATGCAAATGGAATTTTGATGATACACTACCTTCCCGAAGGTGAAACTATTAATGGGGAATACTATGCTAGTCTTTAAGATAAGCTTCGTCAATGCATTCAGCAAAAAATGACCCGGTTTAGATAAAGAAAAAATCATCTTCCATCAAGACAACGCTAGGGTTCACACATGTGTTAAAGCTATGGCAAAAATCGGTGAATTAAAGTATGATTTGCTGCCCCATCCACCTTATTTGCCTGATCTGGCACCACCCGACTTCCACCTGTTCCCGAAGCTTAAAACTTTTTGGGATGGACAGAAATTTGCCACTAATGATGCCGTCATAGCTGCTGTAGAGGAGAATTTTGGAGGCCTCGAAAGGAATCATTTTATGGAGGGCATCGCAGCTGCTTTAGAGCGAAGATAGAATAAGTGCATAGAGCTACGCGGAGACTAAGTCGAAAAATTAAATTAATTTTAACACCGAAACTCAAGTATTTTCTAATTAGGCTAGTTACTTATCATCCCACCCTCGTAGTTATAGGTATTTATTTATAGGCATTTTCTTGTTTTATTTATTTAAGTAAATCATGTACTAACATTATTAAGTCTTGCTGTGTTATTAACTTTCTATGGATCGTTCTGAAATAAAGGATTTTTATTTTTTATTATTTATTAACATCTCTTCATTTAAACTAAACCATTTTTATCGTGACTTCCAGATATATTTCCCTATAAACGGCCGCAAGATAAGAGAGCCAATCATGTTCACGGACCAAGACCAGTTCAACAGCCTACTGGACAGAGAGCAGTATGAGTATGTGCTGGACCGAGCCTGCATCCAGTATGAACCAGATGAACCGACCTACCAGCGCGTCACCAGTATCACTTACCAGCATGTTGATGCAAACACCAAATATAATTTATTAAGGTAAGTTGTCTTAATGTAACATTTACATTAAGAAGAGAGTCCTGTCCTCCAGTCACACTAAACAACATAGAAGTCCCACAGGCAGATCATGTAAAATATCTTGGCTTGCATTTAGACAAGAGACTTACCTGGCAAAAACATATTTTCACTAAAAGGAAACAACTCGGTATCCAAATTAGAAAATATTATTGGCTCATAGGTCAAAAGTCCCAACTATCACTTGAGAACAAAATACTGTTGTACAAGGCAATATTAAAGCCCATCTGGACGTATGGGATTCAATTATGGGGTACTGCCTCACACTCAAACATAGAAATCATACAGAGGTTCCAAAATAAAGCACTGCGTATGATTACCAACGCTCCCTGGTTTGTACCCAACGAACGACTACATCACGACCTACGAATGCCCACAGTGAAGCAAGAAATTCTGCGCCATACTAAGTCCAATAAAGAACGCCTCGAAGATCACCCAAACGTCCTGGCTCGATCCTTAATGGAAAACCACAACAAAACGCGACGACTAAAGCGTAAAATACCCCAAGATTTAGTCCAGCAACAGTAGAAATAAGGAAATACTACTAGGAGCTACTGTTTAAACGATGATGTGACATAGGTCACATACCGAGCACGTCAGCTTTAGTACCGACCAACATACTGCTGAATGTCCCAAAATGGAGACAGATTGTAGTTACTCAAGAACATAAAAAAAAAAAAAAATTAAGGTAAGTTATTTAATTTAATTTGAAATCTTTGTTAAGATAACGCATCACCACTTCTATAATACCATAGAGTTTGTTCCTATGCATGCATAGTGTATAATGTTTGTCTGTGTCGACACTCTATGTGAATATTGTATTCCATATTTCATTAAATGGTAAACTGCATATTGAAAACTGCCTATGAAGCCAAATTAAAGGCTGTGATGTGATAAATGTTTGCTGTCTGGTTTTTGTTCTCACTACTTCACTGCGATTCTATGATCGATTGTTTATGGGCCTAGCACACTTCCACTGCGAGTTCTTTAATAAAAACCTGGATTAGATGCGTGTTATTCAAACATCCACTGTAGTGGAATAATTTTAAAGCATCCAAATACTTAATATTTTTGAGTGCATATTTCTGCTTTAAGAAATCACTACACCTCTACATTTACACTCCACCACCATTTTTTTCATAACATCTTAACACTCGACACCAACAACCCGGAGGCCGGGCGCTCGTGTAAACTTTGTTCAGATGCCGGCCAACTCGATAGCCGGGTTTGTGCTATAAAACTCGGCTCGGCCGGTTTCTGGGATATGTCTTACTTTTTGTCTGGTTGCAAAAGTGTTAAATGCCACGGCAACATAAGCAGTACTCGAAGCTGCCATCCTACGTTTCCGGCGCAGTACTCTCCCAGCTGAACTATCACATCACAATGTCAATCACACCAAATCGCAACTGGAGCACCCTTTGCGTGATATTTGTGTAAAATGCTTATGGTATTTCCACATTAAAAAAAATCAATAAAAATATTTTATTAAAAAAACAACTCACTTTATTAAGGTTAAAGTAGTTATGTGACATTCCACACTAGATGGCACTACTAGTCCTAGAGAAAGTACATTTATTTTATCATAACTACGACGACGACATAATGACGACGCGGTCGGCGCAGTGGTTAAGCAAGTGCCTACTGAGTCGACGATCCCGGGTTCAAATCCCGGCAAGGGCAAATATTTGTGTGATGAACACGAATATTTGTGCCTGGGTCATTGATGTTCTATGTATTTAAGTATTTATTTATCTATATAAGTATGTATATCGTCGCCTAGTACCTATAACACAAGCCTTCTTGAGCTTAATTTGGGACTAGGTTGATTTGTGTGAGGTTGTCTGATATTTTATTTATTTATTTATTTTATAACTAGAGATGTGCCGTTTTCGAGAATGTTTCCCGATGTGTATGGGAAAAGTTCCCGAGCATGTCACATCCCTAATCATAACTGACATATTCCAGGTCAACAAGACACTTCGGGCCTCTGGTGTTCTACCTGACCTGGCACCAGAGCATAGACAGTCTCATGCTGGAACTGCTCCAGTCCGGAGCGCTCCGCGAGGCAGTGCTGCTGGTGGCCACCAGACAGGCGATACATGGAGACGTTGCCAATGGGGACTTGGCGATGAAACTGGTGCAACAGGTTAGTACTAAGAAAATTTTTCACTTCTGCTCAAACGTCATTTTAGCCTATCGAAGCGGGGTTAAAGTGGTCGTTTTAGACCCTCAGGTTTAAATGGAAACTCAATGCCCGCTTGTCATAGTTTTAGTTTTAAAAAATGATCACAATTTTAGTTTATAAATAATGATATGAAAAGCCCTAAGTGAGTAAGAGCCCTATTCCGGGAAATGATTTCGGAATAAACATAGGTCGTAAAAAATTGGTATATCTTATCAGTTTATCACAATTGTTTAACACAAGAATTGACAACATTTCAAATATTTCAGACTTTATTATCACAGAATTCTAATATATTATTTTTATTTGATTATTTAAAAAAAAGTCGAAGCGCAGCGTCTAAAAATCAGCACTCAAATGTCATCACTAGACCCCGGACATTTGTCGCGGTGAAGTCACAATAGAGTAGTTTGGGGATTAAAAGTGTTAATTAATACAATAAATGACGAAAATAAATTAGTCTTTTTCAGTTAAAATTACCTAACTATAGGTCAATTGTCAATTGATTTATTTATCGACGTTGTTCTTTCGTTAACTGACTCTCCGTACAAAAACAAATGTTTGGTTTGCATTAATATACCAAAAAATAATATTGATCAATTAATTCAATTAATTATTTAATTTTTGTCGTGAAATAATTAAATTTATAAACATATACAAAGACAAAAACATCTAAAATATTTAATTTTTATATTTTTTATTGTTTAGGTATAATTTAATAACAAATGGAGTGTATTACATTAATAAAAAATACAAAAAAAAGTGATTATCATTTTTGAAAAAATAAAATAAAATTTATTGGGTGTGGGAAAAAATTGACAGTCACAACCTAAACCTAAAAAGAACAGTGGTACAATTTCCATACTAAATCCGCCTTAGTAATAGTTTGACTGTATGATTTACTGCGATGTGACCAATTAGTTGTCGCCTACGCTCTTTTATTTTTTAAATAGATTTTTAAATCAGAAATTGGGATATTATTGATTAGGTATATCGAAAAAAAGGCGTGGTCAAAAAAATTCAATGTTTCGATTTCAGACTATTTCATAGCCAAAAATAACAAGTTATTTTCTATCTTACCAGATCCTGCCGACACCGGTGCAACTAACAAAACAGGATCGCCTCACAGAAGAAGACATCCAACTAGACAACAGTTGCATCGACTGCGTCCAGAAATACATCAGCAGCAACTCCTCAATGAAGAGTCAGCAGGAACTGGCTCTTCAGGGCTTTAGGGAGGACTACCAACAGCTTATTGAATTGAGTCGCGGCCTTAAAATAGCGCACGGGACCGCTTGAAGTTATGTAGTTTTGTAATAAATGTATAGTTAAGCAATGGATGTTTTATTTGATCACTTTTTAAGTTGGATTTATATATAAAAAAAAATGTGCTATTCCGTTAAATTAACTGGCACGTTATTATATCGCGGATCAGCAAAGCAATATTACTATTTTTAGTTAATATGTATTTCCGCAAAGTAACGCCTTATTCATTTAATTATTTTAATTAATTATATATTACAGTTTTTACGAACGACAAGTGTTTTGTTGACATAATCGCTTATGTCAATCGTCCTGCCACTTGCTTCAGCATTCTCACGAATATGCTAATCCAGATTTTTTTTATTATTCCATAGGATGAATAATTCAAGTAGGTATGATTTATTTTCACTTTGTTGCATTTGTTCCTTTACGCTACGCAAAAGAACAAAATACAAGCAAAAATGTACAGTTTGAGATATGTTCTATGTTCAACACTTTCACAACCAACAAACCACCCGATGGGTGCTCGTAACCACTCAGCTGCCGGCCCAGCTCGCCTGGCGGGCTCTGTCAGTGTCGGTGGAGTTGCGCCCACATAGCGGGCTCTGTCGGTTTCTGGGATATATATAATTTTTTTTCTAGTCGGGAAAGATAGATTAGTGTTACTACTTCCCGCTGAATAGCTTTAGTAATGCTGCGCATTTCAATTAGTGTTACTACTGCCCGCTAGATGGCGTTAGTAGTATCAATTTGTAAATATTGTTTAGTGTTGCAACTGGGCTCGGTAAGATTATTGAATTTTTAAACTTATTACTATGATGAGATATATAAATCCTTTGTTCAAAATCAAAATGTAATTAGCTAGGTTAGTTAATGTCTACATAACTTAACCATGGACTTACTACTTCTATGTACCCTAACTGTCACTTATTTTGTAATAAAACCTCTGAATATAAATTTAAAAAAGTAACTACTTATACTATACCTATTTATGAAATAAAGCGAGGGCATTGACATTCGTGGACGTTGTTATTTTTATTTACATTTATTTTAATACGATTTGTATATGGCGTTGTCGAAATGCCATTTTATAGGAAACCCCGTAACTTCACACCCCTTTCAGTAGCAGCGGAAAAGAAATCTGTAAAAAATGGATTACATCACACAATATTTACATCCAGACTTGGCGCATACAAAGGGGAATGGAAGTCTGACCTGAAAGAAGGTAAATAATTAATAATCGCGAAACTGTTGCGAGTGCGGATACTGCAGGGACTCTAGTGTCTCTAATAGGTAACTATCGTTAATTACCTGGACTGTCTGTTACCAAGAGTAACTCAGTATAAATTCGAATTAATATTGTACAACCTCACACAAATCGATCCAGTCCCAAAGTAGGCTCTAGTAGACTTGTGTTAGGGGTATCTACTACCTACACGATATACAAACTTACGGAGATGCCACGATTTTGCGCGGCAAGCAGTTGAGTGAGAGTAACGTAAAAAGAAAACTACAGCGACACTTGTGTGCAGTAACAAAACTCGCGGCTATGTGTGCGTGTCGAGGGGCCAGCGTGGGACGCGCGAGGTAGGGAAAGGCATTCACGTGAATGCCTTGTCGAAGGATTCGGTATTACAAGGTCACCGACGCCCGAGTTACACCGATAGGCAGCTGTCGCGCCTGTGGCGCGGTGGCATAATAGTGAGTGTCAGATGGTGTCAGGATGGCGGGTGTACATCAATAAATGAAGCTGCGGTATCTATAGGTACGTCAGGAGTTAGTGATAGCTATGTGCCAAATGTGCGCTACAATTGGAGCAATATGCTATTTAAAGGCCAGAGATATAAGGGATAAAATACGCCCGCTATCCTGACGTAACGTTGGCGGGTGCATTTCCAGTTCTAGCTACTGGCTTCCTACTCAAAGGTGAAAGAACTGCCCAAGGTTAGTTCCTACAATGTGCTTCCACATGTATGTAGCATTCGGAGTCGTAGCGAATGGAAGATGCACGACGCCCTGATCCAGTGGTGGATAGATACTGGCTGATGATGATGATACCTGTTTGAGATTCCAGTTGATCTCAATACGCATATTTTACTTACCCAGCTTCTTTTTTCAGGGAAAGGGTTCTTCTACGCCCGTACCGGAAAACTTTATGAAGGCGACTGGTATAAGGGTTTCAGGTACCTACCGAATATTTAAACCAAGTAGGTATTTTATAGGCTTCCAAAGACGTGACGGACGACGGAACGTCGTTTTTCGCTTGTGCCAGTTTGACATAATTTGATCCTAAGGTACCTACCGAATAGATTATCCATAATTTAGTGAAGCTCTACTGCGAGTATAGTAACTATTAGTAGGATAGAGTTCCAACTGACGAGATAGAGCAGCCTCCACTAAAGAAGAGTTTTGGACGACAGGTGTCACGTCCCGGCGATTCCACGGGCAGCTACCTGACAGCATAAACACATCGCAGTAATAATGTGACCAACTAGTTGATAAGTTTATTAGGAGCCTTAGATTCCTGAAATGAATACATAGAATAATTACCTATTAATAATTATGTAGGTTATCAGCAATTAAATTGTCATTCACAGACACGGATTTGGCACTCTCAGTCACCAGCTCCAAAACAGGACATTCCGACTTGACTACCGGGGCGACTGGGTGCGCGGCAAGCCGGAGGGCGTAGGGATCCGGTACTACGACAACGGGGACGTGTATTTGGGCTATTGGAAGAGGGGCGAGAGACACGGCTATGGGAAGATGTGGCACGCCAACGGGACCATGTATGTGGGGTATTGGAACAGGAGCGAGAGAGAGGGGTTGGGTATGTTTATACAAAGTAAGTGGTTTTAACCTTCGACGAAAAAAGAGCTGGGGTGTTATAAGTTGAACATGTCCATCTGTGGCATCGTAGCTCCCAATTTTAACGAAATTTTGTGAAACGGAATGAGAAGGACGTTTCGATTATTGCACTTGTTATAATATAGAATTGGTGTATAATCGGCGTCTGTTTGGAGCGGCCTAAACCAAACACAGATAAGAACATTTCCTTCCCATACAGTTGCTAAAGTTTCGAAACGATCGGTTAAGTTTTGAAGAAGGACAGTCTAGAACGAAACCTCGATATGCATGACAAAATGAGCAGTGATATAGGTATATCCTCTTAATTTCACTTCTACGTAGTACCTATTAGGTGTGTCAGGCGTGTTCAATATAAGATTGGCTTTACGTCTAATTACGATCATTCTTTTCATAAGAATATTTTCTTAATAGGCGTAGGTATTTAGGGGGGTGGCCAGGTGGGTCTTGCCCACCCCAGGATTTTGGGTTATCCATAGAAATTCTTGAGTTCAACTCCATAGGCCATGGCCAGGCCCCACCTGAAAAATAATCTTAGATACGCCAATGTTCTTACAGAAAACGGTAACCGCTATGAGGGGCACTGGGAACACAACATCAAGAGCGGTCTCGGACGTTTCTACCATCTCCACACAGGTCAGCTGCAGGAAGGCTGCTGGGTCAACGACCTCTGTGTCAAGTCCAAAATGTCTGACATCATCATACGACAGTTCTGCGATTTGCCCACTCGGTACCCTATTCCACTGGTACGTATGTGTGTGCCCATTGATCGAGGTTTTTGTAATCTCCTTAGGTACCATGAGAGATGAGAATAAAAAGACTATTTCATATGACGTTCCATCTAGTAACTAAAGTTGAACCGATTGGCATATATCTTCATATTCATATATCTCTTAAATTCACGGTCTGTCTTTCTTAAATTAATGGTTTTCCTGGTCAAAAAGTTGATGAATATCGCTCGACATGTTATGAATCGGTACGCGATTCATCATCAGGAGCTCCGATCAATTGCGCCGGCGGCCAACCGAACACTGCGCGCCTGCGCGCCTGCGCGCCAACGCCCTGTCCCAACACTGTTACCGGCGAACGCGAGAAACTACCCTCATCATCGCCATCGGTTTTCGGTGCACAAATTATTTGACTATCGGCTTTAGTGTTAAAATATACGGCGGGTAAAATCAAAGCCCTACCATGTACCGCCAATTTGGCTAAGCGGTAGTCAGTTGTCGGTCGTGAACATGTGAAGTACCTGAGGCATGTTATCACGAGTGATTTAAAAGACGATCTGGATATTGAGAGGGAGCGCAGGGCGCTAGCGGTTCGTAGAAATAAGCTTGCTCGCAGGTTTGCTCGATGTTCGTATGAAATAAAAATAACGCTTTTTAAAGCCTACACACAATCTTTTTACTCGAGCAGCTTGTGGGTTAGGTATACAAAGCGAGCATATAGCGTTGCTTTTAGAATGCTGTAGGGGCTGCCGATTTGGTGTAGTGCCTCGGGCATGTTTGCCGAAGCCCGTGTAGACGGGTTCCAGGCAATCATGCGCAACAAGATTGCTTCTATTTTAGGCAGGGTGAGAGCAAGCGACAACAGCATTCTAAAGGCAATAGCTTGTAGATTTGACTGTCCAAACAGATCAAGAGTGTTGCGCAATTTATTATTAAAAAAAATGTATTTTATTTTGTTAGTCGAGAAGTGTTATTAATTTAGTCCTAAGTCAATTGTTAGGTACTAACACACTATGGACGTAATCGTCCGAAATGAAGAATTTATATTTTATTTATTTATAATCATTCATGCACAAACCCCGGGGTATGATCATCACACACAATATCAATGTTTCATATTAACAGATATGTCTGAGACTAACGGGAGATCTCTTTGTAAAATATATACGAGTTTTTTCTTTACGTCAGCGGGCCTATGATGGTTGCTTTTATCAACACGCGATAATTAAGTGACAAAGCATCCGCGATATCCGTCACGTTTTGACAAACTGCGAGTGTGAGTGGCAGATGCTTTGTCACTTATTTATCGCACGATAAACGCAACCATCTTAAGCCGCCTGAGCGCATGGCAGTGCCTCTGCCATCGCCAGGTCGATCTATAACAAAGGGACATCGTCCTTTTCCCGAAGCCATATTGAGGATATTGTCGACGCCCTGTAATTTCGTTGTGGATAATATTGGTTACAGGAACAACTAGTCAACTCCAAACAGATCCTGGAAGACAGCGAAATTTGGCTGCAAATGAAGATTGGGGACATCGACAAGAAACTGCGCTTCTGTATTGACCAAATGTCGTAATTTATTGCTGAAAACCAACAGTTCCATTGTAAATATAACTACACACTGCTATGCATGGAGGATTCGGATGTTTTATTTGGATTTTTGACAGTCCATGGCAAAATTTACTTAAACAGACACTTATTTACATAAACATACGACATTTTCAGGCTTTTTATTGACTATTAATGTCCCTGTATATTTGTGACATAGTTATTTATTTGCCAAGGACCAAGGTAGTCATATAGCCCCATAAGTTAATTTTGTGAAAATTACATATATAATTAATAAGCTCGGTATTCATAGTTTTTGGAACATTTTTTTTTTGATAGTTCTTGCTATAGGGGAAGTCCCCTAACGCCGGACGGCACCTAACGCCTCTACTCCGACTATCTCGGCAACTAGCAACGCGAGCGAATCAAGGACAAGTGGAAGGGGCGCAGGGGTCCCCCGCGCCGCGCCCCTTCTACTTGCCGAGTTGCCGTTGCCGAGCCTCCAGTTGCCGAGATAGTTCGAGTGTCCGGCGTTAGGTGCCGTCCGGCGTTAGGGGACTTCCCCCTAAGTACTGCAGCCCTAAGTTTTCCTCACCATGGTTATTTCAAAATGTCTTTTAAAAAGTTCATGATAGTCTGCTTTCTTTTGAACTGATGGGCTCTCTTCTCTGCCTTCAAAACCCAATTTTAAGAAGATCTATTCTATTCTATTTTTTTTTTAAATGGCAACCGGTCACAGTTAAGCGACCATTACTGCCAATGTCTCGTTGCCAATCGCACTAGGCGACTAGATAGAGGATTGATACCACGTTGTACGGTGAGTTGAAAAGATCGTGCTTTTTGTAAAGTGATAGCGATTTACAAAAAACCACGCGGACTATCGGGCCTTGACCCAGGAAAGGCTATGAACGCTTCAAGTTGAATTCTTCATTAGCTATTCACTCATACGTTAGATCACTGCACAATACGCTACACATTGAACAACTAAAATGAATAAATAATGAACAACGCAACTTAAACGCATGCGGCCATCTTGAGACACGAACCGGAAGTCCTTAAGAAGATCTGTTCGATAGTAAAAACAGGTGACGGTTTGACATTGATATGTCAAAAATTTAGAGGTTTGACACTGACATATGTCAAAAATTTAACGATTTGATATTGACAAGTGGTTTTTTTATAAAAAAAAAGCAGATTTTGCTTCGGTGTTTTTTTATGATACGAACATTTATACAAGCATGGTTTATTATTCTTTATAAACTTTATATTTTAAACTGACATTGGCAAAAGCCACGAGCTGCTGCCATTCTTGGATTTAATATAATATAATATAATATTGACAAGGGCCGAACTTCGACAATATTTTTTCATTGTTTTTTGGGCATCCCTTCCGCCAAAAACAAAACAAACTGTCATGTCGAACATTTGAAAAATGATTTTGGAAAAACCATCATGAGGAAAAAAATCAAGAATTGCAGTTTGGACTATCGGAATAGAATGTAATTTAACTGTCTTCCGCAAACAGAACTGTACCTCGCATATTCCACGATATAAGAATTAAAAAAATCGTAAGCAAACCTAGTAACTCTATATCACACTTTATACTTTTCCCAGGTATTTAAATGGGAATAACGCCAATGTTGGACTACTACTCTTGAGCGTTTATGTAACTTTTAGCATGGACTGTCACCTAGCTCGTCACTACCTACTCGCGAAGCAGACCGAAGTTGGGTGAATATGATAGTGTGGGCAGGCACTTCGCTGCGGAAACCCATGCTTCGGCCAACTTCGCCTCGGCCTGCTTCGTTCAACTTCGCGAGTAGAGTGGAGCCGCAATCACGTTTATTTGTTTATAATTATAATATAACATTCCACGCAATCTTTAAGTACCTACTAAGTTTAGTGTAAAATTGATTATTATGTATATAACGGACTTTAAAAACCTTACTCTAATTTGTACTCTGCATCAGTTTTTTAAGGAAGCAGTTGATTCAAGTTTTTTTTCTCATGAAGTTTTTTCTCATACACAAAACCCTTTACTAATAAACAATTTATATATATTTTCTATATCCGCGCCTGCAAGTGTGGACACTAATTGAACAGTCTACTTTATAACTGATGCAGAATACATCGACAGATTCAACACAATGTCATCATTTATCACAGAGGAATTAATTATAAAACCCAGTTACGGGTGAATTTATGGTATTAAGTTACATTTACATTAAGTTACAATATTGCCTTCCTTGGTTAGTTTCTTTCGTCTACTTCTAGTATAATTACGTTATATCCAACGTCAAAAATAATTGATTACGTTAGAAATGTGTCGTACGGTCGTACCAACCAGTAATACGTCGAGTTGAATGTTGTTAACATACAGTCAAGCAGCATTGCAGCAGGCAGCATTCAAAATAACAGTCAATTTCAGTATGCAATTTGACATAAGCCAGTTGTAAATTGTCATAGTTGCTGGCCGTACCTAGTGAAAATGGCAAGCAACGATAGTTATACTTTTGACGTCGAATATAATAATTTGATTTCGTGCGACTTTGAGCTTAATTGCGTTGAGCTACGGTTTACAGTTCACCAATTTGACACAAGTAACGTTATAAGGTGTCATTGCGTAACGTTATTCAGTCGAATGTAACGTTCGTCATAATTTGATTTTATAATAGGTTATTTCGATAGGTATTTCTGTAGTTGACACCAGTTTTAAAAAAAGTGACTCAAAAAAGGTTAGATAACTTTTCACATCTTCTTGATGTTTGATGCTTTTTATACATTATCTCGCAGCCGAAGAGCATTATACAAAATGTAACTTCTAGTTAACACCAGTTTTAAAAAAAAAGTGACTCAATTAGAATAAATAGGTAAGATAACTTTTTACATCTTCTTGATTTTTGATGCTTTTATACATTATATCTTTGCCGAAGATCATTATACAAAATGTTACTGCATTCTAATATATCCTGATGACTCAAAAATAACGTTGGTAACGTTATCGATACATAGTTTAAAAAAAACGATAAACGTAAAGTTTTGAATGCTTTTACCTGATCGATATTTATTGATTAATTTACATAATCAAGTGATATGTTTACAAAACGAAAATAATTATATTGACCTGGAGCACCTGTATAATTCAATGCAATCATAAAAACAATATTATGAATAATTCTATAATTTATTTTGTTCACATTTCCGTTGTATTTGAGCTCAACACGTGATATCATAGTTAAATCATTGCTTTCATATTCGTTATCATTTATACTCTTAAGAGGCCTTATTCCTTTTAAAATGCTGATTGTTTACACATTTTTATCTATGATCAAACATGTTTCTTAACATATTATTGACGTTACTACCTAGAACAGGGCTATTGGGATTTATTGGTATATATTTGAAACCTACAGTTTAAATTTTTCATTGATAATTTTTGTTCGAAAAACTACTCGAAATTGACAAAATTCACGTGGAAAATTCGTTTTTTCAACTTATTTTCGACTGCAGGCAATGAAAGCATGAAATAGCTACATTACTACCTAGAACTCGGGAAAAAGTATTATTCACTTCAAAAAGTTGGTTGAATTTATCAATATATTCGTCATAATATGAAAAAAATAAATTTTAAAAGGAATAAGGCCTCTTAAATTGATTCATTGTATTAGCACAACGTAACAAGTAAAACGAAATATAATTTGTACATACAAGATATTGGAGATTCGTGTGTCATGTTCGTGTGTGCTGGCACGAAAAACAAAAGACAATCAGAACAAAGACAGGACATTTCATACACCCACTCATCTACCATCTTTGGAAGGCTATATATTGGATGAGCATCAATTATTCCATTATTACGTCTAGTGCTCACCCATATTCCCGATCCCGATATCAATAATATTGCTAAATTGGCACTTAAATAAGTACAATTATATAAGTACCATCCTACATACTACGCGTTAACAATAAAACGTAGGTATATTTATGTCAAAAGGGTAATAAATAACATCCCAAAATTGGACAATGAAAAGGTTAACTCTTTAAACGACGCGGCTCTGGTCCAGCAATGTGAGATTATTCATTCTGCCGTCATGGTCACCCAATTCTATCTGCTCTTTGAGTAGCTCCAATTCTTTGATGCCTGTAACGGTGACTTCGTATTTATGCGTGGCTAGGGACATATAGAAATGTATAGCGAACGCTAAGAACACAATCATAACTGGTATAAGTACGACGCAGGCCGACCATGCGGCTGTCTCGCTCAGATCGTAAAACTTCACCCAGCAGAGTATAGCTATTTCGACTAGGAACAATATGAGACCGAGGAGAGTGGAAAACGCCCAAGCGATCTCGATGTACCAGTGGAGTCTTTCGTGTGGGGACTCGTGGACGAGGGATATGCTGTGGAGGTTGCCGACGGCTTCTATGTTGGGAAGGATGCAAGTACTGATCATGAGGGCCAGCATGTGAACGGCCACTAGGAGCGTCGTGCATACCGTGAATGCGACGAGCATCTCTTTGGGCACTTTGCTGGTACTGTCCGTGTTCAGCTGTACTTCCACCATAGCTACCTGCGGACAAATAGGTATTTAATATACAAATACAAATAGTTTATTAGGATACAGTGACATTTTTACAAATTAATAACCATATAGTTAGAAAATAAGCACTCAATGAACACTGTTTGGTATTATTTACACGTCAGCAGAAGTAGCCGTGTCCCCTACACTAGGCTCAGCCTGTCTCGTAGGTTGACACAATTTTACGATTGACAATTTCAGTTTATCTGGCGCTAAAGAATTACACAGTTTTGAAAAGAAGTTATTAAATATTAACTTTATGTGTAGCAATTATTAATTAATTAAATGTAACTAAGCTGATATTAACTTAATCTAAAACATGCCAGTTACCAAATAATGAAGTGATAACACTTAAAGACTAAAGAACCCGGGGTGCTCCAAGCAGAAAGGTAAGCTCAAGTACAAGTGTATGTATGTGTATTAGTGTGTGTGTGTGTGTGTGTGTGTGTGTGTGTGTGTGTGTGTGTGTGTGTGTGTGTGTGTGTGTGTGTGTGTGTGTGTGTGTGTGTGTGTGTGTGTGTGTGTAGGTGCGTGAGTGGGGTGGGTGTTATATGGGTGGGGATGTTATAATTTTTTCCGTCTCATGGTAATTCAAGGTTCTTAACCAATTTTGAGTTTTAATTTTGACCTCTCTTATGGAACAAGTTTTAATGTCACATACACCGTTTACTCTCTTATATATGGATAAGTACTTGTAGGTACCGAGTCTCTTTGCGAATCTAGAAACGACTTCTGGTAGGGGAGTAATAAATGTACGCTTTTGCAATCGCTCATTATAGTCGGGTAAGTTTAACACGATCCTGTGAGCGACAACAGTACACCGTAGGATGTAAAGCTGGCGCACACTTAGCACTCCGCTCTCCCTATATAATTCGAAGGTTGGAAACATTCTAGGTCTGCAGTGTATGACTTTTAACAGCGAACGTTGGGCTCTCTCGAGGAGCATCATAAAGGTGCCGGCCGCCCCACCCCACACAGGAATACAGTACGTTATTATGGACTGGGCAAGGGCGATGTATGTATATCTCAGCAATTTTTTGTCCATAACATCGCGCAGGTTTTTGAATATATATATATTAACTTTCTAACACGATTGGCCGTTACTAAAATGTGCTCTCTGAAGGAGAGTTTTTCATCCAGTACTACCCCTAAGTAACAGATAAAGGGCACTCTTTGGATTACATTGCAGTCACAAACAGTATCATTCAGGCTTGATAAGCAAGTATGAATTTTTAAATCGAATGTAGTAGTAGGGGCCGACACTACAGTTTTGTGGAAACATAAAAACTTGGTCTTTTCTGTATTTAGAGTCAGAAGGTTGTTTTGTAACCATTTAGCTATACGCGACATGCCACTTTCCATGGTAGAGTACAGCAGGTCCCACGACGAGTCGTGAAATATAACCGCGGTATCATCAGCATAGCATACAATTTCGGCTTTTAAAATGTCTAACGTAGCAACGTCATTAATATAAATGAGAAATAAGGTCGGGCCCAAAATACTTCCCTGTGGGACCCCGAAAGTGGTTTTTCTTAAGTCGCTTACCCTACCATCGATTTTGACACATTGCCTTCTGTTTGACATATAACTTTGAATCCATTTCAGTGGAATTCCCCGAATGCCCAGGGTCTCCAGCTTTCTACTCAGTATAGGAAAAGAAACCGTATCAAAAGCCCGGGCGAGATCAAGAAACACTCCAGCGCACGCTTGATTTTGGTCTAGATGCTTAGAAATAAGATTTGTTATCAGTGCAACTGCGTCTTCAGTGGATTTACCTTGTCTAAAGCCGAGTTGCCTACACGATAACAAATCATAGTTATTTAGGAAATTAACCAGGCGTTTATTGACAAGTTTTTCTAATATCTTTGATAGGGACCGCAATAAATAAATTGGTCGGTAATTATTACAACAACTTTTATCTCCTTTTTTGTGGATAGGGGTTACTGCCGCCACTTTCCAGGCTTCCGGGAAAATACCTTCAGCTAATCTCATGTTGCATATAAACGTGAGTGGCACAAGGATGTACGATTTAATATTTTTCAGAAGCGTGTTAGTTATTCCGTCAAGTCCAGGTGCACTCTCCGGGTTTAGGTTGGCTATAATCCTCCCAATTTCTATCTCATCCGTTGGTTGCATAAAGAACGAGTTAGGTTGTGGATCTTTTAAATTAATATCTTTAGCAAGATCATTTTGTGTTTTACTGATTTGGGTGAGGATTTTTTTAGCAAGCGTTGGACCGACATCCGTGAAATATTCATTGCATCTGTTTAGGGACTCGATTTCAGTTTTGTCTGACTTTAGTAGTTGTGTTGAGTTTAGCTTGGGTTTACTAGTGTGAGTGATTTTTTTGATGCATTTCCAGAGTTTCTTAGGGCAGTTTTTGTTACATTCAATGTCCTTTGTTTCGTGTTCATTTTTCAGTTTTCGAAGCAGGTTGTAGTAGAAATTACGGTACCGGGTGTAGATCGTTCTGGCAGTGACATCTTCTGGATTTTTTCGAGATCGAGCATGGAGAGCATCTTTGTGTCTGGAGCATCTCAATAAGCCCGGAGTCATCCATGGTTGAAAAGTGAATTTAGTCCGACTCATAAGAGTTTCTTTTGTGTGACTGCTGACAATTTGGCTGAGAGTTGAGCTAAAGGCTGCCACAGCCTCGTTCAGGGACGTTTTAGTGGTAACGTTTGACCAATCCAATTTTTGAAGGTCAGCTGCACAAGCCTCGTGGTCCAATTTCGTTTTAACGCGATTTCTATTTTTTAATTGAAAAGGTTTCATTTTTATTCCTGCGATAACGGCGTCATGGTCCGTCACGTCAGTTTTGCATATTACGGATTCAGTATAAAACGTGGCCGTGATATTTATATGGTCCAGGCATGAGTCACCCCGCGTTGGCGTAGTGACTGTTGGACTTAAACCCAGTTCAGCAATGAGACAAAGGTACCTATTACTGATATCTTGTTTGTTGTCGGGGCAAATGTTTATATTAATGTCACCTGCGATTACCTTGCACGGAGTCTTTTTACTATTTCTAATATTGTAAATAATATGTTATAATATTGTATTATATATAATGTAATAGTTGCGACAACTATAAGGCAAAGTGTAATGCCTTTAGTAGGTATAAAGCGTTCATATCAGGTTTCGAAATTATCAAGATAATAACGCTCCTTCATATTTGTCAAGGAGCGTTATTAGATTTGGATATTATCTGTTGTGTGCATAATTAAAACGTATGTTAACGGGTGTAACACGAGTTTATATAAAAAAAAATATATTTGATATACAAAATGTTTATATCTGGTAATTTAAAGAATAATTTTAGTATGAACCACTAATCTTTAAATTAATAATTATGATGATACATTTAAATGTTTTTTTGCTAGATACGAAAAAATTCATTTGTCACCTAGGGTATCCATAGTTTAATTATAGGTAATATTAATATTCCAGCGGAAACAACAACTTTGCTTTGCCTATTGTTCTGATATTATCAAAGCAATACCTAAAATTATCGTGCTGCCTTCAGAATCCTACTCTGTAATGCAACACTGATCAGTGTGATAAGAGGCCTTATACATTTTAAAATGTATTTTTTTTTTCATTTTATATCAAATTATTGATAATTCCAACCAACATTTAAAGTGAATGATACTTTTCCCTTAGTTCTAGATAGTAACATAGCTATTTCATGCTTCCAGTGCGTGCAGTCGGAAATAAGTTGAAAAAAAAAACAGTTTTCTGCATGAATTTTGTTAATTTTTAGAAACAAAAAATATCAATGAAATTTTTAAACAGTTGTCAAATATATCGCAATAGCCCTGTTCTAACTAGTAACATTCATGTTTGATCATAGAGAAAAATGTTTCTCAGCATTTTTGAACCGATAAGAAGCCATAACTCAGTAGGTACCTAAGAGAAATCTATAGGTAAACATGGATTTTTCCATGATCTATTATTGAATCATACATTTTCATCTTCCTATGAGTCGCTATTGGATCAGCGGGGGATAATTAAGTAGCTGTTATCGCAGTTAAAAAAAGTAGGTCACGCCCGCAGTTAATCCGTCGGTAAACGCTCTACATAGCGTAAATTTTTCGTTGTTGCCCCACCCCCTCTGTACTCTTACCATGAGTTTACGGAGCCGTACTCAACTGTATAAACGACTTGTATGGAGAATAGTATAGCGCCTCTAGTGGTTACTTTGTAAAACTACAATTCTCTATACAAATCGTTTACGCAGTCGCTAGCGAGTACGATCACTGTACAGTCCGTGAGCTCTCAGATTGCGATTCGGGTTCGGGTGAAAACTGAGAGGCTCTTATCTGGATCGCGTAAGAGCAAGCGAGACAGCTATGTAAACTATGCTTCGCGACTCTTATCGTGCAATACAGCGTCACCCGTCATTCTCTCGCAGTAGGAGAGAGAGATAGGTCATAATCTCGCGCAAGAAAGAGTCGCATGTCACAGTTGTGCTACAAGCGCAAAGGCATTACACTAGAATGTCGGACACAACACCATTCTTTCCATACTTCTAAGAAAGTTAGGAAGTAAATTTTTGCTACGTCAATATTTTATAACTTGGCTTTTGTATTGGTATTGAATTCTGGGACTTTTTATGTTTTTAAGTAGCTGTCATAACCGTCACATGGCCGACAAAGTAGAAATTCTGGTGGGCCCCTTTTAGCAGATTACCATATATCTGGAATACGGTACTGATTGCCCTTTAATTTCTTAGTGGTCAAACTGTGGATTATAATATCTCACGCGCGTGGTAAGTGGTACCTAACCGCATAACGTGATCGAGACATTATTTCACAGCTCGCAACTAAGACCAAAAATGAAGAGGTCTTAGTCTTTGTTTATTGTTATTGTTTATACAGACGGTCTTATTTCAAAAGAGCGATTCATGTCAGCTGCTGCGGCTTTGCGAAGGTGACCTTAGGTATTTTTTGCATAGTCTTCATTAATTATGGTATCATATCATATGCGAACAATTCTATTGTCTCATTTGTCGGAAATACCTAATTATAAATGACACCTTGACTTCTCAGACTGTATCTCACATAATAAGTGGCCTAATGTTTGATTAGAGTGGTGCGTAAATTTTTCGTACTACAAGTCTAGAGATGTTCCGTTCTCGAGAATGTTTTCTCGATTCCTATTCTATGGGAGATGCTCTCGAGAAAGTTCTATGCCCATACAAATTGGGAAACGTTTTCGAGAGCGGCACATATCTATCCAAGGAGGTAATGAACTTTCTGGCAGTTGGCAATTCTATTTTTCAAATATATTCAAATATATTTATTTGCGAAAATACAGTCAGTATGGTGTTGGGTTACAATTTCGTTTCCATGTATTTTTACTTGCAAGCAAGCGTGCAAACGTTTGTCAGTGGAGCCAAAAACTAAAGGGAACAATTTAAACGCTCACCAAAATGGCTTTTATACCCCAAAACTAAGTTCCAAATAAAATTAATTGCTTCCATTTAAATTAAATTCACTCTATACAGTGCTCCCCAAATTAAATCATTTTGTATTCCAAAATCGATATACATTACACCAGAATAATTTTATGTTGAGTCAGAATATCTTTTTGCTTCCCAAAATGGATTTTTTGCTCACCAAATATTGTTTTCATAAAACATCAAAATTATTACAAAAAAATATCTTTTTGCTTCCCAAAATGGATGCTTTGCTCACCAAAATGGATTTTTTGCTCACCAAATATTGTTTTCATAAATTAGTGTTTCAGCTAGGTAACCATCTAATCCTGATCACCTTTCAGAGCAGATCCGACTCAGCCGGATTAGGTAAGGTTAGTTTTTTTTTTATATCCCTAAAAAACGCTCCATAATGTGCGGTAGTCATTATTAGCTATGCTATATCAATTTGAAATTTTCTCCATACAAATTGTTTTTTTTTTCGATATTTTCCGAATTTGACCGAATTTTCGGACAAGATTTCAGATTCATATTTTTGAGCCCCGAGAGCCCCCCGATACCGAGTTTTAGCCGCCTAGCACCAATTTGAAATTTTGAATCGTTTTTTTTCGATATTTTCCGAATTTGACCGAATTTTTGGACAAGATTTCAGATTCATATTTTTGAGCCCCGAGAGCCCCCCGATACCCAGTTTTAGCGGCCTAGCACCAATTTGAAATTTTGAATCGTTTTTTTTTTCGATATTTTCCGAATTTGACCGAATTTTCGGACAAGATTTCAGATTCATATTTTTGAGCCCCGAGAGCCCCCCGATACCGAGTTTTAGCCGCCTAGCACCAATTTGAAATTTTGAATCGTTTTTTTTCGATATTTTCCGAATTTGACCGAATTTTCGGATAAGATTTCAGATTCATATTTTTGAGCCCCGAGAGCCCCCCAATACCGAGTTTTAGCCGCCTAGCATGCACCAATTTGAAATTTTGGTGAAAAAAGCCATTTTGGTGAGCATTTAGTTTTTTGCCTCAGCAAAAATGACTAAAATGGAAGTAATAATATAAAATATTGGTGACATCCATTTAACAGTAATTTAGATTATTTGGTCTGAAATTAACTTTAATGGTGTTCATATATTTTTATAGGATGTAAGAAAAATAATTATTTGCTTTATTTATAGAATAGTTTGGGATACACTATTTGGTGAGCATTCATCCGTTTTGGTGAGTATTAAGAATTTATTGGTAGTAATTTATCAACATATTTGGTAGGCGTTTAAACACAAGCCAAAACGTAATAATATTAGATAAATTAATATAAGAATTAAATTTAAATTTCGGATTTCCGGAGCGAATATTTACAAAACTGCAGATTTAAAAAAAAAAATGTTTGGAGACCCCTATTATTTTTAAAAGACCTATTCAACGACACCCTATGACCCCACTAGTGTTGGAACGAAAAAAAAATCATCACCACTAGGTGTACGAGAGGTACCCGAAAAAAAGTTTTTTTTTTAGTTTTAATTTTGCGGTTGTGTCGGCGTGATATATACACATATTCATACCAAATTTCAGCTTTCTAGTACTAATGATCACGGAGATAAGCCGCGGACGGACGGACAGAGGGACATGGCGAAACTATAAGGGTTCCTAGTTGACTACGGAACCCTAAAAAGATGTAGACGTATGTACATTGTACCGCCTTTTCTGAAACCAGTTAATTACTAATCGATTCCCGCAATTCGTTTAAAATTAAATCGAAACATTTCATATCGAGATAGCGTACATATTTACGAACATCATTGTGATGTGATATACCAACGCCTGATGACGTCAGCGCGGCGACTGGAGCCATCGCAAAAACTCACATTATACATCCAAACAGGACTCGCAACGAATACTGAATTAATTATTCGCAAGTGCGTCACTCGATGTCATAACGTTTGCCTTTTTTTGGTCTCACTTTGCAGTTTGATTCAGTTCTATTATATTATACATATTATATTTGCGATTATTGAGTCTGAAATACATAAACACATAAGCTATTCAAAGAGCAAACTACACTCAAGTTTCCTCGTGTAATCGAATCAGAAATCAGAAGATCCGTAGTAGAACTAAGGACATCGACATAACTCAGATATTACCAGACTTGGCCGCCTGTCCACTAAAGCCGCTACGACCTTCAAACCTTTGAGAAAAAACGTACTCCCATCTGAAAGGCCGGCAACCCTGCAGCCCTAGCTGCTTCGTCGTACCAGATAGGTGCCTCCTCCTTATACTACAAGAGAAATAACTTACCATAGCGAAGCCAGACAACAGAGCCGAAGTCTGGATGGAAGCCTTCAGCTTCGCGCGACTGAGCTGCAGCTTCCTCCACGACAGGTACGCAGGGGTGTGCAGCCCTGCGTCGGATTGGATAGATATGCCACTCTCTTGTGCTACAAGAGACAGTACTTACCATAGCGAAGCCAGACAACAGAGCCGAAGTCTTGCTGGAAGCTTTCAGCTTCGCGCGACTGAGCTGCAGCTTCCTTCACGATAGGTAAGCAGGGGTGTGCAGCCCTGCGTCGGATTGGATAGATATGCCACTCTCTTGTGCTACAAGAGACAGTACTTACCATAGCGAAGCCAGACAACAGAGCCGAAGTCTTGCTGGAAGCTTTCAGCTTCGCGCGACTGAGCTGCAGCTTCCTTCACGATAGGTAAGCAGGGGTGTGCAGCCCTGCGTCGGATTGGATAGATATGCCACTCCCTTGTGCTACAAGAGACATTACTTACCATAGCGAAGCCAGACAGCAGAGCCGAAGTCTTGCTGGAAGCCTTCAGTTTGGCGCGACTGAGCTGCAGCTTCCTTCACCAGGTACTCGGGGGTGTGCAGCTCTGCGTCAGACTGAATAGGTGCCTCCCCTTGTGCTACAAGAGATACTACTTACCATAGCGAAGCCAGACAGCAGAGCCGAAGTCTTGCTGGAAGCCTTCAGTTTGGCGCGACTGAGCTGCAGCTTTCTCCACGACAGGTACGCGGGGGTGTGCACGTGCAGCCCTGCGTTGATCTTGACATTCTCCCTTGTGCTACAAGAGACATTACTTACCATAGCGAAGCCAGACAACAGAGCCGAAGTCTTGCTGGAAGCCTTCAGCTTCGCGCGACTGAGCTGCAGCTTTCTCCACGATAGGTAAGCAGGGGTGTGCAGCCCTGCGTCGGATTGGATAGATATGCCACTTCCTTCCCTTGTGCTACAAGAGACATTACTTACCATAGCGAAGCCAGACAGCAGAGCTGAAGTCTTGCTGGAAGCCTTCAGCTTCGCGCGACTGAGCTGCAGCTTCCTCCACGACAGGTACGCAGGGGTGTGCAGCCCTGCATCGGACTGGATAGGTGCCTCCCCCGACATGACGCACTGGTGCTACAAGAGAAACGTTACTTTAACAATGCTGTAAGGTTTAACCGTACAGATTTGGGGATCTTCCAATCGGTGACAGATCCAGGGTTATTGGTCTTGAGGGGCATGACCTGAATTAGGTTCAGGGGGGCCATTGATGCATAGTTGCATTGACAAGTCTTCGGTTACTTGGCCTGCCAATGAGCCCACCTGGTTCGAATTCGAACACTGGATCCGCGCTTGCATTCTATTTGTTCTATAGAATTCGCGTCGAACGTAAGAGTCTTGATCACTCTCGATAGGTATAAGCAGGTAGTATACTTTATCGTAATATCAAGGGCTAATGTTCTATAAAAGAGCTAAAGAGTTGTAGCTTAGAACTGTTGTAGTTTAAAACAATTCTACAGGGTTAGTACTAGCTTCGGGTTAGTACTCATGGTGTTCAACTCAAGTATTGCTCCATATATTTTGGATCACTTTCTGAACCTGTGTCGCTAAAAAACTTTCCTAATGTATGGATCAGAGCTCTACCACAAACGGAGGGGGAAATATATATGTCGAGTAGCACTTGACTAAAAACACCTAGAGTAACCTTCAGACTAGTTAAATTTAAAATGATATGCAGAGATCGAACAAAAGGAGGTAATTATACACGGTGTTCTGTATTTGGTGGACAACCGTCAAGCCCCCGATTGCTTTTTGTTTTATCACAGGCGAATAATCGCGATGAGCGTGATGCACTTAGTGTGAAAGAAGGTCCCAATCATTAAAAAAATATGTAAAGCCTGACCAGAAATATACGAGGATTGTCAAGAGGGAGCTATTTATAAGATTTATATGGCAACAATATTGCAACCGATCGCAACCCACTATAATGACATTAGTTTAAATACCTCTCAGTTCCACTATGTTAACCTCGTAATATCATTTAATGGAATGCACTCTTTTTCTGACTGTGTGTGTTTTCGTGACTGTTTACACGTGTAGTAAACACGTGTACACTTTATTTATAATCCTACGTTCACGACTGTTAATGGTTTTCGGCATTTTCTTTGGACAATTTTAAATATTTGTCTTTTAAAATATTCACCACGAATGACATTGACATTGTTGACAAACCATCATAAAATCATTGCCAGTGTAAGAAATTAGTTCTATTGAAATTCCGAAATATGGCGCATCCTCATATATTTCTGGTCAGGCTTTACAGTCCAACTATCTCAAAGGTGCATTTTAAAAATGGTCCACAAAAGATACTTTTTTCCAGCTTTATTAAATGCCCCATGCTTTTTTAGATAGTCTACATTCATTGTTTAGGTTGGACATCCATCCGTCCGATCTCTGATGATATGCGATCCCGACACCATGAGAAGCTTTATTTGCCCTTAAATTATATACATAGGTTTAAGTTACTAAAACTTACAAAAAAACTAAATCGTTTGAAAAGAGCTGCTATCCTAAATACTTTGCATAGGGTCAGTCGGGACAAGTGCGCCTGCGGGACAATCGCACCTATCACATCGAAATTTCTAAAAGTACAGATCTAACGCCATCTTACAACCACGCAACTATGATCCATTTGGATTGATCACCTTGTATAGTTGACATCGGAGAGAGATTTATACAATAAAATAATGCAGATTTCATTAAATCTAAAATTGACGCCATGGTTACTAAGAACAGATTTCCCTATCTCTTATAGTCTGTGACTTCTCCCTATTGACCCATTAGGATCGATCACCCTGCATTTAGATCGCAGACGTAAGATGGCGTTACTTAAACATCTGTGCTTTGCGATATGGTAGGTTCGCTTACCCCGCTAGGGCACTTGCCCCAACAGACTTACAGCACGTAGCATAACTATGACACGCGACTCTTTGTCGCGCGACAAATACTATCTGTCACATTCCTGTCAATACTGTGCGAGCAAGACAGTTGATGCTAAGTCGCGCGTCAAGCGAAGCTGCGTCAAGATATGCTAGCCCTGCTGGTTAGACGAATACAATCAGATCATAATAAGACAAGTTGCTCACACGTGCAGTCGTACATGGGGCAACGTAGATGCCCCGTGTTTATTAACCGTATTTCAGTGGTTACTGAGGTGTCAATACAATGTATTGTGATAACAGACAGTGTTATTTAAGTGCCTAACTTGGGCGTTTAATGTATTTTGTATCGTACAATTGAATAGTAAAACAACGAGCTTAACGATTGTTTTATTACACTATTTCGGCATTCTGGAACACTATTCCAAAGTTTTAAACTCGAATAGTGTCTGTCCCTTTCTCATACATTATTTTCGTGATATGAGCGGTACGGCAAGATACGAACTTAGACCAAAGAACACTGACGTCAGTAGCATTTTTAATACACGTTACGAGATGCTTAGCAGAAATACTCAGTGTTCTAAGGAAAACCGCTGTAGATTTCCGGGTTACAAGAACGGGAAATCTTCGAAATAGAATAAGGAAAAGCAAACAAACATACGAATAAGATGATAGGACGGGATGTCTTTTCAAATTATCAAGATCAGCCGGGGCTAGCGCGCCACATGTGATAACCGCGCCTACCACAAATATATCGAAATGTACTTACACATGTTATACTTACTACTAAATCTTCCCACCACGCAACTAAGTTGTATAACATAAGGTAAGGTGACTGACGACTGCCACAGTCCTATACAGGGTGATCAATCCATATGGGTCAGTAGGGAGAAAACGAAAACTATAAGAGATAGGGAAATCTGTTCTTAGGAACCATGGCTTCGATTTTAGATTTATTAAAAACTGCATTCAATTTTTTTTCCTTTATCTCATGCATAACCCGGAATCGAACCCGGTCGAAATTGAGTAGAGAAAAAAAATAATTAGATGTAAAAAAAAAAAAAGAAAATTAAAATTTAATCTGTTTATTTCAATGAAGTCTACTACACACTTCTACTTAGACTCTAATCTTATATTTAAAGATTGTATCGAATCTAATTATATTAAATATAAATTGTGACAATTCGAATGAGAAAAACAAACTAGTCGGGAAGGCTGTTAATTAACAATTTTTTATATATGCTCACCACTTGCTTTACAGTTTTGTTATTCATGGAGTCATATGGAAATCTATTCAAAGCTTGCGGCAGTGCATGCGTCCACACTCTCCTACCGTAATTGTTATTACTTGATGGTATTATAAATGTTGAGAGGTATGTTAATTTCCGTAGGTTACCTGATCTATGTCTTTTATTCAATAAAGGTATATTATCCCTGTATTGGGTCACTATAGCTAAATCTACCTTATCGTGGACTGGCAAAACCCTGCAGTATTTGAATAAACTTTCATAGTTATTTCTATACATATATTTTATCTTTAGAGGTACAATGGTTTTTAGCAATCTTACTTGCAATCTGTATATACTATTTAGATAGGTCTTATAGGTCCTACCATAACTAGACAAACCATAACTAATTATAGAATCTGCTAATGCCATATAAAGCAGTCTTAGTGTACAATAAGGCAACTTGTTTTTAAGTATAGACAATTTAGACAAAATTGATCTGAGTTTGCTACATATATACTCGATCTGAGGAGCCCAGTTAAATTTATTGTCAATTTTTAGCCCGAGGTAAGTATGTTCTGTTACAATATCTAGGGCAGCACAACAGCAAGAGGCATCATCATTCCGATGCATGCAGGTGTGCTCATGGGCCACGATCTTGGGATTGTTTACAGTTTTTATGTATGGTGAATGTATATACATTAATTTGGTTTTCTTATAATTTATTGATAATCCTACATCATGAGCCCACCTGCACAGCATGTCAAAATTATGCTGCATCATACTTTGTGCAGTCTCTACACTCCTATGTGCTACAATCAGGCAAGTATCATCAGCAAATTGGTATACTGAGCCCTGCTGGAATATCCTACACATATCGTTCACATATAACAAGTATTCCGTTGGTCCTAGTATTGAACCCTGCGCTGTGCCACGTATGGTTGGTATCCTGTCGCTTTGCTCACCAGCTATATCGACTGTGTTAAACCTGTTAGTATGATAATTTTTCAGAAGGTCCAGTGCAGGGCCCTGTATACCATTTTGCTGCATTTTTTTAAATGTCAATCGATCCTATTTTTTATTGAGAACAAAATGTCTGTATGGGACTTCATACATTTAGAGTGCTCTAAGAGTCAGAAATTGCTGTTAAAGCTGAAAACGCTCCATACAAATATGCGTGCTGTGTATGGTAAAATAACGTTTTCCATTTTGACCGTGATAATTTCCGTTTAGTTTCTTAGTTGTCATACAATTATTGTTTTGTTGAATTATGAAGATATTGGAAACAGTTTCATATTTGCTTTTGGATGAAAAAAACGTAAAATGTTCGTACCTTAAAGCCATGTCACTCTTTAACAGCAATTTCTGATTCTTAGAGCACTCTAAATGTATGCAGTCCCATGCATTCTTAATAAAAAATAGGATCGATTGACATCTAAAATCTTTATTTTTTTCTCTACTCAATTTCGACCGGGTTCGATTCCGGGTTATGCATGAGATATACGAAAAAAAATTGAATGCAGTTTTTAATAAATCAAAAATCGAAGCCATGGTTCCTAAGAACAGATTTCCCTATCTCTTATAGTTTTCGTTTTCTCCCTACTGACCCATTTGGGTTGATCACCCGGTATAGTCCTAACTAACTGTTAGTCTTACCCCATTAGACAATAAACTATTTTAGTGTTACCCCACCTCAACTAGTATTATATCATCTGTCCGCCTTGCACAACTAGGCTTCGCGACTTTTGTAGCGCGACATAGCTCTACCCGTCACTCTCTCACATTACTGCATAGAAAGAGACGGGTAATTGTCTCGCGCGAGAAATAGTCGCATGTGACTGTTGTGCTAAAGGTGTTTTCGTATCTGTTTCGATACTTTTATGGTAGGTGCGTTTATCGTTTTATTATTATTTAGTAAACAATAAACTATTTTAGTGTTACCCCACCTCAACTAGTATTATATCATCTGTCCGCCTTGCACAACTAGGCTTCGCGACTTTTGTAGCGCGACATAGCTCTACCCGTCACTCTCTCACATTACTGCATAGAAAGAGACGGGTAATTGTCTCGCGCGAGAAATAGTCGCATGTGACTGTTGTGCTAAAGGTGTTTTCGTATCTGTTTCGATACTTTTATGGTAGGTGCGTTTATCCCCGGAAAAGTTTTAACATAGTATGGCGTTCTGATTAAATGTTGTACCGAATTACAAATTGTGTTTTGCATTTTCTTTTACGTGGAATAAGATGAGATAACTCTCGGAGTAATCAAAAAGTGAAACGACCAACATAGAGCATTTACTTTCCATTCTGTTCGTAAAATTTCTTAAATATTGGTTAAGCTTTGGAGGAAACAGAAGAGAACGATACCTCGATTTATATAATCCGGTTACGTTAAGTTTGCACCTCATTTGTATTCGACTAACTTAACTTAACGTAAACTGATAGTCTGGTAAAAGAAGTAGTGATATATCCTCTTAAATGCAACCATCATAGCCGCAGGTGTTTTACGTAAGCGTACTACGTGGTACTACTTTATGAATAAGTCACGTTTAGTGCTTATCAATGTAGTCATTAAATAATAGTTTTAGTTAAAAAGTTAAGTGTCTCGGTAATTGCATATTCCGTTACATACTAAATGATTTTCTTAACAGTTAGTGACGTAAGTTTTAAATTGCAAGCATTTTTTGTTTGTCAGATATAATGCAGTCTTTTAAGTCACCCTAGGCCGTAAGTGGCATTTTCTACCCGTTATATACGCGGGAAGAACTTCACTTCCTGCCTAAAACTTTAGTCCAACCACGGGCGGTAATTCGTAAAGCCCCAGTTGACATTTTTATTGCACACACCTACGATCTGCGACAATCACGAATTCTCCGCCCAAGGCATGTCATGTACTATAAGGACAATTAACCCATAAAACCGTATGTGATATTTAAACCACTAGAACCTATCGTTATTAACTGAAAGACGTCTATTAACTGGCTATAGACCCCCAAAGACAAGGCAGTATGCCATTTACACCCCTGCAGGCCAAAAGTATGGAAACAAGCTTATATTATATTACTATACAAACCTGTGGTTTCCTTACGGAAACTTACAAAATCAAAATATAAAAATGATTAGATTAAGGCCCTTGCGTCTATTGCAGACGAATTATGGTGTAATGTTTGGGATACACCGTTTCTGGTGGCTAACAAAACCGATACGAGATCGACACATTTTACCGCAGGCCTGACAAGAGAAGTGTGCGACGGGTGGTACTGCGTCGCCTTGTCGACGTCTTTGTCTCTTGTCAGCGATTGCCGCGAACCAGGTCTCATCGCATAACTTGCGACCTTCAACAACGCATTTGCGCCAGTCCGTCCGATTCTCCGCAAGCTTTTCCCATTTCTGGTGGTCAATATGGAAGGCGGCCATGTCTCTCTTTGCGCAATCTTTAAAGCGAAGCAATGGTCTGCCAACGTTTCTTCTTGCATTCCCCACCGCGCCAAGAAGAATCCTGTACACATGCCCTAGCCAACGCAGACGTCTCTGTTTGAGAAACGCGGTCAAACTAGGCAGCTGTGCAATTTCTAGAACCCTTTCGTTTGTTACCCTATCTTGCCACGATATGCCCAAGATCTTACGAAGGCAACACATGTAAAAAGAGTTTAAACGACGTTCTACTTTTGCATACGTTGTCCAGGTTTCAGCTCCGTACAAGAGTATGCTTAGAATGGACGCCTGAAAAATTTGCATTTTGGTATTTGTAGTGGGATGTTTGTTTTGCCATACTCTTATACTAAGCTTCCCGAACATGGCGGCCGCTTTTCCGATACGTATGTCGACCTCCGCATCGAGCGTGATGAGGTTGTTCGTTACGGTCGACCCTAGGTAATAGCAAAACCTGTCCACTACCTACTTCTAACAGCGTGCCATTGAGCGAGATCATTGGTGCCACAGAGCTATTTTGTGCTAGCACAACGGTCTTTTTGGCGTTTATAGACATGGCAAACAGGGAACATGCCTGGGAGAATTGACTCACCATTGACTGGAGCTCTTGTTCCGAGTGAGCGACAACGGCTGCATCATGTGCATATAAAAGGCTGTCGACGAAAAGATCCTGACGGTTTCTTTTAGATTTGAGGAGAGAGATGTTAAACATCTTTCCGTCGGTCCTCGTGTGCAGATGGATACCCTGTTGGTTATCGCGGAAAGATGTACGTAATATAAGGGAAAAGTATATACCAAACAGGGTAGGCGCCAAGACACAGCCCTATAAACATTTGAAAAGTCAATGACGCAAATTCTGCTTATAAAAATTGCCAGTGCAACATTTTGTAGAAAGGCAATTAAAAACGACGTCATGCACTTTGTCCCGAAGTTAGGTAAGTAGGTATATATATATTTTTACAATATGCAAATGTTTTAATAGTTGATGTTCTATTTTTCTATCTTTTGGGGGTGGCCTAACGGGTAACGGTTACTACACAAGGAATAATTATTGGAAACTTTAAATATTCAAAGAATACACTTTGTGTACATCAAACGGACTTCTACAATATTCACCACATAATTAGTTTGAACAGGTTAAATCAGACGTTATAAACGTCAGTCGTCAGAGTTTATAAACGTACGTTTCATCGAATCTTCATTCCATAGAAATTTCGTTTCAGTTCTCATATTTAGGGTTCTGTACCTCAATCGGAAAAAACGGAACCCTTATAGGATTACTTTGCTGTCCGTCCGTCCGTCTGTCTGTCTGTCAAGATCCTTTATCTCGTGAACGCGTGGAGGTATCGGTTGAAATTACACCATATACTCAGGTCTACGGTCCCTTGAAGCTGTGAAAAAATCAAACTTCTACGTTAACGTGAAAAAAAGATACGGCCGTTTATGTCGCAAAAAACGTACATTTCGACACTCTCAAGGGAATCAAAATGATTGGGTACTTTCCGATGACCTAGAACTATGAAATTTGGCAAGTAATATCGTCACATACTACAAATACCGACTTATAAAAATCTGAAAACTAGGTATACATTTGTAATAAAATCATTAAAAATATAGACCTTTTCAAACATCATATTTGGAGAGGTCGGTTGCGTTAAGTTTGCACCTCGTTTGTATGCGTCGCCATACATTTCAGGCGCAAACTTAACCAGGCCAATTAAGATGGGATAAGTGAAAGTTTGTACGGAACCCTCGGTGCGCGAGTCAGACTCGCACTTGGCCGGTTTTTTTTCCGAAACCATAAAATATTTTGGACGAACCTAACCTAAACTTAATCTATAGGTTGACATTTTCAAGATTTCTGAAAAATGTATGATTTCTGAGTAAGAATCTATCTATGGAATGAAGCAGTCAGTGAAGTAGTTTTCTATAAAAGAAGAGGATCCCAAAATTCCACATTGTTCTATCAAAGTTACGTGCAGTATCACAAACATGTACCTACAACTAGGTACGAAGGTGACTAAACAATAACAACATAATAAGTGTAACCACATGTGTTCATCTGCCATTCACAATTTGCTTGAACATGCAGACCTTGTTTACATGAAGCATATACATAAGCATGGACTCAATGTTAAAGGTTACATTATAACCAAGGCCGTCCGGGACCACATGCACTCCATAAAATAGTGTTCAGTTTAATAGTACATTGCTTCAGACGCCGGGAAATAAAGGCCGGGTGAGTAGGTATAGACGGCCGATCGTAGGGAGGCCGGGTAGTGATACGAAGCCGGCAAGCCCTTTTCACGTCTGGGCATGTACACTTAGTTCTATTCAAGGACCCGCCCGATATCCTTTTGAGAGGGTTTTTAAGGGTTTTGAGTAGCGCTAACACTTTGAACATGGAAACCCAATCAATTTGCTTTAAAAACCCTTATCTAAGCGCTAACCCATTTTAACAAGCGGTATCACAATTCCCCTTATAAATAAGAATATTTGCTCACCCATTCGTTACTAAATGGTTAGCCTAACAAAGGGCTACCCTTATTTTATAAAGCTTACGACGCGTAGGTTAGTACTATCGAGCGAGACAGATACTATCGAGCTCTGTCGGCGGCGGCGCTGCGGCATGTTTGATTTGACTTTGACGAGCGAGACCGCTTCAGTCAACGCGCGTTAGTATCAATACCTACAAATGCGCGTCGACGGCGCGCTTAAATTAAAATGCGCCATGTGCTTAGGCCCATTTTAGAAACATTATGACAAATTCAATTTTTAAATATCAGTTACTCATTCTTGATCTGGTATCACTCATTATTCATCAATCAGTGCCTGATATTCAAAATATTTTGCAGTAAAATAACACTAATAAAACGGCAATTTGGTTCGGTTTCCTTTTAGTTGGTTTGATAGTGCACGCCGTTGTATGGGAACCTTGCACTTTTTGACTGTGCGCTGAAATTTGGCACAGTTGATTCTTAGGTGGTCTTGAGTGAATTCATACCTGAAGACATCGGAGCCACCGCGGATTTAGTGGAGGGAAGGGGAGGTTTATATATTTAGCAATTATTTTAAAAGTATAACAGAAATCTCAAAACAAAAAATATAATCGTAAAGCTAGACTTACGTAGTTTATACAAGTATATAGTACCTATATTACATATATCTGTTGATCCATGAGAGATAATAAATATTATTAAGCGTAAGTTAGGGCCATCTCAATGCATGATCGTCCGTGAAGTATTGTTTAGGAACTGTATTAAACAATATTTCTCTAAAACTTTACATAAAATGAGGAATCTGTTTTGAACAAAAAAAATGCACTTTCGATATTTTCGATATAAAATATTAAAAAGTGGGAAAAACTGAAAAACGTCATTTAGGTATGTTTTTTTTTACATAATTTCTATTTTATTTTTAAGTATAACAAAAATCTCAAAACAAAAAATATAATTGTAAAGCTTGCTTCTGCAGCAACAGGCAAGTCCAATATGCAATATGCAATATGTATTAGGCTTCCAGTAGTTGATGACCTTCGTCCAATCCCAGGTAGATAGACACTGGACAGGGTAGTTTTTGAGCCCGTGCTAACTGACCTCAAACGTGCACCCCTTGATATATAGACATCTCTAGAAATGCTGATATAAAGCGGCTCGCTGGTCGGTAGAAGGTGTTCTATCTGCTCGTTTTTCTTCGTAAAAATTTATTTACGGCACTCATTTACTGAAGTATACGAAGCTGATCTGAAATAATAATTATGATGATACAATATTCTGGTTTATGTTTTGAAATCCTATTATCCTATTGTATTAGTTTCAAAAGCAGAATTACTGACCTATTATAGTATAATGTTATGACGTATTTTCTGACGTATATTCTGGATGAACAGCGCACATGCTTCTTCCGTGGATGTGCAGCTGAACGAAACCATGCGGCTCATTACTGGCTGCCTCAAGCTCACTCCAGTATTCTGGCTCCCAGCTCTCAGCGCCATAGAGCCACCTCACCTGCGGCGGAAAAAGTGCCTACTCCGAGAGGCAACCAAAACCAAGTGCCAGCCCACGTTGCCTATACATGAAGATCTCACCAATTTCGGAGAAAAACGACTGAAGTCCCGTAACCCACCAGCTCTTAGTATGTTAAATTTTAACAGCAAGTGGAACATACTGGACTCATGGTCGACCGAGTGGCATGGTGAACAACCCATAAGTGATAATTTTTTCTCACACAACCCAAGGACGCGCCCGCCTGGCTTTGACCAACCGCGAAAGATCTGGAGCCAACTAAACCGCATTAGAACAGGCGTTGGTAACTGTGCCCACCACTGGTACAAATGGGGCTGGTGTGACTCCCCTCAGTGTGCATGCGGCGCCCCCGAGCACACGGTGGAACACATGGTGCTGGAATGCCCGATCACCAAATTCAACGGACAGGCTGAAGACCTCGCAATCCTCAGCGAAGGGGCCATTAGGTATCTGAAGAAGGCTAACCTCAATCTCTAGTTTAAGTTTTTTTATCCAGTGACTAATATAAGTGCCATACGATAAATAATGACGTATTTTTCGATGACAGATATTGCCTCCGCAATGCGGCCCTCGGTCGCTGACTCGACGAAACCTTCAGTTAGGTCAGGAATATATATATATATATAAGATAGATAAGATTATTTTTATTGCACAATTGACAACAAAAAAAAATTATAAGAATCGCAACAAACACAAAGCCACAAAAAACCGGCTCGTTCGAGCACTTCTATTCCCCACATTCTTGTATGCCGCAGAAACGTGGACCCTGCGGGAAGTTGAAAAGAAGAAGATAGACGATTAGGTGTTTGTGAGAGATGTGGTGGGAAGGAAAAAGAAGTGCTTTTCTAGCATGGAAACCTTTCCTGACATAACTGTAGGTTTCGAGTTTGGGAGATTATTGAAGAGGTAAGCTGGCTTTCATCGAAAATACGTCTTTACATATGATAGGTCCGTTTTTCTGCATTTGAAACTGATATAATAGGAAAATATAATATTTCAACTTATACCTGAATATTGTACGAGTATATCATAATTATTATTTCATATCAGTTTCGTATAATTCAGTGAATGAGTGCCGTAAATATATTTTAACCAAGAAAGATCAGTAGATAAAATACCTCCTACCGACCAAAGCTGGTTTACATCAGCATTTCTAGAGCCATATATCAAGGGTTGCACATTTTAGTCAGTTAGCACCGGCTCAAAAACTACCCTGTCCGTGTACTTGGGGTTGGACGAAGGTCAACAACAACTGGGAGCCTACATGGACGGACTTGCCTGTTGCTACAGAACCATGCATTGGCTGGAAATTGTTAGGTGCAAATGCAAAAAACTGCCGCAACTGGTGCAAAATTAAAAAAGGCAGCATAAAATGTTCAGATCTCTGTCTCAGCAGTGGATCTTGTAATTATATAAGATAAATTTATATTGTGTGATTTCATTTAAAATACGATAGAGATAAACAATAAAATATGTGCACTTTTCGTGTGTTTAAAACATTACCTAAACCCTACTTGACGGACGAGCATGCATTGAGATAATTTATTATCTCCAATGTATCAACATATATATGATAAACTATATACTTTTAGAAACTACATAAGTCTAGCTTTATGATTATATTTTTGTTTTAAGATTTCTGTTATACATACTTTAAAAAAATAGAAATTATACAGGGTGAAATAATATTGACCGTTCAAATTTTGACACTAGATTCCTTGAACAAAATAAAAAATACCAGTGTTTTCTTTCTGCATTTTTTAGTACTAAGATATTGAGATAAAACAGCTGAAAGATATCCAATAAGACCATGCGTTCGTGGTTATCCGCGTTAGCGCGCTGTGCGGAAGGCCGCAATGCAATAACGCTTTTTGTATTGTATTGGTTTAGATAAGATAGGTAAGCGCCCCGCCCCCCGCACCGCTAACCGCGAGCGCCACTCAGTTAACGATTATCCACACGTTACTAAGTACTTATTCGGACAGCACATTTTATTATCAAAATTTTTCCTATGTTTTTTTTTCTCAGAAATGGCATCCTTTATCGATACCTAATGCCTGGGGAAAATTTGAACAGTCAATAATATGTCAACCTGTATAATAAAACATACCTAAATCACGTTTTTCAGTTTCCCACTTTTTAATATATATTTCTTTTTAGAAAGTGCAAGTTTTGTTCATAAAATAATGAAATACATGTAGATTGCCCATCCTTGCTTTATCCGAATTTTTTATTTATTTATTACATACAAATTAACAGTACATATGACCAAAGCATTTGTATGGTATACAAAAAGAAACACAAAAATTAGTAGGTATAGGTACTCAAACATAAAACAAGATAACAATAAAAATAAAAGTAAAAACAGTAACATCTTAGTAGAGTTGTTAGTCCGCCCTATTATGTAAAGTTTTAGAGAAATATTGTTTAACAAAGTACCTAAACAATACTTAACGGACGATCATGCATTGAGATGGCCCTAACTTACGCTTGATAATATTTATTATCTCCCATGGATCAACAGATATATGTAATAAACTATAACTATTTTAAACTACGTAAGTCTAGCTTTACGGTTATATTTTTCGTTTTGAGATTTCTGTTATACTTTTAAAATAATTGGTAAATATATAAAAAGACACAAATTACGTTTTTCAGTTTTTTCTCCTTTCTCGTCCAAAACTTTATTCCTCATCCTTAATTTATCCGAAAATGATGTATCCCATGCCGTATTATATACAGTTGAAGAGAAATGTTGCTTTTATTGAAGCGCGGCAGCGTCGAACTTCAGCCCCTCTCCCCCCCCCCCCCCCCCCCCCCCCCCCCCACTAAAGCCATGGTGGCTCTCGATGTGTCCCGGTCTGAATTCACTCAAGACCACCTAAGAATCAACTGTGCCAAGTTTCAGCGCATAGTCAAAAAGTGCAAGGTGTCGCGCACTAACACCCCAGCAATTTACTATGTGACTCGACGCGACGACGACAACTACGTCAAGCAAACACAAAATATTTACTGCCCTGCCCACTCCCACAGGGGCCAGCTAGGCATATTCGTAATTTATTCGCTTTCTTGTCATACATTGGCCCAGACAACTAGTCTTGTCTCCTTCTCCTAAGCGTTTAAAGTATGACATGATGAAAAGGAAAGTTTTATTTTAAGCGCTAAAACATAAGGGTATCCCTTTAAAGTGGATAGCAAAATAAAGAGAATACCGCTTACCAATTGGAAAGGGTTAGCCTTATTCTTAGGTTCCCCTCTTAATAAGGGATAGTCAAATGTATGGGTTATCAGTATGAATGGGTAAGTCTTTTACTGGGTTACACATTACAAAGGGAAGCCCATTGAAAGGCTTAAGCAAATGAAAGGGTGGTCGGGTCCCTGGTTCTATTCTCAAACATATGCAATGAAATAAAAAAATACACCACTCAAATAAAATATGATTCTGCTGTTTAATAGCCTGTTCTTGAACACAGACGTCGTATTTAAAAAAAAAAATACTTCCCGGCCTTCAATTTTGTATGAAGTTTCTTTACAGTTTTCTCGAGTTGTTCACACGAAGCCTGTTATGCCGTTGTGACGACATTTAATTGCACATTTTGAAATAAATAAAATTATTTATTAGCACAAAACCCAAAACTATTATTATTATTTTATTATATCGATTAGTTTTGAAAATATTACAAAACATGTGAAACAGCGTCATCTAAGAATCGGCCCTCTACCTCTACATAACGTCACCTTGTGGAAAATTTGATAGTCACAACACAAAAAAAAAGTGGTACAATATCCATACTAATAATAACTCTAAAATCCACCTTAATAATAGTCCGACTGTATGATTTTCTGAGCTGTGGCCAATTACTGGTCGTTTAAGCTCTTTTAGAATGAGTAACTTTTCAAATGAATTTTTCAATCATATTTGGGATATTTTCCAAAATGTAAAAACGTGGTAATATTTAGTTTTTTATCCTTTATTCGATAATATCGGAAAGAAGGCCGGTTAAAAAAAATGTTGTCAATCAGGGGCCTCATAAAAAATAACATCTAAGGTATGTGTTTTCGGGAATTGTTGGGACCCCTCACGTAAGATTGGGGGCCCCCGTGAGTCTGGGGGCCCTGTGCACATGGCCAAAATGCCCAGTGGGAAAGAGGGGTCTGGTTTAAATTATAATTATCGACAATACGAATATTTATACAGTGGTTAATTATTTATTAAAAAGTAAAATTTTGATTCGTAATTAACCGGGATGTGAAACGGGTATGAAACGGGTTTACTCACGTCGTATGTCGAATGTCGCTCGACATGTGTCGAATCGGTTCGCGATTCATCCTCAGCAGCGCCGATCAGTCGATGCGGCGACCAATCGAACCGATTCGAAACACGTTGAGCGATATTCGACCCGTGAACCCGTTTCATATGCATTTTAACTTTTTAATAAGTTTGGCAGAGACTTACGGGAGTTTACTAAAAAAATATGAATATATATATTATGTTGATACATGTCGATAATGTCTAAATATAACAACAGTAGGATGAGATGAAATGAGATGTGATGCGTCTATGAAAGATGATATGATATCATTGTTCAGATGAGTTAGAGTCAATAACCTGCCAAATTAGGGATCGATTGTGAATAACTATGAATCATAGTCAACATTAATAATCTAATTAGAACTCTCGTGTGACATATATACATTAAGTATTAAAAATTACGATTTTTTCACGTTTACATGTGTCAGGAACACCCTAATTAACATTGTTATATTTATTTCCCTAATTTATATTTATAAGATGCAGACTTTCAAATTTCATTAATATTATAAGGAGCATTCAAAGAGAGCAGTCTCGGTAATCAGTAATTAAATTACATGATATTCTAGACGTCAATTATGCAATATTATTAAAGTACAACTGTGCCACGTTATCACGCTTCATGCGAAGCCAGTTACGCTAGAGGCTAATTTGGGTTCAAAACATTATGTGATCTGAAGAGTTTTTTACTCTCCGGACAATAGAGTTAGTGAAGAATATTTTCATGTCATGTCATAAATAAATAAATTGTTTGTCATAAGTAAAGAAATAAATAAATGTTTCCCTCATACCATGGACATAGATTACCAGTATTTTTGTATTATTGGTACCTGCCATATATACCTATATATATATGTTGCTCACTGTTTGATGGCAAAATATCATAACAATCTAATTTCATCATAATGATACTACAGTATATTGATATATTTTGATTTGAGTATTAGGATATTATTGAATAACATTAAAATGAGAACATGTGTGTAATTGCATCATTTACTGATAAAAAAGTTAAATCATACCATGGTAATCAGCGGATATGAACATGTACATATCAATGTACTTTTTTACATGTTAAGTTGTAATTTTTATGATGTGCAAAAAGGTTTCTCAAGCTAACAGTAATGAGCATTAGTAATTGTAAAATATTTTCTTAATAGAGAGAATTTTCAGTGTAATCTTTAAAATAGGTCATCTGGATAAAATTACTATCGATACAATAAATATTATGGAGAGTAAGTGACAATAGTGACACCAATATTGAGGTATCTATTTCAAAGGAAACTATGTTTTTAGACAGACACACTATGAATTGCATTTTCTTCTCTAAAAGTTTGCTGTCTGTGAAATTGAGTTACATATATAATCTATATATGTATATATTATATTCAAATTCAGCCCAAAAACGGCGAATCCACTAGTAAAAAGTGTTTTTCATTAAAAATTACAGATACATCTTTATCTACATTACAGTATTTGAACCCATAAACCCGTATATTGACTGCAAGGACACTAATAAGCAATCAATTCTATCCAATACCAAAGATTGTTCATCAATAAAACTTGGATTAGCAACCAAAGTCATAATTGATTGTTAATTGATAGCAATAAAATATTATTGACCCAAGCAGGCTTGGCTATTAAAATTGTAATTAAACCATACTTTAGCTCTTCTTACATAAATGTAGGTTATTATACAAGGCAAGCTAATAGCAAGTTAGATATCTTATTTTGATTGAGAACCTTAATAGATAACATTAACTATTCAATAGTTATAAATTAATCACAAAAATATATCCAACTATAACACAATTGTCGTAATTTTATTGAAGTCTTATACGTGGTAATACTAATAACAAAAAGAAAATGTAAGTTAGTTATGTGAATGCCTAGATTGAAGTGCTTTTTCAGAAAACTTTTGAGAAAAAATCCTTTTATTTTTTTTGGTCATGAAATGAATAGACTGCTATTAGACAGAATTTAGCATAAGGGTGAAGATCAAAAAGCTTACTACCTTAGCTCATTCAATTATTTTTTTTATAAATTATTCCCTTGTATGACGACAAATTAACCATTGAATAGTGTACCTTTAGATACTGTTTTGAGGTCCATTATTGTGTCGTAATTATTTGCCGCACAACAGAACTGTTTCCGATCGCTTTTTTTTTAAGGCTCAGTACGCCTTAATTATCCAACTTTTTGGTCCTTACCCATAATGTTTTGGAAAAGCATAAAGGTCTAAAATTTACATTGTAGTATCTTCTGTGACAGCAATACTCAACCTGTCCTGTGGGCTGCCGAAGTTTTATGATAAATACCTAAATACTAACCCTCATGAACTTTTTGACCGGGGTTTCACAGCCAATACATATTTGTACCCTATAGAAAACAGGTTGAATACCCCTGGTCTTAGATGTTAGTATGCATTATGTTAGTGTGTGTATAAATATGTCCATCTAGTTCGTAACCTCTTGAGGTATGCCACTATTTAGCAACAATACACCAGGACATTAATAACTACACAAGCCAGGCAACCCTTCCCCAAACAAATTGTTAACTCACTTTTATTAAAAGAAGGACAGCTAGAGCAGCCTCTGTGCAGCACAAAACCAATTTTTAAGGCTTTGCAAATCGCACATGAACTTCACTATGAAAAAAAAAAATTAACAAATCTAAATGCAAAGTTTCAATTTAATCTATCACTTTTATCTAACATCTAATAAATTGATTGTATCAAGTGTCCCAATAACCTATTAAGGTGAACTATATGTGCTGATTAAAAGGATACATAAAAAAAATATGTGACACAACTGCACAACAGAGAGCCACGCAACAAACTGCATAATAGTACGTGAAATCGTGTAATCGTGCTAGCCTGCTAGTAAACATTGAGCGTAGCTTAGCAGGCACGGGACTCAGTGGCGTAAAAAAACATGCTGAGAAACATCATACCTTGCTCATTTTTGGACACCAGTTATAAGACTGAGTGTAACGATTGGGGCCTGGGACCGTACTGCCTGACCAAACCGACATACCTAAACAAATTGCACAGTCCTTCGATTCGATGCGACGAGGTCACTTTGTTATGAGTTATATTATGACTCCATGGTCCGCCTCGGATATCACAGAATCAAACACTCTTTTTTAGAGAAACAATGGCGGTAAGATATTTATATTTTGCTCCGGCATGAATTTAATTAAACAATTAAAACGCGTATTCTCGTGATACTGATACACGTATATGTCAAATAAATGACAGAATTAAGAGGTTTTGTTAAATCCGCAATCCTACATGAACATTATTAATTTTAATGCCAATGTCAATCAATGTGTCGTTCAATTCGATTCGATGCATTAAATCAATCTGGGGTTAGTTTTACTAATTAGCTATTCAAGAGAATTTACCCTCATTTATAATCTGAAAAGAATAATATAATAGCTAAGCTAAGCATTTCAAAAATACGTCTATGAACTGTCAGTGTCAAGTGTATTTTTTGCGATAGCAACTTTTATAAATACGGAACCCATACAGAACCCTAAAAATTTGTGGACGTATAAATTGCATTCGTGATAGAAACAATAAATGCAATAAATTAATATGTTATTAAGGAACTTAAAAATGATTAATTCTTATTTTTATTTCTTATAATTTAATCAAAGAAAAACCGGTATTGAGAGGCACGCGCTGTGTTAGACATCACTCGCGTATGAAAGGAAACGATAAATTACAATTAACATAAGAGTGACAGAGATGCTCTTATAACATGCACTCATTTGTGGAACGGTAACGGTACGTGCGGGAGTGTCCATGAAGTCTTGCAAACGAGAATGATAAGCGAGTGACTGTGACAAGTGTATGGTTTGGTTGGATAGTGGATAATGTAGGTCGGATACGGCAGTTTGTTTTGGTTAAATTATTAGGTGTTTGATATTAATTAAAACGCGGAGACTTAATCATTGTGTGGCCTCATTTACGGATGCTGAAGTCGGAAGTAGTGAGCGTGTGAGGTACTTTAAAGTAAACAGTTTGTGTTCCCGCTTATTGAAAGTGCATCGCTATGGCAGAAGGAGGAGCAACGAGCACCAACCCCAACGCGGAGATCGTGAGAGGCCAGGTCTTCGAAGTGGGGCCTCGATATGTGAATCTGCAGTACATCGGCGAAGGAGCCTACGGGATGGTTGTGTAAGTATCTGCCACTGTAATGTTTGGGATAGCTGAAAAATATTTCCATAAAATATAACCTATTTAGAAATAATTACATTGAGGAAAACGCCGGACTGCTACGCCGAACGTTGCTGTGAAAAAAATGTAAAACATTTGGTGCGTTATCTCATTCAGGAATGACATCATTATCATAGTACAACTGGACGCAAACATGAATTTGAGTATGGTGCTATCTTCACTATTCCATGTTAATTTGACAATATGAATATGTACACATTTGAAGTATTATTGATGGTAAGTGGTATGTTTTCCTTGTTTGACATTAAGGTTTATTAATTTTACATAGTTTGCCTTATCCTAACACTTGTTGACAAGTGTCTGTATTATGAATGCAGTCTGCTACATTAACTACTGCAGCTGAGTGTATCTCAGTTTTTATTTTGATTAATTTAATTAAATATTACCTATATTGTAACTTTGAAGCCAATGCTTCCTACAAAAGTTGCAGTAACAAGAAAATCAACTTGACGAGTTTTGTTTCCGTTTATTCTTAATAATTGATAATATAGATATTGTAAATAGGGGTTCATCGCTACATGCTTTTTAAAATTAAATCTATAAACATCTTCCTTTCTTTCAACAAAAAAAGCTTTGTTTTGTAAAACTGACTGACAGGAATTAAATGGGTTTGTTTAACCCCTCGTATGCTTAGACACGGCTCCATGCGGGACATTTGAACCTTATGTTAAAATATCAGTTAATTTCTTACAGTTCAGTAAATTTTTAAAGGTTTAGCCTCTACTATACTGTACACTGACTAGACAAAATAAATATATTTCTATGAGTTTATAAAACAGACTTGGGAGAATATGCTTAGGTCGGCTTAATTTTTTTATCCTTACTGTATGTCACTAGTTTGATTTAAATATTAATAGGTAATTATTATAAAATTAATGGAATGCATTTACACATACTTGTTCTTCACTGAGATGGCTGGTGAGAAAGAGGGGAGGCCTTTGCCTAGCAGTGGGACACACATACAGATTAAATTAATAAAAAAAAATTACACATTAACACACTCTTGTCCATACAAACATGCTTAATCTTATAAGATAGACTATCTTATCTTATAAAAGGTGTGAAACTCACGATTACACATAAAATGAGTCATTAGCTTTCACGCTGCTATTGAGATAGTCTCAATAACGATTATGAACAGTTATAGTGAAATGTCTCTATATTTCTACATTGTGTCATACTCAAGATGTACAGTTAATGTTTATGAGGAAAATAAGTGTAGGAAAAACCAGACAATGACCTTTATTATTAGTTTGATTTGTGATATTATGTCGCGCTTATGGCTTGTTCAACTGGCTTCTTAGTCAAGTCACGGACATGCCACGACCACGACTTTGTGGAAAGTAGCAGCTTGCCTCTGCCGCTGGGCCGTCAGAGAATGATACTAACAAAAGGTTTTTCTATTAACATTCTCAAAGAACTATGCTTTATTGGTTATTTGTGTTAAATGCGACGCGAGTGGTTCTGCGCGTGCGTTAAATTTGCAGGAACAATAGTGGGAGGCGGAGCGAAGCACCATAGAGCGCGCCAGTGCGTAGGCTATAAGCACGGCTCGCGACGCTTAGTGAGCTTTGCGTGGCTAAGCTTTGCCTTTATCGTTTTGGCCGGACCAGCGCAATTTGTCATGCTAAAGGTAATTTCGCGGAGCGGCACGATTCGGCAAACATATTTTTGTAGATACATATATCGTTACTACTTTCGATAGGTCTACTAGGTACTTTATTTTGCTCCGCCAAGTGTAGTGCCACCATTAGAGTAACCCCTCAGGGCGAAGCTATTTATAACCACCATGATTTTTGGATTGCGATAAAATCCCGCAAACGCTCCAAAAACGGCCCGCAAAAGTACGTACTTACGTAGCCAGCCAAGCAAAGAACTTATTAACACGTTGCGGACTGTAGCAGCATGTGTATAAACTATGGCCCTTGTTTTTCTGTGTGTCTGAAAACTATTAATATAAATTATAATTTTTGTTGTGCAATAAAGCTTATATATCTAATAATAATTTTATGTACTTAGTTACTAAGTCATGGGGGTGGCAGAATAACAGCGTCGGTGACCAAGAGTCATATTGGCTCAGGCCACTGGCAATACTGGCATTAGCTGAGCCATCTACCTTTTCATTGTTTTGTATACTATACAACTGCTATTATACATGTTTCATAACCAAAAATGTACAAAAACAATGAATAAATGTCATTATTATTATTCCTGTATGTCGCACCCGCTCACGGGACAATAGTGTCCCGGACCTTTGGGAGGCGTGCACGGAGCCGAAGCCAACGCGTAGAGGCCCTTTCGACAATTTAATGAAATGCAAGGTGTACATCGAGCGGATGCTGTCCCTATCCGTGTCATGGGACGTACACAGAGACAGCGCCCGCTAGGTGCAAGAACTATTGATGGAGACATGGAATCTAAATACAAATTGGGCTATGGGGATGAAATGGAGATATTATAAAAAGCGACAGCGGCAATAATGACTAGAATTTGAATTTTGGGAGATGAGTAATGAGCTTCTTGTCTCGCCACAAATATGCCCTGCCTCTCTCTTTTCAATAACGTGCGAGTAAGACGTGCGATGCCGAGTCGCACGACAAGTCGTGGCAAATTGCCCTAGCCCGGCAGGGTGGCGACGATCGAACTCACGCAATCAAACTTCGCGGTAACCATTGAACTATTAGGTTAGTGAATTACTGTTAGATTTTCGTATTTAAAGTAAAATTCTTGGCTAAATAAAAGAGAAGCAATTCGTCCGTTACTGGGGCTAGGCACTCCGAGTCTCTTCTGGATGGCCGGTCTTGCGTTATTCATGCGAATACTCCTACGGCTTCCTTACATGATCACCTTGTATTTATACTAACTGCGATCATCGCTGCTGCCGCTTCAGTTAGATAATATATATTATTTTTTTATTCAAATACTTACCGGCGATTGACCTCTGTGACCTCAGTATCAGCTGATGGTAAAGCTCGGGTTTCCTAGGATAGCGGTGCCGTCATATAGCGGCCGTCTCCATACTTCGTACTAGTACAAAGTATCCTAGGAAACCAGAGCTTAAGTGACTACGGGGTCGAAGATGTAGCTCACCGGTTCAGTAATAGCCTATTCACTCTTACCTTAAAGATTTATTTACAAATATAAAACGAGAGAAATGACAACAAATATGAATAACACGTGGGTATTTAAAGGTACCTTATACGTATGAAGAATCCCGCGATATCGAAATCAGAGACAAACATTTTGACGCGTGGGCGCGTCATTAAAATACATATGCATTAATAAAAATCTAAACAAGTTTCGATTATTGCCTAAGACAGCGGGTCACCAAGTGCAACAAGATATAGAACTTAATGACGCTATATGTCCCTGTGTAGATAAACAAGTCAATTAAGTAACTATTGGGTAAATACGGGTACTTAAATTTCGGAGGGACGCATCCTACTTAACTCATTAGTTCAGTCGGTACTACGATCTTCCAGGTCCCCTTTTCCTTCCACGCCACGGAACGAACTTTGCCTACCATAGTTATAAGTTATAAATAGGTGCAAGCAAATAAGTTTCTGTTGAACATTTCACTTTTGTGACAACCTTTTATAGCCGACTCTACTTTTCTTTTAGCATCAATCAATTACTCACTGAAACGATTCTAAAGACATCAAACTCGGTAGGATTGCTTTATCTATTACAGAGTTTTAGGGTCACCTTCCGGCACCATCATCAGTCTAGCCCCACGGTACCATATTATTGTATTGTCATCAAAGTCAAGTAGCTATGCAAAATTACAGCTCAATCGGTTGAAGATATCTACTTCAAAATTGAGTTGCAAGATTCCACCCGAACAAACATAGTTACGTGTACATTGCAAGTTAAATAAAAGCTTGTAAAATAGCGAACGAAAGAAGTAAATTGAAATGGAACATTTCACTTATATAGTTATCCAGCAAATCAGAATTGTAATTATTATTGTTGCTAGAAGAATTCTTGCCGCATTGAAATGTAAAATGCAAATGCACAATTACTCTAACAAAGCACCAGATATCGGCGGCGTTACAAAGGTTTAGATTACTTTGCATACTAAAGCCGGTCATTTAAGCGAAATAACACTTCACTACACATACCAGAAAGTCGACTTACTGAGGCGGATAGTATGACATGAGTATTTCTCGATTTATGGTTGGGCATTGCACTTAATATCTCCATGGTGTTTTTTCATTTGTTTTGCGTCAAAACTTTCTGGATAAATGCGTAAACGGTTTTTAGGAAAATATTGTGGCACTGCCTGGGAATACACTCTTCTGAAGTTCCACAGAGTATTGGTCTTAATTTACAACAAATTTTTACATGCTTTCATTTAGTTTCTGTTCCGTCTGTAATTCTGTCTTCCTGAGTGTACCTTATCTAATCTTGGAAGTAAAATTTCAACTGTTTTTCACGGGACGACAATACCATATTATATTATGACACGGAGCTGATCTGATGATGAAGCCGTATGCTGGTACGGGAACACTGTAATACGACGGCGCAATCCCATTGAATTTGGATTCGTTTAAAGAAGTATTTATAAAAAAATCAAAACTATTTTTTTTACATTACAAATTGACTACCCACGACGTCGTCGCCATTATTTGCTACACGTGTTTGGTCTGCTATTTATAGGTGTGCGAATACCTTTCAATTTATACTTACAGGGCAAAACTTGAGCTTGTATAAATATGCTCAGAGGGCACTAAGTTAACTAACACCCAAATTTGCGGAGTATTGAATGAGATCTCTCAAACTAGTTGGTGTTTCATCAAATTGGTCCTTTCAACTGCTAGTCCTAACTTCAAAATTGCCTTTTGCAGCAGACCTCTGATAAGTTTGGTTCAAGTAGGTATTTAAAACCAGTCTTGAGGGCTCTCTAGAGGACTATTAAAGTTGCGGAAAAGGTTTGACTGTGATAGAACAGAAATAAGTTTAATCTTAACGCCGGGTAGGTACCGATAAGGTATATTATAGATACGTATTAAAGTCGGCGGTAAGCTAAATGGACGACGCGCCGTAAAACAATCTACTAAGAATAGCACCACGACAGTTTCCGATAGAGCCACGCAAACTGTTGCTTTGGATACGAAACAAGGGTGGAAAATTAAACCGCTGTATTTGTTAAGTACGTCAACGTGAAATGAGATGGACTGACCTTTAACCCTTAGGAGGGCCTGGGTACTGGGAAGCTTAATCGTTATGAATTGCACTGAGAATCTTTCGTCAGCGAACGAACACATTCGCTAGGGTAAGTATGACGAAAATTATATTTCTAAAACATTTTTTGAGCTTAATCTTGACGTATTAACCCATCAAGTGTCAAAAATGTCTATTTTTAACCGACTTCAAAAAAGGAGGGGGATTTTCAATTCGACTGAATATTTTTTTTATATATTTGTTACCTCAGAACTTTCAACTGGGTGAACCGATTTTGATGATTCTTTTTTTATTTGAAAGCTGATGCTACCCGTGTGGTCCCATTATAATTTGGTTCAAGTCTGACAAAGACATCCATGAGAAAATCATATAAGTGTTATAGTATGTTCCATTTCGCTCATTGAAGTCGGTTATTTTTTTGTGAATAAGTGATTATATTTGAATCACCAAAAGCCAAATAAATAAATAAATAATTTTTTAACAACAAAAGAACCAGCTTCAGAAAAAAACGGAAAAGCCAAAAATAACCCGATCTTGTGCAGATTGCATTTGAATCACCTTTTGAAGCAAACCTCACGTAAACTTGCGCGGCATCTGTTTTCATAGTAATAATTGAGTGGTTTGGCACCGGCTTCAAAGGTGATTCAAATGTAATCTGTGCATGATCGGGTTATTTTTGGCTATTCAGTTTTTTTTTAAGTTGGTTCTTTTTTTGTTTTATTTTTTGTGTAGAAATGTCAAGTTAAAGTTAAATAATCATGAGCGAGCCGAAACTATTTGTATTCAATGTTGTAGGTGCGATGTGATTAAAGTTCGAACTTTGAATGGCTACTAACGTAAACTACTACAGAAATTACCGACAACCCCGTAAATGGAATGTATCGCTCTGCGGTCGGCTTAGAGGTCCTAACCTTCGATTAAACTGTGGATTAGTCCTATTTACATCCACCCTCAACACTTCATACCGGCTGTTTGCTTTCTCAAACTTGTATTTAACACAAAGCTTTGTTAAGTAAAATAAATTCACACATCCATCACTTTGCGTTAGATAAAAGTTTAGCACTAACAGGGTACTAGACAGATCCAATCAGCTTCTTTTATGAACTTACAAAACACTCAAGTCAGTATGAGATTGCAAGCAAAATGTGTGTAATTTGTGTTAATATACAACTGTACAATACTAGCATGTAAAATATCGTGCTGATCTCGTAAATTTCGTAAAGCTAATGTCGTAATAAAATCACATTTGAAAACTGTTTCGACATAACGTATGTCCTACTTACCTTTGAAGAGACAGGGCACAGTCACTTCATCGCGATTTGTCCTGTCTATCTTCGTCTCTGGATCGGAAGATCCATGCTTCACATTTGATTTCATTCGACTCGTCAGTAGCTGCGTATATCGCTAGACCTGTTTGAAGCCTGTCGAGTGACACAGGATAAACCACTGAACTTGGAACGTGGTAAGAATGAATTGATCGTATCAGCCTTTTTGGCAAACCACTCGCCAGCGCTACTTATATTCAACGATATTGTTAAAATCTAGGAGTTCACTCAAGAATCTAGGAGTTTATTCCGGTTTACCTCCGGGAAATACGTGGAATTCGTCTTGAGATACGAGATCCAACTTTACAAATCGCCCCGATATCCGGGATTACCCGGCAGTGCACTTAAAGAAAAACATGGAAGTGGAATTCAGACGTGCCATTGCCGTGACAAAATTAATCCGGTTCGTAAAATAAGTAAGAAGGCGGGACCTGACAAACTGTCAATATTCCAGTGCATGCATTTAGTATTTAGAAGCGTGCCATTCGGTCAGGCTTGGCGGAATATTTGTCAAAGAAATCTGGTTGCATTTCTTTCATTTTTATGTAAAACGAACGAGATGGTATCATTAATGCGGCAAAATCGCCAAGTAACGTGTGCCAGCGGGCGACAAGAAGATCGTTCGTTACTATTAACCCCAGCAGACGCGTAGTCGCCAGTTCACCTATAAGCTAGTCCCATGCATAATTCAAACGGGCCCACTGAACCGTGTACTGAACATTTAACCTTGCCTTTTAACCTTTTCCGCCTGAGCAAATATGCCCGTGGCATTTTCTAGTGTCCGGACTTGCTGAAATTGCCTCGAGCCCAAATAATCGGCTAACGCCTAGGATGTTGAACTTGCGATATATTCATGAGATTCCTTGTTTGAATAGTGCCTTGTTTACGTATGTGTTTACGATTACGGCATGACTTATTGAATTGTTTTTAGATTACCAAAGACAACGGAAAATGTCTGAGTTTGTTTTTGTGATGCATTATTGTAGTTGACTAGCGATTGAAGGAATAGAAACGGTGTTATTGCGTTTGTCTGTTCTTAATGAGTCATTTCGGTCGCTGTTTATCACACTAAATTATAAATGCGAAAGTTTGTGAGTGTCTTTGTATGTTTGTTACTTTTCACGCTCATACGGCTGCACCAATTGACAACATTTCATATTTCTAACAGGTGGAAATTAATATAGATCGAGAGAGCTTTGCGTCGTGTACCTGTACACCGTAAAAATATTTGAATCAGTTTTTCTGTATGTAAAGTAATATAAGAAAATACATAAAATTACCGAAATCTACGACGACTATGCCTGCATACAGTTGTAGACTTCAACCTATCCGCAAAAAAAAAAAACTGTCAATAATGTCAAACTCAACATCATTCGTTTTTTTTTAATTAGACACCAGACTAAAGTAACCTTTTAGAATGAGTAAATTTTAATAAATTAATAATAAAATAATTAGTCAGATGGCAGTCGCTTGCGTAAAAACTAGTGCCTATACGCCACATCTTGGGATTTAGGTAGCCGACCCCGATTAAGAATTCATTCTCAAAAAATGGGACAAAGGCTAGGAGGATGATGAATAATAAAATAATTAGTAATCTTAGGAAAAATATAAAAACAGTGATTAGTTGATTACGTCCTCTTTCTGAATTAAAGTCTTAAAAATATGAAATTTCGTCAATTTTGATAATATTTGGTATGGAGGTAGCTGACACAGGCTAATTTTTATCTTGAAAAAATGTAGTGTTCCCGTGGGATGAATACCTCATCACCGCGGGGCGCAGCTAGATCATAATAATTATTATTTTTAAAAGTAGTTAAGGTCATACCGTCGTTGATTAGTTATAATAGGATTCATAAAGATCTGATAGTTTTAGCAGAATGAAGTCTTTTTTTCTACCAAATTCCAATAGAATACAAAAGATTCACAGCATAATATTAATGGTACGAACAAATAATAAAAAACATCAGCTTTACTGTGAAAAGACAAATTGTTAAATATATCCTTAGATATTGAATACGGATGTGGATACGTCGGATGCAGACATAAGTATTCCCGACGAGTCTTACCCCGAGGCTAGGGACTCGAAGCGACTATGCCAGTCACGTGCTGAGCTTCGTATATTCGTTCTCGAATACCGAAATCTATTGTTTGCTTAATGGCAGAAATCATCTTCATAATCCTGTTGTATACGACGTCTCATTCATGATGCTTCGATGAATTGGAAAGGGAATTTAATAAAGGTTACACATTCACTGTTGTGTACTCTGTTTAGCGATAACGGGAGAAACTTTGTTACCAGGTCATTTTGAAATGACCAACATTGAAGCGATTAGTTGGATGCTTGATTATTTTCAGTATGAGCTTATGTTTCGAATACCGCAATCTATTGTTTGCTTGGCACAAATCATCTTGGGTGCGACGTCCCTATTTGCTTGGATGAATTTGAAAGAAATTCAATAAAGTACACATTAACTGTTGGGTTCTCTTGTATAGTGATAATCGGAGGAACTTTGTTACCAATTTATTTGGAAATGATCAACATTGAAGCGATTCGTTGGAAATGTTTGATTATAGTTATTATAAAAATAACAAGAGTAGTTTTTACTATTCCGTTTCAAATTTTGACATTTGTTTGGCAAGAATACCTAATTGGCTCAAAGTTATGCTACTGATAAATGTAACGACTGCTTTTTTATTTGTAAATATATTTTCCTACAGATGAAAGACAACATCCTCTAGATTTTATGTGTAAGGCTATGAAATAATATTGGGAAAAAATATCGCCTACGAACGAATATCATATTAATCTATATGTGATAATCTGAAATCGTTATTACGAGATAAGGTAGGGAGCGAATAAACCTTCATAATTTAGAACCCTATAAAGAAAGCGTGGTTTGCTTTCGCATCGTAACGCGGGGTTCATATATTTTTTATATTTTCATAAAAGCAAAGCCTTATTTGAAGTTATAAAAATGCCGTTAAATGATATCACGCGAGCTCCCCGTAAGAGCCGTAAGTCTGGCGTGACTGGCTTCTCATTTGCAATTCTGTAAAGGAAATTATGCATCGGCCCGTGTTCGAGCTGCGGTAGGCCCTTATACAAATTGCTATTCACGATCTTGCATACCGCGATTATACGCTTATAAAGACCCTTAAAGGATCTTCAACGGTGGCTAAGCAGAAATTTACCCTTAAAGGTCTTCGCACATTATAACAACTCAACGGCGACTCGATTCTATGCCAAATATTGAAATTTAAGCCCTATGTCATATTTACTAGGTTTAATTTCAAAAAAATATATTATAGTAGTGGACGACGCGTCGTACATATAATGTGCGAAGACCTTTAGTGTCAGTAACGAGCAGATTGGAACTGATTACTGTGAAGATGCGAAGTGGATGGAAGTTCCACTGTGCGCATTATGCTTTTGTTATACAGTACAGTAGCGTAGTCGCATTGACTTCATGCAGTCTTTTTACAAGCTAGCTAGTTGATCTATGTATCATTGTATATAGAAAGGCTAAGATTCACCGTTGTTACCTAGACATTGTATTGTAGCGTTTATGAAAATCATAACCCGATTAAATAGTTCTCTTGCAGGAATCAGAGAGCCTTAATACAACGAAGTATGTATCAAGGACTGCATATGGTCTATTTTTTTATTCGGAACCATAAAATGACAATTCGAAAATTTTTGTTTGTACCTTTTTCATTATAATTGGTTTTAATTTATGTAGGTCCATTTTTAATATATTTAAGCTAATGTGTATTACTATACTGTATAAATATAACTTACAATACATGTTTCAAAATCTTTTAGAATTCGAAATAAAAAATATACTAAGATTTCGATATATCTGTATCATAAATTACCATTAAAATAAATTATAATCATTCACTCAACTCAATAGGTACACCATCATAACAACAGTCAACAACGATAAAAAATACAATCATAAAATGCAATGTCACTTAACAGAAATATATGTCACTACGAGTAAAAAACTAGAAAATTCACAATTTAAAAATATTGTGTAATTTTCAATTAAAAATATGGTGATCAATCCAAATGGGTCAGTAGGGAGAAAACGAAAACAATAAGAGATAGGGAAATCTGTTCTTAGGAACCATGGAACCTATTTTAGATTTAATACAAACTGCATTCAATTTTTTTTTATAAACCTCATGTATAACCGGGAATTGAACCTGGTTAAAATTCTGTAAGTAATCGCATGGCGTATTGTAACATTCTTTACAGAGGTTTCGACCGGGTTGTGTATGAAGTTATGCATGAGATTAATAAAAAAATAAAAATCGTTTTTTTTTAATCTAAAATTCTAAAATCGATGCCATGGTTCCTAAGAACAGAAATCTGTTCTTAGTGTAGTAGGGAGAAGTCACTAAATATAAGAGATAGGGAATTGGATTGATCACCCGGTATAATGACTGTCGACATAGGTTATTTTAACTTTGGTTTTTAATTTTTTACCCGTTGTTGTGTGTGTTTAGACTCTAAACACACACAACGGGTAAAACATTTACTTAAACTTTAAGCTTTAGAGTATTATACGAGTATGTATAAGATATTACGATCAAGATCATGCTGACTGTCATCCCTCTTTATTTTATCTGTGCTATTGATCAATAGTATCAGCAATAATAATAATAATAATAAAGCCATTTATTAACCCAAAATAATTGTACATGCAGATTTAGTTGTAAGAGACAGTTTCGAATTTTGTTTACGTACTTATAACAGAATGTTTAGTTTTGCTTAAAGTATCAAGCCTACATTTGAATCAATAATTTAACATTATAAAAAATAATATTTAAAATATAAGATTACAATACACATGCATCTAGGATCTCTATATAAGATTAACATTCATTAATAAAATTCAATGAGTATCTAACATTCATAGCTTACATTAAATTAAAATAGTATATGATAAATTATATCACACAAATACATGTTAATTTAAATTCAATTTCATTTCATATTAAATTAAATTCATACCAATAACATTCGATTTTAAATATTATAATCATTATTTTACTTCTTCATTATTTTTCATAATACAGATTGTATGTAATATAAATTAAGTATAAATAAATAATAAAAAAATTCATTAAACAAAAGTTATAGCCATTGTTTAATTTAAGATTTCTCATGTAATATTTTTCTTGTTGGTGTGCAATAAAGTGTTGTTGTATTGTATTGTATTGTTATATAAATTTTATGAATTATGTCACACACTTGCACTAACACTATTTAAATTGTTTTTTTGGTTTGTCCATTTTTGGACAAAGGCCTCCTCCATCTTGATCCACATCTCTATCGGTTGCCAGTCGAGTCCACGCGACGCCGGCCTGCTGCTTGATGTCGTCGGCCCAGCGACTGCGAGGCCGCCCTCGCGGACGGCGCTCCTCCCGCGGGTACCAGTGCAGCATTTTTTCGCTCCATCTGCCGTCGTTCGTTCGCGCAATGTGACCAGCCCAACGCCACTTTAGGCGGCACGCCATTTCTGCTGCATCTACGATATTTGTAATTTTTCGGATGTCTTGACATTTAACTATATTCTTTATTTTTATCCCTAGTAGGCTCCTCTCGACGGATCTCTGGAATTTCTGCAATTTGTCGATTATTTCTTTGGTGATAGGCCATGTTTGACATCCGTAAAGTAGAGTGGGAGTCACAACAGTGTCGATCGCAGATTTTTTTCAAAGTAATATCTAATTTTGATTTGAAAATATGCTTCTTTCTACTTCATCTGCGTAGCGACCGTTCAATGATATATTTTGGCCTAGGTACGTGTATTCGTCGACATAGGTAATGTTATGATTTTCTATTAGAATACTTTTCCGCTCACCATTTGTCATAACACACGTTTTGTCCGAGTTCATTTCCAAGCCGCAGTCTTTGCTCCAAGTATTCAACGTTTCCATCATGTATTGAAGGTCTTTGTGGTTTTCGGATATTAAAACAATATCATCCGCGAAACGCAGATGGTTTATATACTCGCCGTCGACTTTAATTCCAAGTCTGGACCAGTTCATCTTACGAAATATATGTTCTAAGAGTGAATTAAATAAGTTTGGCGAGATGGGGTCACCCTGCCTTACTCCTCGTTTTATTTTAAATTCAGTTCACTTTTTATCCAGTTTAACCAAGGCTTTACTATTCTGGTAGATTACTTTCAGTATATTAATGTACTTATTTTCTGTCGATTCCTTGTTCATTTAAGGCGTCCCACAATTTTTCATGCGAAATGCAGTCAAAAGCCTTCGAATAGTCAATGAACGCTAGGTAGAGCGTTTTTCTATATTCTCTATATTTTTCGACTATTTGCCTTACCGTAAAAATATGATCCAGAGTAGAAAAGTTTCGTCTGAAGCCGGCTTGTTCTCTTGGCTGTTGGGAATCTAGATGTTTCCTTATTCTTGAGAGCAAGACATTTGTAGAGCTTATACGTACTCTGTAGCAGACTTATTGGACGATAATTACTTATGTTATGCGGGTCGCCTTTTTTGTAGAGTCGAGTAATAACTGATGACTCCCATTGCTCATGATTTTTTTCATGTTTGACGACTTCATTGAACAATCGAGTTAAGATAGGAGTTAGGGGTTCATTTAAGGCTTTGATGACGTCATTAGTTAGGTTACCGTCTCCCGGGCTCTTCATTGTTTTAAGGGTCTCTATTACGTATCGTATTTCGCTCGATAGAAAAGGAGGAATGTCGTCAACATAGTACATAGTTCATATTTGATCGTGGGGAGGTTTTGTTGCTGGGTTTTTCTCATTCTATAAGTCCTGATAAAATTTTGTTGCTGTATGTATTATGTTATTTCTGTTTGTGGTTAATCCCCCTGTACGCTTATTAGGTGAGCGCCGGAATCCATTGTTTGTCGTTATTAATTTTCTTGTATCCGCTTTTTATTGATCTTCTTTTGCTTAGTTCTTCTTTGAAAATATTGTGACTGTATTGCTGTTTTTTTCTTTTTATACTTTTTCTAATATTTGAGTAGAGCCGTTAGATTTCCATTTTATCTGAAAGAGACTTGTTTGACTTTTCTTTCAGTTCTGTTCTCCGGTTAATTAGATTTTTTATTTTATCGGTGATTATATATTCCAGCCTCTTTTTCTTTTTTGTAGATGGTAACTTGTTTGTACATTCCTTCATTTTGTTTATAACATCCGTGTAAGTTTTTTGGATGTTACATTCTTTTTGTAATGAGATAGATTGTTCTATGAAAATGTTTTTAAGATATTCTTTTTCAATCGGTAGAAATCCACTTTGTTTTCATCTATATGCTCTGGAGTTTTGTTTGATAGAATTTAAAACCCATGTTGCTCGTACTAGTCTATCAGCAATAGCACTGACAAAATAAATCCCAGTATTCTATGCATTATCTTTAATGATAAACATAAATGATTAATTAATTCTCTTACTAGAGTATGAAACTCTCAGTTATCAATTTACGCGGCTCGTGAGTTTCATGGCTGAATGCTTACTTTTCAATTCAATCCGAGGCAATGGAAAATGACATAGCGCCTGTAGCATTACCTTCGCATAATACTCACACAGGGTTTAATGGCCATATAAGCCACATTGATATGGCTTTTACGGCATTCCTACACAGAAGTATTGCTGTTATTGTACATTGTTTTGCACTCTTAAGTTTTTTTGCAAACAATGTATTATCCTAGTTTAGTGTATACAAAACACAACAAAATAAGAAGTTGAAAAGGGATGATGTCTCGCTACTATAATTTTGTTGGATGCCTTGCAAAAATAGCTGACATGTAGTACGAATATAATTGACAGTTCAAAGCCGTGAGTTTAACGCAACGCAAGGAACCCTTTAGTGTAGCTACAACGTGCTTACATTTGTGATACATAAACTTCCTTGCAATATTATTGTATTGGGGATTTTTACAAACGTTTAATACTATTCTTTCTACTTGAGATCGGCTCCACATGGTGTCACCGCTGTCACCACGAAATATTGTTCTAGGTCGTCGAAAAAGAAAAGTAAGCATTTTCCATATCTGTATTTATAAATCCGATCCGTGACACAAACAGACATAATTTATGTAGTAAGTAGAAATAAAACACTTCGCTTTACCTCTAAGAATTTGAAGTATTTACGCAACCTTAAGTTTTCCTAGAATATGTAAGTAAACCTCATCTTATCTACGCTACGAGTTTACAGCCTTGATTTTGGATTATGTTATGATATTGTTAAATAACGTGCAAACTTTGGCCCGCATTCCCTCATAAATATGTTGGTAATGTTGCTCATTATCTAGCCCGCCTGTAAGCAAAGGTAGATAAATCCTAACCTCGGTAATCTGAATATGAAACGCGAAAGTTTCGTCGGCAACGCGCGCAAGGTTCGCTTTTAATCCACAAAGTTTAATTATTCATAATACTTAGAAACTTTGATTTCAGTAATTTCGCCTTATATTGCAAATATTTTCATACTTATACCAAGTCAGCAGACGGTTATTACTTACATTAAGACATAAAAAGGAAATGTGATATAGGTAACTTCTACTGATTTTTCATGAAATAAAAGCTTTTCTCATTCAAGTTAATATTGCAATATTTGCATTTCGTTCTCATTCTCTTTTAAATAATAATAAGCTGCTATTAATTATTGTGTAGGCAGGCACTTATTTAAAGTAGTGATTCTGCAAAAAATACCTAAATCGCAAATTTAAAACATCAATCTAATCGCGATTCTTTCAGCGTCCTATAAAGATTTTAGCCTCATTGTGCGTGCTAAAAATGCTCACCTTTCATAAAGCCTGTGAGTACAGTGACTCATCTTGAAAGTCCTCCAACCTCGGCACGCCTTTCAATTGCTTCTCGACTCGGCGCACACACGTTTTTCCACTCCAATAGCCCCCCTTAGCGACCGCAGGCTCGGCAGGTTCCCATAAAGCGAAGCCAGCCGTCCTCAAAAATTACTACTTGTACCAACCTACTATTTTGTCACGTAGTGAGCTTGAAGGTAATGGCTCGGGAACGCGAATTTTATGCCCTGGAAGTTATGCATGCAGTAATGTAATGTGACATGACAATGTTTCGCGGGTGGCGTGTCGGAAAATACGAGTGACATCCTTGTAAACGTCGCGACGTCGTTTCCTTGCACGTCTACGTACGTCAGATTTAATTTGCGTATTCGTGCCTGAACATATTTCCGACATTTATATCGGGTCATAAACCTTAGTGCAATGGAAATTGAAAATGTATTTGTGTTTTTGAAATAAAACCTGGTTTGGATTTTTTTTATTCATTCTTAATTCGTACCCATTTGCAAGTACTAGATTAGATTAGTATTGCGGGTTAGAGTATTAATTTAATTTAGGCTTATTTTATTTATTTATTTAAACTTATTTTATTTATTTATTTATTTAAACTTTATTGCACACAATACACAGGTAAAAGTACAAATGGCGGACTTAATGCCATAAGGCATTCTCTACCAGTCAACCATAGGATTAAACAGAAACATTTGTATGGTGCAGGGTCTTTTATGTAATCTGTTACATGAAACAATAAAAACATAAGTAATATACCTCATAGATAAATAGAATAAGACCCATAACCGAAATTTTCCTAGGACCTGACCAATACGGATTCAGACAAAGTAGAGGGACAAGAGAAGCCATATTAGCGTTAAGAATGATTATCGATAGAAGAATGGATTTAGATCAGAATACATACATAGCATTTATAGATTTAGAAAAGGCGTTTGACAAAGTTAATTGGAAAAATATGATGTCAATTTTAAAGGAAGCTGGCCTAGATTACAGGGACAGGAGAATCATTTTTGAACTCTACAGAAATCAAGACACTGTTATTGAAATTGGAGAGGAAATTAGCACAGCAAGGATTCGTCGGGGAGTTCGGCAGCGATGTCCACTTTCGCCTCTTATTTTTAATATTTTTATAGAGTGTGCCATTAGAAAGTTAATAGAGTCTGGAAAGGGAGGAGTAAATATCAATGGCAATAAAATACAGTTTATTCGTTTTGCTGACGACATTGCAGCCTTGGCACAAACACATAAACAGTTAGAAGAGTTAGTTTCAGAAATGGATATTATTTTTCAAGGGTTTGGGTTAAAGATAAATATAAATAAAACAAAAACACTTTTCACTTCAAAAAAAAATTCAATACATAGACCAATCACTCTAAATAACATACCAATAGAACAAGTCAAACAATTTAAATACCTGGGAAGCATAATCACTGATGACTCCAGATGTACACCGGACATCATCGCTAGAATAGCCATAGCCAAGAAAGCTTTTAATGCTAAAAAAAGTTTATTCAAAGCCAGAATATCGGGCCAAATTCGTAAAAGGCTTATAAAAGTGTACATCTGGAGTATAGCCCTTTATGGAAGCGAAACGTGGACAATGACACAGCGTGATAGAGAACGGTTGGAAGCATTCGAGATGTGGTGCTGGAGACGAATGGAAAGGATAAGCTGGACGGAAAAAGTTACGAATGAGGAAGTGCTTATAAGAGTAAAAGAGAAAAGGTCGTTGTTAGAAACCATTGAAAACAGAAGGGGAAAGATGTTTGGACACCTGCTACGACATGACGATTACATAAAAACCATTATTCAAGGGAAGATTGAGGGAAGGAGGAAGAGAGGAAGACCTAGGAGATCTTATATAGACCAAATCAAGGAGAAAGTGGACGGCGTGTCGTATCAGGACATCAAAACGAAAGTTGAAGATAGAGAAACATGGAAGTTGCTCCACCGACAAGAGCTAAGCTCTTAAATTTCTGATGATGAATATACCTCATATGCAAATACAAATATATATATGTATATATATATATTTATATAACATAAATGTACATAAATATGATATAAAATATACTTACTTATATAATAAATGTACCTTGTGTGAATCATTATGCTGACAGTTCGTCACATCACATAGCTTATCGGAGAAATGCTTGCGCAACATGTGCTTGAAGGTTAGCTTGCTTTGCGCTTGCCTGATGGGAAGCGGTAGATCATTCCAAAGCCGAACTGCTTCAGCTGTGAATGAGTGCGTCATGAAACTAGTGCGGTGAAGGGGGACATTGAGTTTGAGATTCCGTGAGGTGCGAAGATTACCGCCTGGTCGGGCAATTACAAAAGAAAATTTGGATCTTAGGTAGTCGGGCGCAGCTGGATCGAATAAGATAGAATATAGTGTGGACAAGACTCGTAATGACCTACGTTCACGAATTGGAAGCCAGTTCAGTTGACGGCGAAAAGCAGAAATATGGTCATATTTACGAAGTCCGAAAATAAATCTTATGCAGTTGTTAAGATGACGATCCAGTCTGCTCAATGAAGTCTGAGTAAGATTAGTAAGATATTGTATACTTATTGTATATACATAGGTCTTGTCTTTTTGGATACGAAACTATTTATATTTTTTAATAAAAATATAAGTTGATAGGCATTGATAAAGCCTACGGTGATGCGAACGCACCCTATATTATATGGCTACACTACAGCCATAGATGCATTTTGGTCCTATAAATGTTCGGATTATAAATGGCGGAAAAAACTATCGCACACAGGGAATTTTACATTTTGGCCGTTCGCTGGATGAATGCAGTAACAAAAAGTACAGGCTTTGTTTACGAAACATTGTTTGTACATTTTGTACGTTGGAAAACGCTGATACTAATCCACGTGGAGCAATACGCTGACTTCAACCGTACTTCTGCATTCCATTTGTACGGCTAGTATATCCCGAACCTCCCGGGTGGCAATTTCTCGTTAGACTAAGTGCTTACTGCATTGCAGCCGTTGTATAATACGACGTTATGCTCATTTTGTACTTCCAACTATCCCCATCATCGCTTGTTTTGTTACAAGTAACAACGAAACTATTATTTATTTTTGATGTTCGTTCTAGAGCGTAAACTACACAATTATCGCATCAGACAGTATGTTAATCGTGAACATAATTATCGCTTTTCGGAGATCGAGATCACCTCGTCTGTCATATACCATTGATATGTATTAATTAGACCTAATTACTCTAACTAGTTTCCACGAACACGGACCATTAATTATCTTAGCTAATATCTATGTAAGCATACCTGCATGGTAATATCAATAACAATAACACTATCATGTTCCTTGTTGTCCTATTATCTATGCTCTTGGCTGCATTGTAGGTACTCAACATGCGCAATTGAATGGCCTGACAGCGTTCAGTCAGGCTAACTTAATTGCGGTGTTAGCACAGTGTACCTATATAATGTCAATATCTCTTAATTTAAATCTAGAACTTAAGTCTGAATCTGCTTGTTCGCAGGTGCCTTTATTAATTAATATAATAAATACCTTCTTCTGCCCTGTCTCCTGCCTGTCTCTTCTTCCGTTCCTGCCTTCCTACATTACCACCACCCGGTCCACAACGTGACAATCTGAACTATAACAATACTGCTAATTTCAATCGTCGTAACTGACGCGACGGTTTAATTCTTATAGCTTGTTTATACATTAATTATTAAATGTTTTCACAGGTTTATGATAAATTCGTATGCATTCTAATTATTACTTATTTTTTATCGATAAAATAACCGCTTTCCCTCGACCTTTTTTTATGCGTCTGCTGGTTTCTGAACTTTGGTCTATCCATAGCTGCTTCAGTCCAAGGCTTCTTACGGTACAATGAGCTTTCCCTATCAAGGTCACCAGGCCAGGGATGAGCCAGCGTAGGTCAAAAGTACCTATATAAACTTACCCGAATTGGGTCATACGTGCGATGCGTCACACCGCGCCAATCGCTTGTATACAAGTACAGCCAGCGGCAAAAGTTGCTACGCACGTAAGGTGCTAATGATATACACAGGGTCTCTATTAAGTATTTAGAGAAAATGAGTTGTACAAATAATTGTGAGTACCTATGTTATAATGCTTAGCTGCATTTGCTACTGACCTTACCTACTGTGAAGCACGGGATCGCTTTATTTCCTGCACTACATTATACGGACTCTATAAATCCCTTACCGTTGTTCGTTTTCTCTACGGATTAACCAGCTATTCTAATTTCGTGTTAATGTTTCAGCTAAACAAGTAATCCCATATATTCCCCCGAAACATTTTCGACAAATTGAGGTGTTTTGTCTGCGCTCGGGATTTTCCTACCCGGCGAAAATCTTTGTCATTAGTTTAGCGTTTTTGCCGACCAAAACGTTTTCCGTTGCCTGCTTAATCTAATGATTATCGACGCTATTTACAGAAATGAGATCTATCAGTTTTCTGAATACCAATGTGGCCGCTCTGGGGATTATCCACAAGCGTTGAGGGGTTCGTTTATCATCCTGGAAAATCTAGATTCTAGTTCCTAGATTAAACTGCCCGAGGCGCTAATTAAACAAATTACTTGATCGAATAGGGGTAGGAGGGTTGAACGATGACGAGGCCAGGATAAGCTTGGATTTATCATTCGACAGATTGGAGAAAAGGACACGTCTGTAGAGAAAATACCGTGAGTTGAGTGCAAGGTCGTAGAAGATGGTTGCGGCTCAGAAACATCTGAAAATGGTTTAACTCCTAACCATTTTCAGATGTTTCTGAGCCGCAGTTGAGATTTCAGTGAAACTTCGCTTGTTTTCATTCGAACGCTTGCTTATTTAGCTGTTGCTGATTATCGAAAACTAACGCACTTGTGACTCCTCTGGTGTTGCAGGTGTCTATGGGCGACGGTAATCGCTAAACGCTTTCCATCAGGTGATCCGTTTCCTCGTTTGTTGTGTCGTATGAAACGTCAAATTTTCCCTTGTCTTTAAGTAACTAATGTTGATATTTTTTTTACCCACGAGGTATATTAAGTGAGAAAGACCTTCAATGTATAGGTAATACAGAATACATTATGGAAGTCCTAAGGATAAACAGCCGATTCGTTACCCTCTTCTATCTATTAGATTTTTACAATCGATACAAATAAATGCTACAAAATACATTTAAATAGTTAGATTAGAAATCCAAACTTGATTCAAAGCACACATTTTTCCAACATTTCCGACAGATAGATCGCAATCAAAGAATATTGCCTGGACTAGACTGCCATTGTATATCGAAGGAATCGCAATTTACGAGGCTTGCTTTTGTAACCTTTTGTATTGCGATCAGAAGAGGTCGAGTCACATCTATCTATTCGTCGTTTGTCTGGTTGGGGACTTCTCATCGAGACAAAACTGATAAGTGATAACTTATGTAGAACAATTTGTAGTAATTTTTAAAAGTTTTCCTTAAAGTTCGGGACATGTTTCTATGAAAAGAATACTTGGGCAACATCTGGGATAAGGAAATACATCAATACCTACATCATTCTTATTTTTCCCACAGAAACTGTTTAGCTTTTGACAGAACTATGTCGGTTGGGTCTTGACAATTGTTTTGCGAGTGCAAAAACATTGTAATTAGTAGGACTGTGCACTAAGGTATCGAAATGTATGTTTCATATACAAGTATAGTATTAGGGTTTTTGATATATGTACGAGTATCAGTCTAGATACCTACTTCAATTACGCTTAATGAAACTAGCGTGTCATGGTGGCGAAACGCTCACCTACGGCTGACGTCAAATTGGCAGTATTAACCTGAATGGCTGTTACAGACAATATAATAGCACAGAAGTCTAGCTAGAACATTTTAGATTTGCAGCTTTTCCAACAACAAAATTTCAGTCGCACAGAAAGCCCACACACTAATTATGCATTTCGCATAACGATTTAGTCATATTCGCTTGCGAAAACCACGCAGACCAACAAGATCTTTTAGTTTCCAAAACTATTTCAATATGTTTATCATTTTGTACTGAAAATATGTATTTAGCTTAACACTAATTTTTCGTTGTGTAACAACAATGGTAATAACAATCAAGCTCCAATGTATACAAGCAAGCACGGCTTATCGATCAAATAAGACTTCCAATACAATGTAACGTTGCGTAGGGTTGACATAAACTGGCCCATAAGTACGTCAACGCTCCTAAAATTTGTGTCATACTTCTGTATCGTAATACCCATGTTCTGTGTATGTTATTACGAGTTTTAAAGCGTTCGGTTCGGGGACCTTTGTCCCACTGGGATTGACGCGCCCAAACCGTACCGCAATCTAACTGCCATTTAATTGCCATATGAAAAATAGCGTTCTGTATTGTAGAGTCGCCCGAACCTTTTGTATAGTCTACACAAATTGTACAGGGGTGAAATGAAAAATTTGTGGTCATATTTTTTATTTTTTAGTTACGCTTGTTAGATACTTACTTGAATGAATATTTACGCCGCCTATTTTGTACAAAACCCTCGTGAAGGCCGAAAAGGACAAACTGAGCAAGTACAGACAAGTTCTTAAAATTTTTGAGCAAAAATTGTATCAAAAATATACACGCCTCTACGCCGTCAGATAAGACAGTCCGTGACTCGACTGTACTGAGCTTTACAAATGCATAGACAATTGATAAGTTAATCCATTCATAAATAGGTCATGCAATTTTGCAGCTCATAGTAACCTTAATCAGAAAGGATGCTGATTTGGATTCGATGATCATTGTCCGGATAGTCGTTCGGTTAAAGGCCTCATTAGCGAATTACCTGGGTTTGAAAGTCGCCATCTGAAAGAGATGTTTGCTAGATGGGTAAGATTTGTGATACTCTTGGATACGGCGCGCATTGTCAGTAGGTGGATTATATTGAAAACCAATTATCTATGGAGCGGATGTACTTATGACTTCAGGAAAAATCCTAGTAGCGCAATGCAGTATGGCTCATGTTTTGTATGGGTTTTGATAACAACGCCATCCATTGGTCAAAATTGCTTTATGCGATCAGCACGACAAAACGGATAGATTTTAACCAATTTTGGAACCGGCGGGCTATCGGGATATCTAAAAATGGTTAAAAGATATTATTTACTCGACTACAATCAAAAGAAGTAGGTATTGGGAAAATCTTTAAGTATATATTATACAAACGTTTGATTTAAGAAAAGGAATACCCAGTACAACTTTACCGGACTCAGATTTTGAAATGAGGTTACTTTCCCTTTCTGAAGAACAATAACTTGATAGATTGGTGATTGCGCAATATATTAGTCACAAGTCACAACAGCTTAAGAAATGAACATTATTTGGATTGCGGCGTACATAGTGCTGTAAAAATATCTGAGTAACCCCTATCTAAAACTTAAAAAAGAACTGACACGTCAGAGACGAAATAATCGCTGATTCTAGAAAAACAAGTTAATGGTCTGAATTCGTTTTCTTGATTCCTAAGAATCATTGACTAAGGCACTTTGCCTAAGGCCTTTGTATTTTGTTGTTGTCTTTGTTATATCGATCGTATGTACAATAAAGTGGTGACATACATATACTTTACAGACAAATAGGTTTCGGACAGAAATTTCATTTTTGTGACAAACCTTTATTTGTTTTTAAAATTTTACACTAAGATTTACATACTAAATGTTATTACTGACTAACTTTCTAATATAAGACTTTTTCTGTATGCCAAGTTTTGCCTTAATTTTATTGTATAAGCATGCCGATTAATCACATTATCTGCATGCAACATATGTAACCTACTTTTCATAATTATAGTTAACTTGTTTCTTGTTCAGAGATAGATACCTCTGTTTGTTCTCTAAATAAATAAAAACAGTTCTCAATGGCCTAAACTCAGGTTTTTGGTATTTTATTACAGAGTTCCTTTTACCACTACCAATATCTGGTTTCATCGCCAGGTCGGCTCTTATTATTGTACTGTCTGCGAAGTTCGGTAGGTACCTTTACAGAATTTCAGCTCAAACGGTGCCCGGGATTCGAAGGAAGTTTTCGTTGCAAGATTTGACCTCAATATATGTGTGTACAAACATTGCAAGACGTACCACCTGTTTTAGAAGTTACGATGGCGCAAACATACTTACAAATACATATGTTAAACTTCACCCGCCTGGTCGTGGATAAAAATAGATACCTAGTGAATTATTTTTAACAAGTAGTTACGAGAGGCATATCTATGTATAAGTAGCTGTTTAGATGGCGACATTTTTAAGTAGCTAAATGCAAATATTCGCCATTTACGGAAGTTGAATCACGTGCGTTAGCGCACTGAGTCACCTCAGTAGCCCAGTTCCAAAAGGCCCCATGAGTCGTTAAGGTCAAAACGGATGGGTTGTTGCCTTTACGGCACATGTGCCGTTTAGAAAATGGTAAGGTATAGATACAATACAGCACCGTTACATCATCGAATACGAAACATTTTCCTCATCTTTAAGACGGGAGCCCTTTAGAGGATCTTGTGTGAGTTTGTTTTAAATCACTTGAACGCGTTTAGTGACAATGTTATGTATACAGTGTATGGTACAAATTATGGGCAAACGCTTTTTGAATTATGCGTTGTAGAATAATCTTCACGTATATTTAGGGATCCGTAAAGGAAAAAAAAATGTTTCATTGTAAAGATGTAAAAGATAAGCTGGAAATTACTCCACCGACAAGAGCTTAGCTCTTAAATATATGATGATGATGATGAAAGGTAATAAGCGAACTCTTAATGTGCACAGAGTCACATAATAAGGGTTCGGATCTTGTCTGTCCTCTTGTCCCAGGGTAATATCTCAGAAACAGCTTATGGTATCGATATTAAATTTAAGTATAGTAGGATATTTTTAAACCCACATTTGACACACGACATATAACGTAAATCGTCTGCACGACCTGTTGAATAAAAAAAAACAAGCAATAACAGTGGTTCTTCAAGTAGGTAGGTACCTATAAACGTTTTTTATACAATCGAGGTCATGTTATATTTTTTTCTTATCACGGTGTTGAAGTATTTAACGATAATAAATTATTACATAAACAGTTACGTACTACGTGTTTTTTTTTAAAGCTGTGTTGTGACCAAATCTTGCGTTTCGATTCATGTGCCATTTCTGTAAATTGGTAAAAATCGATTACCTAAATCGATAAATTTAAAACCTGAAGAAAAACCATAAAATAAAATAAATTACTATTTTACATAGAAAGCTCTGGAGCTGTAGCGTAGCTCAATAACATATTATTACGAAATTTCGAAAAAAAAAATCGTTGGTAAAATCGATTCGATCAACCATTCATAATCGTTAGATTTGGCATACATACCTACAATACGTCTGCTACATCACTACAAACATCAAAAGCCAAGTGTCAAATGTGTGTTTTAAAAACAAATTACCTGTAGTTAGTAAACGTGACCATCGTATTTGAAATATTAACTTTAGATAAAAAGGCCTATCAAAACATTGAGAACTTAGAACACTTGCTGATTTACTATAGTAGATTGTTAACCAAGGGCAGAAAGTGACCCATTGCGCATTCGAGGGTGAAATGGGTAATTTCATCCGAGTTAAACACTCTACTTTTTATTTCGACTGCGAGGAAAATAAAATACTACACGCACATGTAATGAGTGAGTTATATTAATGTCCATGACATTTTTAACCAATAACCAATCAAATACGGTATTTATATGTAATCTCGTGTGCCCACTTTTTCTATTGCAAACTTTCATTATTATTATTATTTTTAATAGATTAAAAAAGTTAAGATATACGTACCGCCAACATTTAAAAAGTAAAAAAAAAAAACAATCCAATGGTCTCAATTTTATTTTTTAAATAAATGTACGATCTACCAGTAAATGTGGGACGGAATTATATGTATGTATTATGAAATTAATATTTAATTATTAAATATAAATAAGTTAAGCTTGCCTATATCTAACCTTTGGAGACCATTTTTCAATGGCCACTTACCACGGCCGACTAGATTGTACCTAATTGAGTTGGTCACGGCGTGCATGTAGATGGCAATTATCTTTTTGACTCCGTGGCAATTAAAAAGAATTACTTTCCACCCTAGGGATGGAAAAGCTAATTTCCACCCGGCTATCTACTCACGAAAATGACAACTTTCCGAACATGAGAGATGAAAAATAATTGTGTGTTGTAGTGCTATGGCACCATCGGTGTGTGAGTTGACTCGCAATTGGCTCGATCTTTGTGAGCTAGACGTCGCGCAGGTATATATCACTGAAAGCAAAGAAAAGCTAAGTTTCTGCATTGCAGTTCACTCTGACTTTTGATTTATGAGGTGCCGTCTTTCGGAATAGATGTCCGCATCACTGATCCAATCTAAGTTGCACTGCAGTGTACAGAACTCTACAGTCTACGGCTACCTGGCATATATTTATTCGTTTCCAACGTTAACTCAGAACTTCTGTATTATCTTACTAAATTTAGGGAACATAACTTTATGTTTAAAATATCAGAAAGCGTAATGTCCCCAAAGATGTCGTTAAAACTAAGTAACGGTTTAAACAGGGTTTATCCAAACAACCGAGTCAAGGTCAATTAGCAACATCCGATTAAACGAAGTCAATATAAACCTTGTAGCAAAGTCGAACAAGTCGTTTGTAACTTTTCTCACAAATTGTAAACTAAAACGGTCCCAACTTTGGCCCTTAACCGCAAGCAAATCCTTCAGACGTTACATTAATGGCGTGCTAATGATTATGAAACCTGGCGCGATGAATCTCATTAAAAGGGCTCGAATAACTGACGAGGTGTAGTCCTTGCGCCCGGATCCGACCCCTGTCTGTCACGGCTCAGATGGACCACCCTGTATAACGCGTTTCTCGCGCTACTCGAGCATAACTCCCTACTTACAAAAGGACTTATAATAATGTGAATAACTCGTCAGTTATGCTGTTCTGTGCATCAAAGCGAGTAGGGCACTTGTGCTAACAATATATCAAGCTATAATAGGGTTAGTTACGTAACTGTAATGGGTACTCGGATACACTGCGATAGCCTGAAGAAAAACGATCGTTAAACAAGTAGACAGGTTCTATTGAAGTTAGACTTCTATTAATTGAGGACAAATAAAATGAATTAACGGAAATAGACATGAGACCCTAACAAACATTTGTGGTAAGTATCCCAATAAAACGTACTTAACTTGGACAAAATGGCTATGTGCGCGCATCTGACTCCGACTGGCGTGTATAACTAAGGAACTGTCAACTAATGTATAATTAAAAAACAATCTGGCCAAGTGCGAGTCGGACTCGTGCACCGAGGGTTCAGCACAAACACCTTCCATATTAATTGGCCGGGTTAAGTTAAGTTTGCACCTGCACAAAAGAGGTGCAAAGTTAACGCAACCGATCACGTTTGTTGTATGGTAGCCCCTTTTACAGCAAATACTAAATATATTTATATTATTCTGTTTTTAGTATTTGTTGTTATAGCGGCAACAGAAATCATCTGTGAAAATTTCAACTGTCTAGCTATCACGGCTCATGAGATACCGCCTACGGACGGACAGACGGACGGATAGCGGAGTCTTAGTAATAGGGTCCATTTTTTTCCCTTTGGGTGCGGAACCCTAAAAATATCTCCGGTAACTACCTGATATAGTAAAGGCACGATATGAAATTTGAATTTTCTGAAACCCTAAAGATGTGCATATACCTATATCTCACTTAAAAGGGAAAAAAATGTGCGAATAACCCAACTTACCTAATGGTTTGACTTTAATCCCGGCCACACACAGTCTGAATTCCGGTCCTGTTTCAGATCGGAATGACGTCAGCAAGAGAGACATCGGCATATGGCAGACAGAGACAGATACACTTTCTGACGTCATTCCCTTCGGCCTAAATAGAACACGGCGCTAATGTGGCCAAAGTAGTGGCGAAATCTCGGGCACATGCCATTAGAAAAACTATACATTTTCCAAGCGAAACAGTTTCTAAGTTCTGAATTGATAAAATTTTGCGACTTTACGGAAACGTGCCTTTTACGTTGTAAAATATCCGCAATTTACACAATAATAAAAAATCATTGTGACATTTTGAATAATTTTATCTCGTTTCCGAAATAATGTAGTAAACCGACATGAAAGTCGTATGACTCACTCCTAACATATTGCATTAGTCTAGACGCTAACGTAATAATGATTGAACTTAGCTACTAATACGACAAATTCGGGATGTGTTATTAAATTACGCTAGGCGTGTATGTAGCTTCACTCAATTTTCTCAAGTTCAATTTTGTAAATTGGTGCGCACCAACACGACCCGCCTGAACCTAATTTTGGTGGAATAGAAACGTGTTTTATCTATAGGTATCATTATTGTTTATTTTGTAGACAAAGTTTGGTAATGCGATATTATAGGCAGCTCGCTACACGCAAACCGGCTTACAGAGATTTATACTGCTTTTCCATTAGAGCAAAGCTGGTTAGCTACACCGTTTGAAAAATTAATATAAAATGTTTATTAATACAAGATAAGCAAAAATTACAAAAAACATATACAGCCACATGCGATGCTCATCTTATGGTTAAATACTTATAAGTAACCGGATATTGGTGGTCCCCACACTAGGCAAGCCTGTACCGCATTACTTGTGTCATGTATATGATTGGTCGGTTGACAAATATTTAATCCTATGTTGTTTAATGATAAAAGTAGAAAGTTAACACAGTTATTAATACATAAATACGAGTGAAGCTAGATCGATAGAAAAAACATAGGTACTTAATATTAATAATAAGTTAAGTTTATCGGCGAAGAAAAAAAAACATCAATAAGATTTCTTACAGTTGCCGAGAAACTTCTTGAGCCTAACCTTGACTGCGCAGTAGCCGATTTACGTACAAATATGCATGCGCAGATCCGCCATTTTGGGTCAAGAAGTTTCTCGGCAACTGTAGGATGTCTGTCCACTGAAGCGGAGCCGTGCGGAATAGACCAATCACCTGCCCGTCTAGCATAACTATACTTCGCCTTGTCGCCCGAGATAGCGCTACCCGACACTCTCTCACATTACTGCGCAGAAAGAGACGGGTAATTATCTCGCGCGAGAAATAGTCGCCTATGACAGCTATGCTAGAGGTACTGAGTTTAAATCTGCATTTCAGCTTCGCTTCACTTTTGTGATTGACGCACGACACGGTGGATTTTTCTCGCACATTGCTTAGGTACATTATCACAGGTAACTTTTTTGGTGTGTAATAATAGTACATTACTGCAGAGGCCGCGAAATAGGGGATTATTGGCCGAGTAGTAATAGATGGCCGAGTGATAACGAGGCCATCTAGAGATACGAGGCCGACAATCCCTGTTCGAGCCTGTATAGTGCTTTTCTCAAATAAATCCAAGGAAATAATACAAATGTTCAACTTATATATTCATATAAAAACAAATTTATTTCAAACTTAATAAAAAAAAAACAAATTTATTTTTTTAAGCTGTTCGGGTCAATGTTTTTGCCACCAAATGTTAAGATGATTCTATTTATTAAAAAATGACAACACCTTATTAATTAGATATTGTTATATTTTTTAACAATAAACGTGATTCCTTGTTTTTTTATTGAATATCTGATTTAATCTAATTGAATAAACTAGTTAAATATAAGAAATAAAACGTAAATATACATGCACAAACTAAGTTTTTTTTTATTGGCAGTATGCCATAGATTATCAATAAAAGAAATAAACCCCACTGAAACAAAAGACAATCTCTTTGTTGGCTACGGCCAATAATGTTGTATGAAATTCCTTTATATCGTTCTAATTTGAAATTAGAACGAATCTTCAACAATTGCTATACAAAGAGGTATTTCGCGTTCTATTACCACGATAATAAGAACGACATTTCCTTGGATGTTTGAGAAAAGCATTTTGTATTGTACAGTCTGTTTGATATTATAACAAACATTTGACACATCACAGGACCCATATAACGTAAATTTGCGCGACACATTGAATTTCATAAAAAAACAAGCAATGTCATAGAAATTTTTCATGTATCTATAAACGTTTTTCACTTTCTATTTGATACAATTGAGTTCATGTTATATTTTTTCTTATCACGGTTTTGAAGTATTTAACGATAATAAATCATTACTCAAACAGTTACGTACTACGTCTTTTTTTTAAAAGCTGTGATGTAACTAAATCTTGCGTTTCGATGCACGTGCTATTTCTGTAAATTGGTAGAAATCGATTAAATCGATAAGTTTATAACCTAAAGAAAGAACAATAAAACCAACTATTACTTTACATAGAAAGCTCCAGTGAGTCCGGCGGCTCGTAGCTCAAAAAAATATTGATTTACACAAAATAAACAAAAATATATTCAGGTTTGAAAAAAAGTTCGTCGATAAAATCGATTTGATCAACCATTCATAATCGTTAGATTTGGCAAACAATATGTCTTTGCTACATCACTACAAACATCAACAGAGAACTCTCAAATGTTTGTTATAATATCAAACAGACTGTAACTGTAGTAGAATAGCATAATGTAATTGGTCTCTCTCGCGAACCACCAAACCATCTCAGAACTTACACTGTCTCAGACTGCCATAGTCATTTTAATAATGATTTTCTTGATACTTTTGACTTGCTATGAAATATAAATATTTTCACCCCTTCATAACAGCTTAAAACGCCATAGACTGAACGCTTCGTTCCCCTTTCAATAGGCTCGGGAGAAATCCAATAATGACATAGAAAAAGCTCATTCGCGCGATCTTCGCTTCTGCTACAGTACGCTTTTGTCGTAAAGAAACTAATGAAGGGGGTGTTACAATAGCGAAACCATTTCCCCCCTTGATTTTCTATAGAATGTTCTAAGGCGGAGTCGGATACAAGTCACAGGTAATGAACACGAACACCAGTGAAAAAAATATTTTACAAGTTTTTTTTTAGTTTTACATATTTGTCTGTCTGTCTGCCTGCTGCCGTGTGTCTGTCTTTATTCAAATCAAAGTTAAATTTGACCCACTTCCCGATAGAGCTGAAATTTTGCATACATATGTAAATCAGAACAGCGACAGCAAAATCAGGATTATTATTTTAGATTGAGATATTGTTGTGTATGTAAAAACTTTTTTTTTGTTGGTACAAAATTGCCTTATTAGAGTCGCTATTATTGTACCAAGCAAAATGTATGTAAATAAAGCAATAAGAAGACTTCTTAATACTTCGTATAGGTACACGTGGATTTATGTTCAACATCTACATTACATTACTAAATCTGAGACATTCGTATTTCTGCTAAATTACGCTCATGCGTAAACCCTCATCTTATCTTCATTGTTTATTTACGGCACTAATAATGCTTACTAATCCCGGAATTTAGGGCATGTTTGCCGTCTTGCCTTCAGTATTTGTATCACACACGCTCCAGTCGTCAAATAATAGACGAAATAGGGAGTTAGTCCATTGTCTATTCAAATACATACACGTTTGCACGGATAGCTAGTCTAATAATATCTCACAAATCATAGGTAGGTATATCAATTGGGGCTTATTCATTACGTTGGTTGATTGAAGCGTAGCTGCTCGTGTGAAATTTCAAGAAATGACGTCCGTATCTTCTTCATCACTTAGGTTTGTTAAAACTAAGTCAAGAATTCTGTTGTTGTGGTTTGGTATACAATTGGTTTGAACTAGGTCAAGTGCTGTAAATTCCCAAATTATTGTTTCTACTAGCGACCCAACCCGACTTCGCACGGAACCTCTAAAATTATCAGTGTTTCTCTACTATATTATGCATGTATTATACGTCTTCCTCTTGAACTGCATCAAAATCCGTTGCGTAGTTTTAACGATCTAACATACATAGGGACAGGCAGACAGCAGGGAGCGACTTTACTTATTTTTATTAAAGCAGTAACGTCTGCTAACGTAAACTAAATGTTTACAAATGAAGCGAAAATTGAAAAAATTAAAGATTCGGACAGGATTCAAACCTGCGTTTCCAACGGCTTTCCGGGCCAACACGGGCGTCCTCCCAATTGGACCACAGAATCAGATGTCAGAGCCATTGAATTTTTCAACCAGTCGCTTCGACATGCCTTAGGGTGGCATCGTATCGCCATCTACCGTAAAGATTTCGACTTTATCGTCGGCACCATCCTCTCAAATTTTCGCTTCATTTGTAAACATTTAGGCAGCGACTTTGTTTGATACTATGAAGTGATGTTATTGTTATAATCATTTAGTGATGTTATTGTTATAATGAAGAGGAGAAGTAATTAATGTTCTATTTTTATGTAATGCCAATATAAAAATCTCTTACAATAACATTTATCATATTACGTTTGTACAATACTAGCATTTTCAGTAAAGTGATTTAGTATATTATCATTAATTGCTGGAGATATTTACACTCCACAAAGGCAAACTTCTAAGATGGTATTATTTATTTTAATATCTATGTAGTTACTTTGATCCAGAGATCCTCACAAGAGCTTTTACAATCAAACATTCGCCGTGATTTATACATTTTGGAAACGGCGATCAACACACCTCCTTCCTCAATTTTATTTTAAATAAAGTGACACTGCGATCTCGTCTGTACACATCATATTTTTCATCAAAGCTCATGAACGCTGTCATAGTTCAATATGTTGCACGCGTTGTCATATCAGTCATCGGCATACATAAGCGCTGAGTTTTTTCTTTTATGCACATAATAGCGCGTGAGGTTAGACGAATCTCGATTTAGGAATCACCCACTGTTCTTTTTGTTAGACAATTTTGATATTGGTGTCTCGAGTCCCGCGTACAGTAAGCCAAGCAACTGGTGAACCATTTTTGGGGCCTTTAATACTCATAAAACACAGTCGTTAAGTGGTAGACCTATTTTTGGTTGACTGTACCTCTCTCCGGTATTCAGACCGCAACCGTCACTCCAAGCCTTGGAGTCCAAGGGGAACATTTTCAGCGACTTCGGTACAATCGTATAAATTATTCACTCGACACAATTCAAACCCTTCAAGCTGTTTACCGGTGTATTATTTTATTTATACGTCCTCGAATTTACATCCCGTTTCACTAGGGTTAAGTTGTTCGAAAAATCTAATAAATCATCCTAATTGTTGCCTTTAATTGCTTTTTCTTTAACAGTAATAACGGAACGAGGAATTAATGTAGCCTAATTAATATTCTCGGCAGTATGGTTCCTTCAAATGGCGTAGTTAAATTCTAGCATCTTCCCGTTTATTGCTTTTGTTGGGTCGGGGATGGCACGGATAAGAAATTGTTCGTAGGCTTGTTGGAATTCGGAGACATGAGTTATGACCGAGAATTTACGCAATACATTATCATTGTTGTCTCATCTTAGTTGAATTAATGTTGTCACTACAGTGAAAATATTTGGGCTGTAGTGTCGACATTGATTGTAGATTAACTAACCGCATCATGTTTAACAGTTCCTATAGTATCCGCGATATAGACAGCACGCACGGATAAAGATGGCGGAGCGGAGAGTTGACGGGCGGAAACTACCTAAGCTGAGATACAGATTTCAACTCACATGATTGGTTGATTCTGCACGTCTTTGCTTCTCTCCGGAAATCGCACTCTATACATGGTATGATCCGCATCACTATCACTCTTAATCTTTTGAACGCCCTAGTCGTCATATTACGACATGGGAAAATTGTACCACTGACGCCAATGTCGTCCAGTGACGACAAAATTCAAACAGATGCAAGTGTTTTTCAATCCCTGTTGATTTTGGAGCACTTTCTTTTTTCTGTATCGTCAGGGGCATGCTGGATTGCTTCTCCGCTTGGCGTTCAAAATTATTAGTTCCAACAGTAATAAACAACATGTGTGTTTTACTTCGATTAATAATTTATCCGTAGAAGGAAATCTTGTGGGTCAACGATAATCCGATATTTCCAACTAACATTAATATCTATTAAGGGATCCATAGAGCTTTGTTGCCCCTACAAAGTGCGCTGGCCTAGTTTTATTATGAATAATAAAGTGGTTCCGTATCCCGCCACATTGTAGGGGCTTTTGAAGAGATTCGAAGAATATTACAAATCGCAGATTTAGTAGTATACATATTATACGCAAATCACAACGTAGTTCTTACTTAGGTCGTTGATTTTTACCTCTAGAACTCAATGCCAAAGATCCAAGGCCTTTTGTCTCTTCCTGCGGGTACGTAAACAGTACGAGTATAGTATATCCCACCAAAAACATTCTGTAAAAAACTAGCCAAGTCTCGATGGAGCTGCTTGTTTATCTCTAAAAAGTAATGAAATCTAGACAAAGTCGTACCAAGTCTAAGGTTCCTTACTGCGATTTCTTTATTATTATAGTTAATGTTGTGTGACTAGGCCGTTGAAGGGTACACCAGTATGGGCTATTATCTTGCTTAACAAACATAGGTAGTTACAATAGATATAACATTACGTGAAAACAAAATTGACTTGTAGCGGTTCTGGCGACAGATTGGTGCAATGGTGTCATGGAGCACCTGGTTTTGTACCCTTGTGTACCCTTCAACGGCCAAGTCACACAACATTAACTATAATAATAAAGAAATCGCAGTAAGGAACCTTAGACTTGGTACGACTTTGTCTAGATTTCATTACTTTTTAGAGATAAACAAGCAGCTCCATCGAGACTTGGCTAGTTTTTTACAGAATGTTTTTGGTGGGATTTCACTTCTTTTTGTAGAAACGCGGGCATATTGTTTTATAACAACCTGAAATTAATATTTTGGTGTAATTTGTTTATTTAATTTGTGTAATGTTCGAGTAGAATAAAGTTAATCGTTCGACTATTTCTTCTTGTAAACTTGTAAGTATAAGTATAAAAGCCAGTCTAGTCTTGTCCAGAGTTTTCCTTTAATTTTATTTATATGCGTATTAAAAGCAGAAGGGGAGGCATTCGCCCAGCGGGTACGTATTACGATGCCGAAGTTCAAAATACCGAATATCATAAGACCTATGGACGGAAGGCCGAAAATTAAAATGTCGAATGTTTATTTGACCGAAAGTTTAAAATCCCGAAAGAACGTTTGATCGAAAGGATGATATACCGAATATTATAATCCCGAAGACTGTAATCCCGAAGAATGTAATCCCGAAGACTAAACCCGAAGATTATAATCCCGAAGACTGTAATCCCGAAGATTATAATCCCGAAGACTATGATCCTGCCTGAAGGTTGTAATCCGGAATATTATTTAAACTCTCGAGAATTATCTCGTATTTCTGTAGTCTTACAGATTCTAATGTTTAATTTTATACAAAGAATATTAACCTAAATTACGTAACCTACTTGCCTACTACTATACTTACTATTTATAAGTGAACTCTTCTGTGGAACCGATCTGCTCCGGCGCTTCGAGATGTGCAGCCCCTCCGCCCTAGTACGTTAGTACTCTTTATTATACTGTGGCCCTAGCGTAAGAAAGTGCGAGCATCACAAGCGAGTCGCAGCGGCTGAGGCTGGTCGCCGAAGGTGACTAAATAGCCGAAGCTGCGGAGGCGAGCGTTGACAGCTTCGTTTCCAGACAAGTTCGGTTCGGTTGGCAGTCCATGACAGAATATTTTATCATAATATCGAATATTTAGTGTCATACTTAATTTCCCACTTTCCCGGACTCTTTCCTTTTCTTAATCGACTTGCCACAGAACCGAAGCTGTCAACCCCGATTCCACGTGGTCTTGTCTGCCCTACCCCTAGAGTGTATATAAAAGCCCGGAGGCGCGGAGGGAGGGCAGCCCCCGGCCGCCGTAAGAAAGTGCGGGCATCAAGCGAGGCGCAGCGGCTAAGGCTGGTCGCCGAAGGTGACCAAAAAGCCGAAGCTGCGGAGGCGAGCGTCGGTGCCGCACTTTCTTACGCTACGGCGGAGGGGCTGAACATCCCGCAGCACCGGAGCAGATCGGTTCCACGGAAAAGTCAGATTAGTTTAGTGTCCTGACACTTTTAAAGTGCTCATTGACTTTCGGGATTATAAAATTTCGAGATTTTAAAAATTTCGGGATTATGAAATTTCGAGATTTTGAACTTTCGATTTTCTGAAAATAAGTAATTTGAGCTTCGGTATATCGAATATCGGCTTTTTGAACTTTCGGTATTTTGATTTTCGGTATTTTGACCATCACTATTTCAACTGTAGGTATTATGAACTTTCGGGACTGTAATAGTAACCCGCCTAGCTGTGGGACGCTATAGGCTAGATTAAATTAGAAGATGTGTCCCACTACGCTGGATTTTTGCAATGACAGTCGATTTTTTTTATGTACCAATAGTAGAAGGGGTCATTACCAATCTCTAATACAGCTGAGACCAGCTGAGGGTTCTTCATCAAATAAATAAATAAATATCGGACAACCTCACACAAATCGATCTAGTCCCAAATTAAGCTCTAGAAGGCTTGTGTTATGGGTACTAGACGACGATATACATACTTTATATAGATAAATATATACTTAAATACATAGAACAACATGACCCAAGCACAAATATTCGAGTTCATCACACAAATATTTGCCCTGGCCGGGACTCGAACCCGGGACCACCGGCTCAGTAGGCAGGTGTTTACAAACCGAGCCAAACGCGTCGTCAAAATACTTCAGACCTTGGATTTTTGACATCAAATGAAGCGGCCCACCAAGTTCACTATTAAAATACTTAAACGGGTTGACTCACGTCGTAGAAATCGAATAACACTCGACATGTTTCGAATCGGTACGCGATCCATCATCAGGAGAGACGATCAGTCGCGACGGCGGCCAACCGAACACAACAAGTTGAATATTTTTTGTAAAGGCGGTATGTCGATCTCTAATAGTTTGGTTGGGCTCTTGTGTTTTCTAATCAGAGAACCCGTCCGTCCGTCCGTCCGTCCGTCCGTCTGTCACCAGGCTATATATCAAGAACAGTGATAGCTAGACAGTTGAAATTTTCACAGATGATCTATTTCTATTGCCGCTATAACAACAAATACTAAAAATAAAATAAAATAAATATTTAAGGGCTCCCATACAACAAACTTGTTTTATGGTACGGAACCCTTCATGCGCGAGTCGGACTCGCACTTGGCCAATTTTTATAGTTTTCGCTTTATATGGCTATTAAACCCTAACTCTGTACCAAATTTCAGCTCTCTGAATTTATGGGAAGTACTAGTTCTTTACTGATGATCATGAGTGAGTGAGTGAGTGTCGTAAATGCGAAACTTTGCTTTCGCTTAACTTCGGAACTAAATGACCTACAGACTTGAAGTTTTGGATTTTGAGTATGTGATTATAGCTTACTGGATGACGAAAATTTCTGCGTTCTGGTCTTATCCAGAGGTGCTCAAATAGGGGCCTGAAAATGCGGCGAAATGGTTCCAGTAAAGGATGGTACGGCAGTGTTTGCTTCGCGCTCGACTTGGCGGGGGCACTGCCGTGCCCCCCGATTATTTTCATCGGTTTCCGCAATTCTCACACATTTAAATAGATCAATTTAAACGGATTATATCCTTTTTACAAGCTTTTATTTAACTTGCAATGTATACTTAGTAGGTATATGTAACTATGTTTCATCGGGTGGAATCTTGCAACTTAATTTTGAAGCAGATATACTACCGATTCAGCTGAATTTTTTCATATCTACTTGACTTTGATGACAATACAATAACATGGTACCATGGAGGTGGTCTGATGTTGGAGTCGGAAGGTGGCCCTAAAAACTGTAATAGATAAAGCAATCCTGCCGAGTTTGGGATCTTAGGATCGTCTCAGTGAGCTATTGATAGATATTCAAAGATAATTAATTACAGTCGGCTATAAAATCTATCCCACAACAATGAATTTTTTGTCAGAAACTTTTTTCTCCTCAGCAAGCGTTATATAGTGAACCGCTACATCTTTACACATAAGGCCCATCTGACAAGTAATACACCCTTATTTTTAATTCATATCATGTTTATAAAAGGGGTAGTTTGAACAAATGTATATTTGACAGCGGTAACTGTCATGTTCCTGAACGTCAGGAAGTACTTATATTCTTTGATCAGGAAGACTCAAATAATAAAAATACTCGATATATAATCCGTTTAAATTGTATTATTTAAATAAACAATCACATACTGCCGGCAAAAGGATTATTCACTCCTTTTCCACGTACGCAAAATACATTTACATATACCACCCGGCTGGATAGTGACGATGAGCTTTTTTAACCCCTGACAAAAAAGGGGGTGTTATAAGGTCGTTTATGGCATCGTATTCCGTCTGATATTAATGTGTTTTTTTTTATAGAAAGGTTCGTCTCTCGAAATGGTTCTTATATATGTTGTGTAGCGTCAGAGGTTTTTAATTTAGAATTTAAGTTACTCAGAGCATTAGCTTAATACACGTCTGCGAATCCATCAATCGACATGAAAAAAGACAACACTAACATAGTCTTTCCAGTTTCTCCAATCCTATAATGGAACATAATGGAGCCGCCGATTAATGGCCGCCAAGAAATAAGGCCATTGCCAGGCGCCGTGCATGTTGAGGGTGTTTTCGTGAACGAGGGTAGGACGTGCAAGAATATTTTATTCAAGGTGTCCCGTTTTTATATGTCACGGTGTGATGTCCATATCAACTGCTTCTTTATTCACTAGTTTTTTTTTTAATATATTTATTAGGAACTTTTTCATTTTTCTAACGGCTGGTTTGACTGAGGGATCTCTTAAGAGGCATTATTCCTTTTAATTTTTTTTTTTTCATATTAGTATTATTATACATATATTGATAATTTGAACCAACTTTGTAAAGTAAATAATACTTTTCTCTCAGTTCTAGAAAGTAACATGGCTATTTCATGCTTTCATTGCGTGCAGTCGAAAATAAGTTAAAAAACCAGTTTTTAGCGTGAATTTTGTCAATTTTAAAGTGAAACTAAAATTACCAATAAAAACTGAAACGGAAAGTTAACCGCAATAGCCCTGTTCTAAGTAGTAACACTGATAATATGTTAAGAAACATGTTTGATCATAGATAAAAAAATCTGAACAATCATCATTTTTGAAGGAATAAGGAGCCTAAAGGAGTCTCTACTTTAGGTACATAAGTATGTTTCTTACAATATAAAATCTTATTTGGCGTCGTTTTGTTTTTTCAAAATCCATTATGGTGATAAGTACGTGTGTAGATTATACTTCTTAATTAAAAGCTTTATATACCCACATGTTTATAATTCTGTTTAAAGACTCGAATTACAATTTAATAAATACATCGGTGTGGCAGTGTGCGAGTTATTGTATAAGTTTTCCGGCATTGGTCGAGCTGACGGAAACAACTAATACATACCTACGTACTTTAGGTTTTGGCTAACACTTTTTTCCCTCCCATTTTATATAAAAATTTCTCTTCACATCATCCCGTATTTAGACCTAGAATGAATTGAATGTTTTAATGAAAATCGCCTCGTTCCGGCTTCGCACAAACGTAGCAAATTTCGTAGGCAGTTTAAATTACCACCGATCATAAAGCGCCGCCTGACGCGCGGAAGATTAGTTAAGAGGATATATCACTGCTCCTTTTCCGATACTATCAGTTTACATAATTTTGCACCTGGTAGCTATGGCGTCGGATACAAATGAGGTCCAAGCTTAACGTAACCGGATTATACAAATCGAGGTTTCGTTCTCGTCTGTTTCCTGCTCCAAAACTGAAACAATCTTAACGAAAGGTATTTCAAATTGTGAAAAAATATATATTTGCGGTGAAAATGCAAACTGGCAGTGTGTGTGCAAGTGTGGGCCAATGTTATACGGAAGGGCCAAAGTTACCCCGATTAACCGTACGTAATTTTAAAATATTTAATCAACTCATGAGAAATGCATAGCTTGGAACAGTCTAAAACTCAACTTTCAAACAAAAAACCAAACTCGAAATCTGGTAATCAGTTTAGAAGCCATGCCACAATAATTTTTTATTTACACATTTTGACACTTTCAACAACATCCCCTTTTTTCATCAGGGGTCATTTTTAATGTAGTAAGTCCAAATGTTTGTATGTAAAATAAAATAAAGAATGATCCTTAATACGGTGATATTTCTTACATAATCTTATGTAGGTAATTTATACAAATGGAGATCATAATGTGCCGTGTACTTACGCTTGCATTACGCTAATGTTCGCTGAAATGCGTTTATTTTCAACAGACTTGAAAAATTACGAGGTTCTTAGCTTAGTTGTATTTTTTATTGTTTGTTACCTCAAAACTCCGTCATTTATGAACCGATTAATAATTTTTCTTTTACTTTATTAAAGCTTTTGTGAAACTTATTCAATAAACGTATTAAGCGAGGCCGTACGTTTAGCTGTCCCTGATGAAGAGCTCCATACGAGTTCGAAACATGTTGGGCCGTTCCTGACAGTCTCACGTGAGTGTAAATCGCTTAAGGCGACTCCGTACGTGGAATGGTGATTTTTAAAGTCCTAAGGCTCGTAATCTAGCCAACGGAAAAATCTGAAAAAAATATATGTCATTTTTGACCATTTCTTCTAAAAAATTATAGTTGGATTTTTTTTAACCTATTGACCGCCAAGCGGTCTAGCAATTTACCGTGCCACTGACGCCAGAGTAAAAAAAAAAGATGTGCCCCAAAATTGAAAAAAAACAGGGATTGAAAAATACTTGTAGCGGTTAGAATTACAAAGTTTTTGATCATTGAAATTTGGACGGCTGTGGCCGACGTGGCGTCAGGGGCACGATTTTTTGTTGACGGCCACAGCTGACTGTGGCGGTCAAAAGGTTAAAGCAATAATTACTATGGAAAAAATAATGTTGAAATAGGGTCGTTTTAATTTTCAATTCCCTAAGGCTTCTAAACTACAAGTGATATTTACACGGCTCTTTCGCAAGAACATTGACAATTCATTGATCTTTAATCGTATTGTTTAAAAGTTACTAAAATGGAAATTCGGTCTAATAAAGCATAAAAAAAAACTGAATTTCCGCGAGCGCGGCCGTGCCCGGGCTGCGAGCTCAGTGTAAATCTAACCGTCGAAGGGGAAGGCTGTGTCACTTGCTCTCGCGATCCATCTAGCTACGGAAAATTGTTATAGTACCGGATCCCGCGGAGGTTCGATCTGTCTTCGTGCGTTTGAAGTGTATTTTAAGAGAGTGTAGTTCGTTTTTTCACACGACTACGCTATGCGACATAACAAAAAGACCTCATTTTCATAAACAATTAAATTCAACTGTTTTTTTTTCGTATTTAGGTATCTATTAATTTTAAGTACTTATAAAAAAAAATGTCATTGCTTAGCATTCCCGGACACATTTGGATACTTAGATATTCTCAGTCATGGGCCCACACCAGACAGGATTCCCAGAAAATAACACTTTTGGTGTGGGTTTTAGGGCCCTTCTCTGTGTAATATTAGAGTACCTTAGGTATTTCGGTTAGTAAAAAAAATCTGATAATACAGATATTTAAGTATGATAACGTCTAATGATCTTTATTAATTCAACCCTAAGAGATATGAATATCGTAATGCAGAACAAGTATTGTTCGTTTGAATACCATTGTAATATTCGGTACAACGCTAATTTACGAATACGAATATTTATTGTAAGTATTCACATTCGTTGCGTCACTAGTACAGTACATGACATATGATATAAAAATACATTATCAAAAATTACAATAATTTTCTAGTTCAAGAAGGCAAGTGACAATTTTGGCATGAGGGCTTATTTATGTAAATATAGTCAGAATACATATTTGCATCAATAAATTTCCCACTTCATATTTAAATCTAAATGAGCGTTAGTAATTATTGACATATCCGCCGGGCCTAGCTAGACATACCTAGCCTGGCCATAAGTTCTGCTCCAATTGTTTACCGTTTATAAAATAAAAACCGGATTTTTATTAAATATCGTTTAAAAGCCATATATATTAACGATCGGATTACAGTTGAATTAATGAAAAAATATATAACTTTATTTAGACTCATCGTAATGCCCGGACTTGATTTTTGACTAATGCTCAGAATTTTTCTCTCTAAGTTTGCCAGAGGGCAATGAAACGATCTTGGATCAAATTAATCGATCGCGGAAGGAACGCCAAAACCCAAATAGCTTACGTAACTCAGACAACCGCTAAACTAAAGTAGGGCTGACACGTTTGCCGCATGTCAACCGATCTGCAGATCAAGAAATCTACACCCACCCAATAAAATTCGGAACTACTAAGTTAACGTAAAAAAAAGATACGGCTCTTTATGCCGCAAAAAAACATATCTACGCTGGAAAGGAACATTATCCAAGAGACACGAAGCTAACTTTACAGGAGATCTAAAAAACTACGAACTTTAAAAAAAAAAAAAAAGTTATTAAGTATTCTGTGGACCTACTTTTTAAATGAAGCATTTTATAATGTCGCTTTTGTTATTTTGTCTATTAATGGAAAATTTAAAATTTAGCATCGCCTACGCAAAATGGCTGTCAAAATAGAGTTAGGTAAAATTATCTAAACGACACGTTTCCCGAGATATTAGTCAGGTAAAATAGTATAATCTACATTTTACACAACAATCAACACAGTAAACAATATCTATGTGCATACGATGCTCATTTTATATAAACAATATCATGTTTTTTACATGTTGCTTTTGTTATTTTGTCTATTAATGGAATATTTTAGGATTTAGCGTCGCTTACGCAAAATGGCCGTCAAAATATAATTAGGTAAAATTATCTAAACGACACGTTTCCAGAGATATTAGTCAGGTAAAATAGTATAATCTACATTTTACACAACAATCAACACAGTAAACAATATATATGTGCATGCGATGCTCATTTTATATAAACAATATCATGTTTTTTACATGTTGCTTTTGTTATTTTGTCTATTAATGGAATATTTTAGGATTTAGCGTCGCTTGCGCAAAATGGCCGTCAAAATAGAATTAGGTAAAATTATCTAAACGACACGTTTCCCGAGAAATTGGTCAGGTAAAATAGTATAATCTATTACACAACAATCAACACAGTTAACAATATATATGTGCATGCTCATTTTATAGTCAGGTAAATATATAAATGTGCATAAATCAGCATGAAATAAATCAAGAAAAATTATCTAATCGCCTTTGTAGGAAATATTTCGGACATGAAAATCTATTTATCGTACAATAAAACCTCACGATTAATGTTTTAATTAGAGGAAAATATTTATTTTCAAACATTAAAATTAATGAAGTTACATTTAAAGTTCTCTAAGACAAAAACTTATGGTCCAATTACGCAAATAAGAAAAAAACTGCTTTAGAAATGTTAAAGATTTATTCATCAGATATCACGTGAAATTTCAATTTTATCATTTCTTATGTGTGATCTGCTGAAAGATTTCCAGTAGTTCTAGACCAATGTATGGTAGAAAACGATAGCTATGACTAATGAGAACAGCACAAGAGTTCTCAAGACTGCAGTCACTCGGTACTCATTAAGGAATTTTAAATCACGAACTACGTGAAATTTCAAGTTTTACAATTGCAATGAGATAATATCCTATCCTAACAAGAATAACAAAACTACCTACAACTCTGTGTGGTATAAGTGACGTCTCGTAAGACACTGTTTGAGTGAGATGGCGTTTGGGTCCATCAAGCTAGTCCAAAGTAATGCCTTAGCGCCACAGACACAGATTTACACCGCAGATGGCGGCCTAACGGCCTTTATAAATATATTGAATTACTACTAAATGTGTGATATTTTATAAAACAGAACCGGTAAAGTTGTCTAACTACCAATTTAACGAAAATATTAGTTTTTTAGTACATTCTATGAGACAAATACGACTCAATTGTCATTCAAGCAATTCAAGATAAGCGACAGTAGTCGATCAAAGTCATATCAGGTAAAAAAGGATAAGCGACAATGGTTTCATAGTATCAAAGCAGGTAAATTTTGATATACGCTTATAGTTAAGATACGGCAATCAGGTAATTTAATCTAACTATGTTATTTTTTTTATAGAATCTTATATTGATTCTGTTTAATAATGTGAAAATACCACATTTACTTTTTGGCTAATGCGCATAAGCATTTTAAACAGACATGACACAGAGGGCGCTCCAGTAGCGAAGAATTATGGAATCAAAGATTTAGTGTGATTGACGTAACGATATGATAGCTCAGTTGGTAGAGCACTACGCCGGAAACTTAGGGTCGCAGGTTCGAGTCCTGCTTACATTGCAGTGGATCACATTCAATTTTTCTTTCATAATTTACCTTTATGTTAATTTTATCATAAAGACATAGGTAAAATGCCTCAAATGACATTAAAATATATTTTACGATCAGGTAAAAACAGTTAACCAACAAGTGCAAGGTTAGTTGCAATAAAGAAAAATTATCCAAGTTGTTTGATCTGTTTTGACAAATAAGTAAAAAAGATCTAACGTTCATTATTATGCAAAAAACTTTTTATGTAATCTCCGTTTTGCTAAAAAAACCTCACAAATCAAGTCATTTAGTAAAAAAAAAGTAGAGATTCTCTAAATCACCGACGGGATAAGCGACACAAAAGTCGTTAGACAGATGTATACGAGACCCAACCCATTCGATGCAGAAAAATCTGCCGATCCCAACAGTGTGTATAACTCAATATCCCCAAAAATGTCGCTTAGATAAGTTCTCCTTTCCAGCATCGGCATATTTTGACACTCAAGTAAATTAACATTTATAGGGTATCGATTGACCTTGAACATTGAAATTAGCCAAAAAATTCGTCTAGTAAAATATCGTCAATATCAAGAAGTATAGGGGAAAATCTGAGAACATTACTAATGTAGTCATAAAAAACTATCACTGTTTATAAGTAGGTACAGGACGTAAATCCGTTTTCCAACGGTAAAGTTGAGTTTGTCTATTATTTATAGTTTATCTTTTCATTAGAGCAGCATGACCCGGGGGATAAAGCTGTGCCTCCACTACTATGTTAAAATATCGGTTCATCCGCTGGGTCACGATATGATTTATTTATTAAAAAACGATATTTTCTATTTCTGCATAATTTTACACGTATAATCAAGAATCTTGTCGGCATTTTAACTATTTTTGGTAGGTACCTACACATACAAAAGAAACTAAAAAGTATTTTTCGATGCGAGACTTCCAAATGGCCAATTTCACTTATTTTTTTGGAAAATAGCTTTAACGCATTTTATTTTTAATATTCTACTGTAGTGGGTAAATAGATATTTAGTAATCCGAAATAATTATATCATTGTTTAAATGATTCATTTTACTTCGAGATTTTTCAATGCCTTTAAATATTATAAGGTTTGTTCATCTTCAACTCTCGCTCGGACTATGCGAGTGTATGAAGCTGCTTGGACGCCACTCAACGTGATTATGAACGAAGTAATGTTCCGGGGGCGCACGGTCGGCGGGGGGAATAACGTTAGGCTCCGCCCAGATCCTCAAGGACGTTGGGATTAGGAGTCGCCTTAATAAATTTCATTATTTCTTTGTCCGAAAGTAGGGACCTCCTAGTTGATCTGACGACGAGATCCATGAGGAATCGAAGGAACTCCTTAGATATGATGATTTTGATGTTTTTATAATTAACTTCTTCTTCGTTGGATTCGATTATTTTTGTGAAAAATGTATTATCTCAAGCTACGAATCGTTATAATAAGGTTTCGTATTAGTGTCCGACCGAAACACGTTTTTCTGCCGAAACCGAAACCGAAACCGAAACCGAAGGTTCGGTTCTGATTACAGTTTCGGCCGAAACCGAAACCGAAACCGAACCTTTTATAAACGTGATTAAAACGTTGTATAAAATGTCAGCGGGCCGTTCTTTCTAGATCTAATAATGAATACAATGAAAAAGTTCGCTGACCGATGGAACTAAGTGTTCCAATTTCAGTTTGGTCCAAAATTCTTTCGTATGTACGGACGATTGGATGCTTTTCTGTTCTCGCCTGGAAGTCGTATTTCTTAACCGATGCTCATGAATTTTTTACTTAGATTATTTTTGTCGATTAGAGCAAATTTAAAAAATGTACAGATGGATATAGAGTTAGGTGGGGGTAGACAAAGTAAAAAAACTGGTTGCCTGTAAAGTCGGTTTTACGGGCGAAGATTTTACGTGACAACGCGCGGCGGACCGATCATGTTTGAGTGGGAGAGAGACGCAAGGCATTCGCCGGTCCGGCGGGCCTCTCTCTCGTTCGGTGACTCATCGTAACAGACGTGAGCGGGCGTTACACTTTTTCATGAGTGACTCCGAGCGCAACCTAATTTAAGACGTTGTCACGTCAAAATACAAATTTCAGCAATTACACAACAAACTCATGTTTCACTTTTGTTAAATTAAAATTTTAACATTGACACTGGGTCTAAATTAAATTACTCAAAAAATGAAAAGCATTAACAGCTGTAAACTGTACTGAGGCAGCGATCTGTTAATTGTAGATGGTATAAAATGAAACAAGTTTAAAAACCGAAATATTTGCTTGAGTTTTAATTTTTATAATTGCAATCAGGCAGCCTAGTAACGCCAATTCAGACGTAGATTACTAATTGTATTACATACACGCTACAATGACGAATCCTAAAGTAATTTTACGAGATAAGTAAACCTCGTCACTTTATCCAATATCGCCGTCAATTTGTTGGTTAATTAAGAAAAATTGCCTTAAAAATTACACAATGAGTTGATCAATTCATAACAAAAACTAAATTAAAAGTAAATGTAAATTTTGAAGCGCAAATCTCCGCTACTTTGAAAAATTCGAAAAACTGAGTCGACGAAAAAATACTATAATACTTAACGAACATACTCACAAAATTTCATGACAATCGGTTAAGAAATGCGACATTAAGGCAAGGCAACAGTCGATAAGCGCATAGACATCGAAACATCCGGGCATACGAAAGAATTCACGCTGAGACGAAAATGCTATTCGCTCGGTCAGCTACTTAACATTATTCGGGGAACAAACACAACCTTGACCTCACTGAGCAAAGTGATTTTAGCGGCCGGCGGAGTCCGGCGAGCGACGCCATATTGCCAGCCGTGCCGACTGCCGAGCGCACCCGACGTTAGCCGAACGCGACCCGACAGTAAGATGTTGTAAGTTTCGGCGTGGCCGAAAGGTTCGGCTATTTTTTGGCCAAAACCGAACCTTTGGCCGAAACATGATTTTTAGGCCGAAACTGGCCGAAACCGAAACTTCGGTAGGTCACTATTTCGTATACAACTTTAATGGTAGATTCATCATCAGCTTATCATAATATCGAATAATTTTACTGTTTCTCTTTAGTTATAAAATAAAATAATGACTAAGAGAGACAACACATGTGAAGTTAGTTGTAATTTAGCATTACCTATATGATTAAATTCCTTTGTGTTACGAAAGTTATCCATATCTTTTCTATGACTAACTTTCTTTACACAAAAGACGAGATTGAAGTGTTGTTTTTATTAAGCCTTTTTTGAAAATTACTCATAGGTATGCTGTGGCCTAAAAAATAACAAGAATACACTATATATAACACAAGCAAAGAAAGTTAGAAAGTATAAAGTACAATAGTCGCAATAAAATGGGATTGCATCTTGGCGAGACCGCTGGTTTTCAGTCTCCAATCATAATACTATACTGGGTGCAGACTGTAAGCCAGTGTACAATGCTCTTAGATCTCAGCGACTTTACCTCACAAAACAAGTTTTCTGAGCTTGTAACAATAGTACTGAATGAGGTAAGGGTACGGTAAAATTATAAGCGTTCAAAGCGCGTTTGCAACTGCATGTATTTTTATTTAAGGTGAACATATGTTGTTGTATTGTGTAGCAAAACGCGCGTTGAGCGCGTATCATCTGAAAGTACCCTTAAAAGTGAAAATATTATGAGACAAGTTAGGTAGTAGTGGTTCCTGCAACATAATGTTGGCTTTTGGTGTCCATTGTCGTAACCACGCGCACGCGTTAGGTATAAATTTCGAGACAAATAACCAATACAAACAATGCTCAGGCGGCTTTTGTAAAGATCAAAACGGGAGAACCTGATGTAGTTTATTTTGTGAACCGATAGTTTACATATTAACCTTTGCCGTAAATTGGGTTGCATGTTATAAAGGTTACATAAATCTTCTTCGCCCATTCAAAACCCTTTGATTTGGCTCCGAATTCGCATCACAAACTCGACATAGAAGCTCCGATTCGAACTAAAAATGGTGAACCGAATAAAACGATAATTGAATCACAGGACTCTGTATGTTCCGGCTCGATTCTGGAAACTATTCAGCAGTCTACAATGTTCATCGTATCACTGGATTGTGTTGAAGTGCACAATGCTTTCTATCTTTGTCGTCTGGGGAAAACTGCTGAATTTCTGTTGCGTTTGCGACCCGGCTGGTAATAATAGCGATGCGGCAAAACGCGTGAGCGGGTCTATATCTGTTTGTCTAAAAATTTTTGGCCGATATTTTTTCGGCACATATTTTTTGGCCTAATAATCTTTGGTCGATTGTTTTTTACGTCGAAAATTGTTTGGCCGAAATTGTTTTGCATATATTTTTTTGGCCGAAAATTGTTTAGTCTAACATTTGTATGGAATAACATTGTTTGGTCGAATGTATTTTAGGCATAAAATTGGTGTCACTAATAATCGCATCCAAACTGCCGCATTTATTAAATTAATATTACTTAGATTTTGTTGGGGACACAGTTCTAACCTAACCTAACTTAATGTTCTGGGAGCGCCTTATTTATGTTAGGGACGCAGTTCTAACCTAACCTAACCTACCGTTCTGGGAGCGCCTTATTTTTGTCGGAAACGCAGTTCTAACCTAACCTAACCTACTGTTCTGGGAGCGACTTAAGTTTTTTCGGGAACGCAGTTCTAACCTAACCTAACCTACTGTTCTGGGAGCGCCTTATTTTTGTCGGGAACGCAGTTCTAACCTAACCTAACCTACTGTTCTGGGAGAGCCTTATTTTTGTTAGGGACACATCAGTTCTAACCAAACCTACTGTTCTGGGAACGCCTTATTTTTGTCAGGGACGCAGTTCTAACCTAACCTAACCTACTGTTCTAAGAGCGCCTTATTTTTGTTAGGGACGCAGTTCTAACCTTATCTAACCTACTGTTCTGGGAGCTCCTTATTTTTGTCGGGAACGCAGTTCTAACCTAACCTAACCTACTGTTCTGCGAGCGCCTTATTTTTGTTAGGGACGCAGTTCTAACCTAACCTAACCTACTGTTCTGGGAGCGCCTTATTTTTGATAGAGACGCAGTTCTAACCTAACCTAACCTACTGTTCTGGGAGCGCCTTATTTTTGTCAGGAACGCGGTTCTAACCTTACCTGACTTACTGTTCTGGGAGCGACTTATGTTTGTCGGGAACGCAGTTCTAACCTAACCTTCTGTTCTGGGAGCGCCTTATTTTTGTTGGGGACGCAGTTCTAACCTAACCTAACCTACTGTTCTGGGAGCGACTTATATTTGTCGGGAACGCAGTTCTAACCTACCTAACCTACTGTTCTGGGAGCGCCTTATTTTTGTCGGGAACGCAGTTCTAACATAACCAACTGTTCTGGGAGCGCCTTATTTTTGTCAGGGACGCAGTTCTAATCTAACCTAACCTACTGTTCTGGGAGCGCCTTATGCTTATACTTTCGCTTGCTCGCTTCAGCATATGGGTTTATAGGAAATTTTACGTTAGGCCACAGATTATATACAAGTTACTACGTAACAGATACCCCACTTGTTTGGACGGCAGGCGTTGCCACCGCTATCGATGCCCCCTCCCGCCGGTGACGCAACGTCATTGGAATGTGCGCTAGGGTTGCCTCCGTTATGTAAACGCTAGCTTTTTCTCGTGCCTTCGCTCGTTTGGTCAACCAGTCTAGTCAGCAGATGCGTGGCGTCCATACAACCCGATTCCCACTGGGTTGCCCACTTCAGGACGATTGAACACCATTCTCTATTGCTTCCGCACGCCGCTCTCCGCTCTCCGCACGCCGCAGCCGCTCTCCGCAAGCCGCTCTCCGTTTTCCGCACGCCGCTCTCCGCACGCTGCTCAACGCTCTCCGCACGCCACTCTCCGCCCTCCGCACTCCGCTCTCCGCACGCGTCTCTCCGCTCTCCGCACGCCGCTCTCCGCACGCCAAGATGTTCTAGGCAGGGACTTAGACTTACAAAAAATCTTATCTTATTTTTCCTAATATTAATCGAGAGAAAGTTAATCGAATTAATTAATCGATTATAAATTTAATCGACAATTAACTTAATCGAGATTAAATCAATCGGAACTCGTACGATTAGATTAACTAATCGTCAATTTTAATCGTTAATCGACATTAAAAAAGTTAATCTTAATCGTTAATCGATTAACTTTTGCCCATCTCTGCTGGGAGCGCGGAAATCATGTTTTCGGTTTAATTAGAAAATGTGAGACGTACTTATACATTATAGATAACATCTCGTTATGTTATTATTAAAAAAACTGATAACTTTCCCTGCAGTATTTATGACTGCAGGGTTTATGTTGCTTTTTTGAGGTTAACTAAAAAAAAAACTATCGAGGAAACTACAAGTAATCGTGTTTCTAAAACATAACGTATTATAGAGTGAATCTTTAAATATTTTACTTATTGATTGTATAACTAAACCTTCAGTAATAACAACACAGCATGGCATCAAACCAACACAATTATTTCGAAAAAAAGCTAGGCGCCCCCATAAAGAATTTTACAGAAATACCCAGACTTTAATAGTTACGCGTCAATAGTGCCCCAGTAAACGTTAATTCTTAAACAAAATATTCCGGAGAGTTTAATGTGTTCTGGAACAAACGAAATCCTTTTCAATCGTCTTTGTTGCCACAAAAACAATATGCCCGACTTTTATTTTTTGACATCGTACAGCACAGGTTGCGCGGGAAACGTTAGCTATGCATGCGCGCCGTCCGCTCGCCGCGAGGCGTGGCAGCCCACTGACGTTTTGTCACGCGGGGTTGGCACTTAGAGATCGGAATGTTTCGCGCGGTCGAAACGCGTGGGGATAGCCTGGTTAGGCTAAAGAATAATTATACCTAACAATATTATACTTTTAGCCCTTTAGTCATAAAAAAAATATACCAAACAATTTTAGGTCAAACATGTTTTAGGACAAAAAATATGTATGCAAAAAAATCTTTATGCTAAAGAATAAGTATACCATTAAATATTATACCAAACATTTTCGGCCAAACAATTTTAGAACATAAAATTTTAGACCAAGCGAAGGGCACCCGCGTGAGCGCCTCTAGGATTGTACTGCGAATGCGCATCAATTTGGTACGAACTAAGGCTGAAAAGCTAGGCGCCTTGATGCACGCTGGTACGCAAGCTATTTATCGCAGCAAATGACCGTTTGACATGGCAATAGTAGTACGAAACCCTTCGTACACGAATCCAACTCGCACTTGACCTGTTTTTATTTTTACCGAGCTCCCTGTCAGCACGTATTCATGATACGTTGCTGGAAGTGCTAGAATTTTAGAGCGGGTTTTATGGCACGATGTGTGCTGCAGTAAATACGTTTAAAGACCCCGGGCCGCTCTCATTAGGCGTAACGACTGCGACTGAAATTCAATAGAAGCAAAGCAACATTCACTTTTTTTACTGTAGCAACTTTGAGTGCAGTCTTGTCGTGTTACTTTAACATATCAATGCTGCATTCAAAGTTGTTACAATAAAGTAGTGAATGTGTTTGACTTTGCTTCTCTTATAAATAACTCATATGCTTTAATAATCATTTAGTAAGCGGCCGATGCGTCTTTCTTTACATATTCCACCAAACAAAAACGGAAAGCGCAGCTGGTGCACCGGTGCGTGCTTAAGTGTTGGTTATTAACAGGCCTTAGGGCCTTATCCCAATTGCGATTTATGACCGGTTCGCTACCCAAAATAAATAATTATTTTTTATATAAGTAAACATAGTATAATTATGTTGACATGTAAAACTATGTTTTATCAAAATAAATGAATGAATGAATGAGCGACTTTTCTATACAAATAAGCGTCGCGGCGAACTCGCTGCGTGATTGCCTTCATACAAAACTCGCTCGCAAATCGCAAGTGTGATAAGGCTCTTAAAACAGTGGTAAGTAACCCTCCGTGCAAGAGTCCGACTCGCACTTGTCCAATTTTTATTTTTACGAAGCACTGTTCTTATCTTGCTCAGTTCATATTTTCATATTCACTATATAATAGCTAAGTGCTAGAATATTAGAGCGGGTTTTATGGCACGATGTATGCTGCAGTAAATATGTTTAAAGAGCCCGGGTCGCTCTCATTAGACGTAACTAACGCGACTGAAATTCAAGCATGACGGACGGTTTACTGCGTCGCGTCCACTTCGTACGATATAAAATGTTAAGAGCTCAGCTTTATATGCAAATTGTGTATGTTCGCACTAGATTTTAGCTTAATGAACAGATTATGTCGAATTGCTGGTTTAGTGTGGCATCATTGTATAAATAAATAGTACGCTTACTGTTGGGATTCATGGCGTCTTTACCTGGACAGAGTTTTGTTTAGTGTAAATTCATAAAATTACGTTTAAATAACATGTTAATTAAGTCGTCGACCAATGTGTATTTATGTGGGTTTATCTAATACATACTCGTACCTTTATTCAGAAAGTTAGCAGCGGAGAAAAGTAGCAGTTCTGGGTGTACGCAGATGCGTATCAAAAAGTGTTCTTTTTATTTTCTTTTTATTAAGTAAATGCTAATACAAATTGTTCACAAAAACAACGGTTTGTTATTTGTTGAATGTAATTTTCAGAAATCTGACATGGGTTCTTGATATATGACATGACTATTATACGATTAACGATTAATTATACGAAGAACTATATTGACACAAGTACAAGTACTCACGATAATTAAAAATTGATTTCGACAATCTACCAATATCAGGTTTCACGGATGAAGCTTATTTTTGTCATAGGGAACATCACATATAACTACATCAATTTGGACTACAAGTATCCTTTTCATTACATGTACGTAGCGTTAACAACCACTGATTTAACCACATTGTAACTAACACAAGGGACGCTGATTCAACCACAAATGCAGTAACAATTATGACCTCGGCGTGAGTGTGCGGAATGAAAATGCAACATCAACGCTGTTTCACTGTGCTAGCTGCTAAACTAGACGTCTATTACATGACTTATCACCGTTATATAGCCGATATATCGTTCAGAATAAAATGATAAATGGTAAATATAGGACAACCTCACAGAAATCGACCTAGTCCCAAATTAAGCACCAGTAGGATTGCGTTTTGGCTACTGGATGACGATTGACACACTTATATACAGAAATATATACTTAAATTCATAGAACATTGACGACCCAGGAAAAAATATTCTAGTTAATCACGCAAATATTTTCCGGATTCGAACGCAGGGCCGTCGGCTCAGAAGGCAGCTTGCTCTACCACTGGGCCAACCGCATCGTCAAGACTGCCAATGTTAATAAAATTAGATCGAATAAATGGTTAAAGATACCAACAACAACTTAAAAAAACCTTACCTAGTATTTTTTGTCACAATAAACCAAACAAATACATTATTTGCTACGACAGAGCCAATTAAACAACTCGGATAAAATGAACTTTCGGGATCGTAAATCACACGGGCAGATTGCACATAAATAAGATGAACTATCAGTATTAAAATATTCAATTCCTTATCGTACCATGAATGATATGAGCGTACAGAGCACGAGATGTTTAATATATACAGAGAATTAATATTCATGGAGAGCATAGCATAGATACAGCCGTCTACCCGCAGGCTTGTTCGCAAGAAATTTACTAGAATACCGGGTTGATAATACATTTAAAAGCCTATTTGATGTAATGAGACCCGTTCATTCTTATTCAAACATTTATTTAGGGCTAGGGCAGATAAACGATGGACGAATTACGAAACCCTTGTTGATAAGAGACTCAATTGGCTGGACGTACACGTTGTACGGGTACAATTCATTAAGTTAATAATACAGGTTAACCGTTAAAACTATGCGATGCTCAAAATAGACTCAATGTTCTTTAGTAAGTGCGTAACTACAATTTAAATTTGTAAAATTGAGTAGTTTTCGCCGATTCGATTGTGCAAGATTCAGTTGTACGCACTAGGATTCTACGAGTATTCTGACCATCGTATAATTTCAACTACAAAACCGTTCAACAGAATCACTTAACTCTTGGTTATTCGATTCCACGTGTAATTCAGTTTCCTTTGTTCAGTTATCGCAGTCTATTTATCTGTACCGTGTGGAATTGTGAACGCTTTGGAGACTCCAATCAATTATTGTAGTCTCTTGTGTGCAACACTGCGGGGACATTCCTAGCCGGGAAAGGAAATTGAATGTTTGACGATACTGTTTTTACGCGTTCGTGCTCTTTCTACAATACGAAATAACTCTTCTAATAATATAGGCACACCTATTGTTTTTGGGTTTTATTTGTATCTTTGGCTGTTCCTTTCGGAAAGTATCTTTTGGTGACGTGAATCTTCGCTGAAGCGGTTTTTTTTAAGTCATTAATATCACCTTTGTTTTTTTTAAACTAATGGACGCCATTTTGCATAATGATGTTTTGAAAAGGAAAAATAAATAAAAAAATATTAGTTTCTTGCAATTACATTAAAATTGACCAATTCCAATTTATTATGAACAAGCTAGCGGCATTACTTTTTGAGATGTTATATTTTATGAGAATCTTTTCTTCGATTTCGTTTTCAATGTGGATACTCGCAGGTTGGACTTCCTCTTACATTGCAGTGGATCATATTATATTTATTATATTTTATGCTAGTGACAAACAATCCGTCCGTAGGTACATTTATCTGTGCCGTGTGTAATTTCTGGACGCTTTGGAGACTCGAATCAATTATTGTAGTTTCTCGTACAAGCGCTGCGGGGACAATCCTAGCCGGGAAAGGAAATTGAGAGTGTTCAACGATACGCTTTATCGCCTTCTTGCTCTTTCTATTTTTGGCAGCGATTCATGGAAAATGCAAGTTTTCCGATGCCGGAAATAAAACTGTTTATTATCGAAGTTATTATTTAACTTCTCGTGTTAGTATGTATGTGTGGATCAAATCTTGGAAGGTAAATCAGAATCACTTTGTGACTTTCGATTGGCCACAAGTATGCTTACGTATTTTCAGTGACAATGCAATAGGTGTACAAAGAAACTCCTAAATTAAACAAGGTAATCCATCTTAGCTTTGCGTGATTGGTCTCAATGAGCAGTTGATGGCTGTGCAAAAAATACAGTCGGCAATTAAAGCTGGTCTCAAAAAATAATTTTGAGTATATTTTATGTCACCTCTTGATATTTATTGCATTTAAGTATTTAACTGCAGTAAATAGTAAAATAAAATTACGCACTAAATATTATCGTCCTTTAATTTTTCAATTGTAAAAGTAGTTAATAATGAATTGTGAATTAATCACCCAGCGATCGAAGCGAGCGAAGCGTCTCCATTTCAACCTAAAAGATGCATTTCTCAATCGATCCGCATGAAATTTTCTCAGTAGGTCCGTTAATTATATATTTTTTTCGTCCATTCAGTTTTTCGAATGGTAAATATGGGGGTACAAAACAAAAAAAAAATACCATTCCGAAACCATTAATACGACGGTACAAACTCGCGAGGTCCCTAGTTTAAGGCTGTAAAAATCATCAAGTTGTTGGCCTAAGCAATTCCGAACACACGGTACACACGTAGATTTTTAGATTGGTTCTCTAGTTCTCAGATCAAGTTGCCCAATTTATGTTAACAAGCGTATTCGATCGGCCTAGGTACTCGGAAATAAATTCCCTCCGTTTCCTACTCGTCTCGCCAGGAGAGACAGACTGCGTACATAAATTTGGCTTTGACAAATACTACCTTATTTAGATGTCATTTATTAGTTTAGTTAGCTGAATGGAATACTATGTAAACCCAAGAATGAGATTGGGGTGGGGTTGAGTATTTCAATTTGCATATTTGATTTAACTGTCAATATGGAATGAATGGGTCCGTTCTGAGCCTCGGAATAAAATATGGGGTCTAAAGACAATATAGGAGCGAATAATGGTATATACATTTATTAACGTCATCCCTGACATCGATCATTTGACCCAATAAGCGTTCCATAGCAATTTATCATCTCAGTACATTTTATAACTTAAAACTCTGTTTTAGATTATCAAATGAACTGAGATGACAGATTTGCGTGTTTTTCATATATTTCGGCTATGGAACTCTTATTAGATAGTAGTCTTAGTTAGCAGGTTACTATCTGGCGAGGATTATAAGTTTGTAGCTAAGTGCTCTCCCTTCACTGTTACCAATTACTTGTATGAATATTATTCCAGTCCTGTCTAAAAATTGAGGTTCTTGATTAAATTAGGTACTAGTATAATCTTCAATATCAGATCCGTATAAAACGATTATCATATTACTCAGGCAGGAAATACGTTTCGCAGCCGCTCTGGAATCAAATCAGATTAATTAGTAATTTGTAGAATATTGAATGGCATTAAAAATCTTGTTGTGCTTTATTGACGTCATACGTATAGGTCATCCAAATTAAAACAAGTTTCGTTTTTCTGGAGATGCAATTCAGTTAACATCGACATCTTTGGTCACTCTTTAGCTAGCAAACAAGTTTGCTTTGTATGTTGAACATTTGTTAACGATGAGAAAGTTTGATCGTATAACAAGTCGTAAATCTAAATAATAATAAAACCGGGATCTTTACGACTATTTCTCCCCGCAAGAAATATTGTTTCCTTTTTATCGTTGTATTGCGTACAGAAAAGTCACTCGTTGTCTCGCCTATACTCATCAATCTCTTCATAAACAAGACCAGCAATTCCTTAATCTTATGAGTTTGCGTTTCCTTGCTAAAGAAGTTAGATATTATAACTTAATAGAGAATTTTTCGCTTAGTCATTACTTCAGGAAGAATTTATCCTAAACGAGCTCGTTCGAATATCGTCGCGTAATCTAATCTTGCTTCCCATTATTTACGTGATCTACGCAGTATTCTATTGTCTTATCGTCCGACCGCGGGGCTCTGAGCCTAATAACTGTAGCCCCTTGGGTCGTAAGTTTTTGTGGTTGGATGTAGCCGTTACATTAGATACCTACTAAAAGAAAAGTTTACTGTTTAAACAGCCGGGAAAAAACGTATTACATCTTGTTAAAACTTTGGGCCTTGAGCTCTCGTACAGAATACTTTGGCGCTCGTAATTTGATCGTGACATTCTGTAGCGTATCGTAAAGTAGCGCTCTTGCGGTTCATTGTTTTATTATTAATGGTGCGAAATGCTGAGATTAATAGATTTCTGTTGCACAGCTGATCGCTACTGCGCTTCGTTTCATAATTTTCTATCTATTGTGCAGCAAGAGGACCGGAAATTGTTGTATGACAAGAGAAGAAGCTAATATTCATCTAAAAATAAGTCTACACCAGACATACGTGATACAACAGACAAAAAATATCTGTACCTAGTTAGGAACATATATTTTTGTGTACAACACAGTTGTGTTGCCATGTTATGTTATATTCCTAGAGTAGACCACATTGCTGGATTGTATTCGATCCTTTCGCATTAATTTTCACGGAATCCCACATTATTTTATGATACAGGCATAATATTTTGATTAATTGGTTACACGTTCAATGTTTCCGTTATTAATTACCATTGTTTGTTATTCATTACGGCGCGCTCTCGCATTTTTTATTAACGTTAATTGAAACGTGAAATATTCGTAATAGCAAAAAAAGCCCTCTGAAGTAAATCCACGCTGGCGCGTTGAGAATTAATTGCATTCCCTAATTAAAATGGGGGATTCGTTTCTTTTACGCTTGTCCATCTTACTTAACTGCTACACCAGATTTAGTAGGCATCGATTAGGGGGTGCAAATTATTCCGATGGGAATCGAATCCTATGGACGTTTGGCCTTGATATTTTATGATTCCCGAAACATTTATATGTATAACTAAGAGACTATTCAGGCCATTATACATAAAAAGTTTTGTACCAACGCCTGGCAGTCCCCTTGTTTCGCCGAAAAACGTTTCATCATTGTTTCATTAGGTACATCGAATTTTCGTTTCGTCGATAATGTTTTCGCCTGATATTAGACATTTTACAAATTCTTGATAATATTATACCATTGATTATGGTTAGGTTTGTTTTATAACCATACCAAACATTTTATGGTTTCAGAGTTTTTTTGATGAAATGGAACAATCGATGAAACTTTTGTCTACGAAACAAGGGCAAACCCTAAGCCTTTAAGAAGAGATAAAAATGAAGTAGATTTTTTTTGCTATGAATTTACTAAAAATAGCGATAACTGGCCAAGGCCATTGTAAGTGTAATCTGTTTTATTGATCTTGTTTATAACCTTTAGGTTAGGCTACTTTATATTTAAAATCTGTGTAATATATAATCTAACGTATTTTTTTTAATTTCTAGGTAAGTAATTCCAGACAAGGCTCCATTGGACCGGTAACGTACTGGCTGTAATTTCATTCATAGCAAATATTCTCTTTGCCTTACGTTGTTTGAACTTGTAATAATGTGTGCGGACGTCTCTTCAATTATGTACAGTATACATTGTTAACTGCGGCAAAGTTATTCATAATGTGTTTCGGAGACCGTTTGATCATTTCAAGCTCGAAAGTCAATGTCAGATAAAGATATACATACCGCATCGATACTATTGTTTCTTCTAACATTCAAAAGTTTCCAATGATTATTCATTGTATAAATGTTAGTAAAATATTGAACTTTTACTGTGTTATTTCGTAATTTATTGCATAAAGAAATCACAGCTTTGTATTGTAATATAAGCTTGTTTCCATACTTTTGGCCTGGGGTGTAGGTATAGCGACGCAGCCCTAGCCGTGATACCGATACCAGAAGAAAAAATATTCCTCCGATACGTAATTGGGATACTTTATACCAAAATAATTATAAGATCTCCTATATTTTTATTACAATCTTAGAATATAGGCCATTTTAATATACAAATTTCATCAGTTTCTCGATTAGCTGAGTTTATTGCTTTACTCCCAAATAACGGTGACGTCACTACTCGGCAAATGGACAAGCAAACGAAAGTTAAAAAATGATATAAATTATTTATGAATAACTTTTCACAAGTGCCATATTGACACAATCTAATTGATTGTTTATTGTATAAGAACCCTATTTCCTAAAATAGTTTCTGAATTTATATTTCGCAATAAAAATGCTATATCCCAATGCATACAAACAGGGAAAATGTATACATTTTTTCCATCAGATTCAGATTCGTTTATTTGCATATTATACGTATATCATTTAAAACCAAATTCAAGTGCATAAAACAAATTACTATTTCACTACGAAACTAACACTTAGAACCTAAATTATACATTGAAAAAATCCCCAATACAAGTGTCATCATGAGGCCCTCATTTAATGAGTGGGGTAAAAATGCTACTTAATCTGAACATAAAAACATTTGCAATTAATAGATTCATTATTAATAATTATAAAAACGGTTTATACTCACGTAAAAAATGGTCAGGAACGGCCCGACGGACGGACGGAGGACGGAGCTCCAAATGAGTTCGAAACATGACAATTTTTTACGTGAGTTTAAACCGTTTTTATAATTATTAAAGATGTCTCACGATAGTTTTAATAATATTATAGCTTCAATATTGTTTGAGATCCTGTTATTTGTTCCAATCGAAGCTGAATATCTTGGAAATGGTAGTAGATTTTTACCAAGCTTAACTAAGAATCATCCCGACATACAAGGCTTTCGATAAAAAAGAAAACCGCTTCGAATCGGTCTGGTAGCTATCTGTATGGAAGCTACGAAGCAACATACAGACATACAGATACACATGCTAAATTTATAATACCCCTCTTTTATCGTTGGGGGTTAAAAATCAGTACACTGAAAATAAGATTATCGCATAGTTATATAGCCACCTGGCATACCTATACCTACCGGGAAGGAAACACCTATCTGCTGTAGGGTAGCGATTCCATTTCACTCCGTGTTGCTGAAAGATGAAGAGCGCTTAAGAGGCCTTATGCCTTGATCACACGTACCGAGACAGTGGGCGAGACAGTGCTCTCGTCCCTGTCACACACAAGACAAACGGGCGAGACAGAGCACTGTCTCGCCCATTTACTCGGCACGTGTGATCAAGGCATTATTCCTTTTAAATTTTATTTTTTTCGCATTATGAAAAATATATTGATAATTTCAACCAACTTTTTAAAGTAAGTTATACTTTTCCCCGAGTTCTAGGAAGAAACATAGCTATTTCATGCTCCCATTGCGTGCAGTTGAAAATAAGTTGAAAAAAAAAAACAGTTTTCTGCGTGAATATTGTCAATTTTGAGTAGTTTTTGAAACAAAAATTCAAACTGTAAGTTTCAAATACATACCAATCAATCTCAAAAGCCCTGTTCTAAGTAGTAACATTGATAATATGTTAAAAAACATATTTGATCATAGAAAAAAATTATAAAACAATCAACATTTTTGAACGGATAAGGAGCCTTAAGAATCGTCAGATTTTACTGAGCATGTTAACTAGAGAGATCTCGTTTGATAATTCGGGCGTGTAAGGTGCGTAACGTGGAGTGATGCTGGTTTATCTTAAATCACCTGTCATATCTGTTAGACTTTGTGTCTTCGTCGATTGTCAACCTAGTTGAGAAGGGCTGGGAACTGAAAGGGGCGGGTAATACTACCCGATAATGAAGTTCTTTAGTTCACTCCCTAAAGCGCCTGAAGGTCGTAGCAATTAGCGTAATGAACAAAGAGTTCTTTACCTTTTCGATCAATAAAGTAAAAAAAAAAAACAATTACCAAAGTCAAGTAGGTATGCAAAATTAAGTTGTAAATTTCCACCCGAACAAACATAGTTAAGATATTACATTGCAAATTACATAAAAGCTTGTAAAAAGAAGATCGATGTATCGGAAAAATGTCAGGATATTTTTAGATTCGGCATCTTTTCAAACTAAGGTATGTTTTAATATTCGTTGTGAATTAAAATTTACCTTCGGGAAAACTGAATCTCTACGTGTCTCTAAGTATCAATGGATTATCTCGTAGGTCAATGGTAGACGTGAGCGCAACGACGCAATGAGACGTCTGCGACGTCGAATCAATTAGATGTATATAATGAAAATCAATTATTTAATGTAATGAAACATGTGACAAGAACGAGACTATAAATTAACGGAACATAATCGATTCCCAAATTTATCCAAGTGTTTTTAGGGTTCCCAAAGGGTAAAGACGGGACCCTCAGTAATATGAGACTTCGCTGTCCGTCCGTCCGTCCGTCCGTCCGTCTGTCACCAGGCTGTATCTGAAGAACGGTGATAGCTAGACAGTTGAAATTTTCACAGATGATGTATTTCTATAACAACAAATACAAAAATAAAATAAAATGTTTTTCTACTCCAGTACTTTTTTCTGTCATTTATATAGTTACTAACTCTAATATAAAGACATAAATTATGAAAGTCTGTAAAAGTCTATACTCTACTGCTCAAAAACACACTGCTAACCGATGTTATAATGTCGCCAAAAAACCATCACTTAGTACCTCAGATTACATGATGAACAGCTGCATTCAAACAATTTGCAAATTAAAAAAAAAAACTTTTGTACTAAGGCATTGGTGCCAACTTAAAAAAGAAGTTTTATCTTCAGTGCATGGATGTTTAGTATAGTGAACGATACCTTTATGTATAAGTTAAATTTTTTTGACAGATGTTTAGTATGGTGATCGTATACCTTTATGTATAAGTTAATATTTTTTTGACAGATGGATGTCAATAAAAAAAAAGTTTATCAGAGACAATTTTTCTTTTTAATTTTGTTGATTCCGAGCGGGAACATTTAATTATTTTCTTTGTTGTTTATTTGCATTTTATTTATGAAATGTCGAGTCGTAGAAAAAGTATTGTATGCAACGTTGTATAAGTAGGTCAAAAAACGCTCGTGGCATCTTTCTTACGATGTTCGCTGCGCTCACATCGTAACCCATGCCACTCGCGTTTTTTGCCCCCTCTTATACAACGGTTGCATAAAATACTATTATTTAAGGGGGCTCCCATACAACAAACTTGTTATAGATTATGGTACGGAACCCTTCATGCGCGAGTCGGACTCGCACTTGCCCAACTTTTTTTATATCTGTTTGTATGGACATTATTGATTTCGTTTACCTATTCACTTTTTACTTAATTAGGTATGAACAGGCTAGCAAGAAAGGCCTGTCCATCTGTCATTGTCCTTCTTTTGTTATGTTCGCTTTCGCTCCTACCCGCCATATCAACAGCTGGCATTCCTCGGAATTCTGTTTTGCGAAAATAACTCTCTTATCGGAATATGGCTAATACAAGTAGCCTTCTTCTAGGAAGGCTTACATTAAGAGGTTGTCAGAATGTATTTACAGATTCTTGAGCTCTTATTTTTGCTTATTCAACCCCTACAAAGGGTAATTTTCAACGTACGAGGAAAAATATTACATTTGTTCTATTATAAAACTGTAAGCATGAGATGTCTCTACGTTGAAGACACTTTACAAATAATACGTGGAATTGGGGACGTTATGGTTTCCAGAGAGGTTCATTATATATTTTCTCAGTAGTCTGTGTATTCAGAATTAGCGGTTGGATTATCTTTATGTCGTATTGTTTTTTAAATACATTTACTCTCACCGCTCGACTGTAAGTACATACCACGTACATACATATTACTTTGGTGTACATGGATATTTAAAAATGTAGCCATGACGTTGACCGGTAATAATTTAATTTTCCTTAAGACTTCATCATGGATAGCGAACCTATTTTATTCCACATACCAATTAAAAATATGTGTTAGTACACATTTTAGCTGGAAATTAATTTTCGCTCGCCCAAATTACTTATAATTGATTCAACATCCCTGGTCTTGGCCTTGGGAGATGTAGGGTCGTGCTTACCCTGGCGAAACCTTTACGGGTTATCAAAGTTCACACCCTCGCGCGGCGACAGCGCCGCCCGTGGCGAAGGGAAATTTATGGACAGCGGACTAAAAGCGACATTAAACCTTTTACACATAAATAGTTTTATGTCTTCCTAGGTAGTGTAGATACAATGTTTTCGTGTTACTATGTAATCTTACATGCCGCATTGTTATCACAAAGGGACTATAGGATGAGGGAGGCATACATCAAAAAACAAAATACAATGTTACGGCATTGTTTATTTTTGACGCTTTACCGGGGTGACACAGTATTGTATAAACACGTTATAGGATTGAGTTGTATAGAATTTGGAAGCTAAAATAATTCAACATTGAAATACGAGGGGCGTCTGAAAAGTTCTAAGCCTAAGATAGAAAAAAACAATTTACACAAATGAACTCGTGTTTATTTTTCAATATAGTCTCCTCCTAAATCAATGCATTTTTTAAATTTTTTATACAGTGCTTTTAGGCCATTAAAAAAATAATCTTCATTTTGCCCTTCAAAATGCTCCTGTACAGCCGCCTTCATCTCTTCGTCACTTCTAAATCGCTTTCCCCTCAACTCTTTCTTCAAATTATTGAATAGAAAATAATCGCTTGGGGCTAGATCTGGGCTGTAGGGTGGGTGGTCAATTTCGTCAAAACCAACTTCCTTCAGAGCACGCCTCGCAACATTAGCGGTGTGAACGGGTGCGTTGTCTTGCAAAAACAAAATGCCTTTCCTTAGTTTACCCCGCCTTTTCTCAACTATGGCTTGTCGCACCTGTATTATTAGATTTGCATAATAAGTTCCGTTTATCGTAGAGCCTTTTTCTAAATAATCGATTAAAAGAATGCCATCACAATCCCAAAATACCGTAGCCATTAACTTAGAGGCCGACTTTTGCACTTTAAATTTCTTCGGCGGCCTTTCACCCTTTTCAATCCACTGCATCGACTCAGACTTACACTCCGGATCATACTGTCTGATCCATGTTTCATCAACAGTTACTATTCGGGAACAAACTTCATCTAAATCATCTTCGCACAATTCTAAAAACGCCCGAGAAGTTTCCACACGACGTACTTTATCGAAGGCCGTTAGCATTTTCGGTACCCAACGAGCACTGACTTTACTCATGTACAAATGTTCATGTAAAATTTCTCCGTCTCTTTCTTTACTAATACCTAAGACCTCAGCTATTTGCCAAACCTTAATTCTTCTATCTTCTAATACCAGCTTTTTGACTTTTGCTACGTTTTCTTCGGTCACTACCGATATTGGCCGCCCTGAGCGGGGGTCGTCTTCGATCGATTCCCGTCCGAGTTTAAATAAGCGACTCCACTTTTTGACTGTGGCATAAGAAGGCCCAGAATCACCGTAATTAATAGCCATTTCCTCAAAAATACACTGCGGTGATTTGTCACTTTTTGTAAGGAATTTAATTACAGCACGGTGCTCAATTTTCGTAATATTCGTTGGTAATTCACACATGATGTACTTTTCCGTTGAATATCTCGAAACAGAATAATAAAAACGTGACATGTTATTTTTTAATAATTTGTTTTTAAATGGCCTTTCTAGTGGCCAGTATCATAAACGCATATATAACCTCGAAATACCTTAGGCTTAGAACTTTTCAGACGCCCCTCGTATTGTATCTATCTATATAATTATATATATCGTCGTCTAGTACCCATAACCCCCCCAGCCTTCTTGAGCCTTAATTCGGAACCCTAGTTCAGTTCGATTCGTGCGTTGTTGTCTGATATTTATTTATTTCATAGCGCTTGAGAAAGTATTATTGATCTAGGAAGAAGAGATATTTCCCCGATAGATCGCTCTACTTTTCTGACTTAACAATGGCGTCGTGTTTATATGCTAATACCTTTTTAGGGCGAGGCCGTCGCCCGGGATGATTTATTGCTCTTTTCACAGAATAAAACAGTACAGAAGGTTTTTTTTGATCTTCTCAAAAGCCGCCTGAAAAATTATTAGTTAAAATAGTAGGTGCCTTGCCCGAATAAGTAGGTGGAAGACAGGAATAGAGATTCGGAGCGTTGTTTCTCGTTCCACCTGTAGCCGACGCTCGTGGCTCACGCCCGCCGCAGCAAACAAATACAATCAGTGAGCTCTCAGCTTCGGGTTTGGGTTAAAACTGAGAGGTTCTTATCTAGATCGCAGTAAAAGCGAGCGAGACAGGTATAAAACGCGATGACAGCTCTGTAGCCAAATTGACATAATAAAACGAACCAAAAGGCGAGGCCTATGATTACGAATATCTGATACGTGCCTAGGGACGATTTTAGAGTGGCGTTGAGCTCGTCAGGGCATTATTAGATTAGATCCATAAGTAGTATACGATATACTGCACCTCTAGCAAAACTGTTATACGCGACAATTTCTCGCGCGAGATAATTACGCGTCTTTTTCTTTGCAGTAATGTGAGAGAGTGACGGGTAGCGCTATGTCGCGCGACAAGAGTCGCGAAGCATAGTTATACCTACTAGACGGGCTGGTATATCTAGCTAATGTAACTCACCGGTGCCATTGCCATATCTGGTGTGTATTGACGTCTCGCTCTTGTTCGCAGGTCGGCCTTCGACAACGTGAAGAAGACGAAAGTCGCCATTAAGAAGATATCGCCGTTCGAGCACCAGACCTACTGCCAGAGGACTTTAAGAGAAATCAAAATCCTTACACGGTTTAAGCATGAAAACGTAAGTAAATAAAAATAAATCGACACGCATTGAAAACGAATACATCTATTTGATATTTTTGGGGTGAGTTACGATAACCCAAATGTATGTTACTCAAAGAGTTATTTTTTCAATTGGCATTTTTCTCTGAATTCCGATTTTTTTTAACGTTGTGTAGAACCTACTAAGTTGGGTTAGGTTTGTTGTATAAAAGTATTAAAAGTGTACGATTATAGAAAGTAACCAAGGCTGGGAAACGTAATTTGGTCATTCATTAGAACCCCGAATTTTTTGTACAACGTATACCTACTTTTCTTAAAGTGTCCTTTGTCGGAATTAGTCAAAATTTTCAATAGCATTTTTTTAGTATAGGCTTATTAGCAAAGCGTCAAACATATTTTGTTCTTAAGTTAAGGTAAACGTTAACAGTAAATTAAAAGTCAAGATACAACAATTTACACAAGTATCACAACATTCACCAATTAAACTGGTCTCAACTTTGCTTATTGGATAATATTATCGTCATAAATTGTCGAAAACTTTGATCAATTAGGATAAGTCAGTTAGTTAATAGATTAATTCTCAAAGGATCTTTAACAATGTATATTTATTGCGACATAATTGATAGAATATTAAAGCGTACCTCTTGTAGCGTATACTGTGATTTATTAATTTCATACAGAAAGATGCTCGCAACTGCGTCCGAGTAACTCACTTCTTTGCTATAATCGGGTAAAAAACCTTATAGTTATACCAAAATTGTTCAAAAACCGTCCAGACGTTTCGGCTTTTTGAAGTTGCAAAGTTATAATAACCGATAAAATGGCATTGTGCATGGTATAAGAAAATAAGGTATGTACGTATGACACTCCGGCTAGTGAGACTTAAATAATTATAAATAAAAAAAAACATTGCGGCCAGGCGTGAAAAAAATAGTCATTATGCATTTTGATTGTCATGTTCTTAGACAAAGTTTTGTTTTGTCGTAATAATTGATTTAAAACACTCATCATTTTATGAGATTCATACAGGTAATGAGGGAATCGGGGAGTATTTATGATACACCACTGGCAAGACAGAACCGGATTGACAGAACCCATCGACCAATCATAGCGTGATGGCGTCAGAAGTCTCGCCCGTTATTCCGGAGTGCATTACCTTACCTTATTTTCTTAAACCATTGTGATGTTAAGATTTTTCCTGCACTCAAGTCTTTGTAGAGCCCCTTGGAAAATTAGTTTTCCGTACAATTCAGACTTTTAACTGTGATTAAAATCTGCTTTAATCCTTATTTATGGCTGTAGACGGTTACGCTAGTTTAATAAATATCTAATAACGAGCGCTTAAAGCGATTTATGTCGCCATGGGACGCAATATCGCTCCAAACGCTCCCACGGGCAGGTTGAATATTGCTCGAAGGTGTGCAGTTTCAATCCGATTGCACCGCGGGAATGTGAGCTGAGTAAACACTGGGTACGCAGCAGTTTTCATCCACTGATACAATACAAAGTATAAATTTTTGGTTTTAAGTACTTTTGGATGGCTGAATACTAATTTTCTACAGGGAGAGGCAGTTACCTTTAAAAGTACATGTATTTTTTACAACTTTATAATAACGGAATATAAAACATAATATACTTATACGTAGTTGATTATTTTAGAATTTCCATATAACTCGAATAATTTGGAGAATGTTAATTCTATTTATTTAGTTACTTTTATTAAATGATAAATGCACTAAATACTAGGATGCTAATACATAATATTGATTCACAAGACAATTGATCAAGGATCTAATATATGACATGACATGACGCTATCTCTCCGTAGCCATCTTGACTGCGGGTCCATCTCCCTCCTCTCTCACAGAGGGCAGTGTTGCCTACTCTTGGTGCGTTCCGAAGTACGGCTAACAGTTTATAACTAAATCTCATTCTAAGTTTTTATGAATAACATAGTCTCTTGAAAAGAAACCCGTTTATTTTGAATATATTTTCAGCGTATCTTTGTTAAGAACCGCCTTTTATCTTCTTTCACATATTTGCTTAGTAAACATTATTTGTGATAATGCTTTTATATCTATAATATTAGACAAAACTGTGGGAGGTGAATATTATTGACGCTACGCCACATAAATTCTAGTTAATCGAGATGTATTTTTTTTTCTATATTATTATACTGACATTAGTGTGTTATTAAGTTATTATCACAACAAATACGGCAGTTATCGCGTATTAAAATATTATTTGAATCATTCCGAGCCCACCACCGTGACGAAATAGTCGAAACACCGAAAATTAATCGACGCGAGGAAATTAAATGATATTTATACGCGATAAAAGTCTTCTATGTTAATGTGCGACAATCGTGTAAGTTTAAATCAATATAATGCATGTGATGGTCGGTGTTCATATTTTCTTATTTTTGCAGATAATCGACATTCGAGATATTTTAAGGGCGGACTCTATTGATCAAATGAAGGATGTCTACATCGTGCAATGCTTAATGGAAACAGACCTATACAAATTGTTAAAAACACAGGTAGAAATCAGATAATTATTATATTCACTACCAAGGCATTCCTAATGACAAATGACAAACCTTGTACGCATAAACGAACAAAAACATTGCTAATACGGAAAATTAATTTTCGATTATGTTTATTTGTGATTTCAAATGTTTTGCGTGCTGTTTCCTAAATGGCAATAAAATAAGTTGAATGGAATCGCGACCTTGTTCGCACATGCGTACCACCAACGAACATCAAACGCTAATAGTGTTCGATGTTCGTGTTGACTTGACCATGTTGTTCGTTCGTGCATACACGGCTTCAGAGATAGGTTCGCACCATTCTGGTTTCATGTCCAATTCTTTCGCCGTTCAGGCAAGTCGTCTTTGGATTACACTCCCCCTCTCTATTAGACAAGCCCCAAGCAAGGTAGTTTTCAAGCGGTTGCTACGTAAGCACCTGCTCGAACAAGAGCTCGAATAGTGTCCATCATCCTATGCAGTAGACATTTCATCGTATTTATTATTATATTATATATAATATACATCTTATAGTATGTAAATATATGTATCATTGTAGTTATGGTAAAGTTATTATATATTATATACATTTATTCACTTGTATCTTAGATGCTTTCCGAACGATTAATTTTCTACTCTGCACCCACTTGAAGCATCTCTGTTTGGCCCTATGGTTGACTGGTAGAGAATGCCATTAGGCATTAAGTTCGCCATTTGTACTGACTTTTGTTTTGAGCAATAAAGTTTAAATAAATAAATAAATAAATAGGTATCATATTAAATTTAATTTAAATAATAATGTAAATTTGTTGAAGTGCCCTATTTGTTTATTTACCTTTAAACTGCTTATGTACCTAGTTTGAGTGGCAACATTCATTGTTTCCTTTTGGCAGTAGGTTGATTTGTAAGATTGTCGCAGTCATTTTTATTTGTATCTAAGATTTTTTTATTGTTCCAGAAATTAAGTAACGACCACATCTGTTATTTCCTATACCAAATTCTACGAGGGCTGAAGTACATCCACTCCGCGAACGTCCTACACAGGGACCTCAAGCCCTCGAACCTACTACTCAACACCACGTGCGATCTGAAGGTAAGGTAGCCGGGCTACCGGGTAGCAAGGTCCTTGCTCCTTTCAAGTAAACTGATAGAAATATCGAGTAATTAAAATTTATTTTAGTCTCGTAGCGCGTGGGTGTGGATTACTTGGAGAGATTAATGGTGATAGGGAAGATAGAGGGTAAAAGAGGCGAGGTTAAGTCCCATCAGACAATGGTCAGATCAGATATCTGAACAGGTGGACTTACTGTTAGCGCCGCGCTTAATCAAGTGACTCAGCATAGCCGATGAAGTCTGCTTTTTTTTGGATGTATACTAACTACGCGATCATTCCGCCATTTATTTGTTTGGTAGATCATACTTCAGAAATGGTCCGATATAAGTAAATGTTAACGAAACTGATTTAGCGCTTTTTAAGAAAATTAACAAATAAACTAAGAATATACTCATTTTGCACATTGAATTCGGTAATCTTTGGTTAAAAAGAGATTATTAGAGAACCCAATAGGTTAAGTTAACCTAAGTAGTATGTTTTATAAAAGTTGCAAAAAGTCCAAGGTTGGATAATTAAATACTCATACTCATTTATTCATAATGCACAAACACATTATAATGTCAATTTTACAAAAGGGTACAAATTTACAATGTAGTTAATGGTTATTTTATATGTCAGTTTACACTGTTATAGTTATTAAAGAAATATCAGTTTGAAACTGTGTCTGTATTGAATCATTCGATCTTACAAAAATGTGTCGATCGCGTAGCCAGTCCGCGACTTGCTGTTACTTCACTCATCATTATCACCTGTATAACAGAAAAAGGACAAGCAATATTTGTTGCATGTCAAAAAGTGTCACAGCGGTCCTAAAGTTGCACTAATTAAGCTAGAACACACGTGCATTCTAACTTAAACTATCTTCCAGCATTAGAACGCGCTCTGCCCGTCGAACTGAAACTAGTTTCTGCAACCTGTATCTGTATCTATCCTTGCCAATACGATAAGCTAACTATTTCATATGCTCCGATTAGACATGATATACAACTTTGTTACGTACCTAATTTCCAGGTTTAGAACCCGCAAGTTTCGAACAAAGTTAGCATATATTAAAAGTTTTAACAAAAGAGGTGAACGACATGTACGGTACAGCTGAAGCTGTCACTTAATAAAGTGAAATACTTTGTCAACCGTTTAATCTCGGAGGATAAATTAGGATTCTGCGAGTACTTCTTTCCACTTAATGTTAGTATTCCCAAGCATGACTAATTTGCAATGTCTTTCTGCGATTTGATAAATCTCTGAGGATAAACGGATTTATGAGGAGTCCCAATGATACAACGAATGAAGGAGACTATTGTTGTAAAAATATACATTACCTACGTACATTCACACACTATGTATACGGCAATACACTGGATTATCATAACACCGAATAGGGACTCGTAATTCATTGTGTAGTTCATCGCAGATTAAGATAAAGTTGTACGAGGCTCAATAAAATCTATAATAGAACTGATAGGATTTTGTTGTCTCATTAAATTTAGCGAATGCAACACGTTCAAATGCACTGTCTTTTCGTCTATTCTACATTTGCGCTATGTACCTACTCGTAAGTTTGCTTTTTGAAGCTATCTAATTAATAGAATTCCTATTGTCGTAAACGTTTCAAAAAGAACGTTATAATGATTCCATGCAAGCAGTAGGAGAACATGATGTTAAGAAGAAATACCACTGATCATTTTTCCAGACTAGTTGAGGTTTCGAGAGGCCGGCTTGAGCTTTCTAAAACTTAACCAATCTTTACGAAACTTTAGGAACTGAATGGGAAGGAAATGTTCTGTGTCAGACCGTTTCTGTATCTTTCCTTTCGAATAGTACGCGAGCGTCTGGGGCGTAAACTTGGGTGACATGAATTGTACTTGAACTTATGTATTATTTGTCTTTGCGCAGATATGCGACTTCGGGTTGGCGCGCGTCGCAGACCCCGACCACGACCACACGGGTTTCCTCACGGAGTACGTCGCCACGCGCTGGTACCGCGCCCCGGAGATCATGCTCAACTCTAAGGTGGGTACATTTCGGGTTGGCGCGGGTCGCAGACCCCGACCACGACCACACGGGCTTCCTCACGGAGTACGTCGCCACGCGCTGGTACCGCGTCCCGGAGATCATGCTCAACTCTAAGGTGGGTACATTACGGGTTGGCGCGGGTCGCAGACCCCGACCACGACCACACGGGCTTCCTCACGGAGTACGTCGCCACGCGCTGGTACCGCGCCCCGGAGATCATGCTCAACTCTAAGGTGGGTACATTTCGGGTTGGCGCGCGTCGCAGACCCCGACCACGACCACACGGGCTTCCTCACGGAGTACGTCGCCACGCGCTGGTACCGCGCCCCGGAGATCATGCTCAACTCTAAGGTGGGTACATTTCGGGTTGGCGCGGGTCGCAGATCCCGACCACGACCACACGGGCTTCCTCACGGAGTACGTCGCCACGCGCTGGTACCGCGTCCCGGAGATCATGCTCAACTCTAAGGTGGGTACATTACGGGTTGGCGCGGGTCGCAGACCACGACCACACGGGCTTCCTCACGGAGTACGTCGCCACGCGCTGGTACCGCGCCCCGGAGATCATGCTCAACTCTAAGGTGGGTACATTTCGGGTTGGCGCGGGTCGCAGACCCCGACCACGACCACACGGGCTTCCTCACGGAGTACGTCGCCACGCGCTGGTACCGCGCCCCGGAGATCATGCTCATCTCTAAGGTGGGTACATTTCGGGTTGGCGCGGGTCGCAGACCCCGACCACGACCACACGGGCTTCCTCACGGAGTACGTCGCCACGCGCTGGTACCGCGTCCCGGAGATCATGCTCAACTCTAAGGTGGGTACATTTCGGGTTGGCGCGGGTCGCAGACCCCGACCACGACCACACGGGCTTCCTCACGGAGTACGTCGCCACGCGCTGGTACCGCGCCCCGGAGATCATGCTCAACTCTAAGGTGGGTACATTTCGGGTTGGCGCGGGTCGCAGACCCCGACCACGACCACACGGGCTTCCTCACGGAGTACGTCGCCACGCGCTGGTACCGCGTCCCGGAGATCATGCTCAACTCTAAGGTGGGTACATTACGGGTTGGCGCGGGTCGCAGACCCCGACCACGACCACACGGGCTTCCTCACGGAGTACGTCGCCACGCGCTGGTACCGCGTCCCGGAGATCATGCTCAACTCTAAGGTGGGTACATTTCGGGTTAGCGCGGGTCGCAGACCCCGACCACGACCACACGGGCTTCCTCACGGAGTACGTCGCCACGCGCTGGTACCGCGCCCCGGAGATCATGCTCAACTCTAAGGTGGGTACATTTCGGGTTGGCGCGGGTCGCAGACCCCGACCACGACCACACGGGCTTCCTCACGGAGTACGTCGCCACGCGCTGGTACCGCGCCCCGGAGATCATGCTCAACTCTAAGGTGGGTACATTTTGGAATGGCGCGGGTCGCGGACGGTCGTGTTTGGTTTTACTTACCCTTAAATTATCCTTGTGCCGAAAAACAGTCCCATCGATTCATTGCATTTCTTCGTAGCAAAGTAATAAAGAAACATAGGTACGTATTTATTAATACTATTAAAATAGGGATACATTATATAGGAGCATGTGATACAAATTTAATTCATTCCAAGCTTTTCATAAGTACGTAACTTACGCATCTGATGCCATCGTTATTCCGATATCTGTCAGATATAGGGCATTTTTACGGCTTTCTTAAAAAACTTTTTATTCTAGGGAAAATTTGGGTAGGCGTTCCTCGTTTTAATTAAATGAAGATTTGCAAATAACCTCGGTTGAGGTCCTCTCTCTGTCGCTGTAATATAATCTCATTCCTCTTTGCTTATCGCGTAAATTGTATTAAATGGAGAAATATATGTACCTATTATTATATCGATAGCATACACAATACAAACACTTTTGCTTATAAGACAAAAGTTCATAGGAGAAGAAATGTTCCCAAGAGACGTGCGGCCTTTACCTATGTGACACAGTGACAGGCGACGACAGATCATCTATCCCATCTGTTAAACTCCGAGATAAAGTTTACTCTCGGTTTTTATTCCCTTAGTTATAGAAAATTTTACTCTACTCAGGGTTTCAGTAGGGAGAAGTCAGAAACTACAAGAGATAGGGAAATCTGTTCTTAGGAACCATGGCGTCGATTTTAGGTGTAATAAAAACTGCTAATTTTTTTTTTCAATTTCATACATAACCGGGTAGGTACTAGGTACTCACAGGGTTAAGTAGAGTAACAAATACTACATACTTACGATTTCATACAGAATGTTGACCAGGTTAGATTCTCGTTTTTATACTATAAAGTTAAAAGTTATATTAAATCAAAAAACGACGCCATGGTTCCTTAGATGAGATTTCGCTATCTCTCATAGTGTCTGACTTCTCGATACTGGCCCATTTGGATTGATCATCTTTCCTAAATTGTTATTTTTCGTCACCCTAGCCCGTAAGTGGGATTTTCTGTCCGCTACGCGTGCAAGCGCCTAAACCATAAGGTACATAGAAAAAGTGATTATCTTATCGCACACTCTGAGTTGGCTTAGAAGGTATTACAATACTTATCCCAACCAACCAAAAAAGCGTATAAGTCTTGGAGTGTCGAATATTCAAAAACCTTTCGGTGAAAGGAAATAAGGTATTCGAAATTCTGTTGAAAATCATTTCGCATAGGTACAGTGTTAGGTTGCGAGCGTCTGTTACTAGACAACCTTTGAAAGGCGACGCTGTTGGGACGGTTTATGCGCATGTTCATATTGCGTAGGATGAGCTTAAAGAAAACGGACATCTTTTAGGTATTTGCTAGAGAATTTCACTATATTTTTTTATCACAATTTCGCTTCAGCATTCCTATCTCAGTTGCCTGTAGCATCTAAAAATGTTTTATACTCACCCTAGGCCGTAGGTGGGCGGTAATTCGTAAAACCCCAGATAGCATATTTATGTATGACAAACATATTCGATATGCAACATTTACAAATTCACTGTCCTAGGTATGTAATCAATCACACTAATATACAAGGCGAAAGTTCGTGAGTGTGTTTATGTGTATGTTTGTTATTTCTTCACACTCAACCGGCTCGACTAATTTTGATCAAATTTGGTATGGTAGTAGCTGACACCTTAGATTAACACATACTTTTCATCCCGAAAAATGTAGTGTTCCCGTCGGATGAGCGGGTAACATCGCGAGGCGGAGCTAGTGTACTATAATGCCTATTTTATCAAGAAGTCACGCTGGGTGCGTACCAGAGGTCCTTACCCGGTGCCATCCACCGGGACGGACCCCAACTCGTAAATAAAATATTCGACATGCTCTCCACACAATAATTCTGTCCCCGGGGAGGGAACGAACATTAAAAGGATATGTTTTTATTTTGTATCAGCGATTATCTATATCTTTTATCTGAAATGTATTATAAAATAATGAAAAAGCTTATTCTGTAAATAGGCCACAAATTAAAATAAGAGCAGGCCGAAATATCTGTTGATGTCTGGGATTTATGTTACTAAATGTTCGTAATGTGAGCTCGTAACTGAATCATAATCTCTAAACTAAATTATATCCGTTCGAAAATAGAATGGAAAGACGATATTCTATATTATTAATATTAAAATTAATGGCTTTATCGGCGGTCATGTGCCAGGAATGGCCCGATACGTTTCGAACACGTATGGAGTTCCTCCTCACGAACCTTGATGGGGTTACCTCCTCACCAAAGAGTCCACTGAAACAACATTTTTTCTTATTAGTATGTATTCTATTAAATAGTACCTATATAAACTGTAGAGTCATTTCGTATTTACTCCGAAATTGTGCACTTATCGAGCACAGCTTGTTTTTGTCTGTTCAGGGCTACACCAAATCCATAGACATCTGGTCAGTGGGCTGCATCCTGGCGGAGATGCTGTCCAACCGGCCCATTTTCCCGGGCAAGCACTACCTCGACCAGCTGAACCACATCCTGGGCGTGTTGGGCTCTCCCAGCCAGGAGGATCTCGACTGCATCATCAACGAGAAGGTCAGTGGACAGGCATTGGAATTATATGTGTTTACGAAATCTTAACTGATTGGCGCCTGAACGCGTATACTAAATCTTGTGGTCTAGGCAGTTGAGAGCTGAGAGAATAATCTGATGTAGTACAAGAACGAGGGTACGTTTCCAGTGACGCAGAGTAGGGCGGAGTAGTATTATTAATTTAAAGCAGCAGAGCGCAGTAAATACATAAATATATTTATTATTACGATTTTGTAAAAACATGACACTAAGAAAACACACATTGACACACCGAGCAAAAAGCTAACAAGACAGCAGTTCAGAAAACAAAAAGAACCGGCAACTAAATGGCCAGCGTAATATTCCGACAAGTAACTAGACTGTGACTTGACCAGTCACATTATATTTACACTACTTCTTTCGTGTCGAGGTTCCTCAAATATTTGATGCCCAAAAGGTAGCGGCGTCGACAGCCCTGGCCATCGCATGCCTCAGGTCAAGAAGCAAACAGGAGTGTTGGTATGCTGACACACCAGCAGGTGCGACCATGGTCTCTGGTGCTGAGTTACAGACACATTGAGTTGAGTGATCCCGCAGGCCCCATCGAGCCATGCTTTCCCTGCAGCGGCCAACTTCAGGCCTGAGCCGGTTTAGTATCGTCCGAATTAGCGACTATTTACACTGACGCGGGTTGCAGATTTCTAGCACTGTGGTCAAATTCGATCTGCTCTGTTCAATGATAGACTTACCTTGAATTTTGTTATAACAAAAATGCGAATTAATCACGTTTAAAAAGTGATGGGATTCCCTTTGAGATCATAAACGTAGTCACGTTCAAAACGTCGGATGTAACTAAATAAACACTTTTAGAACGCTTTTTAAGTCCCGTTTTGTTATAATAATTTGTGAAAATCATGTTAGTTTAGATCAATTTACCTTGAATTTTGTACAGAAAAGAGGAAAGGGGGGCGACTGATGTTGAATTATACAACATATTGTAGTTACATGAATAAAATTAGCTCAATATGTCATGAAACAAGGAAAAAAAATAAAAACAAAATAATATTTATTGCAATATGTAACTCCAAAGTTACGAACATTTTATGTTTTTAAAAGCTTTTATTTAACTTGCAATGTATGTATGTATGTATGTATGTATGTATCTAAGTATGTTTGTTCGGGTGAAATCTTGCAACTCAATTTTGAAGCAGATATCGTCAACCGATTGAGCTGAAATTTTGCATACTTACTTAACTTTGATGACAATACAATAATATGGTACCATGGGGCTGATCTGATGATGGAGCCGGAAAGTGGCCATAGGAACTCTATAATAGAAAAAGCAATCCTACCGAGCTTGGGCTCTTTAGAATCGTCTCAGTGAGCATTTGATGGATATCCAAAGAAAAGTACAGTCGGCTATAAAAGCTTGCCACTAAAATGTCATTTTTGACAGAAACTTATTTTAAATCCAAACGTAATTTTTAATTGTTTTCAGAATTCTCATAATGTAACAAAACAATAATTGTAAGACAACCATAAACTTAAACGCACTTTTTCGCGGTGAAAATGTCAAATTACTTATTGTCTCGATATAAATATTAGTACCCAACCCACACATGACGTCATATTTAGGTAGGCTCTTTGTATGAAGCCTTTTTAGTGCTCTGTAGAAATGTTGAACTTCGACGGTAATTTCTGACTTTTAGAGCAGTCTACATAAGTGTAGGCTGTCCCTTAAAGACATTTGATCCCAATAAAAAATAGAATCGATTGACATCCTCAAAAAAAATTGTCTGCATACCTATTCAAGCCGCAACAACAAGGAAATCGACATTAAAGTAAGAGGTTCAAATACGACATAATGTATGAAATCCCTGATTTAAACATTCAACTAAGCTCGAATAGAGATATGTTGTGGTTAATCTGACGGGATTGACAGAGCAAGAGAAATCTGCGCATTTTAGCTTATAAAAATGGCGCTAAGGAATTACTCTTCTTACTTACATGGATATTTATACGATTGTAAACGGCACACACACAAGCATATAGTTCGCAGTAGGAGAAAGTACCTACCACAGATAAGGTGAAAAACTTAACTAAATCACTTGGTGTACCTACGTAGTAGAAATGTGTCTGTATACGTAACAATTTCACACCTAAAATAAATTTACGTAATTCGACTGTGATTCCGATCGGAAAAATGGCAAATCAATCACAAATGCTAAATTGGAAGTGACGGGTACGCGTCACATCAAACGCGGATCGACGCAATATATTATGCGATGTAAATCTGGATAACAAAAAGAATAGGTACACGATGGAAGGTTATTCAGTCAAGAGCTATATATGTGTAGGTACGTAATGATATGACATGGATACATCATACACAACACAACGTCACTTTTGTAGATAAACATAAAAGAAAATCGATCCATAAAATAGGTTATTCTGCGAAGTCGGGGATGCTTGCTTGAAACTTGTTTTTACCTTGCCTTGCTGTGTTGGGGTAACCTAGGTTAGGGTTTTCATATTATGTTTTTTTGTCTAGGACAACCATCATAACAACAATAATGGGAATAACATACTGAAGTAGGTGCTTAAATACAATATGTATGTATGGTTTACGGTTTTGAGTAACTAAATGGTTAAATGAGGAAAGATGAGATATGATGTGAGTCAACGACAATACATCGCAGTTTAGAAGGAAATAACATGACAAAATAGACTGAAAAAGAGAAGGAAACAATAAGAAACATGTTCAAAGAATTGCAGTCTAAACACTATATATATGTATTCAGATAGCGAGCGTTAGCGTCAAACAAAAACTCTTCGCAAGCTGGGGCAGATTATGTACGTATACTTTTTCTTCAGTATTGGTTCTATTGACACCACGATAACCTTTAGAGCCTTAACACACGACTTGCGTGTGAGTTGAAAGCGAGACGACCGCGCATCGCTCTTAAACTTAAAGGGGTATTTGAAAAATAATCTATAAATTATAAGTCGAACAAGAGAAAGGAAAACGTTCTAAAATCGAGTGTTAAAGCAAAGCATTTAATAAGAATGAACAAAGCAAAAGGCCTATGAGATGCTAATAAATCACGGAATAAAGCACCCGTATAGCGTCAGCAAAGATAAGTTTCCAAGTACTCTTCCGTATCTAATTTAATTCCGTTTTCAGTATGAGAAAATACGGATAAGTGGCTTCTTATAGTTCCACTAAACTCCCCACTACGAGTAGGCACTCAAACAAAGTTCCAGAATTGGAATGCTAAGCGCTTTAAGGGAACCAACTTCTTCCCGGGCAAAAATAACGCGCGGACTTTTCAAACTGCTCATATTTTTTTAACGATGTGTGAGTGTGATTGAGGGTTTATAGAATCATTAACCTGTAGAAAATTTAGGGCTTTAAAAGCCTGCACCTTTTGAGTATTTAGCCCAATGGATATGTCAAGCGTAAACTCTCCGAACATATGAGGCTTTCGCCAATATGAGGAGGTGAGGTAACCACGTATACACCATCAAAATATGGACACACTCTCGCAGACACACATTCACAGACACAAAGTCTGCTACGTTAAAAGAACCACACATATTATAACGCCTTATGACCAATTATGTACTTTGGCAGAGCCCCTGTTGGGCGTCTCCTTAAGCTAAATACTCAAAGCTTTAGACACGACGTTCTTTAAACGAGCTGACGCGCGTCGTCTGTGCGTATGAGAAATGTCGTGTGGAAATTAAATAATCTTGCAACTTCTTGTGCCCTCAGTGCCACGGCCAAAGATATTGCTAGGTATAATCGCATAGTTCCTTTATGACAATAGTCAATATGACCCATGACTATAACCGAGTAAGACACACTTCCTCATACATAAAACGGATAAAGCCATTTGTGCCACACACACCACACCACAAAGCCACTTCAAACGCTATTACCATATCATGTCGAGGATGACTACCGATGACTTTAGCTTTAGGTCAATAGGTTGATATAATTATTCAATTTACTAATTATCACGCCCGCGCCACCGAGGCTAAAGGCCCTCACCACAGACATTTACAAATCTTGAGTTGTAACTGACCACGACTTCGCTAATTGCGTGAAATATTCATCGTGGCCTTCACATCTAACCGAATGAGGTATTTCATTGCGATAGTTATGTTGCGTAGTTCTGCTACCCCTACGATTTCCTTGTCCACATACACCTACACCGCCGGTGGCCTAATGACAAATAAAAATCCTCATTGCTGCAGTATTCTTCGTTCCCTATGCCTAATTCTATGATTATGAATTATATTTTGGTGTGGCATTATTAATAATATCAGACTTAAACAGAACATTAAAAGCCATCTAAAAAAATCTAAATACCTATTCTTGCTTACTCTCATTCATGAATGGGCACGGAGTTCTTAAATAGACCGAGTGGTACCAAATTAAATTCTAACATCGGTGTCTCGGGGTATTATTCCATTTTCAATTTCATCAAATATCGATGGAATTCAATCAGATTTACTCTTTGCTTTATAAATTTTGTTTGTTCGTTCAAACACTAAGCAGTAATCCGTAAACTCGTTGCATAATTGAAATTTAGACTCGATATCAATGATACTCTAAATTCGGCAGACAGCTAGACTGTAGTGATTTCAAGCCTATGCCAATTACTGATTTTAAAATTTTATCATCTGTTTCTACAATAATAAATATTTAACGCGAGTTTCCAGCTTCAGTTATAAACAAGTAAGTTCTAATATAACAAATTTCTATTCGCATGCTTCAAGAAATAAATGATCAAATACTTATTAGTTATTAAGTTGAACAAGTTCTATTTCCGTATAGTTCAATATATCAACTCTCAAACTTGAACACCACAACACACGAAAGTTTGCTGAAGGCGAAGAAATATAGCTATAATCGTAAGAGACGAATACATCGGCTGACAGTTACGACCTAATAATAACTTAGCCAATATAAAAATAATAAAGAAGGGCGTAAGTGCATGTAGCTTCAAGGGTTGGTTTGATGTAGGCAGCAAATTGTTCAATTTATCTGCGGTTGCCACAGGCAATAGCTCATACTGACCGGTCGGCGGTGGTTGATGGATTGCCTCGGATACGGTGACCATCACGGTAATTGGAATTCTATTTCGATTACAATCGATACGTTATTTAGTATCGAAAAACACCAATGGTTGCATTGGTTTGGCGTGATTTAGACGATCGAGATTGATTTTTGTGGTTCTCTGGCATCAGTACTCGTAGCTCCTATTTACCATACCTATTTAAAGCTCCTCTACAATAGGTAGTAGCACGAGTATTATTAAGCATTGTATAATAGGCCCTTTGCGAAAAATACTCCAACAGGCTGCACGTTTAAAAAGTTAGACGACGAAGTATTCGTTACTTGTTTGCTACATATAGCTTAATTTTAGTGGAAAAGCACCCTTAGCCTGGTGTTATTAAAATGGCCGGTAATTCCTCTGCGGTTGTCAGGCAGCAACTTGCACAGAACAGTCTGCGGTACTTGATTGATTGTACTGCGGCTTACAGTAATCTTTCCTCGATCGGAAATCGACCGCAATACGTTACTGAGGGGTTACACTGAAGTTTGAAATCTGAAGTTCGTGTCGCACTGTCCCGTTCATTGGAATACATGGGAGAGCGAAAGGAATGGCACGATACGATTTCCGGATTCCGAACTTCTGAGTAATCCTTCTGATTGTCAAAGACAAACTTCATAATATATGTCGTGGGTTATTTTGATAATTCGAATTATGGCGAGATCTTTAGAGATTTTGCTAAAACACGGATAATTGGTGATAAACAATGATGATTGCCCAGAAGATTAGGTTAACTTGGTGGCTTCATAATGCCCGAAGGGCAAACAACCCAGAAATAGCGCCAGCATAAAAATTTGGCGACTTGACTTTTTGACTGTCTCCGGCGTTAGTAAAAATTCCTGTGGATTTCCAAACAGGGCTGTGTCCTGGCTACATAGATAACGGCCTGCCAATCAATTTTCTACGATATATAAAAACTTATTATATTTATCGTCGCTTAATTTCACCCCTTTATCGTATCATTGCAGTTTCTACTTTAGAAACTACTAAACTGATCTGAAAATTTACATTGACTACAAAAAGGCATACAACCGATGACATAAATCAGGGTATGCGTCACCGGTGCCGCTACAAAAGGCTGATTGATGAGCGCGTCGCATTCACACCCCTTTGGGAAGTGAATTGCCAGTTACACTGTTGTAGACAAAGGATCGTTCTGTATCTCGCACTCTCCTGATGAAAAGTTATCTGAAGGGTTAGGCACTTTGTCACGGAACGAAACGAGTTGTATATGCAGTATCCTATCAGAAGAAGCAGTCGCGTACCTAGGAAGGGCAAAATTCTAATTATAAGTTTTTCTTTTGTATCAATGTTTTTTTTAACACATGACTTGAACTGTATCCGGGCTGGTTAGCCCTCACTACCAGTAATCGGACTTTGTGTGGGAGTATAACCCGCTAATGGGATTATCTCCGCGCCACAGGGATAATTTGGGTTGGAGTGACGTGGGCGCACTGGGCGCATGGACTGCGTCGTGAATAGACTGAACCGAATCAGTTTGACTTAGGGCGGGAGGAGAGGGGAAAGAGAATCGGGTTATGAAAAAGAGAAAAAACGCGAACTAAGTAGCGGTAGTTCCCCGCCGGCGGGGATTACGCTGAGAGCTTTGTATCTATGTAATCCGGTAACACATGTATGCCATACGATAAATAATAGTAGCGGAAAAAATATATCATAAAATTGCCAGATTCGTAATAAGTAACTTGTAGTGTAGTAAGTGCGTAACAAATAGAATAAGAGTGGCAAATAAAAAGTGTTTCTTTGTTCTGCACCAAAAAATATCGCTTTCGTTAACCAGTGTGATTTGTCCTAGACTTACATAACGAATATTTCTCCAAATTTCCAAAGTTAAATACCGTGGTCAGACCAATCAGCTTGCAATATTTATACACACATGCAAACAGGGCTGTGTCCTGATTTCATATATAACCAATACGGCTTGCCAATGAATAAATGAATTATTGAACAGCATTGATGCTTTGAGTTTTATCGTATTGTAGTTGGCATTTTGTTTGCAATTGCAAATTATAACTCTGTCGAGGGGCAGATGAAAATATTGTGTTGTATCCTACAGTTTGGAATACAAACTGTCACTATTTCGTCGGACGTCGGATAGTGAACGCTGGCACTTCAATTGACTGAATATTTTTACGTGCCCTAAAGTGAAACAACAATATTGGCTGCTAACCGATATAAGCATAGCTCGGACTAACCATTGAAAAAAGAAAAAAGAAAAATGTTAATGGTTAAATAACACTCACAAACTTCTCACCAATTTTGGGTTGCGGTAGTAAATACATAAAATATAATATAAGAATATTGTACATAATACGGCTGTACATTTCTTTCTATTTCCAAGGTGCATTTATTTTTAGTCCGAATTATGCCGATAACTGAATTTATTTCATTAAATAAATCGAAGAATCATAGTTACGATACAAACAACATTCCTTTATAATTATTTTAAAGACAAAAAAATAATTTATGAGTCGTTTTCAAGAAACGTACCTACATAGTTAAGGGCGTAAAAAAACTACGATCGCTTCCTTTGTGTAACGAAAGTAAGTCATACAAAAGGCATGGGTAACTTGCTTCCGTTTTGTTTTTATTAAACTTTTAACTACGTATGTACATGTTTTTTGAAATCGACTCTTCTCCGTTACAACTTGTACACTTTTATTGTAACATTTGCCTTTGAAAAACAAACCGTGGTAACACGTTTCTGTTGGAGACACTGTTGCAAAACTAGATAAGAGCAATAAACCGCTCTTTGTTGAACATGATATTAAAGTTACAGATTTAAAAATGCACTCTTGCAATCTAGATGATCCTTTAGCGTTCGAATAGTTAAGTATAACTTATTTTTCTCAAACATCCAAGGAAATGTCGTTCTTATGATCGTGGTAATAGAACGCGAAATACGTCTTTGTATAGCAATTGTTGAAGATTCGTTCTAATTTCAAATTAGAGGTCAATAAAGGAATTTCATACAACATTATTGGCCGTGGCCAACAAAGAGATTGCCTTTTGTTTCAGTTGGGTTTATTGCTTTTATTGATAATCTATGGCATACTGCCAATAAACAAAAAACGTAGTTTGTGCATGTATATTTACGTTTTATTTCTTATATTTAACTAGATTATTCAATTATATTAAAACAGATATTCAATAAAATAAACAAGGAATCACGTTTATTGTTAAAAAATATAAGAATAGGTATCTAATTAATATAGTGTTGTAATTTTTTTAATAAATAGAATCAGCTTAACATTTCGTGGCAAAAACATTAACCCAAATAGCTTAAAAAAATAAATTTTGAAAAAGTAAAAACTTGGCGGGAATAGTAAAAATATATGAATATAGAAGTTGAACATTTGTATTATTTCCTTGGATTTATTTGAGAACTATACAAGCCTCGGCGCGAACAGGGATTGTCGGCCTCGTATCTCTAGATGGCCTCGTTATCACTCGGCCATCTATTACGACTCGGCCAACAATTCCCTATTTCGTGGCCTCCGCAGTAATGTACTATTAACCCCAGACGAAAAAAAAGAGGGATTTCATAAGTTTAATATCTGTATTCTGTGTTTATGCCATCTATGGCATCGTAGCTCGTAAACGGTTGAACTGGTATGACTGCGGGATCTTCTATTTCCACTGCATTTTGATTTGATTTTGATTTTGATTTCCACCAAACATAGCTAAGAAATGGTTCTTAGCTGATTGAAATCAAAGCAGTCTCCAAGATATTCAGCTTTCGTTGGAACTGGTGACAGGATTTCGGCCAATATTTGATATCCACCACTGGACAAAAGGAGCTCGCTGGGTTCCTCACTCCTCATAATAGTATAGCCAAGTACTTATAAATTAATTATGTTTGTCATAGGCTCGCGGCTACTTGGAGTCGCTGCCGTTTAAGCCACGCGTGCCCTGGGTGGATCTGTTCCCGGGCGCGGACGCGCGCGCCCTCGACCTGCTGCACCGCATGCTGACCTTCAACCCTCACAGGAGGATCACCGTCGAGGAGGCGCTGGCACATCCTTACCTGGAGCAGTACTACGACCCTAATGATGAGGTTAGTGCTTTTGTACCTGGACGTTCAACCTGTTGCCCTGGGTGAAGTTGTACCCGGGGCCCATGACCTGCTGCACTGCATTCTAATCTTCAATCCTCAAAGGGGAATCATCGTTGAGGAAGCCGAAGCCCTAGCACATACCTACTTACCTTGAGCAGTTAGTGCTGTTGTACCTTGGTTATTATAAAAGCCGCTCGTTCCCTGAAAATACCTGTTCCCTGAGCCGGCCCTGCTGCATCGCATGATGGCCTTTAACTTCTACAATATGGTCACCGTTGAAAATTACCAATCCCTATTTGGCGGTAGAGTAGTTATCTCTATGTGTTCTTTGAATTGTCCCCACAACGCAGTTATGTTACAAACACAGATTTTTAAGAGCAAGAAATACAAAGATCTAAGCATATAACACGAAACGCTCATGTTACATATTTACCTACCTAGTTCTACTCTATCTCATGTCCAACTCGCAGAAGCAAAAGACATAGTCCTTATGAATTGTTTATGCAAAGGATAATCTCAATCCGATGCGCACTAATGGTCCGTGCTCATGATCCGCATATGTTTGCGTACGGATAGCACTGACGCGTTCTCTAGGGCCGCACGTTGAGTGAGATTACTGCATACATTTTGTATGAACTGGGCGTACGGACGCTGCTTTTGTCGCCCGCCTAGAGACACACGTTTATGTCAGTTTATTAAAACCTAACAAGAAAACTTTATCCAACACCTCCGTGGTGTAAAAAGGTGGATTATTATATTTAGAAGAAGATACATTTATTTTGCAAACCAATTACATTTTACGTTGAAATAAGTAAATTAAATTTTTTCAATGAATTTTAACATAGCCTCTATAGTAATTCTATGAGCTAAACGGTGTCCTGGTTACAAAAATGGAGTCCACTCAGTATACGTCATAGCACTCGTGAGCACCACGACGCTGATCTTCCGTGGATCCAGATCAGGATATTTGTAGAACAGCGTCCGTGTGTCTGTGTTTGTTTGTGTAAAAAATAGGCATGCTATAATGGGTTAAGACTGCACCGAGCGAAATGTGAAAAAATAGGCAGTTGCCGTTAAGTAGATAACGTCAACACTAGTTGTTTAATCCATTTCTAAACTATATATTTAGCACTTCAAAGAATGTGTTAACAACTTCTCCGTGGAAAACTTATAAGATTATTAATATTTTACCCTAGAGAACTAAGCAAAGTTGGACGAAAATTGTAAAATCGTAAGCAGGCGTTAAGTGTTTTTTATACTTTAACAATGGAAATCTATTCTGATTTTCAGTTAAAAAAAGAGATGAATGTTTACATTACAATTTGTCCGCATCAAATATTTCAATTATTGTTTGGTATTAAAGGTCCAGATTTATCAAAAAGTGCTTTTAATTCTCCATACATTTGTACTATGGCGGCCGCGCGCCGTTCTAAATACGCATTCCCCGCGCTCTATGGTTCAGTCGCTAACGCTCGGCGCCCTCTTAAGATGTTTTGTTTGTTTGTTAATCATATGGGATTAATTCATTCACTCACGATGCGATGTTGTCTCTTGTAATTATGTTTTGGCCAGTAAATTTTTAAGACTATCATTAATAATTAACACTACGTAATGAGAGTTAATTTTAAAACGCTAACATCTTTTTGAACATTTGCGAGGGCCCGTGACTTCACTTGATAATTCCGTTTGAATTAAGTTTAATATGTATTATTCCATTCTCCTTGTGTGACGCGTCCAAATACAATATGTGTCCTTTTCATCCCACGTCGCCACACGTCGTTAACTTAATGTAAGTCTTTAGCGTCCTCAAAATGGACCGCGAATTTTACATTCATAAATATTGGAATTAAAATTGCGTGAAATAATCAACTTAGCAGATGACCTAACGGCACTCAGCTGAAATTAAATTAGAGGCACAAACCCCTGGGACCGTGTGCCTTCAATTTCTACAAACAAACAAGGTTATTATTAACGCTAGGCACTGTTAATGGAAATTGACGTTGTAAAAACAAAACGCGGACATGCCGCAAGCTACCGGCACGGTTCGAGGAACTTTATACTCAATTTTGGACCATGAAATGAAATTTATCTGATCTCTTTTGTAGTTTATTACGGCAATTCTGCGGGAAAAGTTCTCATTTCGCTAAATTAATTTAAACTCGGATCTTGTTGTTTTTTGATAATAACTTTGTATTTACGACTATTATGGCCAGTAACTGGTTATTTTACTGGGTATTTTTTCTCGGAACAGTAGCTTTCAGCAGAATCCTTAAAATAACAAGGAATTTATAATAATTAATATATAAATATATCTGGCTCTAGAGCCTTTTAATTAAAACGTTTTTTCTCCCGCAGCCGGTGGCAGAGGAACCGTTCCGGTTCGCAATGGAGCTGGACGACCTACCCAAGGAAACCCTCAAGAAGTACATATTCGAGGAGACACTACTCTTCAAGCAACTGAACGAGGATGCGTAGGCGTCTTACTTACCCACTGTCCTAATAAGATCTACTTAGTCCACTGTAAGTAGGGCCGGATTTATGATTATGAAGCAGGGGAATTTGTTATTCCCAAAGATTTCTTGTTCCGCTACACCCTAGATTCGGCCCTGGGAACATTATGGTCGGCCCCTTGCTTGCTCCTTTATCATTCAATCGTTATACATCTCGTGTTTTTCAACGTGATATATCAATCTAATACATAACTGTTTGCAAACTGATAAAAAATAATCAGTATGTACATTATTACAGTACAGATAATCCACCGGTGACCGTCAAATGTCTTATCAGATGCACGAGCTACGCACGAGAATTCTAAATTAAAACGATGTAGCAGGATAAAGGAGAACGATAGATAAAGGGCTTGTAGGGGCAGACGGACAAAGGTCTAATTAAGCGGATAGTGAAGTCAACGCAGTTTGACGTTATCAAACGTTATAGTACACGCCGCCGGCCAACCAAAGCTACACACCGACCGGCGGCCCTACTTAAACATAACTATTACCGTGTAAAACTACAAACGCTTATGATCTGTTAAAAAGTCGAACATCAAGGTTGTTTTGGTTTTATACGGTTTGCAATTGCATTCATTAAGTATTGGACGTGAGACTTGGAATCAAGTCAACGGGATCAGTTGGTATTATACTGTAAGATAGATCGTATAAATGGAGCAACGCTTTTCACGCTGGCTTAAAGTTTGTCGTATTCGCTGCACGCGATTACTTTCGCGAGATTAAGGCCAGTAAAGGTGTTCTTTTATAATTTAGGATTGCATTAGAAGCAGTTTTTTCCCTCAAGTATTCCAGTAACGGAACGTGCATTTCATCTCTTAAAATTCTCTCAAAATGTTTATATTTTTGAAATTGCGACAGAATATTTTAATACAAGTTACCTAGAGAATATTGATTATTCATATTTTAGAGAGAAATGAAGAAGTTCTTGGTGTAATAGCTGCATTAGGTAGTCGCTTTTGTTGTTTTAGTACGGCGGGGGCAGTGACAAATATGTTTTTTATTGAATTGACTTCGTAAACATTTCGAGTTCCTTTTAAAGTTGTTTTAGTACTTTGTCTTTCTAGCATTCTTGCGACAGCGAAATTCAAAGTATTGAAGTAAACAGAAATGCAGATCTGCTGTCTTTATTCTACTATTTGTGCTCGGCAAATAATGTAATGAGCTTATTTGGTTGCCATTTTATTATTGTATGTTGATTGCTTTCTCCAAATTGCTGTCAGATTGTCAGCTACTGAAGAACTGATCGTTTATGTGATGTTAAGAGAAATAGTATTTACTTGAAACACGAGGGTAAGATTCGTCGCGACTGGTTCAGAATGTAGAAAAGTTGAAACAGTATAATATAAATGTAAGCGTAGAAACCTTATAGGATATTAGATAGGACTTTCCGAAATTTATAAACGTTAAACATATGGTACAGTTGGTAATTGGGGTGTATGATGCAGAGACCGAGGTGGGGCGTGCAGGAGTGTTGCAGTATTACAGCGTTTACTCAACAGTTGATTTACGGTTTGAGCTATGGATTGGACGCAAAATGCCGAAACAATCGTCAGATGTACTATCAGCCGGTTTGGACACCATAAAAGGATTATTTCGCTTCGGCCAATCTGCAGACAAGCGTACTTTGAGTCGCGTAATTTCGGTCGCGCCATACATCATGTCACTTGATCACGTCACGTCAAGTATGGCGCGACCGAAATTACGCGACTCAAATTACGCTCTTAACAAAACTACTCCGATGCAAATTGGTTTATATGAACCACTTTTAGCAGAATGGTACTGAACATCGTGGCGTCATAACACTGTTATAAAGCAGTGAAGATTTATTGTGTATTAAAGTTAAAAGTACATTTACGTATATTTGTTGAACAGCTGATTGTCGCGACTAAAATGATAGAAACGATGGCTGAAACGAGCGACATCGGACTCACCATGGCGATAGGCGACAGTGCCGTTTGGTGAGGGTGTGTACATATTTTTGCGTCAAAATATATGTAATTTAAAGTATCACCGATTCAGACTTTCGAGCACTAACTATTTTATCCTTCGATCGTATCGTGGTCTACTTTCGAACTAAGTAATCGTGTCTCGTTGTCTACGGTGAAGGTATTTGTTGAAAAACTTGCTTGTTCAAATGGTTTCTCTAATAATTATCGTCTTCCTTGTATTTGCATGTTAGCGCACAACTGTTCTAGAATAGTCGATTCATATCAAATGTGTATAGGATGTTTAAAAATTTAGTTGATTGTGCGGTTGTGTCAAGTTTTTCAACGAATGTTCGGTTGGGTGCGGACGCGGTGGCGAGGCGGGTCTATCTGTTGTTATACTCTATATGTCTATAAGATGCTGTTAGGCTGCTGCGGACTATCGGATCCGGGCATTGTCTCACTAAGAGCATACTAAAATGAAAAAGTAGGTCAAATTCTATGCTAGTGTGTCTGGTTTAACCAAACGCCGTTGACAAAATGCGAACTGTTCAAGTTAAAACGAAGATGACCTCCTTTTTCCTTTTACTGTGACTTTAAGTCGTTTGTTGAGCGTTAAGAAAGTTTGCCAATTCAATGAATTCAATGAATCATAAAACGCATTCTAATATGCTATGAAATCGAATAAAATAAAATCATGATGTTGTGATGTTAAATAGATGTTAATTTTATCTGTCATTTACAGTTCTTCCATACAGGTACAATATTATTAACTATCTTTAATCATAACGATGTCGACATGTTTTAATAAATGTAATCTGACAATTTGTTTGTCATTGTTTTGACTGTAATCATGAAATGAGTAGAGCTATGTATTTTCAACTGTATTGTAAGACTATAATTAGTCGCCACCTTGGTTAACTTAAAAGACAATCAATTTAAGAGTTACTGTGACGTTTAGTAGTAATTTTACATCGAATAAGTGAAAGTCGTTTGTCTTTATAGACCGCTATTAGGCTGCTACCCACTGAAGCGGAGAAAACCACCAATGTACCAATCAACCTGCGTCTTTGTTAAGCCCAAAAGAAGTACATTTAAATCTGAGAAATGTGATTGCTGCATTACGCACAGCTCCGCTCCAGTGGACGTGCAGCCTTAGATCCCGGCCGGGTGCTATGCACGTTGCTCTTTTCGAGGAAAGACTTGCATTGACATTTTCTCTAGGGTTTTGACCTGCTCGAGCATTACAGAATTTTACGGGTCACTTTCGTTACCGGTTGGGATTTAACAATCTATACAGATACTGCTAGAACTCCTTGGCATTCGCCTCGTGCGCGAGGGAATCTACTTATCTACATAATCTATAACCTCAAAATGATGACACCAGTAACGATCACGTATTTATTGTTAAATATGAGTGTTGCCATATTTTCTTAAGTCATTATGTACAAATTGGATATATTAAGATAATTTGTTGTCAGTCAACAGTTGAATATTACGAAAATAAATCAAATGAAAGGACAAATGGTTTCATTTCGCAACAACCTACTCGTAGTTTGTGTTTTTTTTATATTATTATTAAGGGTTTTGCCTTTGAGCGACAACATCGCCCTGTAAAATCTATTTACCGACGCTTAATCGGCTAGATTGTACATATCCGCTCCACCCGATATAGGCGAAGCCAAAATGCTGTTCACAAGGAAGACTTTAAATGAAACATTACCTATTCAAATATTTTGTTCTCGCCAAATAGTACAAGAAAATTAGATTGAAATGTATGGAAAACTTGGCAAAATTAAAGGACAACTTTTATCAGTATACAGGGTGTCCCAGAAGTACCACGTCACAGTGACACTGGAGGTAGGTCAGCTCAAGAGGAACCCAACCAACCTAACATGACCTCAGTAAAAGTTGCACGGTTTTCGAGTATTTACCGAAATAAAAACTTTTGAGAATTTTCCCTTTTGTTCTTACATTTTTAGTACCAGCATCGACACGGAAAGCTCTTAATGACAGTTTTTTGTATATATCAAATCATGAATAGCTAATTCAGAAGTGTAAAGTGTTATTTTGTCAGTAACTATTGTAAAATGCTCAAGAAAACTTGATTAATCTTGATTTAATTTGTCACAAAAACACGAATTTCAACTTTGACCATCTGCCATGTTTTATTTTTATTAGAAACGAAACAAACAAATAAAGTCAATAAATTAGGCATGTTATGTAGTTTCAAAAATGGTATAACAAACGTATCTTACTGCGATAAAATTAGGTATTCTTATGACTTTAGCGATGCCCTATCGAGCCAACTTAAAACTTGAACTCCGAAAGCAGTCACTGTTATGTGCTACAAAGATGCTGTGTACAGCGATGACTCTTCTGTAATCTGATCCGATTATTTTGCTAAATGCACGAGGGCTAATAACTAATGTTATTCTAAAGGACTGGATAAAATCATAAAATGTCAATGACAATAAAAAACAGGTTTATTTTTGATTCATTTATTGGAATCAATTTAGGTCACAATAAATGTTCGAATTGTCTCCCGTGGACTAATGCACAAAAATCATCGTTCAATAAAATTTCGGCTCAATTTTCTTAAACTGACTTCCGATATGGTACGGGCTGCCTCGAATACTCGTTGCCGCAATTCCGCTTATTGGTTTCGCGTAAACTTAGTCTTTTAACCTATTGACCGCCAAGCGGTCTAGCAATATACCGTGCCACTGACGCCAGAGTAAAAAAAAAAAGATGTGCCCCAAAATCAACAGGGATTGAAAAATACTTGTAGCGGTTAGAATTACAAAGTTTTTGATCATTGAAATTTGGACGGCTGTGGCCGACGTGGCGTCAGGGGCACGATTTTTTGTTGACGGCCACAGCCGGCGGTTGTGGCGGTCAAAAGGTTAAATATCCCCAATAAAAGAATTTAGTGGATTTAGTGGGAAACGCGATGGTCATAAAATTGGTCCCAATCGACCAATCCATCTCTCGTGGAATGTTTCGTTGAGGTGCTCACGGACTAGCTGGGCGTAGTGGGCCGGGCAACCATCTTGTTAGTGCCACATCCTTCGTCTCTTTGCCAACGGCACATCTTGTAATAAAATTTTGCAAAAATAGAAAATTAAATTTCTACCATCAAGAATAGGAGGTAACTCGACTGGTCTCGAAATTCCATTAAGAATTTCACTCCACAAATTAGTTTTGAATTGGTATTGGGACCGATTTTCTCGTTCTTCATGTGAGTTTTCTGTCTGCCAGCTATGGACGTTATGTAAATTGAGACATCCATCCCCTTTGCAAGCCGATTCGTCAGTCCACAATACTTAACTTTGAAGATATTCGGGTTTTGTCTCCACATCTGTATCATTTTTTGGCAAAATTAAACACGATGTGCGTAGTCGGCTGGAAGAAGTGATTAGACGCGTTGGATGTGGTAGGGATGGTATTGATGACGCTGACCTAAACGCTACCGTTTCTCTTTTCGCTTCGCTCGCTCGGCTCCCGCGCTGTTGTGGTCGCAGTTCTAACCTAACCTAACCCATTAATCTAATTTACTGTTAGCAGTCCGGTCCTGGTGCTACGCCGACCACTACTGCGGCACGCTCGCTTCGCTCGCTCGGTTCGCGCGCTGTTGTGGTCGCAATTCTAATCTAACCAAAGCCATTAATCTACTTTAATTGTCATTGACATTTTATGATTTTATCCGGTCCTTTAGAATAAGCTAGCCTCCAAAATGGAGACAAACATTAGTTATTAGCCCTCGTGCATTTGGCAAAATAATCGGATCAGATAACAGAAGAGTCATCGCTGTACACAGCATCTTTGTAGCACATAACAGTGACTGCTTTCGGAGTTCAAGTTTTAAGTTGGCTCGATAGGGCATCGCTAAAGTCATAAGAATACCTAATGTTATCGCAATAAGATACATGTGTTATACCATTTTTGAATCTGCATAACATGCCTAATTTATTGACGTTATTTGTTTATTTCGTTTCTAATAAAAATAAAACATGGCAGATGGTCAAAGTTGAAATTCGTGTTTTTGTGACAAATTAAATCAAGATTAATCAAGTTTTCTTGAGCATTTTACAATAGTTACTGACAAAATAACACTTTACACTCCTGATTTGATACATACAAAAAACTGTCATTAAGAGCTTTCCGTGTCGATGCTGGTACTAAAAATGTAAGAACAAAGGGGAAAATTCTCAAAAGTTTTTATTTCGGTAATAACTCGAAAACCGTGCAACTTTTACTGAGGTCATGTTAGGTTGGTTAGGTTCCTCTTGAGCTGACCTACCTCCAGTGTCACTGTGACGTGGTACTTCTGGGACACCCTGTATGTAGGTTATAGAGCCAAGTTTAATTTTATTTACTCTCCCCGCCGCGAAATTGTGCGCATCGGGTTACAAGCATGAAATTTCTACCACACATAGAACGTTCCACGGTGATTATTTTCAGATGTGGAGGGAAGTCAGATTCGTCCCCTGTGTGGTGAGAGCGGGGTGAAGAGGGCCAAGTACTGTTCTTTTTCTTTTTTTTATTACTGATCAGTTAAGGCTATTAGGGCTTGTGCGACATCGTTTTCGTGTAGAATAGATATCAGCTATGAATTTTTCATGTTATTTAAGAATAGTTTCATATAAAAATTTGGGTTTATTGCCGAAAAGGTAAAAATCACAACAAGTTTCTTTTATTCAGAACGATAAATTAGTTATCTATCCTAAATATTTACAATTTAAAAAAATATTATAAACAGAAAATTTAATACAACCACGAAATTTCTACCACAGATAGAGTATTCTGCGGTGATTATTTTCAGATGTGGAAGGAAGTCAGATTCGTCCCCTGTGCGGCGGGAAAGCGGGGTGAATAGGACAAAGGAGTCCTCTTTTTATTTTAATATTACTGATCAGATAACGCTACTAGGACTTGTGTGGTGTCGTTTTCGTGTAAAACAAATATCAGCAATTCATTTTTCATGTTATTTAATCATAGTACCATATACAAATACGGTTGTATTTCCGAAATTGTAAAAATCACAACAAGTTTTTTTTATTCAGGGAGATAAATTAGGTATATTTCCTGAATATTTACAACTAACAAAAATATTGAAAAATAGCAAATTTAATCTAGTTTCTAAAAATGTATACATATTGGGCACTCTTCATACAAACAGTAACTTAACCTTTTGACCGCCACAGTCGGCTGTGGCCGTCAACAAAAAATCGTGCCCCTGACGCCACGTCGGCCACAGCCGTCCAAATTTCAATGATCAAAAACTTTGTAATTCTAACCGCTACAAGTATTTTTCAATCCCTGTTGATTTTGGGGCACATCTTTTTTTTTTTACTCTGGCGTCAGTGGCACGGTAAATTGCTAGACCGCTTGGCAGTCAATAGGTTAAATAAATTGTTGATGTTGAGATTAGCCCGTGTGCTCGTGATACATTAGCAAAAAATATTTTGTTTTAATTACATTAATTTGTTTTTCTAGGACATATATAGTAAATATTATATGTAAAAGCATGTTAATAATCATTATTTAATGTATTTAATGAAGCGAAATAGGATGCGTTCGGAGATTTACGTTGGTTACGCCGACGTAAAGATATATTTTAAGCTACTGTTTGTATGAGAAGTGCCCAACATGCATATATTTTTAGAAACTAAATTAAATGAGCTTTTTGAAATAATAATAATAATAATTTGAAAATGTTCACGAAATTGAACTAATTTACCTCACTGAATAAAAAAACTTGTTGTGATTTTTACCTTTTCGGCCATACACCCATATTTTTATATAGAACTATACAAAAATAACATAAAAAATTAATTTATGATATCTGTTTTACACGGAAATGATACCAAACACGTCCTGGTAGACTTAACTGACCAGCAATAAAGAAAGAAAAGAGGGATACTTGGCCGTATTCACTCCGCTCTCCCGCCTCACAGGGAACGAATCTGACTTCCCTCCACATCTGAAAATAATCACCGTGAAACACTCTATCTGTGGTAGAAATTTCATGCTTGTAACCCGATGCGCACAATTATGTTAGAAAACAGCGGACTAACAACTCTACTATAAGGATTTTAAGGATTCACGATCATTTAAGATGGGTTGGATTAACGCGGAGAAAAAAAATAGCAACAACAACAAAAAAGCTCCCAATACTACACACACAAAATGTTATAATTATAGCCATGTGAGGTTAACTTAGACGTAATAACTTTTTAATACCTTCACTCTCAAATATATAGATTGCACTCACCGAAAGTTACTTTCGGAAACTTGGCTTCTAAACGACGTTAGGTACTGCTCATCTGATGTCTGCAGAATTGGCTAACTACCTAAGTAATACCCATCAACTTTACCTTAGTAGTATTTACCGAAGTAGGTAGTCAGTATATTTTCGTCTCAAAAATTCATAAATAAGTAAGTAACTCATGAAACTTGTCATTTCAGGTAGGTACCTAAGTAACAAATTTGATCTATAAGTAAATCACATTTAAGTTACTTTGCGTAATAAAATACAGTAAAGATAATCCAACTTATATTTTACATAATTTTACACAAAAATAGATTTTCATTAGGCAGGTACTAAATATTAATTATAAATAATACAGTACAAAAACAGATAAAAATTGCTTTAATTTTTAAATTCGCTTATGTTAAGTTGGAAAGTTGTTTGCTCTTTGCTCCATAAGGGTCAGCTCAATGTGACTTCGGGTCAGATATCTCAGCCGTCTCGTACAAATAATGAAACAGCTACATGTAACTTTTAAGTAATTGTACCGGAGCGCTGGGCTCAGTTGATTTATTGCAATCAAAACTAAAGTTCCTAGAAAAACGCCTGACCTACGCTACGATACTAAGTCGCAACTGTGTCGTATTTAATTACAAGTTTATTGATTTAGCTTTTGTGTTAGTAGCTTGGGTTTGAGTTTTACCCGCTTTCAGTGATTTTCAATTGCAATTTATATTATTTACGCTAAAGTTCTGAGATGAAATTGTCTGTCGCTTTATCTATACTATAAAACAGGACGGGGATATAGGACAGTATTATTTTGCTCCATCAAGTGTAAGTATATCGACGAAAACTTAACGAATCAGTTCGACAAGACAATTCAGGTTTAGAATGGCGCCCAACGAGGGACCAATAGTTACCGCCAGAAACTTCGGGACATTTATCTATTGAGCGCAAGTTTCTTTGGAAAAACTCTGCACATCAACTGAAATTCGAAGAGACTTACTTACTATTATTAATATATACTTTCAATTACTTAAAGGAAAAAAAATATATGAGGGTTTTTAAGTAGGAACGTTATATAAATCACTATCACTACATAGTCTGTCTGTCCCTATGTATGCTTAGATCTTTAAAACCACGCAATGGATTTTGAGGCGTTTTTTTAATAGATAGTGATTCAAGAGGAAGGTTTATATCTATAATACATGCATAATATAGCAACCGTGTGAAACTGGGGCGGGTCGCAAGTATAAAATAAATAACCAAACTAAGCATGTCCGACTTTCCTCTCTCGCATACAATCGATGGTCCTCTGATGAACAGAATGCTTCAATGATATACTCTCAATTCCGAGATAATGCCCAAATATCCATTGTATACTAATCAATGTAAAGCAAGCAAATCTAATCAACAGCTAGGTATTCACTGGAGGCTGAGAATGGTAAGCAAAACAAAGTTCGTTCGCAACAAGCACTTGTACAACGCCAACTTTTCAGAAACTTCTGCTTCTATAATGAAAAGAGAATATTCTATATTGAACTTTGTATTAAACAGGTCGGTAATGGAAAAAGTTCCAATCAATCTCCTTACTACGCCTATGGGTAAATAGGTGGAATAGATAGTTTCCTGGGCAGCGAGAGGCTCCAAAGGTATTATTTCCGGTACGCTCGTTATTTCGATATAGATCGCGCGAGCGCGGGAAATTGATTGATTACATGAGATATTTTTATTACGGACTCCTCATTTTTCTTTATCTGTGGTCTTTTTTCCCATCAATATTGCCGGAGATCCTACGTATGCGAAGATAATAAGGGTGGTGAGGTGATTTTTTCCTCTGCTTCAAAAGTGGGTATAGGTACGTACGTTATATTCTTAGCTTCACGAAGCGGGACTAAAGTGGACGTTTTAACCCCCAAAGTGCTTAAACGGAAATCATATTTCAATTCTGTGAAAGTTCAATGGTTATTTTTGTCAATCTACTACTTACCTATAATATTTCAATTTATAATTATTTCATTTTATAAAAAAGTCGTGTTAGGCTTATTGTGACCATTCGAGTGTTTATTATTTATGACCATTCGAGTATTTAAGTACACACAATTTTATAAAGACTTGTTGAATTTCACCCGACTGTATGCAATGTTATGTACCTACCTAGTTTTTTTCTTGTGATACTAGTGCAGCTTTTCGACATCAAAAACATAAATCTCTATCCTGAGACCGAAAAAAGGTTCCCTTTTGGCTAGAAACCGCTCGTAAATTTATATATATGTACGTCCAACCGTATTTTCAAACTCGGCGTCAGGGAATGAATCCAATTATCGGTAAAATTAATCGCGCCACGTTGCTATTAACTCGTCCTTAACTGGGTACCTAACGTGCGGTACGTGCATTATCGGCGGTGCTGATGCCAGGCAATATTAATTCGGCGACGTGAAGACTGACAGCTGCTCAGGCATAGTTATATTTCTACAGCTGTATTACGAGGGCGCTAATTCGAGTGTACTTTGAGATATCACCAAAATAACCGATGTCTCAGGTACATCGCCATTAACTTTCAATAAAACGTGACGTTTTCTACTCCAGCTGCATAGTGTCATTTTATTTTTATAGCTGTATTACAAGGGCGCTAATTACAGTGACAGTACTTTGAGATATCGCCAAAATAAGCGCTGTCTCAGGTATATCGCCTCTATCTGTCATTAAATCGCGATGTTTCTACACCAGCTGCGTAAAGTGACATTTCAGACTACCCAGGGCGCTAATTCGAGTGTACTTTGAGATATCACCAATACAAGCGATGTCTCAGGTATATTATTATATAGCCTTTAACTGTCATTAAAACGCGATGTTTTCTACTCCAGCTGCATAAAGTGACATTTCAGACTACCCGGTCAAGTTGAGTTTGCTACTTTGCACCTAATATATAAATAAGGCTTCGCATATAAATTGGCGCAAACTTACCGCGATCAGGCTGGCAAAGTGGCGATAAGATATATTATTTCACGATAAAAATTACAATACAAATTAGATTATTATCAAAATTATACGAATTTATGATCATCAAAAATGACATCACAAAATATTATTCATAAAATAATATCCATACTATCGCCACTCTTCGGAGATCTCTCCGAAATATCAGAGGGATATTTATATGGAATTAGGATCCCTGTTACGAGTACAAAGGCAAAGGTTCAATATAACAGAAAGTGCTAGCGCCACGGCCGAAAATTACTGCTCATGTCATGACTATAATCGTTCCAAAGGCATTGACTTCGAAAACGCTCTAGATACAATTCTCTAGATCGTGTAGTATCAATGCATTACTACACTGGTCTGTTTATGTGTAGTAGGCGGAGGAGAAGGCTTAGGCTTCCAATGGGTCAATATTATAAGGAAGGACCGGAACAGCTGCGGGTTAGATGAAGAAGATGTCCAGGAAAGAGCGAAGTGGAAGCAAAAATGCAGGAAAACGGACTCCGTCTCCGGACGGGACAAACGCTAAGAGGATGATGATGATGTCTGTGTGTGTGTCTCTGCGTGTCTGTGCCCTTGAAAATACCCTTAGTAGGTAGAGGGCGATGTTTTGTATTGAGATGTGATTTTATGACATGTGTAATGCTGCTCCCTAGAGTTCGTGAACAAACGTGCCTTGTAGCTTATGTTTCTGGGAACTGTGTCTCTTTGATATCTACTTATAAAAGTAAATCTAATTTCCTTATCAGAGCAGGGTCGTGTTTCCCAGAAAAAAAATCGCCAGTGTGATAACGATACATGGTTTTTTAACGTCATCATTGGGCCAATGATGGTTGCTGTTATCCCGCGATACAAAAGTGACAAAGCATCCGTCACATTTTAACATAATGCGAGTGTGAGTGGCAATGTATAGGTAGCTGTACATGTACGTATGTCGAAAATGTCAAAATGTACCTACATGTGTCTTCATTACGCGAAAATGGCTAGACGGTTTAAGTACATTACATTACTATTTAGGTTGCTGAATTAGTGAATTGCCCATATGGCAGATTTTCTCCCCGCGTAGCGGGCAGTAAATTCCACTTACGGCCTCGGGTGACGTAAAACAATTTTTGACGCTCAGGTAACTGAGATTGGAATGCTGAAGCGAAATTGTGGGTAATCTTTTATCGATTAGGTAGATGGGTGCCTCGAAACCTTTTCAGGTACGTCTTTTGATGTCCGTTTTCTTTAAGCTCATCCTACGCAATAAGAAAATGTGCACAAACCGTTCTAACAGTGTCGCCTTTCAAAGGTTGTCTAGCAAAACCTTACACGCTTTCTATGCAAAATTATTTTCAATACAATCTCCAATACATTCTTGCCTTCAAAACCAAAAGGTATTTTAAATACTCGACACTCGAAAACTTATACGCTGTTTTGGTTAAACCTTCGGTTGGCTATTGTTATACCTTCTAAGGCCACTCAGCGTCTGCGATAATATTCTCGTTTTTAGGGTTCCGTACCTCAATCGGAAAAAACGGAACCCTTATAGGATCACTTTGTTGTCCGTCCGTCTGTCTGTCTGTCAAGACCCTTTATCTCAAGAACGCGTGGAGTTGAAATTAACACCATATACTTAGGTCTACGGTCTCTTGAAGCTGTGAGAAAATCAAACTTCTACGTTAACGTGAAAAAAAGATTCGGCCGTTTATGTTGCAAAAAACGTACATTTCGACACTCCCAAGGAAACAAAATGATAGGGTAGGTATACTTCCCGATTACCTAGAACTATGAAATTTGGCAAGTAATATCGTCACATACTAGAAATACTTATAAAAATCTGAAAACTATACATTTTTAATAAAATCATAAAAAATATATAGTCCTTTCAAACATCATATATGGAGAACTCGGTTGCGTTAAGTTTGCACCTCGTTTGTATGCGGCGCCATACATTTCAGGTCCTACCCTTGAATCCTATTCGACTCGACGATATTTCAATATTTTTCCGCTACTGTATATATATACCAAGCCGTGGTAAAAAAGTTTGAATTCCTACCCTGAAACCTCCAAATTAGCCTTGAGAAACCTTAAAGAACTGCCCAGTGTTAATATCACGCACCTCTACCTATTAATATAAGTATGATTACTTAGTCTTATTATAGGTAACTGGCGGGCGCCTGAAAGTAATCTAATCATATACAAATTAACGTTTAGATCAAAACGCCCTGTGACATCTTTTCCATCTGCGAAATAAGTACCTAAGTAATCTAAATTGCCCGATCTCGGCGAAACGAATCTACTTCTGAGGAATGAGATTACGGAGATTGAATCTGTCATTCGTAAGTATTATCGCAGAAAATACAATTAACAGTAGTCTAACTGCCTAATTGCCGCACGTTAAAGTTTTCACAATGTACAATTTGTTTCGTTTGTGGCGAGGATGTCAACTGTCAAGCTGTCGACCTTCATGCAAGAGCAATTGTGGCCGAAAGGTGTGTTTCTTCGTTTTCGCGGCCGATTTACCCGAGACCCGGAAGAATCCTATGGTAAACTCTAACAGTAGGCTTGTGCTATGAGCAGTAGATGACGATATACATACTCATATAGATATAAATACATATTTACTTAGGAAACATCCATAAACCCAGAACTCGGCTCCGTTGGCAGCTGCATTAACTGCGCCAACTGCGCCGTAATATGTATGGGCCTTTGACGACTGGAATAAATGGATATGATTTGATTTAACTTTTTGCCGGTCGTGGTGTGGCAGCGGCGCACATTGACATATTCCTACGAAGGTCAACATTTAAAGTGAAAGCAGAGAATAACTACGGGTTTGATTGTCTTGGATCCAAAATGAGATTTTAATTATGTTATTTCATGACATAATTAAATACCTACAAAATACAAAATTACTTATTACTATTGAGCTCCGTAAGAAATCCTGTATAATAAAATTACGAACATATATGAACGTCTGTAAGATATATTATGCTGGCTAAAACATTCTATGAAACCCAACAAAACTTTGTGGTTTGAGAATTGACATAAAGATTAGCAAGGCCTTTACTGTACATAAAGCAAACTAAAAGCAATGAAAACTTTAAAAGTACGACGACACTCATATGAAGTCAAGGTACCATACAATATATTCCACTGTGGTATATTAAAAAAATATATTTCGCTGATCCGTGTTAACTTTTCTCGAGCCAATAACGTTTGTAATATAACCTTCCTTGACTTTGTGAGCAATTTAAAGTTGTCTCTTTCATAAAAAATAGGTACTTGTGGTTCGGGTATTAGCCCCGTCTGTCTGTCAAGTCCAGACCCTTTTTTGTTACAATGACGAAGATGTTATGAAGTGAAATTTACGATAACGCACGTGACATAAACATGCGTTGTCGTAAATTCAAAAGAAGCTAATACAGCTTAACTAAGCGTCGTACTCGGTCGACGACACGACTTATGAAGGCGAGCTGCGACCGCAACCCACCGCTTTGTATGAATTACTATAGAACACAAGCGGCAAAATGGGATGCAATAATCCATACAAAACAGTGGGTCGCGGTCGTCGGTCCCCTTCATGTTCTTCTTAGCGAACCGAATGCTGCCAAGAGTTGTAAGATGATGATAATGAGACTTATGATCGAGTCATGTATGAGATTTTACTTCAAAGCTACTCTAAATGAATAAATAAATATCGGACAACCTCACACAAATCCATCTAGTTCCACAGTAAGCTCTAGTAGGCTTGTGTCATGGGCACTAGACGACGATAAACATACTTATATAGATAAATACATAGTACTTAAATAGGATTGAGAGGAACCGCTTACGATTGGTTGGTATCCTATCTCACAAACCGCATACAGTATGTTGAAGTAGAACATCATAATTATATATAACAGGCCTTAATATACTTACATACATACAATCACAGACAGCTAAAGTCACTCAGTCAATACCTCAAGGTAGCGTTCTTGGATGTAAAGCCTGACCAGAAATATATGAGATGCGCCATATTGCGGAATTTCACTGGAACTAATTTCTTACACTGGCAATGATTTTATGTTGGTTTGTCAACAATGTCAATGTCATTCGTGGTGGTTTCTTTAAAGGACAAATATTTAAAAATATCCAAAGAAAATCCTAAAACCATTCACAGTATAAATAAAGTGTACACGTGTTTACTACACGAAAAACAGTCAGGAAAAGAGTGCATTCCAGTAAATGATTATTACGAGATTAACATAGTGGAACTGACAGGTATTTAAACTAATGTCATTATAGTGGGTTGCGATTGGTTGCAAAATTATTGCCCTATTAATCTTATAAATAGCGCCGTCTTGACAATCCTCATATATTTCTGGTCAGGCTTTACTATATTTCTTCTTTATATTAATGTCTAGCCCAGTATAATAGATTGCCCATGCCACCTATAATCATGTTTGAAATTGACATATTGATATTCCATCTTAGTTGTTAAGATATTGCTGTGCCCGACAGGGCTCATGTTTTGAACCGACCTAGTATGTGCTAGTATATAAGATCTAATATGTACAACATTAACGCATTCACGACCGCGTAGCGCTACGGGCTACGCTCGTAGCCGATAACATGGGAAAAACCGTATGTAGCGAAAACTTACTACGAGCAGAGCGCCCGGCTACCGGGTTGCTGGTGTCGAAAGTGTTAATCGCAATAAATTGAATTGGATTAGTTTTTGAGTTCTCCGTACTGGCCTATTAGAATTGATCACCTCTATTATAATTTTGCTGAAAGGGTGGGAAGATTGGGTAACAAATGGACGTTCTGACATCGGATTTATGTCATTTCGGCCAGATGATGCCCGCACATTAGGTACGGTTACACGCTCCTTTTTATTATATTTCGACTTCTCCCAACAAACTAAAGTAATGGTAATTATTTAAAGTAATTTAAAATTTGTAATATACTTCCCGTTAGTTTTAAAACATAAATATCTTCTAGCAGTTAACAACAATACAACCATAGCAATCGAGAGCATAACCCAATACTAATTAAACTTTGATGCGGGCAAATTTGAGGTACTGTAGAGTTGTAGGCCGGTAAGAAGTGAGGTGAAAGATAATAAAATATTATATGATTCCTCTATGAGTCGCCACCAAACAAACAACCAAATTGATTGTATTTCGGTCTTTAATATAGTCAAAATTAGCTAGTAGGTAATGTATTTCCTTGAACCTCCATCCCCACAGTACAAAGAGTAAGGAACTACTGTAGAGATAGAGACTTAAGCAACAGACTAGCATATACTCGATAGTTTGCCCGTGAATATCCGACACGAGCCATGTAAATCCAAATTTAAAAAGTATTTAAAAAAACACTGCCTGATAATAACTAAAACTCACTAAAATTTCGGTCACTGCTCTTCAAAACTTCGTATCTAGTAAGTAAATTGACACGGAGATACGAGTTTTGTTTTAAAAGGTATTTGTTACTTAGTGAGTTTTGGTTATCAACGGACGATATAAAATAAAGTTTCCTGCTGTCTGTCTGTCTGTCTGTCTGTCCCTATGTATGCTTAGATCTTTAAAACTACGCAACGGATTTTGATGCGGCTTTTTTAATCGATAGAGTGATTCAAGAGGAAGAAGGTTCAAAAGGCTTGGGCAATTTCAGTATGGAGGTAGCTCAGACCCTGAATTAACACAATAAGCTACTTTTTATCTGACAAACCGCGGGTAACACAGCCAGTCGGATATAAGTTTGAACCGTATGGTGTAACCGGAGCTTTACAGATGTGTGACGTACCTACACACAATGACTTTAGCCCGCATGACGGTGATTAATGACGCAGTTAACTAAATTGAGTAATAACATAAGTTGGCGTAGGATACAGAACAGCTTGGTTACTGGGAGTTTCACTGAGAGTTACTTACATTTCAATTCGACAACGGTCACATTTTTTAACTGACTTCCTAAAAAGGAGGAGGTTCTGTATTCGACTGAATGTTTTTTTTATTTTATGTGTGTTCACCGATTACTCCGCCAATTGTGGACCGATTTAAAAAAAATCTTTTTTTATTTGAAAGAGTTCGTAATGTTTTTCATGTATTTTCTAAAGCTATTTAAGTATTTGCATATGGTAGTCATTACCTTCCTATGAAGGTATAACTCCTTAAAAGTTAGGAGTTAGGGGATAATTCGAACGAGATGCATGCAAACACCAAATTTTTCTAGAGCACACATTCATAATCATAACATTTCACACTTTAAAATGTTCACAGAGCACGTCGAGAGGCGTAAATTAAGACGAGTACAGCAACTTTTATCCTCTCTCCTCCGTCTATTTAGAGACAGAAATTTCTCATAGTATTTGTATAAAAGCTAATGTAAAAAGGCCTTTGTGCCAGCCGCAACATACAATTTTCAAAATGGTTCTGTGGCCATGAACCAGTTAATAAAGACCTCTTAATCTTCGCATTTGTGGAACGTGGTGTTACGACCGACCTATGCATGTATCCCCACGTCTGGCGTCGAACGCGCGCCGATCTTGCCCAAATAAAAACGTAAATCTAAGCCAGATATGCGTTGGTGTGTATAGGACACTATAGGGGTTCAGCAATGCCGGTTCTAGAAATAGTAAAAATATTGCAGTGCGCCGATCTTACTCAAAGTTGCATAAGATCGTTAGTACAAATAACATAGCCACTTGACATTGTGAGTATTATATTCTTTGTCCGAAACCACCTCATATTTCAGAGGTTGGTATTCCAACACTGCTACACGCGTAGCGGTCGCTACGAAGCTACGCCGTAGCGGCGTAGCGCTGCGGTCACCGGCAATAACAAGTTGGATCGGTTTGCCTCAGCCACAGACCTACAGTAATTGGATCCATTTTGTAGTTCGTTTGTCGTTCGTACATTGTAAAACATTTTCAATGTAACTAATATGCGAATTAGTTACAATAGAATAGAAAAAAAAAACATTTTCAACGAATATGACCATTGTGTTAGTAATTATTTGGGTGTAGTATTAGTAATTTTACAGCACATTTTAGTTTTTTTTTTTATAAATATGAGACAACCTCACACAAATCGATCTAGTCCCAAATTAAGCTCAAGAAGGCTTGTATTTATGTATATATTTATCTATATAAGTATGTATATCGTCGTCTAGTTTATGGGTACTGGGATGGGGTATGGGGAACAAACGTGACCCAAGCACAAATATTCGAGTTTATCACACAAATATTTGCCCTAGCCGGGATTCAAACCCGGGACCGCCGGCTCAGTAGGCTGGTGTCTACAAACTGCCCCAAACGCGTCGTCAGTATTTATTTATTAACATACAAGACGCCTTACTTGTATGCAATGATTTTCAGAATACTAAACTCAAACTACTATATTGCATAGTATGCGGCAAACGACTACGCTGGCCATTAGAACCTCAAGTGTAAGTTTCCAACACATCTAGATCGTTTGCGATCCCTCTATAAGTTTTATAACATTGTCGTAAATATGTTCGAGACGTAACGTTAAAGCAAACTTATACTGGATCCTCTGGTGATAGGATTCTCAGAAGTTCATTAACATCTGCCATCTTAAATATCCAAATGCGTTGCAACAAAAATAAACGAATTTAAAAACAAACGCAACACCACGGCGCATTGGTTTTAGATACATAGTTTGTAGCCCGGCTAGACGTTGGCATTAAAAGACAAGCCGTGGTGATATAAACAAAACAATAAAAAAAAAATTTAACAAAAAAAAGAACCGACTTCAGTAAAACTAAAAAACCAAAAATAACCCGTTCAAGTACAGATTACATTTGACTCACCCTTCGAAGTCGATCCCAAACCACTCAGTTCTTATATTTATAGTTATATTATAGTTTACGCGAGGTTTGGCACCGATTTCGAAGGGTGAGTCAAATGTAATCTGTACTTGAACGGATTATTTTTGGTTTTTTAGTTTTACTGAAGTCGGTTCTTTTTTTTGTTAATTTTTTTTTTTTGCTGTTTAGTGATTCATATCAAAGTTCTAGTGGCCATCTGTGGTGTTCATCATCAGTTTCCTGACACCAAATCCTATATACTGAATGTAAATTCTTGACTTTATCAATAAATTACCGAAAGCGCCGTACATGTCCCTATAACATTTGAAGAGTTCCCTCGATTGATGATGCTTATCAAACTAATTTCCTGTTTTACCATCACCAACATATTATGTAAAAAATGTATAATAACAATAGTGTACATGCACTCAATGAGCTGTTTTTTTGATACAGGCGTGTGCCTGCGAATAGTACCTATACAATAACATGACACTGTAAAACGAATAATTTTTAAGTAACTAACATGTTCTACAAATTATAATTTTAATAATATTATAATTATATGTATATCATGACGTGTAAAATGATTTTTTTACCAATAAATATCTGATTCTGATTCTGATTTCTCCAAGATTCCATTATCAGATCCCGACTTAGTGCCAACGGGACCAACTCGGAGTTATACCCTTTCCAATTAAAAAATAAATAAAAAATCGGTTCACGGTTCTCGGAGATATCGAGTAACATACATACAAAAAAAAATAGTTCGAATTATTATGTGAGCGGCGACATGTACCTTTGGCAGGTGATTTTGCAGACGGAGCTGCTGTCCGCATTTTCCCTACAGTTAGACAGGTAGACGTATACAATAACAAAATGACCACTGAAAACGCTAAAGCTCACCGCGTCTACACATTTAACGCTGTAGATGAATCTCGCGAGACGGCAACGTATGGTAGGAAGCCACCAGACAACGTTATCCCTAAGGACGTCAATAACTGTGGTGGCTTCTTACCAACCATAAAATTAGGCGTCGAATCACGAGTGATGCTGAGGCAAAACATTTCCGTTTCCGATAGGATATTATATCTTTAGTGTAGGTACATAATATTTCACGTATAAAACATTATTGTTAAATACTGAAACATTATATAAATATAACATAGGTGACATAGGTATTATTATTTTAATTTTAAGGAGATGCCTTCTATAATTAACCCTGAAGCATAAATAATGATTGTAAATAAATAAAACATAATTAGGTACGTGTTAAATTGTAATACTTTCGTCTAAGCACCAGAACTGTTATGTACATATTGTACTGTTATTGTGTAATAAATATCGATTAAGAAGTCGATTAATAATAAATATCGATTAAGAAGTCGATTAATAAAAAAATAAGTCTTCTGTACTCAGAATTCTTTGGCCTGTTTGTCAATCCATCAAAATGTCAGGCCATTGTCTTTGGTAGCTTCCACCAGATCGCTAGAATTAACCAGGACGCTCTTAATCCAATAAGTTTTAACGGCACGCCTATCCCTTTCAGTTCCAGCGTGAAAGACTTAGCATTTACTTGGATTGCACACTAAGTTGGAAGGTGCAGGTAGCTGAAATTAGTAGGAAGGTTATAGGCTCCCTCCATGCTCTCAACAAGCTTAAGCACTTTTTACCTATTAAGACCAAGATCCTGCTAGTTCAGACGTTAATTTTACCTATTATTGACTACGGTGATGTGTGTTATCCGGACTTAACCGAGGAGCTTTTAAATAAATTGGAGAGACTACTTAACAATTGCATTCGCTTTATCTTCTGTTTACGTAAGTATGACCACGTGTCTTCTTACCGTTCTCAGCTTGGCTGGTTTCCTATCCGTCAACGACGTGAAATTCGCATGCTTTGCACTCTTTTTTCTATTCTCAAGGACCCGAACTCTCCTGAATATCTTAGAAACTTCTTTCACTATTATGGTGTAACTCTTAACCGTCAATTTCGCTCTTCTGGCAATTTATCTCTTTCCATCCCATATCACCGAACTAGTTTTATGTCTAAATCCTTTACCGTCCAAGTGTCTCGTCTTTGGAACCGCCTTCCCCTCAAAATCAAGCAAGTCCCGAACAAGTTTGCTTTCAAAAAAGCTTTATGTGATCTATTTGTTGGCAGAAATGTGAACTCATAGCTTATCTGATTACTTTGTTCATCTGTATTTATTTATATGTATATATATATATATATATATTGTGTGTATATCCTATAGGAATATGTATTTATCTAAGTATTAGGGAATGCAATACCCGGTCATTTTTGTTACCCGGGTATTACCCGACCTTGATTTTCAAAACCCGGGTACCCGGGTAATACCCGGACTTGAACAAAAAGTATTAAATATTGAGTTTTATGGTTTTTACGGGTATTTAAGAATGAAAAGGACATTTTATTACGATTCCAGACTTTGAATCTTATGGCGCTACTTAGGAAGGCGGTGCAAACTTTTTTCAAACATGTGTTACGATCGTCGAGTACCCGGATAAACTTACAGATGGCGCAGATGAATTAAGCCACTGAGAAAGGATTTTGCCAAATTAACTGTAAGTTTAGAAGACGTACGGATATCAACAAATTTATAATTGCCTAATCGCTGCTGCGTTGCTGCCTGGTGGCAAAACGGCTCACACAACTTTCAAGAGCCCAATAGATTTGGACAGCACGGAGACTCCTGTCTGGAACTCAAGTCTACGATATCAAGAAACTGTGATAAAACCAGAGTTCTACAGGAATGCAGTTTAATCGTCTGGGACGAGTGTACTATGGCGCATAAAAAGGCCGTAGGATACTCCAATACTTCAGAAGGGCGGCGCGCGCAATGGGAAGCGTTAAAATGTCGTTTTGCGGTGACGCATGTTAGTCGAGCCGACGAGGTAAAATGCCACGAAGAGGTCGGTGTTGTGGCCGAGCGTGCAGAAGCTGCGCCTGGTTGAGAATATATGCGAGTCCAACAACGAGGAGGCTCACATGTACAAGAATTCGCCCGGGTACTGCTTCAGGTTGGAAAAACGCTTCTAGAGAAACTGGAGGAAACCAACACCTAGTGCGATTACCAGACAAGTATTGCAGGAACTTACCGTCCGTTGAAGACCTCATTCGGAGCGTATACGGAGACCTAAACCAGGTGACGGGACGTGAGAACTCTTGGGTTTGTGCTCTCAATATACTCACGCCGAAAAATGTACAAGCAGCGGCATTTAATACGTGGATATTGGCAGAAATCGAAGGTGAACAAGCAGCATATAATTCAATTAACACTGTCTTGGATGAAGGCAACGTCCCAACATCACCCGGGGAGTTCCTAAACTCATTGAGCCCTTTAGGACTCCCAGCACATACTTTAATCCTGAAAGTTGGAGTTCCGATCATGCTTCATCGGAATTTGTCACCTCCGAAGTTTGCAACGGAACCCGGTTAAAAGTAGTGCTGCTGCAGTGAAACCTCATCGATGCGCAGATTCTGACGGGGTGCGGCGCCGGGCGGATCTGGACTACAGTCCACTTCCGCTTCCAGCGGGATAGGGAGAGAAATTGGGGGTGAATTAGTCGCTTACTAACACAGACCAATTTCTACGCGGGCGGGGCCGCGGGCAAAGCTATTTAGTTTAGTTACAACGCAGTAAGTTAGGGTTACAGGGTCACAGCCGTAATAGAACATTTTGTTATAAGTTATTTATGATTTCACTAATTTTTCTTAACATTTCTTAGTTTCGGGTAAAACCCGGTTTATGAGTTGAAAACCCGGGTTTTTACCCGACTCCAAATGTAGTCGGGTACCCGGGTACCCGGGTTGCATTCCCTACTAAGTATACATCTTTTGAAATTGTTTTAATTTAGTTGCACCGCCCACAAATTATCTGCTTAGCCCAATGGTTGACTGGTAGAGAATGCCCTATGGAATTAAGTCCGCCTTTTGTACGATAAGTTCTTTCTTTTGTGCAATAAAGATTAAATAAATAAATAAATAAATGCTTGTCAGGACAATTCCAGTACCACCAAACACGACTCGGTTACGTTTTTTGGTTACCGTGTTCTGTAGGGTCCTTTCCGGTTCCAGCATCAGACCAGTTTTATGGAACCGTATTCAATAGCACCATGTACATTTGTTTCCTCCTTGCTCCTAGTAATTTAACTATCCGAATCGGCACATCTAATCGCTACCTTCGAAACACTGGCCGTTTAGAAGTAAACTTCTAGTGGCCATCCGTGGTGTTCATCATCAGCTTCCTTACACCAAATCCTATTTACTGAATGTAAATTCTTGACTTTATCAATAAATTACCGAAAGCGCCGTACATGTCCCTATAACATTTGAAGAGTTCCCTCGTTTTCTCCAAGATTCCATCATCAGATCCCGACTTAGTGCCAATGGGACCAACTCGGAGTTATACCCTTTCGATAAAAAAAAAAATTGAAAATCGGTTCACGGTTCTCGGAGATATCGAGTAACACACATACAAAAAAATAATAATAAATTAGTTCGAATTGAGAACCTCCTCCTTTTTTGGAAGTCGGTTAAAAACTATGAAACTACTCGTACAGTATAAAACAAATGTAAAGAAAATTGTAAACAATCAGTACGCGGCACTATCGGAAATTGCTCGCTTCATCGTAGCGGGAGTAGCGGGACTGGATGGTGGCGTGGCGTCGATAGAACCTGATTACCACCGGCTTGCCCCCTTTAGAGCGATTGAGCACCATTCTGTATTGCTACTGAAGAAAAAATAAGCGAAACTATCCCGGCTTGCCCTGAGTTTTTATTGGACTCCTCACCACTGTATGTATGTATTACTGCATAAGTTATATGTACGATCTATTGTATAAGTTATAAACTTGTAGGTACTCGGTAAATTAGGTTCGTTTTACAGCATATATCTGTAGAAAAAAAAAGAAAACACGAGCACTTACAGCATACCAAGAATTTTTTAATGGCATTTATAACCGGCCAGTGGTACCATGAAGGTTACAACTTAAAATAAATACACACAGTGGAGCACAGAACCTTCTCTTTTTTTAAAGTCGGTTAAAAATTAGTGAGTGGGGGAGTAACATTAATTAATAAAATTTAATCCTTTTTCATCAATAAATTAAAATTTTGTTTTTTTACGTAATTTCACTAATTACGTAAACAAATCTTCACGTTATTTGTAAGTTAAGCACTAACGAAAACGAACAAGCGAAAACAAAGCGAAAACATACTAAAATAAAGTTCTTAATAGAATCAAATATAAAACGGTTTCTTTTTCAGGCGTAGGGGGGGATTTTGACCGTTGTTCTGATATAAAAAAGTGTAAATATTTCAATAATAATATGTACTTTTATAAACAAAATTCTGGAGAATAGCTAATTGAATAACAAACAAACATGTTTATGGTTTCCCCAAGCTTTGATTAAAAATAATGGACGGAGGAAAATTAAGTTTGTGCCGGAACTCGGTTGAAAATGATGTGCGATAAAAAATCTAGTTTAATTAAGTATGGTTATTATCGTTTGTTGACATTAAAAAAATCTTATTACGGGCCCAGTGTAAACAATAAACAAAAATTCAAGCAATACGAAAAAAATGAGAATTCCCCATTATTTGTTTAGGCAACAAAGACTCATAGAATGCCTAACAATCAATCGAACAAACATATTAAATCATCGTCATCATTCCCTTGCATCCCACTTATTTGGGGTCGGCGCAGCATGTGTTCTTCCTCCACTCTTCCCTATTACTCGTCATCTCGTCGTTTACTTCCTTCTTATTCATATCATCTTTCACACAAACGTATTAAATATAACAATAAAATAAACTTTAAAGAACTAAGGTCACTGCGATGTGTTTACGCTGTTCGTGGTTTCAGGTAGCCGCCGCCGGAAGCGCCGACTTACCTTTTGAATGACACCTTTTGGCCAGAATACTTCCTCCACTAAAAAAAGATTTATTAAAAGTAGCCAACATGTTAGCTGCTAGTTAATACATATGTTGGAGGACTGACAAACTGAGGGCTACTAGTAACCAAAATAAGTTGTGTAGAATTAGCTTTTTTCAGTATTGGTGAAGGTCGCTAACTTGTCAGTTAGTACTTTAGGTCTGCTATACGGCCCTAAGACATTTTCAGAGGTTGTTTTACTGTCTAGTTGTTGGTCCGCATTTTTATTCAATTTATATTTCTCCATTCAAAGAATCATTAGTCTGATTAGGTACTTATTTATCTTTATATTAACTGAAAGACGTCCACTGCTTTATACATTCTTTTAAAGGTTTATACCCAGGTATAATTATTTAAAAATAATCGCTTTGGCGTACACGAAATCAAATAGTGATATTGATATAAGTTTTTTCTATTTTTTGTTGCGAAACGACTATATCAATATTTCATTTTGTGTACGCCAAAGCGTTTATTTTTACTACCTAATACACAATATTTTTCGCAGATTGCACATCCAATCTCTGAAGTTCGATCGATACAAATTGTGTTTCGTAAACGTGGTCGCACGATGCAAACCGTGTAGTGGAATTCTATGCTATATCTTCTTTACTTCTCATGGTCTATCAGTTTGCCGAAAAGTGTGTTCCGCGTTCCGTAGCACAATAGTGTACCGTACCGTGGTCATTATAGACGGCGTGCTGCGAATGTAAATATAAATATAAAAAAGTAGTGTCAGCCTCGCGAGTTAGTTTCGAAATTACCGAAATTTGACCTTTTTTACAGTTTCAGTTCCCGTATATCCGCGATTTCTAAAAACTGAATGGCCTTAAAAATTATATATGTACTTATCAAACCCGAAACATGGCAGACCTCGCCGGCGATGGCGGGCCGACTTGGATGTCTTCTTGAAGGATTGGCCAGAAATAACCTTAAGTCAAAATCACTGGAATAAAAGGGGGAGGCCTTTGCTGGGATATTACGGGCTCAATATAATAATATCAAACCTACTCGCAAAATTTCATGAGAATCGGTGGACTGTAGGGGAGAACAGTAGGAAATCCAAACATACGAAATTACGAAAGAAATTTTGGAAAAGAGACGCTTGCCTAGCTTCGCTCGCTCGGTCAATAAATAAATCGGTATATCTTCTGCCCGCCGGCGTAAAAGTGTAAATTTTTTGAAACTAATACAAAACCTTAAATCTAGTAGGTATTCAATCAAAACATTATGTAATTTTTTTGTTCAATCATATTTTTTTCTAAATGAATCAACGTAGACTATCTTTTTGTTATTATTCTAAGCGTACATAGTTGACGTCGCTTCTTATGCACTTTTTATCATTTCATAGGTAGGTATTAAGTACTGCTTCAGTCTCGCGCTCGTCTAGACTGTAGACTGAGAGAATTTTAAACTCTTGAAACATGTTTGTGTTTCAAAGGAGCGCTTTTCTAAAGTTAATTTATAACCATATTTTACACCAGATGCAGCTGTATCCGCGACTCCTGTCAAGAAACTTAAAATAATAGTGAGATACCCCTTCTTTGAAGGTTGACAAACACAAACATACAAATTACAGTTGAGTAGAGAGTTTTGTGTTATGAAATATTATAGTTCAGTAGCGCGTACCATACAGTATAGAATTTTGTTATCATTGACAGATTACCTACTTACAACGTGAGTATAAAAATAAGATTTACCGGTTACAAGCCTTAGATACAGACAACCAATAAAATGAACTCTCGGACCGCATTTGCGATTTACAAAAGAGTGACTTCTATATTAGGGTTTTATCCTGTGACGGAAGTTCGTGTTTCTGCGTGATGCCCTAGTACCTAGATATACCTAGATGCCATAATCTACGCCATATGCTACGTCAAAGACAGAGGTAAAATAAGAGGTAAAAGTATAATACTTATAATACGAGCTAGTCACGTAAAGACAAAAAAGGAGAGTCAAATACGACATATTTACAAAGTAAGGCTATTATTTGGGATCTTAACACTTTCATGGACCGTAGACAGAACGTCGAGAGACGTAAATTAGAACCCTCGTGATGCGTCACCACGTGTGACGACGCGCGAAGGTGACTTTTATCTCCAAAAAACTGCCGCAGTCAAATGCCTTGTGCCATTTTTGGCTAGAAATTGTTTGTATGAGTTTTGCCTGTGCCATAGAATCTTCACACATCGGCCGTACCTATTTGTCAAGTGACGTCATAGCCCACACCTCACTAAATATATCGAAAACTGTAAGGCATAACCAAAAAAATGTTTGACTACTTTATTTAGTTTTTAATGCTGCAATATGACGACGCGTTTGACGCAGTTTGTAGACACCTGCCTACTGAGCCGGCGGTCCCGGGTTCGAATCCCGGCCAGGCGAATAGTTGTGTGATCAACTCGAACATTTGTGCTTGGGTCATGGTTGTTCCATGTATTTAACACCTTGAACGCCATACAAAAAACCACGTTTAACCCAGGGGCCGCGGCGGACACCATGTGACCTGAACATGTCGAGTCCATGGGGCCGCGTCGGACACCAAGTGTCCGCATGCTCACGATCACTTCAGAAGCCTAAACGCGGCCGACGGACGGCATTTGAATGGTTTTTACTAAGGCGAGTGACCCGCGCGGCCCCACTGAACAACCTGGCCGCTTGGCACAAAAAAAACCAAAGTTCTTAAGATTTCGGGATATTTTTACATGATGTCTCCAAAAGTGTAGTAAGAAGGTATAAAAACGGAGTATTTTATATCATTAAATAAAAAGCTATTATAGTTATCACGTAGTTTTTTAGTTTAAGAACCCATTAGAAATTCTTTAGATTTAAAATTGCTTTCAATCTAGTCGGTATCAAATCAGAAACGGGTTCCGTACCTATTTGATACTTTACGTAAGAAGTTACCTTTTCTGAATAAAATTTTCGGCTTGATTATATGTCGATGCGTTAAGAAAATCATAGAACCCGTTAATTTTGAATTTTAATAAATACTTACTATGTATATACCTAAATGTTTAGACCGACAGCGTGACCCGCGCGGCGCCTACGGAAGGAAATACGGTTGGACGCTGGCACAGGCCGCGACGGACACTGGTGTCAGCCATTTTAACTTTTCAGAAAATAATGAATATATCGCTGTTTCTGTAAGTCGCCCATTATTTTTGAGATATTTCTTGACAATAATTGCACAAAAACACACCAACGATTTTGGGACGATTCTCGATTTATGGTCAGGCCCCTGGGGAAAGTATACTGTCGGCTACATGGTGTCCGTCATGGCGTTCAACGTGTTAAGTATATATTTATCTATATAAGTACGTATATCGTCGTCTAGTACCCATAACACAAGCCTACTTGAGCTTAATTTGGGACTAGATCTATTTGTGTGAGGTTGTCCGATATTTATGTATTTATTATTTATTTAATATAAGGTAAAATCAAAATTAATATTATTTACTAGGAGTAGATGCCCGCAACTTCGTTAGCGTACTTTTTTCTTCGCCGTAGATGGATAAAAAGTATCATATAACCATCTTCTTCATCTCGATGTCCAGCGCCGCGCGCCCATCAAAACAAATGACGATTCTGCATCACGCTATTAAGATTTTTCCTGAAGTCATGACCCCTCTCCATAGAAAAATGATTTTCAATACAATTCTAGAAATAGTATAGATTAGCAGTGGGTGTAGTATTTTTATAAATAATGACACAAAGGTAAATTAAGAAAGAAAAATTGAATGCGATCTACTACAATCGAAGCGGGGTTTGAACCCGCGACCTCTGCGTTTCCGGCGCATTGCTCTCCCAACTGAGCTACCCTAGGATGTGCGTTTTACACACACGAAATATGGCTAATGCGCATAAGCATTTCAAAAACATATATGACGCAGAGGGCGCTCGAGTGGCGTAAATAATTAAAGGATGAAAGATTTGGTGTGATTGACGTAGCGGTCGGATAGCTCAGTTGGGAGAGCAATGCGCCAGAAACGCAGAGGTCGCGGGTTCAAACCCCGCTTCGATTGTAGTAGATCGCATTCAATTTTTCTTTCTTAATTTACCTTTGTGTCATTATTTATAAAAATAAAATGTGGTATTACCATATAAAAAAAAATAAGAATCGATAAAAAAAAGATTCTATACAAATATTTAGAACAGCGCCATCTCTCTTGCAGTCTTCACACTTGCTGTAAAGCAATGGGGATTGGGGATCGTGTGTGTAAAACGCACATCCTAGGGTATGGCTAATGCGCATAAGCATTTCAAAAACATATATGACGCAGAGGGCGCTCCAGTGGCGTAAATAATTAAGGGATGAAAGATTTGGTGTGATTGACGTAGCGGTCGGATAGCTCAGTTGGGAGAGCAATGCGCCGGAAACGCAGAGGTCGCGGGTTCAAATCCCGCTTCGATTGTAGTAGATCGCATTCAATTTTTCTTTCTTAATTTACCTTTGTGTCATTATTTATAAAAATAAAATGTGGTATTACCACATAAAAAAATAAGAATCGATAAAAAAAAGATTCTATACAAATATGTAGTATTTTTTTTTAATCTTTTAATTAAGGAGCTTTGATCATTTTTATGAACATGCCAGCTCCAGCAGGCCTAATACACAACATCATTCATCTAAATGGGTGTAGTATTGAAACGGAGGTTTCGTGCCGACGGCGCGTTTGGATGAAAGAGAAGCGTTGAGTCAGAACGCCTGCGGCCGAGTGATGGATATCAGCAACCGGCTGTGGGCGGACAGTGATGACAACATGAGATTCAGTCATTGTTATGTTAACGTTCTAATTCCAGAAAATTACGACACCCTCTGGAATAAATAGAACAATTCGCCTGTAGGTATAGATTTGTTATAAATCCATTTGTTGTATATAAATATCGAGCAAAGACAACATAGGTAGTAGGTAGGTATATATTGCTGAGTGGAGACCATTCCGTCTGCACATCTCTCATTGTAATGTTGTTATCTTGAATAACCACCGCCACCATAGTCAAGGAATGAGGGGGTTTTAATGTTAACCATTCTGCAACTAATGCGCATGAGGGTCACTCTCCTGGTTCATCAGACTGTTATTATTGCGTCTGATAAATACCCTGAGCTGTTAAGCAAGAGAATAAACAAAAATTTCCTTCGGCCACCGTTTTCTTAAATTTTTACCATTATATATATAACGTCGTAAATAAACACTGTGACATCAACAAATTATCACCAAGGGAAGTTAAATAGTAGATTGGTAAACAAGGTATGAAGGACACCCATTTGGTCTTTTTATTCCGAGTTGAACATACTGCTTCTCATTTCGAATAGGTATGAGTAATCGAAAGTTAGGGCCAGCACAGACGTTCGGAATTTTCGTTCGGTTTCCAGAAAGTGTCACTGTCTCTGTCTGTCATATGACGATGTCTCGCTTGCGGACGTCATTCTGTACGGAAAACGGACGAAAATTCTGACCGTGTGTGGCGGCACTTGTAGTAGAAACACACATTTTTTGAAATACCTACACGCGCAACTATGGTTGATGTTTATTTTTTTATCCGAATTTACCAATCAGGATATGTTCGTGTGACAATGAAATAACCAATCAGCATTCCTGGGATAACTCGGGGCACCTATACGAAAATGACGTAGCAAAATATTTTATCGACAAAAAAATATAACGATGTTACTGTCAACATCTAAATGTCATCGACAAAAATAAATATTAATTATTTCTCCACATTTTCTAATAAACATATTAAAACGTGTATTTACATGTTTATTTTAAAATAATTTTGATAATACACGTAAATTTTCATTTTGATTGAAATGACATCCTCATACTTTTGTTAATGAGTTTAATTTAAGAGGCTCGATATCAGATATGACATAGAACCTATTTATAGTAATCGAGAATGTTCAATGAGCACATATATTAATTTAATTATATCGACATCTTTTTTATCGATATCCTAGCCCTAGAACGTGCCCCGAGTTAGCACAGGTATGCCGATCAGATTGCGTTTAAAAAACCTCTATAGTACGCAATAAGGTTCTTCTTTAAGCAATATTAGTCAATTTAAGAGAGTATTATTACATTTATGAATTTCGAATCACAGCAACCAGGTTGATACTTAAAAATTTAAAACATTATAAATATTTTCCTGGTAGATATTTGTTTCCTAAATATTTTCGAAATTTTATACTGTTATCTTGTTTTATTGTTATCCACACAATAAAATAAATAATATTCCTAAGTAGTTTTTTTATCGTGGCTGTAGGTAGGTACGAGTTAGTTCTATTGCCTAGTATTCTTTTTTCAAATTACTTTTCAACCCTAGTGTCGCGATGTGTCACTTTGAACCCGTTATTGAGATACTTAATCAATTAATCGGTCAACTTTCATAATATCAGAAATGAAATTTTTTTTTTTTTTTTATAAACAGCCTTAATTACTCGGAAACTACAGGAATCCTACGAAGTATTCCCTGATAAATACAGACACGCATACACACAGCCACACAACACACTCACATCGACTCGCACACTAATTCAGTGAATAAAGGATTTTGACCTTACAAACGGTCCAGTAGTTTTGAATTTTTGATATATTGTCTAGGATGGTTAGTCAGTGTTTAAAATGCAAAATGCACAATTCCCCCCCCTCCGCGCCCGCCGCCATATTGAAAAAACCAGCACTTTCTTCATATTTTTGTTCATATCTTCCTTTAGGAGCATTTTAGCTAGAAGAAAGCTTCGACAATGTTATAGAGAGTTAAATTTACTACATTCTTTATTTTATATTTTGTTTCTAGGACAGATAGTTACGGAGATATCCACATTTAAAAAAACGTAAAATATCGCTATTTCTTACTGAAAAACAAACTTCTGGATTATATCTTCGTTTAGGAGCATTTTAGCTAGAATAGTGCTGGGGCAATGTTGTAGAGAATTAAATTTACTATAATTTACATTTCAAATTTTGTTTCTAGGACAGATAATTATGGAGATATGTAAAAAAATAAGTCACATTTTCCGAAAATGTATGTAAAAATGGACATGAGTTTTATAAGCAATTATATTTCCTACATGTTTTAATTTGTCCTAGACTAGTCCGTAACTGAATGACAGCGTTCAAAACCAAGAATTTTAAGAAATTTCCGGAAAATTCGAATTTTCCAGTTTTTAAATGTGCATATCTCCGTAACTAACCGTCCTTGAAACAAAATTTAAAGTGTAAATTATAGTAAATTTAATTCTCTACAACATTGCCCAAGCTTTGTTCTAGCTAAAATGCTCCTAAACGAAGATATAATCCAGAAGTTGGTTTTTCAGTAGGAAATAGCGATTATTTACGTTTTTTTAAATGTGGATATCTCCGTAACTATCTGTCCTAGAAACAAAATATAAAATGGAGAATGTAGTAAATTTAACTCTCTATAACATTGGTGAACCTTTTTTCTAGCTAAAATGCTCTTAAAGGAAGATATGAGCAAAAATATGAAGAAAGTGCCGGTTTTTTCAATATGGCGGCGGGCGCGGAGGGGGGGGAATTGTGCATTTTGCATTTTAAACACTGACTAACCATTCTAGACAACATATCAAAAATTCAAAACTACCGGACCGTTTGTAAGGTCACCAATAGTACTTTAGTCTCTATTCACCTAATTAACTAGTCCGTAACTGAATGACAGCGTTCTAAACCAAGAATTTTAAGAAATTTCCGGAAAATTCGAATTTTCCAGTTTTTAAATGTGCATATCTCCGTAACTAACCGTCCTTGAAACAAAATTTAAAGTGTAAATTATAGTAAATTTAATTCTCTACAACATTGCCCAAGCTTTGTTCTAGCTAAAATGCTCCTAAACGAAGATATAATCCAGAAGTTGGTTTTTCAGTAGGAAATAGCGATTATTTACGTTTTTTTAAATGTGGATATCTCCGTAACTATCTGTCCTAGAAACAAAATATAAAATGGAGAATGTAGTAAATTTAACTCTCTATAACATTGGCGAACCTTTTTTCTAGCTAAAATGCTCTTAAAGGAAGATATGAGCAAAAATATGAAGAAAGTGCCGGTTTTTTCAATATGGCGGCGGGCGCAGAGGGGGGGAGGGGGGGGGGATTGTGCATTTTGCATTTTAAACACTACTAACCATTCTAGACAACATATCAAAAATTCAAAACTACCGGACCGTTTATAAGGTCACCAATAGTACTTTAGTCTCTATTCACCTAATTACACTGACAATGTGTAATTTTAATAAGCTAAGCTCATAATAAGCTAGATAATTTTATTTACGGATACCCGAATGGACAATGAAAATATTTGCTTTACGGTAACCACGATACAGGCTTAGCCCAGTGTGGAGCCAATATTTCTCTTTTTATTTTTTTATAATTTTTTTTTTCTATTCTATTTCATTCATAGGTAATAAAAATAAAAAATAAATAAAAATGTATTTATTCAGTGACGGATAGGAAACGCCTGGAGGAGCTATTGGTCCATGAAACACTTAATAATAATTAAAACTCTTTATTCAGATGACAAGGATCCATTATTGTTAGTATTACATTAACTTACACATCTATTGTTAGTATAATATATTTAACACAACATAACTACACAATTACACAAAAGTATACCTATACATTTCACACAATCATTAGCCGAATGAAAGGTGACCTCCCGCTATCACTCAAAAGGAGGCTCATGATGGACATAAGCATACTTCCTGTTCTCACCTATGGTGCTCAGACTTGGTCTCTGACAAAAGCTCAGAAGTTCAAACTCGGGGTCTGCTAAAGGGCCATGGAGCGTAGCCTATTAGGTGTCAAATTAATGGATCGAATCCGGAATACCACTCTACGCTCCCAGACCCAAATTGTTGACGTAGCTCGGAAAGCGGCCAAGTTAAAGTGGGAATGGGCTGGCCACGTTTGCCGTATGCCGGATGAGTTGTGGGCCAAGACCACTACAGAGTGGAAACCGAAAAACTCAAAACGGAAACGTGGCAGACCGCAACGGCGGTGGCGGGACGACTTGGATTTCTTCTTGAAGGATTGGCCAGAAATAGCCTTAAGCCGAGATGACTGGAAGAAAAGGGGGGAGGGCTTTGCTTTGAGTGGGATATTACGGACTCAATATAATAATATAGTATAATAATTATTCAGTAAGGCCAAGCGCGCACCACGATTTTTTGTCGTGCGATTATGTCGCAGCAATTTTAAAATTGTGATTTTTTCACATTTTTTACGACGGCTCGCGATGCGATTGTCGCAAAAGTAAAATGCAGCATACGGAGTTGTACGGCCCCGCGCGCACCCGCGCGCTCTGCGTTAATAAAATCGCCGCGCCGCGCGCCGGCGTCAGACGGCGTTCCGTCCGCTCTTCAAGCGTCATGTCGGAACCTGCTTCTCCGATGGAGTCTCAAGACAAGACGCTAGACGCTGACCATTTAATTACGGAAATAGAAGGAAAATCCCCTTTGTGGGATAAATACTCAAAATCATATAGCGATCGCATTTTGAAGACACGATTGTTTGTGGGAGGAGTTTTGTCAAAACGTTATTGTGCTTAAAAGCCACCGCTCTTCCACGTGTTAAGTTATTTGTGTTATTGAACAATTTATCATTATCACTACATAGATATAGTATAAAACAAAGTCGCTTCCTGCTGTCAGTCTGTCTGTCTGTCCAGCTATGTATATGCTTAGATCTTTAAAACTACGCAACGGATTTTAGTTAATGCGTTTTTTTTTATAAAGTGATTGAAGGGGAAGGTTTATATGTATAATACATGCATAAGTTATCAGCATTGCACCCGCGCGAAGCCGGAACATTTTAATTATAATGTGACTAGCGTACATTGTAATTAAAATGTTACTAAGTAACTAGTATAGAATGTGATCAATTACTAGAATACAGCTTAATGAGAAAAGTGCGTTGACTGCATTTGTGAGCGAAGTGTGGAGTCAGAGCGCCCACGCGAGTGATGGATGTGGCAATCGGCGGTGGCCGAACAGAGATAATTCTCTAAAATAACATTAAACATTGTAATTATCGCAAAAATAAACGCAATCATAACAAATTTTCCCAAACTGAAATTTTGCTACTGTTTTATTAATCTTATTAAAACTTTAGTGAGATACAGCGTGTATAGGTATTTGATATAACCGCAAACTTTACGGGGTCTCAGTATTTAGGCACTTATTAATATATATTGATCCGTAAAATTAAAAAAAAAAACAATCTTTTTTTCCCATATAAAATAATTCAGCACGCAATGTATTTGTTTGTTGTTTTTTGTTTTATTGACACTTAACATCGTGATGCCACAACTGTCACTACTAATAACTTTTGATAAGTCTACGCCATACATAGCTGCTCAGAAAATTTTCAAAAATTTATTACGCTATGGCAGTTAAAGCTAAATTAATAATTGTTATAAATATCAGATTATAGCACTAAAATCTACGTCTGGCTTCAATTTGCGGTTAATATCAAATACTTATACTTGCTGTATACGTACGAATTACATATTTCTTCTGTGCTAAGGATCAGGGATTTGCTTTAAAGGATTAGAAAAGTTTATGGTACCTACGGAAAATAATTCGCCATTTCTTGGTGTTTGCTATTAAATATTTGACATGCTCTGACTTCTGGTACAGTGCGACCAAAAAGAGTAGAAATTGAATAGTGGCAATACTGTAGAGTCGTCCCCGTTTTCTTAGATTGATTAGAAAGGGACGATACTACAGTATTGCCACTTTTTAATTTCTACTCTTTTTGGGCAGACTGTACATGGTCGCCATTTAAAGATCATGTTCCCCCAACCAATCATCGATTCACTGTGCTCGCCTTGAGCCTGGCAGCCTTTCTGTGCAATGTGCTATGTGCATTCTACACTGCTCAAAAATATATAAGTACCACGTAATACGGTATTTGAAGACAGCTCAAAACAGCTACTTTTTATGAAATGGCAAAAACGATGTTAGTATGAAGTTTCTATGAAGATACCGGCTTGTGACGTCAAAAAAATCAGTAGTCAAAACACGTCTTCTTTTTAGTTATTGTACAATTAAAAATAGTCTACTTAATATCCAAAATTTAGTGGTAGTTTATATCGTTCCGCGTATTTTTGAATGTATGCTTAATTGCTTAGGTATTTAAACATAGCATGAGCATGACCTTATTTTCTTTGAGCAGTGTTATGGTTTAATTCAATATGTACCTTATATGTAGGCATATTTAATTTGTCAGGCCATGGTAAACTATATACACGCTTAAACTATTGATACAAAGATATCAAAGTTCAAAGAAATATTGAAATAAGTTACCTGGGTTAAAAAACATATCAAATAAACAATGCAAAGAACGACACACGAAGCATAAGGAAAAATTCGAAAGGTTGGTTGGAGTTCGGGTAGCGAAGTGGTTAACGCACTGGACCGGCAATCCAGAGGTACCGGGTTCGACTCCCGGTCTCGTCCCCCAAGTAACTCATTTAAATTTTTCTTTGCGGTTTGATATCTTTGTATCAATAGTTTAATACAAAAATTGTGGTGTGGACCCACATTAAAAAAACCGGTGTTTGCCTACCCGGAGGACGAAGATAGAATGCCTCTATGCTAGTCATTTCACCGGCTATCTTACCCCCACACCAGAACACAACAATGCGAACATTGCTGTTTGGCGGTGGGTTAGTAGGCAAGACGGTAGTAACAATCCGGACGGACCCTGCACGTACCAAATTTCAGCTTTCTAGTACTAATGATCACGGAGCTAAGCCGCGGACGGACAGACAGACATGGTGAAACTATAAGGGTTCCTAGTTGACTACGGAACCCTAAAAATGAGACATTACCTACATGTTTCATAAAATTATATATAAGTACACGCTTATTGTTGATAACAAGAAAAAAAAAATGTCGTTTGAGCGTTTCTCTTATGTTTAAAACATGTGCTCTTAACATTTATGAATCATAAATATTTTATATAGTCCCAGATTTCTTTTCATCCATATTAATGAGTCGCAGGGGCGCCGATAAAGTAAGGAAAACTTCGAAATACCCTCATTTTTTTTATAAAACCTATGTCTATGCAAAAATCACCAATATTATACCTATTTTCAATCGACTTCAAAATGGAGAAGGTTTTCAATTCAGTTGTATTTTTTATCATTATTTTTATTTTTAACACTTTCAACACCAGGAACCCGCACCGGCATTGTACTCATAGCAAGTTCTCGCTACATACTTACGCATTTCCCCCTGTTATCGGCTACGCGCGTAGCGCTACGAAATCCTGGGTTTCGAAAGTGTTAATGTTTGTTACCTCAGATCCCTATAAACCGGTTTAAAAAAAAGAATATTGTTGTACCTAAAGTAGGCCTCTCTAAGTAAACTTTAGAAATATTTTGAATGCAGTTTTGTGTCTTTTTTAAAAAAAATTTTTTCCTTTAAGTAAGATAAGCTAACTAAACGATTTAGGTTAGTTTCCCTCCAGGACCCCTCTTTCCTTATGGACCAACTATGTCTGCACAACGCACAACTAGTTGGTAGTTGTGCCATCCCAGATAGGTGTTCCTAATGACACAACTACGCACAACTAAGCACAACACTAATACCCATATTTCTTTCCACTAGGATCGAAGTTTCCCGTCGGCGGAGTGAAGTAATCGCCGCTCTTTCATATCCCCTTTGTATCTGGAGATCAACAGCAGGGCCTATAATCAAAATATTAAACGAAATTTATTTATTTTCAGTCACTAAGAGAAACGAGCGAAATCACAAATGACGTGCCAAAATGACGTCACAAAGCCGAATCGCAAACTCATCACAAACAAAGGGCCACTTATCTTTTAATTAACTTCTGTGCTAATTGAGTCTCTTCAGACACATTAAAGCATAAGTAAACGAGGTTGTTATCGCTTAGAGAGCATATTGCGCTTTGAGGTCTGTGAGACATCTAAGATTTAACACCGTAGATAAATCTCTTTTACAATTCATGTCACAGTCATCAGTGATGTTTTTGCGCATAGGGTATTTTAACCGACTTCAAAAAAGAAAACCGGCCAAGTAGGCCAGTACGCGGAGCGTGATGTACATGGACGAGGTTTTGATAATTCTAAAGTCCTTTTTTTTGTTTTAAGTGGACAATTAAGGTCAACTCAAAGCTATTTTTAATAAAATAATAATTGACAGGGTGATGCGTTAGGTATGGTTTAGGTATTTCTTATGCATGATTATTATTTAATCATTATGAAAAAGCTCAAAATTTCAATTGCCGTGGAATAAAAACTATCAACAGTAATTGCTATTGAAATTTTAGAATATTGACTTCTATGGAACAGCGACATGGCACTACGATATTGATTAAACGTTATAACTAAAACGTGTCAGTATTTAAATCAGTTTAGATGTGTTCTACGAGCTTCTCGTAACTAGTTGTATTGGTATTATAAAACTCAGAAAATATAGACCTATGCTGAATTTTTATTTTATATTTTTATTAGTAAGCGCTTACGGCGTAATTAATACTGTATTAAAATCCGTCATTTTGCTTCTAAACAATCTAATTAACTTACTTAATCAACAAACACAAAAAAGTTCTACTTTTGTTAATGCAATCTATGAAAATGAAGGTCAAACAAATTCGCTTGTTTTAAATTTCGCGCGCAGCGAACATCGGCGTTGCGCGCGACGTTTCGGATTATGAAGTCGCAGTACCGTGCACGTCATATAAGCAAAAAGGCAGTGTTTAACCCAAAGAGTAAAGTAATATATATGGTAAAGAGTGCCCTCTTGCCGGTTTTAGTGGCAACCTATTTGACAGCGCCATCTACAAATCCGCCCCTAAACTAATGATATCTAGATGACATTTAAAACTGCTTTGGAGTTAAAGTGATCTAAGTCGCATTGTCAGTTCGTTATTATTTGTATATAATTTATATTAAAACAAACATAATTATATACAAATGTCGAACGAGGTAACCAACAATACGACTTCGATCACTTTTACTCCAAACCAAGCAAATTAATAGAAACTAACATTAAACATTATACTTGACCATTTCTATAAATCCTCAGGTATATTTGATTCTTCATACAAAATTTAATTCAAAACAGCACGAACTAGCTAGAAAAACACGACATAACACTCGCAATGTACATATTTACGTATGTATAACATAAATATTCACATTTCGCTAATAAAACAAGGGATCCAAGTAAAAAAAACAAGTCTACTCGATCATTTTTTATTTTTATTGTGTCTGTGCTTATCATAATAAATTTGAGCTGCCAATTTCAGTTCATCGTCACCGGCATACCTAATTTTGCCACCAAGAATGCGGTTGATTGACCTACACCAACTGTGCAAAAGAATATTAATACTTATGTCACTAAAGTATTTTGTTAGAGCTTCTTTGTGCTCTTGACAGTTGAATGGGTAATTTATTAATAAATTTGATAGTGACATTATATTAGATTTAATATTTTTTGTGGGAACATCTTTTTTTAATCTGGCACAAACAATGTCCTGAAGTTCATGGAAGCAATTTTCCATCGCCTTGCTCGGATAACACAATAAATATTGTTGTTTTTTTTTGTTTTTTTTATTTTCTTTTTTATTTGTATAGTCTTTAGCTTTAATAAAAGCATTGTTTTTATTCTTTCGATCTTGATCTACTAAGTCTTGCCTGCATATTTGGCAAGACTTCACAATATTTTTTAAACACTTTGTCAAGACCCATCCACATACATAATTTCTCTGCCCTAAATCAGCCTGACAAATTGATACATTAAACATTTCTTCATTAAACTGATATTCCTCATGGTCTTTTTTGGGAACATCAGAAGATTTTTCGGGTTTCTCAGTTAGAAAAAACTCAAATGTTTGGAGGCATTTATTATTGTCTGCTTCGCAATTTGCCCTTGTTGAGTGAGGTGAGCTATAATTGTTTAATAACAATGATTTGTATGCTCCCTCGAATGCTACAGTGTTTGGAGCATTATTTCTTCCGCCATAACTTCTAATATTCCCAAAAAAGTTTTCGGCTGGGTCTTGATTTAAATGCCTAGTCAATAGAGCATCAAAACCATAAGTAGTCGATACGACGTCCCAAATCGCTTCCATGCCTTCAATCGTTTTTATAAAATTTTTGACAGATGGTACAGTGACCTCAACCAGCCTTTTTTTAGTACCGATATTTTTACTTTGCCTAAATCTAATCGTTTTAAGCACATTTTTGGCATTTTTCCACAGTTGATGGTGAGGAGACTGTTTTTTGACAGGCCCTTTATACATTTTCCCATTTGGTACTTGAAATGAATTTACATTTAAGGAATCAAACAAATTATCTAGTAGTAGCGTGATGTCAATTAATTGGCGACATTCGATGGGGAGATCTCCTCTGGCTGCTAAATGTTCGGCAACAACAGCCACGCTGTGGCTGAATAATTGTGTCGCCAACTTCACCCGCATTTTGCTTATTTTATTAGGGACCACGTGTTCTTCCGTCAGCTTGTTGAGTAGTCTTAATTCTCCGTACGATTTGTCAGCAGCATAGATCTGTTGGAAGTACTCCCACTTGACTACTTTTTCTTCTCCACCACTAACATACACTAAATCTTTTGTGAGCAAATTATTGCGTAGTCCCTTTATCAGGTGGGGTGTGTCGTATAATGGTATAATGTTCTTCCCATTAATATTCATTACATCACAGCTCCATTTTTTTCTATGTCGTAAATATTCCGCCTTCGCTTCATTTACAAGTTCGGTTATTGCGCCAACGTTTACGTTGCTCTGATCGCAAACCGTATTTAACACGATTAAACCGGAATCCTGAATATGAGTGACCACGGTTTTAATCATTTCTTTTAACTCAATTTTATTAAGCCTGTTGGTGAAATAATAAGCGACTGGTTGCTTAAAGTTATTTTTCAGACTTTTTACCATAAAAACCAGTGCGTGGTCTGCAAAATCATGCTTTCTGTTGCTAGCAAGCCCTTCTAACTTGTCTGCTTGGGGATTAAAAAATATCTGAGGCGTTAAGTGCATCTCATCAAACATGAGACTGCATAGACGATCGGAAACATTTTTTCCATTTATCGTTTTCTTGATTTTGTCGAGAATTATTTTATTTATTCCGGGAGATATTTTAATTTCGCTTAAAAGTCTCTTCATCGCCCTTGCAGATGGCAGTGTGAAATATTTGTGTAGGAGTGCGTAGCACTTAGGGCTCTTCTTATAAAGAGACAGCGAAAGTATTTTCTCTTCTACAGTAAATCTTCGTCCTTTTGCTTTTTTCGGTGCCTGTAGTTGCATATGAACGAAAAGACGGGCCGGTTTTGTCATATTTTTAACAACCTGTTGAAAAGTGACATCGTTCGATATTTGTTCTGCGTTGTTTAATCGTGTGTTGAAAGACTGTTTCTCCTTACGCAGACGAGATATTTGTTTCCGTAGACTGTTGATTTTGTTGCGCAGGGGTTGGACGACATTATATATTGGAGCCGACATGCCTGAAAAAAACAACGTTGTAAATTTATGAACTAAATTGAAAGTCACCCGTAAACCTTCGGGATAGAGTGAACTACCTAAAGCCGTTTTTTACACCGTAATCGGGTAAATGATATTGTATAACTAGTAGTTCGTAGCGAAGACTGACCTCGCAACTTCGACAGCTCAAGTACCATCTTTCCTCCTTCTGTAATGTAGCCGGAGCGACAGTTTGAGACAAAAAAAAACATTATATAAATTCGATTTTTTCCAATCTAATTTCAAGGTACTCCAGTTATAGTCGGACAAACATACATACCCACAAACATAGAACTACGACGCGTACCTTCTGTCGACTTAAAAGAACATGTACCTTTTTTTGGTTTCCTTTCTGGCTCAGGTTTATCAGTCAGGTTAGTTGTGGCATAATTGTGTTCCAATACCGCACGGACTGACGAAGTAGGCCCACAGGATGTATCTGAAAAGAAAAGCATAGGAACTTGTACATTATGATATAGTTTGAGACAGTGGAAGATTTGTGGCAGATCAATAATTTGTAGTAAAAAAAAAAATTATCAAAAAAAAGAACCAACTTAAAAAACCTGAAAAACAAAGTCAAAACTAGCTCGTTCATGTACACCACGGTGCCAATCCACTCAATTATTACTATAAGAACAGATTCCGCGCATGAAGCCTTTAATGATTACCATTTGGTATTTACGAGTATTTTTGTTCGATAAAGAAGTTTACACGACTTCAAAAGGTGATTCAAATTTAATCTGTACAAAAACGGTTTTTTATTGATTCAAATAAAATACATATAGCGGGGTGATTGGGGAGGGAGGTCTTGTTTGCATGCATCTCGTTTGAATTATCCCCCAGCTCCTAACTGTTAAGGAGTTATAGCTTCCATCATCAGGCATAGGAAGATGATGATTGATGGCTATCAGACGAAAAAAGGCTAGTAGACCCAGTTATGATTGAAATGGTTAATAATAATCTTACCAGCTCTGAAAAAAATGTCTTCTATTTTGTGAAAGCTAGATAGCTAAATTTTATCAATTGAAAATTTGAAATTTCATGAACAGTCAAAAACGCCGGCCGCCATTTTTGCCTTTCTCTAATCTGTGGCGTGACGTAGAATTACCTGTAAATATTCGAAATTCGACCGTCGTATAGTGCCATTCCGCTCACTCCAATATACTTTGACAGGAGATCCAGAGGGACGGCACGATTCGAAGTCGTCAAAGTAGACTTTCAGTTGTCTTTACAGGACCCGATGACGTCACTATCATAAGCGAAAATGGCGGACAGCGTTTTAAGCATTTCAAAATACAGATTAAAAACCATATTTTCAAATTAAATTTTTTCAGCCATCTTTCACTTATGAATTGAAAAATATATATTTTTGGTTTCCTTTGCTTAATACTATACGGAATAAACATTAGTATATTACAATTTGACATGAGTCAACTAGCCTATTAAAAAGTTGTTCAAGATAAGGTTGTGCAAGATTAGTGTGTGGGAGTGCGCAGACAAACAAACATATATAATATGCCTGAAATAAACAATATTCTATTCTATTCTATATACTATACGGCTCAAACAGAGAATCTCTGTTTTTGAAGTCAGTTAAAATAGCAAAACCTTCTTCTAAGTGTAACAAATACTGTTCTGAAAACCGTATTAACATCGGTTATTGCAGACAAACATACATACATACTCCTTTTGTTGAACTCGCTTAATAACTGACCTCATCAAGCGATTTATTTAGTGTCGTAAAACAATATTTTCAATGAGCACAGGTATGATTATAGCTACGAGCTACGACTATATTTTGAAAATAGGTTTTAATTATTATTATAAAATTATTTACAAGTATACTTGTGGTAAAAGACTGATTAAGACAGTGTTGCCAGTGTCGTATACCTACATAAAAATAAACTATTTGTAATTTCTGAGTAGATATAAATAGTTTAATACCCATGCGAAACAAAAGAAAGCGTGTTTTGCCCTGCTGAAGATTTTTCCCGCAATTATGATTATGACTTGTTCTCATACAAAATATTTTTTCAATACAAGTTTATAATTTAGTATGATTATATTTTTTTTATAATATAGATCTGTATCTGTACTCAGCAAGCCTCGTGACCTAAACGCGGTACAGCTGCCGGCAAACTTTTAGAGCATAACCTTGACTGCGCAGAAGCAGATTTTCTTACAAATGTACATGCGCAGATCCGCCATTTCTGTTCTAAAAGTTTGCTGGCAACTATACTCAACTTTAAGAACTTTCATTGTGCAAAGATTGCATAAAATACTATAAAAACATTATCATTTTGTTATTTTACTATATGGTACCTCTATTTCGTGTCCGTAATGTTGAATGATCCGTAGATGTTGAAGGTTCCTCCTCCAAAACTACTCTATTGACAGGTGCATCTGTAAATATAAAAATTGACAGATAAACTAAAGCAAATAGACTTTAAAAAAACCGGCCAAGTTCGAGTCCGACTCGCCCGTCGAGGGTCCAATACAAATACTTATCCCATCTTAACTGGCCGGGTTAAGTAATGTTTGTACCTGGTATGTATGGCACCGACTACAAATGAGTTGCAAAATTAACGCAACCGATCACGTTTGCTGTATGGGAGCTAGATATGAGCGCCGCGCCGGCGCGCCGCCGTCGCCGCGGATTCGAGTCGGCGCGCCGCCGCCGTGTGAAATACGCGGCGCGCCGGCGCAACAAGTTGCGATTTGCTTTCTCGCTCGCACTCGTAACGTATCCCACCCGCGTCCGTGTTCGGTCGCACGATGGCTTCAATCGAGTCAAGTATTTTGCCGAGTGAACGCGTGTTGTTTTTTTTTGAGCCGCGTCATAATATGTCTGACACGATGATGAGTTCTTAAAATGTGTTTAACGTACCTGGCGCCACCTAGATTTTGAAATTGATTGTGTTGTGACTAAGATTGTGATTAAAATTTTTGTGATGTTAAAAAATATGCTTGTTAAGTTTTAATATTTAAATAAAACAATTTAAACGGATTAGATCGCGTATATTAATTATTTGAGCCTCCCTGACGTTTCAGTACCTTTACAGATACCGTTGTCAATGGTTGACTGAGAAAAACATAATTTTTCTCTGTCAAAGTTACATTTGTGCAAACTACCCATTTTATAAATATTAATTTAAAAAATAAAGGTGTTCATACATGCCAGATGGGCCTAATGTGTAAAGACAGTTACACATGTGCCAGAAGGGTATTTATTATTTTATTTAAAATATCTACCAGCGGTTCACTATAAGGCTTACTGAGGAGAAAGAACCGCCAAAGAAAACTCCCAGATTGCCTTATTACTATAAAATACTTTTAACACTAATTTGTTTTACACCGTTCGAGGCCCAAGGTTTCCAGTCTTGTGTCTTGCTTGATCCTTGATAAGATGTACAACAGGATCCCAAGCCGGTGGTAATGACAAACCATCTTCTCTATTGAAATTGGGATATTTTTTGATTTCAATAGCCTCGTGCAATATTCTGGGAAAATATCGTTTCTCTGGCAAGGATTGAAGTGTTATCAAACTTAATTTAATGGTTTGGTTTGTCCATGACATGCTCGCAGACTGCAGACCAGTTTTCTTTGATGGGCCTCATGTGTAACTGTCTTTACACATTAGGCCCATCTGGCATGTATGAACACCTTTATTTTTTAAATTAATATTTATAAAATGGGTAGTTTGCACAAATGTAACTTTGACAGAGAAAAAATATGTTTTTCTCAGTCAACCTTTGACAACGGTATCTGTAAAGGTACTGAAACGTCAGGGAGGCTCAAATAATTAATATAATCCGTTCAAATTGTTTTATTTAAACGTTTTTAAAGTGAAGATTGTGATGGTTTTATATGCTTTTTATGTTATTTCGATTATAAATCTGAGAATTTTCATTCAGTGTTATTTTTTGTTTTGTTTTTGTTTAATTAGCTATATTTGTGTGCAATTAAAAAAATATGATTGTTTACGTACTTGGTTCCTTTATTAAAATAAATAATAGTCACAAAAACCAGGTTTTTTTTTCTCAAATGGCTCCCTCATAAAAATCTAAATCTCAAGGTCACGCCGCCGACGCCGCCGCCGCCGCGGAATTTTGTCTATCACGCCGCCGCCGCGGAATTGGCCATCGGCGCTCATATCTAATTGGGAGCCCCACATAATTATGTATTTTAATCTGTTTTTAAACGAAAATCAAGTAAAAAAACAACAATCACCAACAAAACCCATTCTAAATAAGAGCAAATCTAAATAGGCTTGTGCACAAATAAATCACGCGAGGTTACATAGGGGAGTGTATTTTTCTACAGTGAACGAAGAAAAAATCTACCACATGAGTAGATACTTTTGTCCCGGTTTCGCTAAAACTAAATCTTCACTTGTACTTACTTCAAAATTCCTCAGCAAATGTCACCAGAGGGATGGGGGGGGGGGGGGGGGGGTGTCAAAAAACAGCTGAAAAAACCTCGCGTGATTTGTGCACAAGCCCCAAGATCACGGCCTTTTTTTTTGTATTTGTGAAAATTTCAACTGTTTACGAGATACAGCTTGGTGACGAACAGACGGACGGTGGAGTTGTAGTAATATTGTAGCATTTTTAGTATTAATTAATTAATTAATTAATATTGTACCCTTAGGGTACGGAACCCTTAAAAACATAATTCAGATAGAAGAAATATTTATAATCCATAACTTATTTTTATATTCGCCAAGGAACCATTGTAATTTGATCAAAGAAAGAGACTGTGTATGCAACACATTCTTTCATACATTTATCATAGAAAATTTGTCGACATTATCAGAGGCGTATGGGTAAGATGGGTAAAATATCACAGGCCTGCACTGGGACGAATTTATTTAATTCGAGAGAGAAGGGCCCCATACGATTATTTTGCTGTGGCTAAATGATAGTAATTACGCGCTAGACATTACCGATATTGAACCTTTAAAATTAGTATATTACCTGTTCTTATTTCTGGTGTCGTGTGCTGCAACGAAGTTGACGGCTGTTCCACCATTACTTCGTTTGAGCGTGCAACTGTAAATGTAAAAATAAGGATCATCAAAAAAATTTAAGTTGTGGACATTGACTAATTAGTAATAAAAGTTTCAAGAGCCTAACTGAATGTACTGTGTAGTTTACATGTACACAGAAAAGTGTATATTCATAGAAAACTTGTTGCAGTTAAATAAATAAGATTAGTAATAACGTAAGTGAATTTAATGTCATATTTATTCTACATTATTTAAATTATAATTTAATTTGCCTTTTTTACGTTTTTATTTATTATCTCTTGAATTATGACTTGCTGAATTTGTATGTTCAAAATCACCATACAGATTTGTGTAAATTTACCATGAGTAATTTATAATCGAAATAAATAAAAATAATCTAATTTATCCTTTTAGCAACAAGTACATTTATTACTTTGATACACAAACATCCAAGTTTTGATGTTTAAATAAACATGACAAAATATAGAAAAAATATTACAAATACATTTGTAATAAGGGTTTAATTATCTCATTAATTTTCATTTCCCCTTTAGAGAAATATTTATAAATATGCACTAGTATGGAAACATTATTAAGGTCGCTGTCGGGCTAAAATGACCAAGCCAATGGTCATAAACATAAACATTCGGACAGGAATTTGGTAATGCTAATATAATGCAATTTAATGTTTTTATTATTTCCTTTGTGCGCTTCTCTTTAGTTTTGGTGCAATAAAGATTTTTTATTATTATTGCAATAAATACATCTATCTTAAATCAAACTGAAGGCCGTGGAATAGTTTCACAAAAACTGATCAAATAAAAGATACACAAAGATGGTGAAACAATATTTTGACTGTCCTGTCAACATAATCACATCCCTTTGAATAACATGTTTATTACAATTTGTATTATTTAATTATTTTAGCAAATGGCTAACTTACCCGGCAAATGCAGTGATGGAACTGCTAATGCATTTAATCTGTTGTTGCGATTTCTGTCTGCATCAGTGAAATGTATATCACAAATCCTCTTCTTTTTGTAATATTCATAGTCTGATGAAGTTTCCAATTTTCCACCAACAAGACTGACCCAAACTTTAAACCGTTCTGGAAATTTATTCAGATTTGGAAACTGGTGCATTGAGGCATCTGGAAATGAGAAAAAAAAATCATAATATGTTTATTATTTCATTGGAATAACTTCGTTAAGAGTGGAGCGGCTGTTGGGGTGGCCGAGGCAGATAAACGAAACGGTTTAAAAATTAGAATACCAGTCTAATCTAACAAGTGGTCCTAACTAGGGACTTAGTTTAGATGGTATGTACGATGAATTGTTTCATTTTACTCACAAAACACGGAGTGCCATTGTTACATAGTGAAACGTTTTATTTCTGCGTTCTTGGTAGCAATAAGAAACTACAAAATGAATGGCTGTAGAACATTTAGTAATTCTTAAATTATGTTGGCTTTGTATCTAATCAGTCGTACTCACCGTTAGGCTTACATCCAAAAGCACAAAGTCGTGGCATTTTAGCAAAATAACATGCTAAAACTAAATACACAACAAGCGTCCAAATCGCACACGTAAAACAAACACAAAAAGCGTCCAAATCGCGAAGTAATCGAACACAAGTCTCGACAGGAAGGCGGAGGAACACCCGGCTCTACTCAACGCACTTACTGGAGGTTTTAATATCCGATAATAAGGAAACGATACAATAATTTGTACAGCTCCAACGGGAAAGAAAACTTTCTGAGCCAAACTTTGAATCACATTTGTTCTTTCAAGTTGGTATAACAATAATATTACCAGGTAAAAAAATAATAATTCCCAAATAAAATGGTTAAATACGTGCATTATAATCAAATATTGTTTTTTTATTCTTTCACAGTCACTAAGCTGAAGAAATAATGTTTTTTCTTTAATCGAAAATATATTTGTGTAATAAATTTGCTCTAAAATGTAATATTACTATACTTATTTTACCAACATTAAAAAATATATTTTACTGCTAGCAACATCTTAATCGAACCTGTTGACAGTGGGAAAGCACGACATCTGTTGACGTACATTAGCAATTAGTTGGTCGCTACTAATATCGGGGCGGACTGGTAGATGGAGTTGACTTCTATGTGAAATGTCACTTATAAGAAACTGTCATCCCCCTGGTTTAACCTATGATTTAACTGGATTCTGGTATTGAATCTTTTTGTAATATTACAAACGTAGCACCAATTCCCATTAGGTAAGTAGTATACAACAATTAAATACATACATTAATCAACAATTTCACAATCACCGTACCAGAAGGCGCTATCGGGACCCTCTTAAGCCTTCGCTGTTTGACACAGGGCCGTGTTTTTCCAACCATAACAGTGAAATGTGTCTGATTCTTAAATGAGGGGTAATGAATAGCTGTGTACGTTTTGATACAATTGTATACAATTGTATTTAAAATATTACTGTTCGGCAAGTTAGATACAACGTGCGCGATACATGCATGTGTGTGTTAGCCTATAAGATAGTTAAATATTATGTAATAATAATAACCAGTAGCAAATAATCAATCATCCGTCAAACACTTCTCTGTGACCAAAGTACCTACAAAAAAAGTGAATCCTAATGTAAAGAACATATGGTCGAACATCGAACCGGATTAAAAAGTGATATAAGCCGTTAATCAATGAAGTGTTTATCAAAAGACAGTGCTACTAAACCAATCGTGCGAGACACTGACCGGCCGGTTTTAAGCCGTAAGCGAGAGGTCTAGCTAACTGGTGGCTAAGACCGACCGAAGGCGCCCAACGGAACGAGATACTAGCACTGTACATAAACTTTGTAAGATAGGGGTCTTGCTACACTGGTTTATGCGGAGAACCGCGTTAAAGGTGAGGCGAAAAACAAGTATATTTATACTCGATTTTCAATAATTACGTACTGATATATCGAAGTCATAAGTAACCTATAAGTTATTTACATTCGCAAATTACATGCAAATCTAAAATGTCGACAGCAGATCAACTAATAGCAGTATTGGAAAATACTGCGTTATTATTGAAAAAGGCACAAGTAAACTTGAAAAAATTTCCTAAACAACGGCACAGATTAATATAATAGTTCTTCGAACAGATACTCATGTCTAAATAAAAAGGCAAATACCTACCGCTTTTCATACCTACTCAATTTAACAATGGAGCGACCTTGAACGTGCAGTTCGTTGGCCGCACGTGCCGGCAAAACGACTCTAGGGTTGACACCGCTTAGAAATGATGAAAAAACGATCGATTTATTTAAATTATTAGTTTAAATTTAATTATCATTAGGTACCTACTAGAAATAGGTATTCACATACGCTGCGGCACACCATCAAAATCGTTTAAATTCCCGAGTAGGTATATCGGAACCATATTTTTTACTTCATCATCATCCTCCTAGCCTTTGTCCCATATCTTTGTAGAGAATGAATTCTCAATCGGGGTCGGCTACCTAAATCCCAAGATGTGGCGTAGGCACTAGTTTTTACGCAAGCGACTGCCATCTGACCTTCCAACCCAGAGGGGAAACTAGGCCTTATTGGGCTTAGGTGGTTTCCTCACGATGTTTTCCTTCACCGAAAAGCGAGTGGTAAATATCAAATGACATGACAACCATATTTTTTACTTACGTTAAATAATTCAATCAAGCAATCTTACCTACCTATTCTTTCTGAACATTACCAGAAACATGAAACAAAAACATGAAACTGTCTGTGTAGGTACCTACTTAAGTAACTTAAATATATCCCGATGACAGTAGGTACTACTAAATAAAGTTTGGTAGGTGCTTATACAACATAATGTGTAACATATTATATAATACTAGCATTACAAGCTTCGAAATAGTCACTAGGTACAAGTTGTTTTAAAATATTCTGATCACTCGTTTCATCTTCGCGAATGCATTCCTTGCAAAAGGTCTTAAGTGCCAAGAACAACGCCGACGTTTACGCCCTTTCTTAGGCCGTGCAATGCACTCTCCCGCCACACGCACTAAACTTATTTCGTAAATCTTAGTGAGTAAATTATTGCCACTGTTTGATATAGGTAGTGGATGTTTTCTACGAATTTAAATTCATTAAGTCGGTAGGTTTATTTATTAAACGTTACATCTATTATAAAAGTGTATGCAATGCGATAGCGTTGCAATTATTTTAGGTAGGTCCTTATTCTAAGAATTTTTACTAACATTTCATCGTCTGTCGGCAAAGAAAAACAGGATAAATGTCTGTTGCTTTTATTGGTTTTACACCCCACAACACTGCAGCGTGTTGGTCTTATTCGCGACGAAGCCATTTTTTTGGTGATTTAATAGCGCGACCGCGTGAGCGCGTGTGGTAACCAACTGGCTGAGCGCGTCGACCACGATGCGCGATGTGTAGGTATCTTTCTGCGTTCCCACGGTACAGATGAGGGGCACTGCCTGTACTTTGTAGTGAAGAAGTATACCAATCAATGTACGTTGAGTAGGAGCTCATTTCTCTTGCCGTTTGTTTCCTTAGTTAGTACATGCCATTCTACGAATGAAACGGAATATCGCTACAGTGCGTAAGTGCGAGTAGTAATTCCGAATTCCGATGTTGTGCGAGCGCTCACGTTTACGTTTTCGTGCGCCCTCGGCTACATTCGGTTCTGTTTCGGGTCGGGACACTTGGCATTGCATCATTCTCGAAGTAAGTAGGTAAACGATAGGATTCATGAACTGAACTGTAGCAATATAGCATCAATGTAGCTACTTACCTAGTTTATGCTATCAATAAAGTGCATATATGTAAGAATAAAGAAATATTTAACTGGACCTCTAAAAGTGAATAATAAAACCTATAAAATATATAACATCGTCTTGATATTGAATTACACTCCAAGTAAAATACATGCATTGAGTAAATAATTGTTTGTTATAATTTAAGAATTTATATCAACTATTAAGTAGCAGACATCGTATCGAGGAACAAGAAACTGTTACATACATAATTGTAGTATATTGCATGTTCTTGTATCTAAAAAAATTAAGGCACAGAACTTGGCAACCATATAGATCTCAATTCTTTTGTCTGTTTATATTTTTGACGGCATTATATATTATCTCGATTATTAAAGGCACAAAATGTACTAAAATGTGTAAGTATTGTTCTAATCAGTGCACTCGCACAGAGTTTTTTGACAGGATAGGCAGAAAAAAATAATATGAACTCGATGAGATTACTTTGTTTTATTACAGATTCAAAGTAACCTTATAAAATAAAAAGTACTTAATGAGAAGGAAAAAAAAGGAAAAAAGAAAATAATCACGTAGTCACTTCCGGATTTGAACTTGATACCTCGTTCTTCCGAAGCAAAACGTTACACCATGAGACCAACGAAACGTTATGAAACGTAGCGAATTTACGCATTATAAGCTCAAAATATTTAAGAAATGAGACGAGTGCTTTTGCTTAAGCAGTGCCTGACTAAATGCACACATGCGTGAAATTTGTCAGTGTTCCATTATATTATATATTTATAATATTAGTGTAGATTTACAGGAACGTACACTACTTTGCGGCTGTTTTACACAATAGAACCCAATCTTCAATTTTCCTGGTTTCAAATTATTGCCTCTTTGTTTGTGCCATTCCTGCAGCCGCGCGCCGTGGCGCTAGTGCAGCGCATTCGATTGAGTTTTGATTTATTCATCACTACGTACCTTGTTGGTAACGCAACGCTAATCCGATAGATGGCGCAAACCGCTTAGTTGTGAAGTTATTGATTTATGCATGTACATACTTATGACTACTAATGCAAAGGGAATTATGGGTAAGTTTGTAATAATATAATATAAGGGGATACCAGAATAAAGTTAAATCATAGGGTAGGCACTGCCTTTTTGCATATATGTGGGACTGCGGGTGTGGAAATAAAAGGATCGTCTTATGGAAACACTATTTTTATTTAATTAAACTGCAGCACGCGAAGTACAACCATCGGCCATATTTAAAATCCAACCTACATCCGTCCTATGTATCCCTCTCGCTCACACTCAAACATTCTATCTCTTTCATTCGTTCCGTTCTAAGCATCCATCGTTCACGCATCCTACATATATGACGTGCACGCCACTGGTTCTAATTAAATTTTTCTGGTTTCAATGTTGGAACGCCGCGGCGTGAGAATAACCTGAACATGTTTTCGTATTTTTTGTGACTCGCGTGGCGCGGCGCGCGAATTTTAAAGACTGCGGAACTATTTGATCGTTATTTTAATAATTTGCTTAATATGTATCATTCTCTGTTTTGCGTGTGTTGATCAAGTAAGTTGATCATAATTATATAAGAGCAAAAACATGAGTTTACATATAATAATGGAATTTATACGAGGGAAAATGTATTTTGTATTATCTTTATTATGATTGCATAGGCTTTTATATTCTAATCTGTTTTCCAAAAATATAACCCGACTCTAAAAGATTATCGAAAGACATTTATCGCTTTTGAATATTGCCATGTAGGATTTATAACCACCTAACGATGACTTAATACCATGTCGCATATCCATAACCCTCAATTTTCTAAAATTTGTGTAATAAATTCATTAATCAGTTCTTAACTCGATACAATTGTAATTTCGTATTAGAATAATATATCCAGTTCATAACATACAAAAATCTGAAATCCTTAATTTAAAAAAATGCATAGCTCGTAAAATTCTAAATTTTTCCAAAATACCTTTTTATTGACATTATCTGTTCCCTCAGCAAAAACCAAGGACTTTAGAGTTATCAAAGGCTGCACATTTATAATGATCGGACTAAAGAGCATGTCGGGCCACGCTCAGTGTAGGGTTCCGTAGTTTTTTCATCCTTCACAATAAACTGCTGTTTTAAGCCCGAGGTCTAAGTTAAGAAAGATTTTAAGCTCTATAAAAAGGTCGTAAACGCCCTAGAAACTGTAATCACTTATTACCTTCTGGAAGTCAACTTACGTCCTTTTAAAGAAAAAATATGAAAATTGCCGATAACTCAAAAACGGCTCGACCGATTTTGTTCAATATAGTTTTCATTGAAAGTACTTATAAGGCCTCATTTACATGAATTTTTCCGAATTTTTTTGACCCGTGGTTGAAAAGTTAGAGGGGGGGCACTATTTTTTTTGTTTTTGGAGCGAATATTTACAAAACTGCTGACTTTATCAAAAAATAATGTTAAATAACCCCTATTATTTTTCCAAGACCTATTCAACGACCAGTGTTGAAAAGAAAAAAAAATTCACCCCCACTTTAGGTGTTCGAGAGGTTCCCGAAAAACATAAAATTTTTGAATTTTTATTTTACCGTTCTGTCGACGTTATACATACACGTACTTATACCAAATTTCAGCTTTCTAGTACTAATGGTCACGGAGCTAAGCCGCGGACGGACAGACGGACAGACGGACATACGGACATGGCGAAACTATAAGGGTTCCTAGTTCACTACGGAACCCTAAAAAGGAGTACACCGACTTCAAAAAGGTTATTAAAATGTAATCTGTACTTGAACAGGTTTTATTGGCTTTTTAGTTTTACTGGTCGGTTCTTTTTTGGTTAAAAAATTGTTTACGTAAATATCCTCCTAGTCACTGACATTTCATGTTTTGAGATAAAAAAAATAATGTTCGGTTTTCTTAAGATTCCTTGTCCGTTCAAAAATGCTGATTGTTTTAGATTTTTTTAACAAACAATGATCAAACATGTTTCTTAACATATTATCAATGTTACTACTAAGAACAGAGCCATTGTTATTTATTGGTATGTATTTGAAACCTACACTTTGAATTTTGCAGTGATAATTTATGTTTAAAAAACTACTAGTAATTCACTCAGATTGTTTTTTTTTTGTTCAACTTTTTTTCGGCTGGACGCAATGAAAGTATGAAATAGCTACGTTACTATCTAGAACTCAGCGAAAAGTATTTATTCACTTCAAAAAGTTGGTTGAAATTATCAACATATTTGTCATAATATGAAAATAAATAAATAAAAGCAATAAGGCGTCTTAATAAACTAGCATTTTATGTGTATATTCTCCAGACCGTTTCTCGTTCACGGCGACTGCTTCAAATCTATTGATGTCGTTCGTGTGCTCTCATTTGGCTGACGTAGCCTATTTTAGGTAAACCCGAATATTACATTCAAGTTCTAGTCAGCCGATTAGTCGGCGACTAGTCGGCAAAAAATGCCCAATAGTCGGCGCCACGAAAGCACTTTATTACCTACTGGAAAATGAGATCAGATGAAATATATCGAGCATTATAATAAATTAATTATTATCATGTGACGTTTTCAAGGGATAAGTTTAGTAGATCTGATTTCGTCAGTTTGTTGGTTGTATTTCTATTGAGCATTTTTGTTTTTTTGAAAATCATTATTTTACATAAGATAAATTATACCATCTCATATAGGAAATCTACATTTTTGAAAAAATAGTAATTTAGTAACTTTGAATATAGTCGGAAATATGCAGTAAAAAATATTGAGATTTCTCACCGGCCACCGTAGAAACGATCTGCATTTTTCCTATAACTAGCCAGTAGCATAGCAACCCTTTTGATTGAAACCTGCCATACAACTTATGCAAACATCACCGTTTTTTTTTCTGAGACAAGCATGATCAGCGTTGCGGACTAATCGGCAATTTTTAAACCGATTAGTCGGCTAGTCGGCAGAAACGCTAGTATGCCCATCTCTAGCTAGGTACCATTCTTAAAAAAACCGTTACACAATTTTTCATTTACCCTCCAGAGGGACACATTGTATAATTAGGGAGCTGAATATTCAGGAGGCCGCAATGTTACTGTTTGTGCACAATTTTATAAGCCTCTCTTGGGCGTAGTTTTGTAGTCAAAGTCAACCACCCTCTCCTATCTCATTTATTACACATAATTAATGTAGGTAGCCTAAACTTATATTATTTTAGGGCTGAAGTTATAGGACTTTTTACAGAGGTGGTTGTTGTATTGGAAGAATTTAATTACGATTCACTTAGTCCTGTAGCTACTATATTTTTTTATTTTATTTCACGGAACTAACCTACTACTTAATTCATGTCTCATTTGCACCGGTTACCTACTACTGAAAAATATTATAACATCATGGTAAAAACCAACCAAACCCTTATCAGGAAAATCAATGTAATAAGTAATGTTAGACTATCGGGGGGCACGGCAGTGCCCCCGCCAAGTCGAGCGCGAAGCAAACACTGCCGTACCATCCTTTACTGGAATCATTTCGCCGCATTTTCAGGCCCCTATTTGAGCACCTCTGGATAAGATCAGAACGCAGAAATTTTCGTCAGCCAGTAAGCTATAATCACATACTAAAGCAAAGTTTCGCATTTATGACACTCACTCACTCATGATCATCAGTAAGGAACTAGTACTTCCCATGAATTCAGAGAGCTGAAATTTGGTACAGTTAGGGTTTAATTGCGACATAAAGCGAAAACTATAAAAATTGGCCAAGTGCGAGTCCGACTCGCGCATGAAGGGTTCCGTACCATAAAACAAGTTTGTTGTATGGGAGCCCCCCTTCAATATTTATTTTATTTTATTTTTAGTATTTGTTGTTATAGCGGCAATAGAAATAGATCATCTGTGAAAATTTCAACTGTCTAGCTATCACCGTTCTTGATATACAGCCTGGTGACAGACGGACGGACGGACGGACGGACAGCGAAGTCTCAGTAATAGGGTCTCCTTTTTACCCTTTGGGTACGGAACTCTAAAAACTAGGATAATCGAAGATCTGGAGTACCTACTCTGATTAGAAAACACAAGAGCCCAACCAAACTATTAGAGATCGACATACCGCCTTTACAAAAAATATTCAACTTGTTGTTGTGTTCGGTTGGCCGCCGTCGCGACTGGTCGTCTCTCCTGATGATGGATCGCGTACCGATTCGAAACATGTCGAGCGTTATTCGACTTCTACGACGTGAGTAAACCCGTTTAAGTATTTTAATATTCAACTTGGTGGGCCGCTTCATTTGATGTCAAAAATCCAAGGTCTGAAGTATTTTGACGACGCGTTTGGCTTGGTTTGTAGACACTTGCCTACTGAGCCGGCCGTCCCGGGTTCGAGTCCCGGACAGGGCAAATATTTGTGTGATGAACTCGAATATTTGTGCTTGGGTCATTATTTATTTATTTATTTATTCAAAAACAGGTTACATGACATTACAGTGTAGACACCAATGCGTCATGAACCGAGCAAGTTTATTTAGACGGCGAAACGGCGTGGCCCCGTTGTTCCGACATCTCAGGTTTGGATTTGGTAGGTTGCCCCGGAACCGACGAAATGGTTGGTCATGGTTGTTCTATGTATTTAAGTATATATTTATCTATATAAGTATGTATATCGTCGTCTAGTACCCATAACACAAGCCTTCTAGAGCTTAATTTGGGACTAGATCGATTTGTGTGAGTTTGTCCGATATTTATTTATTTATTATTTATTTGATGAAGAACCCTCAGCTGGTCTCAGCTGTATTAGGGGCGCTACTCACTACTAAACTACAAAAAAATAGAATAAAATGGATTGACTCGACTAAATTACTGACTAATCTACTCGACTAATTTTTTGGTGTTCAGACACGTTTAGCTGCTAAATTACTCGCTACTAGACTAAAATACTAGCCTAGTCCGAACAAGCCTTTAGAGATATGGTAATGCCCCCTTCTACTATTGGTACATAAAAAAATCGACTGTCATTGCAAAAATCCAGCGTAGTGGGACACATCTTCTTATTTAATCTAGCCTATAGCGTCCCACAGCTGGGCGGGTTACGTATTGCAATCCTGAAAGTTCATAATACCTACAGTTGAAATACCGATGGTCAAAATACCGAAAGTTCAAAAAGCCGATATTCGATAAACCGAAGCTCAAATTACCTATTATCAGAAAATCGAAAGTTCAAAATCTTCACCTACGCTCGCCTCCGCATCAGCTTCGGCTTTTTGGTCACCTTCGGCGACCAGCCTCAGCCGCTTCGGCTCGCTTGATGCCCGCACTTTCTTACGGCGGCGGGGGGCTTTATCAAGCCTACAATTGACTGGTTATTGATTCAACGTTTTCCAAGTGGCAATTTTCCATCGTCAATTTCTGGGGACAGATTGGTGCAATGGTGTCATGGAGCACCTGGTTTTGTACCCTTGTGTACCCTTCAACGGCTAAGTCACACAACATTGACTATAATAATAAAGAAATCGCAGTAAGGAACCTTAGACTTGGTACGACTTTGTCTGGATTTCATTACTTTTTAGAGATAAACAAGCAGCTCCATCGAGACTTGGCTAGTTTTTTACAGAATGTTTTTGGTGGGATTACAATATTCATTTTTCAAGGTTAAAATAAATTTAAGATATTTACTTGTTTCTGGTGTTATCTTTACCTTTCTAACCTTATTTTTACTGAAAGTTGGATTTTCTCTTAAAGCAATTTTAATTATGATAGGCTGCCCGTTGTGTGGGCACTAAAATAGTATATTTCTGGGTAGGTACGATCACTTTATTATACAAATGCCCATTAACCCCTCGTATGCGGTGTCAAAAATTTGCTAGTCAAATTGAAATTAACTGTAGTTTAAAATAAGGTTCAAATGTACCGCACGGATCCGTGTCTAAGCATACGAGGGGTCAAGTTGAACTAGCTCTAGACCCACTATCCCTGTTCCAAAATTTATTAAAATCCATCCCGACGTTTTGACGCGCTGAAATCAATGTTAGTGAACGTGCATCGCGCTATTATCAGATTTTTCCTGAAATATCCGTCTCCGTGTATCCGTGTCTAGTATCTAAATGAAAGCGGTGCCTCTACTTCTATCTGAATACACAATTGCTTGTTGCGGTGTTATGAGAAAGAGGGACTTATCAATAAATTAACGAAGTATGCTTTTGCGTAAGTATCATATTGACAAGAACATTTTTAGGTACGCGATTGGTCTGAGTCTGACTCACCCAGAGCCTGATCCCACTGGGCAATCTGGGCACGTATCTTTGGCCTCAAGTGGGACCCTAACGTCACGTAAGGCGTCCCCCGACAACTCCCAAAAAACATAGACGGCCTTTTTTTGTACTGTCCCCTTTTGTAGTGGGGCCCCTGATTATTGAGTGCACAGGGCCCCGGCCATCTTTAAATAAGACGGCAATAAACTGACTTTTACTGTATACTGTATACAACAAGTCTTAATAAGAAATAAACTACCCAGGTAGTTAGGTCGATTGCTTCTAACGCGGGTGAAATTGGATTTTTTATCTGCTTTATACACTAAATCTTGCTATTTAATATTCATCTTTATTCTAATCTCTATGGGAACAAGCCAGAAGTATATTACTCCAAAACATTTTCATGGCGAGTAGTTCCTGCATCCCTAGAGAAACATATATTATACCTAGTAACATTCGTTTCTCGTTCTTATTTGCTGAGTGCTATGAACTTCGGAAGCTATCTGCGAGAGTAGGTAGAAGCTGTTTTAGTCATGATGTAGATTGATAAAGCGCATTTTGTGTATATATATACCCAAGCAGCACATTAGTGAATTTTGCAGCTTATCTTATAGCTTTAAGTTCTAAATAAGTGGTTTAACAGTGTTTGATACAACTTATAGCTTTAAACACAACTCAAAACTGTATATGAGTTCATCCTATCACTTGTAGTTGCATATGAACGTTTTTTGTTTCTACGTTATTACTTATGGTGGGATAAGGTCGATGTTGCTACTTAAAGTTGCATGCAGGTTCAAATTGTCACTCAATAAGAAGCAATAGTGCTATATAAGGCCCTAAAATCACTTACTTATAAGCAACTTTTACATAAAAGTGAGAATATACCCTTATTTGGAACTAAAAGTTGCAAATGACTAGTATAATAGCGAAGTATATCACCAATAGTGGCTAAAGAAATAATTTTACGGCTCTTCTGGAACCAAATATTATTGCAACTTTAAGGCCTAAGAAGTACCTTATTGCCACTCCAACGCATAAATAGGTCTCAATAGGAGGTTCTTGGAACCAAAAGCAGTTATTTTCACTTATTTCAAACCACTAACGAACTAAAAGTTCTATTATTGTTCCTATTGCGCCTTGAATTCCGCCGAATGGAAAAAAAGACCGGCCAAGAGCATTTCGGGCTACGCTCAGTATAGGGTTCCGTAGTTGCCCAGAAAATTATGAAATTTTGCGATAGCTCAAAAACGGCTCAACCGATTTTGTTCAATATAGTTTTCATTAAAAGTAATTATAAGACCTCATGTCCATGAATTTTTCCAAATTTGTTTGGAGAACCCTATTATTAAAGACCTATTCAACGACACCCCACACTAGTGTTGAAAAGAAAAAAGAAACCACCCCCACTCGAGAGGTAGTACCCGATTTTTTTTTTGTTTTTATTTTACTGTTTTACCGTATCTTACATACATATAGTCATACCAAATTTCAGCTTTCTAGTACTAATGATCACGGAGCTACGCCGCGGACGGACAGACGGACATGGCGAAACTATAAGGGTTCCCAGTTGACTACGGAACCCTAAAAAGTTAAAAGATGTGGTAGTTATCATCGGCAGGTTGTCGATACTTTAAGGAATATTATGGAGATGGACACAGAAGATACCGATACACCATGAAGTTGTTAATCAGAAATCCAAAGAAGATACAGTAGCCGGCAAGCTTTTAGAGACCTTGACTGCGCAGTAGCCGATTTACGTACAAATGTACATGCGCAGATCCGCCATTTTTTATAAAAGTTTGCCGGCACCTGTACTTGTACTGTTTGAAGGTAATTATGATTAGAATTTTGGCAAAAAATACCTGTATGATACAAAAGAAATAATTTGAAGACGGGCATACCCCCATGGACCTTACTTATTTTAAAAACAGAATACCTACCAATTGGGTAAAAAGAAGCCACAAAATTTTTAGCCCGGCCCGAATGAAGAAGTTATGGGTTCGAGTCCCGCCCACGGTTGCAATTTAGTAAAGTTATCAAAAAATGGAAGCAAGTTCTCTCAAACATTTGCTTACAAAGACAACTTGGGATTTCGCAGCAGTATTGAGGACCCCTAATTCACGAGCACGTGCGATCTACAAAAGAGCAATAATTACTATTGGTAATAGCATTCACTGCTTTGCCACTCGCAAGATACAAATAAGTAATTTTTAGACCTGAAAGTTCCAAATGGGGAACAAATAAGTAAAAATAAACACCGTAAGATCTTTTTTGTTTCGCCATGTTTACACATAGGATTCCTTAAAATTCATTATTTTAACCAGAATTTTGTCACACTCACGCATAATCACAGACTTTTGATAGTTGTGATAATGTTACTTTAACATTTCACGTAACCTACAATCATTAGGTCAGGTTTTTAACAGTTTTATTTCTTATCAGTATCTATTCCTTATTTGATTTAGCACTCTCTTTTTTAATATTCCTGATCAAATCAAAGGCGCATCGAAATTTACTAAGAAACCATACCATAGTTTCACAGTAACAAAACATTCGCAAGAATTTCGTGCTTATTTCAATGCCTGTATAACGTGAAGTTTTAATCACTCATCCAAAATTAATATGGCAGATCACATATTACTTTTAATAAACACAACTTTGACAGTCGCCCGCCACTCAGATACTTCGGCGACTCATTTATCACTCATTGACCGAACTGAAATTGTTTTCATTCGTTCACTGGCTTCACTGCGCATAACTTTCACCCATAGTTCTAATTACCACTTAAGGTATTTGTGAGATCTCTTATGGATTCTATTTAGCACCAAATATAGGCTGCAATTTTTCTCCTTTTGGTTCTATACTGGTGGCATAAGGGTTCTGGCCACCTATATAGCACTTAGTCATGGTAGTAAATTTAACTTAAGCATCTAATCAGATATGATATACGAGCTATTTAGACCAAGTTGTGCTAATTGGGTATATATATATATATATACCGGGTGTGCCTGTAATAGGATCAATAAATTAAAACATAGATTCTTCCCTTGAAACTGAAAAACATTTGTTCAGCAACTTTCTAAAAAAGTCGATTTTCTGAATTTCATTATTTCAAACAAATTAAATAGTATTTTTCAATTTTAATTTTTCATGTGAACTTAAATATCAACACACTCAAAGTTTCACTGAATTAATCCGGATTAATTTAGAAATTCGTATACTGTCGAGTAATTAATTACGTACCTTCGGGTTAATTTCGCAACAAACTAAATACCTGCGACCCTTTGTTTATGCAGACTTTATTGGTCCCACGGCCCAGCTTGTAGGTAACCTCAAATTCTCACTTCCAAAAGTTACAGGCTGCGAACTTTAATATCCTGTCCCTTTAACTCAAAACCTTTCTGACTGGTGAATAAGTGGGATAGGACGATACTTAATATTTCGGGGTTCGTGATACGGCGGCGCCTACTAAATCATCTTAACTTTCGCTACGCTTTGAATTTGTAATGATGTTTGCCCGACAACAATACATGTGCCGACAAATACTTTATGAAAGACTGTGATTTGAATGCAGCGCCCTCTAACGAGAAGTAAATGAGGCCGACATAACCTTTTTCATTTATTTCATATCAATTTGATGAATGAACGAAAATGCCCTAATGATGTAAAAATTACCTCTCTATTCATGAAGTCACAGATCGTATTTAAAATAAAGTAACATTTTGGTCATTATTTAAAGTACCAACTTCTTGAACAAAATTGTTTTTAATATAGATGATAGCTAATAATTTAAATAATTTAATCAAAAATATATACCTACACATGATACACGTCTATTGAAATAGGACTTTTACATGTTTAAGAGATTGTACATCCAATTGTACTTTAGATAGATAGATCTTTATTGCTCTCACATGTGTACAGATATCTTAATTCTAAATATTATCTAAACCTAACATGACACCCTGTACCTATAAGAGCATATCCAAGTAGGTAAGTCAAACCATCTGATCGTTCATGTACAAGTACGATCAGCATCAAAAGTAGTTTATAATTTTAATACTGGCTTAAATATGTCAAATTGTATAAGTAGGTACTAAAATTGACAGCTACAACATAAACTTTTCTCATCGCTTTTAAATATTTATTTATTAGGCAATCTAAGTAGGCTGCACGTTCTTTGCAAAACGCACTTCTCAAGTTGGAAATCAACAACTATTAATACACTAGGTACTAATACTATACTATACAAACTAGTGTTGGGAAAGCTTAGGGGCTAACTGACTATCACTTAAACTAGAATTGCACTGAATTGCACATATCTGACCTGTCAAAACTTGTAATTTGATATAAACCTATTTAGTATAGGTTAGGTCTTAATTCTAAAAAAGTTTATTTTCTTTAAAACGTGAATAAAAATACCTACTTGGTATCTGTTACCCCGAAAAGCAGTTCTTTGAAGAATATGAAATTGAAATGTTATCTATATAAAATTGAAATGTTGCCTATGCACATATATATTATCGTACCCAATAAGAAAAGATAAAGTGTCTCAATCTTTTCATTCTTGTTCGAAACTACTTCATATGAATGATTAATTTAATTTATGTGAACGTGACGCACTGGAAATATTTTTTCTCAAACATGCAATGAAATATTGTCTTTACGTTCCTTATAATAGGCTCGGAAGTATCGCTTTTTGGGCGCAACGACTCGAGAAGACTGTAAAGGGACTTCATACTGCTTTTCAGGCCTAGGCCTGCAAAGTAACTTTTTTTTTATTTCAACAACAAGGTCATTCACACAGCTGGCTGGTTTGACAAAAAGCAGGTTTTGTTTTTAAAGGTTGGTTGTTAGACTAAAATGTCCTTTTTGTCAATTAATAAAATGTTGTTCTTTGAAGTATATTTTTTTATTTCATTGTATGTTTGAGAAAAGCACTATACATGCCTCGTCGTGAAAACGGATTCCCGGCCTCGTATCACTATCCGTATATACCTACTTGGCCGGAAATCCTCATTTTCCCGGCCTCTGATGTAATGTACTATTACATACATACAACATTTTGGTACACTTTTCTTGTATGACGTAGGTACGCATGGAATAACATTTTTGCTGTAACCATATCTACCTGTCACTGTAAACTGTGAAAGCCTTAATAGTTACTAACATTTACCCGCCTGTTTAACATTGAACGTAAACCATTTTCAACAAACTAAAAGTAAACACAAACATTTTAGTAGTGCAGCAAAAACATTTCGTTGCAAATACGGGGTGAGTTTGTGAGCCCCGCCGAGTCGGTAAAAAGATACTCGAACAAGTAGAAATTGTTTATCTTGCTGAGTCTGGTCTGGAAATGACAAATAGGTACGATTTCAACTTTGCGTGTAGTTATTTGTGCGACAAGAGAGCAAAGTTGTTTTTTGTTGCGAGTGATTTTGATTTTGCGTCCGGAGCAAGCCAAGGATTCTAATTTCTAATCTACGATACTGAGTGTAGCAAGGGAATCAACAGTGCGAAATGCAAAACCTTTGCTCTCGTGCAGCTCACACAAAGTTTCACCTCAACGAGAACATACTCGATTTCTTGATTTTCTTGTACTTTTTCTTCCAAACATTCAAGTGTAGTCTGTTTTTAGTACTTGTTGTTATAGCGGCAACAGAAATACATCATCTATTAAAATTTCAACTGTCTATCAGTTCATGAGATACCTACAGCAGAGACAGACGGAACCCTAAAAATGATTTCCGCGCATTTTCCGGTTTTTGGTCGCTACACGAAAATAAAATGATATTCGCTAGTGTTCCAAACTCTCATCTCCATGTGTTTTAGCCCTATAGTTGTCCACAGAGAATTACATTCTGCATTAAGTTCGCTGTTTGTAAGCACTGACTGTTGCATTGTACAATGAAGTTTAAACAAACCTCCAGCCGACAAACTTATTATTGTACAAATAACTACTTGTACATTCCAAAACTAAGTTTGTTCTAAGTTGCTAGTTGCATGCAGAATACTTGTTGCATTAGTTACTCGGTTCATCTTGCCGGTTTTAGAATATGCAAGCAGGTTTCGAACATGGTGCATCGGCCAACCAGAGTTTATTAATGCTATATAATGCTGGTAATGGATGGAATTCTTGTCCACCATAATTTAGTTCAATATAATTTAGGTGCAACTATCGCAATAATTTGGTCGTCAAAATTTGGTGCACATTCACTAAATTTGGTGTTCAAATACAAATAAAAGTGTAGTTCATGACTAAAATAGGTAGAAGGATTGTAATTTTAGGCTTATCCTATTTTGGTGCAAGTAATATTTTTTTTGGTGTTTGACATGATTTTTAGGTGACCCTGGTTTGGGGGCCATTCTTTTGGTGGTCAAAATATTTGTTGCCATTAATTTTTGAAAATTTTCTGGGCAGCAATGTATGCCGTAGTTACTATTAGTGACAAAGTGACAGTTGTGACATAACGATGTTAAGTGTCAACAAACAACAACTAACAAATACATTGCGTGGTGAATTACTTTATATGAAAAAAAAAGTTCGATATTTTTAATAATTTACGGATAATTAATTAATAATTAGTATTTATTTATTTATTTTTATTTAGCATTAGTAGTTTATTTAGTATATATCAACTCTTTTAGCACTTATCATTTGTATATTGTAAATATGTTTTTTTTTATTTGTTTATTTGAAAATAAACTGTTAAACACACATTAATAATTTAATATTAATTTATTATTAATTTAATATTAATAAATGCCTATACTAAAACCCCGTTAAGTTTGTGGTTATATCAAATATACACACTGTATATAATATGCGACAGACCCCGCGCTGTGTTAATCCGGCACTAGAAAAGGCTGGACAAATTTTAACCAAATTTTGGTACATGGATAGCTGGACGTTCGAAGATTATAGGATACTTTTTACCTGTCTCCGCTAAAGAAAAATACGGTTTACAATATTATTAATTAGATATTATGATATAGGACCTCTAGACGCTGGCCCTCACTCAATACGCCATTTCCAGGTCGGTGGCTGGTCATATCCGGTCACCGGCGACTCTAATCAAAGCAGAATAATCCATGAACCCTGAGCTTTGTCTTGGACGCATTGGAGCCTTGAGCCTTAATCGATATACGACTTGATTTTCAGCTGTGATTAATCTTGGCTTTGGATCAAACTGTACCTTGAAAGAACGACGGATCATAATATAATTGAGCAGATTTGTCGAGCCATTTTCAACCAAGTTCATAAATGAAGAGTTTTCACAGTCAAGGTGTAAATTATGAACTATTTTAGAAAATTCTTCTTTTATCCTCTCCTTGAACGTCTAGAAAGGAAAGGAATTATTTTCAGAATTGAGGTTAGATGATGGAATCCATGAAGAATCGACAGAACTACAACATTCTTGTATAGGTACTTTTACCTATACCTATACTATACTATACTGTACACGCAGCTAGTGTGGCCTGGCTTTTAACATTAGTGCAGCGGTAGAGTAGAGCGGGGTAGAAGCAGACAAGACTACAGACTGTGCCTAAATTAGGAAAGTACACATTAGTTATTCGAAGTGACCGGTTTGACATATTCTTTGTCGTTGATAGGAGGATTTATTAGTCATATAACTAAAGTAGAAATGACAGGAGCTACGCCATCACAAACATTCTAAATGCGTTGTATTGGTAATTTCTAAATTCATGATTTACTTACCAGTGCGCGAGTTAACGTTTTTATACGTGTCCGTATTCTCATAACCATCTGATTCCAGTGATTCCCCGAAATAGGTCATTTTTTTTTATCTTGGCTTAGACCCGCACCCTTTTACACAAATGATATTTGTTTATGAGCTAGAACACCGAATTGACAGTCCAGCTACGGTTATGGGTCCATAGGGATGGAAAATCAATAAGTATAAACTTTTATGCGAGCGTAGGTACGCTACGATACTCTGTCCAATAAAAACGTTATGGCTGCCGCGCAGGACTGTCATCCGTATACAGGTATATGAATGCCTTTCTGACATTATGAATACGAGGAAATTCAATTTCCCCTTACTTATTATTTATTTCCTATTGCGTGGTGCCGGTCGTGCTTGGCATGTATCTGACGAATTTTAGGAATGTAGGGTATTTCGTTATCTGGGAAGGAGAAATCTGTTGAAAATAACCAAAGTTCAGTAGGTGAAAATGGGGCCAAAGTTCAATATAAAAAATATACTAGTCGCATCCACGCCCTTCACGGAGAAACTAATTAAAATCTAAATGGTTGTTAAGTTCTGGCAATGCTGAAATTTATTTATATGTATGAACATATATACAATATTCTGTATACATATAATGAGTTTCACACGATATTACTTCACTGAGCTGTAATACTCGTAGTAGTTACAGTCACAGCTTTATGAAAACTCTCTATTTACAATGATAACTTAACATGATGTACCATGAACATAATAACATCACGTTCTTTTTTCAGATTTAAATTTGGTGAGTTAGTAGGTAAAGTTGCTTATTCTGGCCATGGTAAGCCCAATTTCATGCTCTGTCCTACACATTGTTCCATGGAATTACACAAAATGTATGGAAATTTCACTAACTTCTTATTCTGTAAGTAGAACCTAGTAGAAAATGAGGAACTCGAAATGAAAAATTAATAAATCGACAACAAACGACGGCTTTTTATGATCCTGTAGAGAATGCCTTATGGCATTAAGTCCGCCATTCGTTTTCGCCTTTTACTTTTCTATTTTGTGCAATAAAGTTTAAATAAATAACAAAATAAAAATTGGCCCATGGGCCATTTTATGTAATACATTTTGTGTAACTCAATGGAGAAAAATTCGTAGGAAATAGCATGAAATCGGGCTCATGGTCACAGTAAGCAACTTTAGGTACTAACTCAGCAAATATGATAGAAATCTGAGAAAAAAAGAACAAGAAAATAAAAATTGGTCCAGACCAGATACGGAACGACGAAAGCTACCCCGATTGACAATATATTGAATACAGTCAATTGATTGACTGTATTTATTGGGTGCAAAAGTCGGGTGCCACGTGCCGACAATTAACGTACCGGATGAGCCCCGACCTCGGCTATAATTGCGCGACTGGTTCCCGTCGGCGTCCCCAACAAATAACTTAAAGGGAACTCTAAATATAACACTTCTATCACAGTAGATATATAGGCTAAAGCAGTATGGAAAGTGGAAACTACGAACAAACGGTCGAAACAGCGCACACACACAGACGCATGCGTTTACGAGGCGGCTAAGCGTACTTCGCGGTGCTGTCAGTTTAGCGCGTGGCGCGTTGCGACGGGCCGACTGTTTGTTTTTATTGCGTGTTGCGTTGCGCGCGCTGTCTGCGAATTTTTAAAGATGCCAACTCGGCTTCTTCAAACCTTTTAGCTGTTGTTTTCAAAGAGAATACCTAAATGTGTAAAGTTGCTGCATTAATTTATCAATAAGTAGACAAAATCAGTTATGGTGCCGTGCCCATGCTTTCTGGTAATTTATTAATTAGAATGAGGATTTTTTACACGATAAAATTTAATAATAAAGCGTTTCGAACGTGTCGTAGCAGGCGAAAGTATTTCTCAGTCAGCAATTTATAATAAGTACAAACTTGTCTTAATTGAATAAAGACGCTTTAAAATGTTGAAGTCTTTTAATTACATAATTTTGTTTTTAAACTAGTCAATTCATGCGATTAGGCTAGGTGTTTTACAATAAATGTATATAAAAAGTAAAATACAATAAAGTAATTACAAAATATAAATACATTATAAAAAACCTAACCTTGGGTGCCGCCGGCAGCGGATGACAACCCTAGCGTGTAGGTATTTATCTTCAAAAAAGGACTTAGTATATACACTGTGCTTCTATTCTAATATGAAATAAGATATCATTTCAAGAGAAATTCTGATAAGGCTCCGTTCAAAAATGCTGATTGTTTTAGACATTATAAATATATATTTGTCATAATATGAAGAAAAAAATATTAAAACCAATAAGGCAATTACAAAAAAAAATATTATGCATGCAAGAATCAACAAAATTTTATTTTGTCGCAATATATGATTTAAAACACTCGATTTTATGAGATTCATACAGGTAACAAGGGAATCGAGGGTATTTATGATACACAACTGGCAACACAGAAACGGACACACAGAACCAACCAACCCAATCATAGCGTGAGTCTCGTTTGTCTGTTTATATATCAATAATATAATGAACATGATAAATAAACATACACAAATATGCAATACAATATACTTACATTAAACACTATTTCTTGTACCCAGTGCAAAACATCATAACCGACATTAATTCTTCCCGCGGCTTTCCGGCGAGTAAAATTTATTTTCCTTTTTTTTCAAGAACACTATTATAGGCTAATCTAAGCCTCTCTTTTATAGTTGGACCAAAAATGAGAACCAGGCTTTAATACAAGCCAATCATATTATAAATTGCTATTTAATTTGGGTGCGTAACGACGGCTATAACAATTTTTGATATAACTTCAGTCGCTATAAATTATTGAATGTTATAACAACACTGAAATGAAATGTAAATGAAATGAAATGAAATGAAATGTATTTGAAATGAAATTAAATGTATTTATTTGCAATAGATATAGTGGTCTTAAGGTATAAAAATTTCGTATCATATATCTAGAGAGTATGTCATGCAAATTTTGAATTGCCAATATTGACATCGTATTTCACTATTTAACAATTATGTTCTACTTATGTGCTACATTAAAATATTCCTTAATATCGTAAAAACTTTTTCGAGAAGCCAAGTACACGGTTTGTTTTTAAATTTATTAGAAGGTTGTTGCTTTAGTTGATTTGGCAGGTGATCACAATTTTTTATACACATGGCATAGCAATTTCTACCCTTCATTGTCGTGTGCATTTTGGGAACTACCAATCTGTCCGGGTATCTCGTATTAAAATTAACAATATCACATTTCTTCTTGAATAATTCAGTGTGTAGTTTTACGAACGTACAAACCTCCAAAATATATATTGAGCACACAGTAAGCAAGCCGAGTTCAATAAACGAGCTTTTACACGATGTGCGTGAACTAATATTTGTAATAGCCCTGACGCATTGTTTTTGAGCTACAATGGAAATAATGTGGACAGAGTTTCCCCAAATTAATATTCCATAACGAAGATTAGACGCCACAAAACCATGATAAGCCTTTAAAGCAGTTTTTCTGTCAGTTATTCGTGACAGTCGACGCAAAACATACGCAAATCTATTAATTTTGGAGCACACTTTGTTGACATGCAGTTTCCAATTACAATGGTCATCAAGTACAAACCCTTGAAATGTGGTGTTATCACATTCTGTCAGTGTTTGCTCGTTATATTTTACTTCCTCTTTGATTGACGAATTGAATATATTTTGTTTTTCCTAAATTGACATTTAAATTATTGTGAATCGCTGGGCAGAGCATTTTAATGATCTGCTCAACGATGATCGGTCGGCTGATCTTGACCACATTACTTCCATTCCGCCATTGCCAGAAAATGCTATGCTCGCTGATCCACTGTCTCTTGCGGAGGTCGTTAGAGCCATCAAAGACCAAAAGAATAAAAAAGCAGTAGGCATTGATAACATCGCCGGTGAACTGCTAAAATACGGAGGGGTTCGGCTGCACTTTATAATCTGGCAGTTATTCAACCGCATTTGGAACGAAGAAATTCTGAATTCAAGATGTCTCGAATACAGACTCTTTATAAGAATAAAGGGGACCGTTCCGACTGCAACTCATATCGAGGTATATCGCTGCTCTCTGTCTCTGGGAAGATATTTGCCAGAGTACTTCTCAACCGTCTCATACCACTTTCGGAGGAGTTGCTGCCAGAAACGCAGTTTGGGTTTCGTCCAGATAGGGGCACATGTGAGGCCATTTTTTCCATCCGTCAGCTCCAGGAAAAAGGTCGAGAGCAAGGCCAACCTTTATACCTGGGCTTTGTTGACTTGAAGAAGGCCTTTGACTGCGTGCCAAGGGAGGCCCTATGGACTGTTCTGGTCAAGTTGGGATGCCCAGAGAAGTTTGTTCGTATGATCCGACTCCTGCATGACGAAATGACCTGCTGTATATCCTTTAACGGTGAACAGTCAGATTTCATTTCCGTTAGCTGTGGCGTCAAACAGGGATGTGTGCTTGCACCGACTTTGTTTGCGCTTTATTTTGCGGTAGCAGTTAGGGAAGCTCTGGAACAGACTTCTGCTGGCATTGGCATTCGTTTCCGAACTGATGGAGGATTATTGAATTTATCTAGACTAAGATCTTGCACAAAGGTGTCACATATGGTCATAACGGAGATTATGTATGCAGACGATCTGTGTTTCGTGGCTAACTCCGCACCGCACTTGCTTCAGAGCCTTATTTCAAGCTTGCACCAGGTTTGTTGCCGTTTTGGTCTCAAAATCAGCATTACCAAGACCGAGGTTATGGCAATGAACTATAGCGTAGCCTTGGCAACAAGGAACTGAAGCAGGTGGAGAAGTTTAAGTACTTGGGCAGTACCATCACGTCTAGGTGTGACCTTGATACCGAAATAAATAACCGCATTGGTGCAGCTGCCACGGCTTTCGGTAAGCTGCGATCCAAGGTGCTGCGATCGCATGATTTGAAGCTTTCTACAAAAGTTTCTGTTTATGTGGCTATCGTTCTCCCAAACCTCCTGTACTCATCTGAGACCTGGGTCCTTTATCGGAAGCATATCCGCATGTTGGATAGGTTTCACCTAAAATGCTTGCGCGATATTTTAAACATCAAATGGTCTGATCGAGTGAGAGACACCGATGTACTTCGACGGGTAAAAGTCTGTGGCATTGAAGCATTTTTGATGCGGCGGCAGCTCCGGTGGTGTGGCCATGTCTCGCGAATGGACGACAAACGAGTAGCAAACCGCATCTTCTTTTCTGAGCTCCAAGATGGTAAGCGGAAGCAGGGCGGCCAGTTCCTTCGGTTCAAGGATGTTCAGAAAAGACATATGAAGCAATGTAATATTGATCCCTTACAGTGGGAGGAAGTTGCAACTCGTCGTCCAGAGTGGAGGCGTTTGGTACATGGAAAAGTAGATCACTTTGATGAGCAAAGGAAAGTTGATCTTGATAATAAGCGTGATGCTCTTAAGGCTAAAACACCGACGGCCATCAATTACAATTATGTTGACGGTGTCCTTACGTGCCGCCAATGCTCGCGCACGTTCACGCATAAGATTGGCTACTGTAGCCATATGAGGGCACACGATAGGGCTAATCACTAGAGCCTCTAATCACCGGCGTGGTACCTAGCAGTCACCGTAGCCGAAACCGGCATGGGGAGTATAATATATAATTTTATACACAGTGTTGTTAATTTCATCATTGTAGTTTTGTCCTTCTGTTTCGGAAATAACTATTGATATGTCATCCGCAAATAATGTACAGTCGTGCTCAGTAATTGATGGCAAATCATTAATGTAAATTAAAAACAGTAGGGGACCAAGAATGTTCCCTTGAGGTACACCTACTTTGTAACTTAATATAAACTTGCACTTAATATATTAACATTTGATATAATTATTGTTTCATATATAGGTACTGATCATTTTATCGAATAACATTTTATATAACATTCTTTAAGTATAATGCATATGTCTTCTAATGAATTTATGGTATAACGTTTATTTTATGTAAAGTAAAAACAGTAGGGGACCAAGAATGGTCACTTGAGGTACACCTACTTTATTAACTTGCGTAACTTGCACTTAATATATTAACATTTGATATAATGATTTTTTCATATATACTGATCATTTTATCGACTAACATTTGATATAACATTCTTTAAGTATAATGCATATGTCTTCTAATGAATTTATGGTATAACGTTTATTTTATCTAACGTTCAAATGGCATAACGTATAGGGTATAGAGAAATAGGGGGGCGGGGGGGGGCGAAGCCCCCCGCATTAAAAAAATCTTAAACCAAAAGTTCAATAAGAATCAGGTTAGAAAAAAAAAGGTTTGAACTGCATTCCCCAGAAAAATGAACTGCTACCATAAAAGTAGGTTAGGTTAGGTTTGAACTGCATCCCCCAGAAAAAATACAAAATACACCACCTCATATTTATTTCATATGATTTGTATACCAAATGAACATTATACCATATTAAGTCTGGTTATAGGAAATAAGTGTTCTACCAAATGATAAATATACCAAATAAAAATAGATATTTTAAAATTATACCAAACGTTTATTATATAAAATGCGTGATTATACCCTGTGAAATTATATCAAATGTTATTATATCCAACATACGTATACCATTTATTTTTATATCGATCATTACACACCCATTTTATTTGTCTTGTTATGGTGTTAGTGTCTTATAGACTGACATCGGCTGAAACACGCTACTGAATTATAATCCCCTGGAGTTTCGTAAAAGTAATGAAACATGTTGCCGCGGGCATTGAACATGTACAGTCAGTTCAAGCAAGGAAGACTCATTACGCGTCGCTAGTTTCTCATCCTTTCTCATTTCGGCAATTCCGCGCGAAGTCGTAAGTCATTACATGTTGCGTTACCACGCCTTGCGACCAGTCACATAGCATTTTACACAAACAACCTATAAAATTCAGTTAAACTGTGCCTAATGTCAAGATCAAAAGAGAAAACCTGTTGTGTTTTATTATATGGTACCGTCAGAGAAAGCCACACGTTAACCACCATACAATGCATCGTATGCTATGTACTACATATCCTAAATATAGAATTATAACGGGGCCTATGATGGTTGATTTTATCGCACCATTTAAGTGACAAAGCATCGGTCACGTTATGCCATAATGCGAGATCACGCGATAAACGTTAACGATCATAGCCCGTATTGTATGTTTCTTTTATTGATAATATTATCTTGCTATGAACTTAGTGTCAATCAAATACCAAATAAAAGACATATCGCTTAAGAAAATACAAATGACGGCATATATTTGGCAGGCTCGAATGCCGATACTAACAAATGATATTAAAATGCCTAAGTGCAGAGTGGAATGCGGGCCCTATTCATAAATTGCGGTCTCGTAGCCTCATTAAAAACCGGGCTTAAAGCAACACATACGATTTAATACAGTAGCTCGTTCCACGAAGAAATTACCCGTGTAGCCATTGGATGCTCCGACATTAGACCAAACAATATACTTACATTTATAAACCTTACAGAACTGAAACAAAGGTTAAATTAAAATGTCTTTCGCTGCTTATAACATTGCTGCGTATTCGTATTACCTACTGTGGATTTACTGCAACGTAAAACTTTAACAAGATCGAGCAAATGAGACGCTATAAAGAACTGCAGTAAGATAAGTTTATGGTCGATTTATTTATTTTCTTCAAAGCTAAACTCAATTGTGAAACATTATGTCACTATTGTATTGACTATAGTGAAAAAAAAATATAGTGCGTGGAGGTCCTCCGCGCGGAAGAAGTGAAACTTCGTAATGTGGAAATGAAAATAGGATATAGAAATTGTAATTTCAAAAAAGAAAACCTAACAGTCAATTGATATTCACAAGAGACGTACCTTGACATAACCTTAAATCCGTCGCATTTTCCGTGGGATCGTTGCGTTGAACGTTTAACGCAACAGTGCTTTCCTACCCCCTCCACGGCAGCGTTACACGTTAAACGTTTAATGTTTAACGCAACCTTGTTGGAAGTAGCATTAGAAGTTTCACTTCAATAAATTTATTTATTTATTTAAACTTTATTGCACAAAATACATAAGTAAAAGTACAAATGGCGGACTTAATGCCTTTAGGCATTCTCTACCAGTCGACCACTGGGTTAAGCAGAAATAAATTGTAGGTACTTACCATTGAAACCACTACTTAAAAACACATTCAAAAATACACGGAATCAAATGAACTAAGTTTTGAACATGTACAATTTTAAATTTGACAAAAACTAAAACGGAGCCAGGTTTTGACTACTGGTTTTTAAGACGTCACAAGCCAGTATCTTCATAGAAACTTCATACTAACAGATCGTTTTTAGGGTTCCGTACCCAAAGGGTAAAAACGGGACCCTATACTGAGACTTCGCTGTCCGTCCGTCCGTCCGTCCGTCTGTCACCAGGCTGTATCTCAAGAACGGTGATAGCTAGACAGTTGAAATTTTCACAGATGATGTATTTCTATTTCTTCTATAAAGGTCGCCGGAAGGCGCTGGATGCAGGTCGCTTCCAACCGGTATATATGGAAGTCCAAAGGGGAGGCCTATGTTCAGCAGTGGACGTCCTATGGCTGAGATGATGATGATGATAGGTACGGAACCCTTCATGCGCGAGTCGGGCTCGCACTTGCCCAATTTTTGACATTTCATAAATAGTAGCTGATTTGAGCTGTCATTAAATACCGTATTGTTTGGTACCTGTCTCCCGAAGACGCTAAGCATTTCCTTGCTGAATAGTAACCCTAATACGTTGGGCGAGGATGCGCTTTACAATAAGTTTATGTCTATTTTACATAGAAAACTATCGTGAGTCTCAGACATATTAAAATACTCAAACGGGTTTACTCACGTCGTAGAAGTCGAATAACGCTCGACATGTTTCGAATCGGTACGCGATTCATCATCAGGAGAGACGATCAGTCGCGGCGGCGGCCAATCGAACACTGCGGGCATGCGCCCTGTCCGCGCGGCTGCTCGACGCGGGTGTCACCGGCGGAGGCGCAAAACTACCCTCATCATCACGCACAATGCCAATTGTCGGGTTGCACACAACACTCACTACGTCATTTGCTAAGGTCTCGTCCACACTAAGCACCGATGTAGTATTCAAAACCGTCCTCCAACTAGGGGGCACTGACCATCCACAATCTCGGTTAAAATTCGGATGACGGCTAATTTCGATAGCCTCCCGTACTTTCCGCGGAATGGAAAACTTTTCTCTCGCCAGCACAGTTACCTTATCGAACCGAATATAGTGAGACGTATCCGAATTCAGTGAATGTTCCGTCACTGCAGAACCCCGGGTATCCTGATTTTTCATACTACGTATGTGTTCGCGTACCGATTCGAAACATGTCGAGCGTTATTCGACTTCTACGACGTGAGTAAACCCGTTTGAGTATTTTAATAAGTTTGTCTCCCAAAAAAAAAAAAGTTTGTCAAATATTTTTAACAAAATGTGAGTGTGAGTGAAACTAGTGACAGATGCTTTGTCACTTAATTTATCACGTGATAAACGCAACCATCATAGGCTCCGACTTCAACTTTAGGGTATTCTCTCTACTAGATATTTAACGTTTCATCCATTAGCATAAATAACAAGAAGAATAGAAGCAAATTTCTCTAGACTTAAGGGATTATGGGATTACAATATTTTTAGGGTTCCGTACCCAAAGGGTAAAAACGGGACCCTATTACTGAGACTTCGCTGTCCGTCCGTCCGTCCGTCCGTCTGTCACCAGGCTGTATCTCAAGAACTATTTTAATTCAGGCAAGACAGTTGAAATTTTCACAAATGATGTATTTCTATTGCCGCTATAACAACAAATACTAAAAACAAAATAAAATAAATATTTAACCCCCCTCACCCATACAATAAACTTGTTATATGTTTGATTATGGTACGGAACCCTTCATGCGCGAGTCGGACTCGCACTTGCCCAATTTTTTTATATTTGCGCTAAAGAATGTTCAATCTCTCAAAGGGATTGCTATTTTTATAATTAATTTTCTCTACTCTACTAATTGCTTTGATCTACTTAAATCTGGCTTTTATATTACTTAGCCCTTCAGGTGGCAGCGCCACCAGTTGCATGGCAGGAGAAGTGGCGCGTCTATTTTACAAAATTTACCGTTAAGTGGCAGGAACCGGGAGCCGGACCCAACGTCAAGTGGCAGAGATCCGGGAGCCGGATCGGACAAAACAAGCCGTTGGGTGGCAGGATCCGGCTCCCGGACCCTGTGCGATGTCTTATTTCGCACCCGAAATAAAACCGTCAAAACTATATTTTGCTTGCTCACACTTGTAAGATGCATTCGTCAATAAGCAAGGACGGCATTCACTAACGGTCGAATTGACGCGCAAAGCAAAGTTCGTTAGAAATTGCGTCATCTTCCCGACCCCCCCGACCATTACGCGTCGACCGCCGAGCCGTGAGCATTTTAAAAACCTTGTGGTTAGAAAATATTGTATAGTGAGGTGTAATAAAAGGGGTTATAGGTGTAAATAAATCTATAGATTTGCCATTAAATTAGTTTTTTCTACGGATCACTGTTTTTTTTCCTAATTATAGTTATTTTTATACATAAAGTGGTTAAAATTTAGTCATTCGACGATTGATCAAGACTAGCAAAATTTCTATAAATGGAATGGCATTAATTTCTAAACAATAAATATAGCATTTTATGATGAATCCAACGCTATATAGTTTATATACAACATCTGTACATTTTTTTTGAGAAAAGATATTTTTTGTAACATGCGGAAATTCGCGATGACCACCCGTGGGAGGCCCGCCACTTAACGGTATATTTTGCCAAGATGGCTGTGCCACTTCTCCTGTCATGCAATCAGAAACCTTGCCACTCAACGGCTTGTTTTGTCAGGTCCGGCTCCCGGATGCCTGCCACTTGACGTGGGGTCCGGCTCCCGGTTTCTGCCACTGGAAGGGTTATGGGAAGGTGAGGTATAATGATCCCCTTAAGGGAAAAACTTAACTGTGGCTAAAGTTGAAAGCAAAATCGCAAGATTTCTATTGTTAGAGGTAGTAAATTTACTTAACTTTGTAACTGCATACTTATTTTTTATTATATGTAGTTTTTATATACAAGAGGTTTTTGTTAAAGTTTAGTAAAGGATCATTTTATACACACCTATGTATAAAATGATCCCTGGGGCTCAGCCTGCGGCCTCGCATGAAATTACTTGGCAGAAGTGTAAGGTTCTCTTGGTATAAAATGATCCCTGGGATTATTTTACCCCTAGGTAAAATAATCCCAGGGATCATTTTATACCATAAGTTAATAAATATGGTGCAGTCCCAGGGAAGGCACCCATAGCGCGCGAGCCCAAGGGCCCGAAGGGCCCGCAGGGTGAGCCCACCCAGAACCTTACACTTCTGCCAAGTAATTTCATGTGAGGCCGCAGGCTGAGCTCCGTGAGGCCGAAAGCCGAGCTCCGCGTAGCACCGGAGGTGCGGAGCGTCCCAGGGATGGCGCCCACCTACTAACTACACGTTTAAGTAACTTAATGCGAGGCCAAAGGTACTCCGCGTAGCACCGAAGGTGTGGAGCGTCACAGACAAGGTGCCCAACCACTTACTATAATTGTAAGTAACTGAATACGAGGCCGCAGGCCGAACTCCGCGTAGCACTGGAGGTGCGAAGCGTCTAAACCGCGAGGCCGAAGGCCAAGCTTCGCGAAGCACCGAAGGTGCGGAGCGTCCCAGGCAAGTCGCTAATAGCGCGCGAGCCCAAAAGCCCGAAGGGTCCGCAGGGCGAGCCCACCTAAGCACTGGCACCCTCCGTATCTTTCCTACGAAACACACTTGCGTGCAAAGTCGCTTCCATCTTCTACCTTGCTCCCCTTTCTTAAGCAATTTACAACTCGAGCTACTTTTTCTTCTGCATTTTGCACTGCCAACCCTCTCTCGGGTTCAGTTCTGTCTCAGGTGACAGAACCCCAGGAAAGACCCCCTCACGGGGTGCTTGCACCCCGCGCACCAAGTAACCTCACTCGCTTTGCGACAACGCCACCAATTTTACAACTCCCGTTGTCCTTCCCTCTGGAAATTTTACAACTCGAAACCCGATTTCCCAGCACTTTCCACTGCCAACCCCCTCTCGGATGACACAAGGACGACTGCACAATTGGCCTGAAGAACAAATGCAAAAGGCATCTAATCGCCAAAATTGGCCTGAAGAACAAATCTTCAGGCCAATTTTGGCGATTACTTTTGCGTACATCAATTCGTAAAAACAACAAGTACTAATGGGGTAAAATGATTCCAGGGATCATTTTAAACACACAGAAAGGGATCATTTCACCCCAAACACCAAATTCCAAGATATCGATCAAAACATAACCTTCAAGTACCGCGTTCGGAGATCGAACATTGCTTAAATATTAGCTAACTGCTATTTATACCCGCAAATAAAACAACATTTCAATAAACACGAACATGTAAAAAGTAATGAAAGTTCAAAAACAGACTTACTTTACATCAGAGCGCTACTTTTGGATTATTTTTTAATAAAATCACGCCAAGCGCTCGCACCACCATGATACTCTGAGAGGCAACTGGCAGGGGTGCGGGACACATGTTTCATGCGCATTGGGATAGATGGCACTAGTTGTGTCAGATTTACGGCGGGGGATCATTTGACCTCCAGGGATCGTATTACCTCACCTTCCCCTACCTATTTGTAAAACAAAATACTTATACTTACATATCTTTATTGATTTCGCTCTAAGGTACCTCACGTAGTATTTTTTATTTACTTTCTTTTTTTTGTTTTTAACAATTTGTATTTATGTTTATATATCCACGTCGCCAAGTACCTATAACAAATGCAATTGTGCGTAAGAAGTAATTAACAGAACTATTTAGGTGCCAACAATAATACCTAATAGATGGCGCTAGCGTCACGATAAACATTAGCTGCGTGTAAATTAATAATTTAAAATAGTTGCAAAGGGAAACTAAGTGTAAAAACATTGTAAATACATTCCTTATAGTGTAAATCGTGATGAGAAATGTTATCTCAAATAAACATTAAAAATTCTGCAAGCCTAAAACAAAATAGTGTCAACACACAAAAGTGTAAAAATAATCTTACAAAAACTCAATTTGTTAAAATAAATAGTGACAAAAGTGATAAAAATAACCTCTTCCTATGACTATGTATAAAGAAGCGAGTAAAAGTAGGAATTATTAAGTAAAATCACCTAATAATTCGTTGAAAATTTGAACTCATAATTGCGTAAAAAAGTAAACAAAGACACGTCCAATCAGAGAAGACCCCTACTGGCGCCATCTAGCGCGGAGCAGCAAATTAACAATATTAGTGAGCCTGCTTTATCATCCGAGCACATCAGTTTGAAATTGGTGTCCACTCGCCAATAGAGGGCGCAAGAAACAAAGTACGTGAAGTTTACAAGGAGCTCACCCATAGAGGGCGCTTTTATTAAAAATGGCAGTATGTTCAGGATGTCTTCAGGAAATCCCTGATAAATGTTTTCTAACATGCACTCAATGCTTCAGTAAATATGACCTCGAATGTGCTAAAATGTCTAAGGAGAGATATAATAGTTTCTACTCTAAGCCGGATTCAGAAAGCAGAACGACTTGGAAATGCCCATCCTGCATATGTAACATGCCAAAACAAGGTAACACGAATACTCCTGTCCGTCCAAGAGATGTTGACCACATACAAAAAACACCCTCAGAAACAAATAACATCACATACAGAAATAAATCTCATCTGGCATTAAATATAACACCATGTCTCGATGACTCTAGTATTCTAGGAGATACAGTGATTGTAGAAACCAATCCGAAGAAAACCGGACAAGCCCAGCATCCGTTGATTACCCCGGGCACCATCACGTTAGATCAATTTGAAAAACTGTTGGATAAAAAACTGGAAAACAATAGACAAACACTACTCTCCGAACTCAAAATGATGTTGCTGACTGAAATAAACAATGTAAGAACAGAATTCAAAAACGAAATAGCACACACGAACCAGACTCTGATAAAGGAACAGAAGAAAAATGAACAGGCTATAAATAAAATAAATAGCTGTATACGCTCTATGGAAACGGAAAGCAATAGAATAAAGTCAGAAATAGAAGATATCAAAAAAATAATAACCCAGATACCAAGAAATAAGACAGTACCAATCGAATGCCCCCATAGCTTGCAACGCGAAAACGAAACCAACCAGAAAAAAATAGTGCTATATGGACTTCACGAAAATTACTGGGAAGACGAAGCAGACCTACATGACCGCATCATACACATTTTTGAGGATATCCTCAGCATCAATCTTGTTGAATACGTTGAAGATCTTACTAGGATTGGTAGGAAAGGCCAACAGAGACCTATAGTGATAGAGCTCTTAAGCAAGAAGGTCACAAAGCATGTACTAAGCAATAAAGCTTATTTCAAAAACACAGGCTTATGGATTTCAGAGTTTCTTGATAAGGAATCCCTGAAAAAAAGTCAGGCATTGAAAAGAAATATGTATAAAGCAAGACAAGAAGGACGCTATGCTGTCATCAAGAACGGCCAATTATTTATAGATGGAAAGCTTTCAGAACAATCTGCGACCGACACCTCAACATCTTATGCTAATACACAGAAGACGTTAAACTCTCCAACTCATGAGGAACTCACATGATACAACCAAACCCCAAAACTCTAAAGTAAAAGAGCAAAATACTGAACATTTTTTTCGCCGGTAAATTCTCAATATTGTACCAAAATATGCAAAGCATACGAAACAAATTAGATCTAGTTGAGGAGTTTACAGAAGACCTTAAACTTCATGCCATTTGCATCACGGAGACGTGGATAACTTGTGAAAAAATCGACCTTTTGAAGCTTGATGGTTACAACCTTGCATCAACTTATTGTAGAGAACACTATGAAGGCGGCGGCGTTTGCATATTCTTGCGAGAACATATAGAATACAGCGAAAGACAAGATTTGACTAGATTGAGTGTTGAGACCATATTTGAAATTTGCGCTGTAGAGGTCATAAAATATAATACTCTGTTTATAGTTTTATATTGGCCCCAGAGAAATAGAGAATTTCAAACATTTTATAATTGCCTAGAAAATCTCTTAAATAAACTTTTGTTATCAGATAACTGTAAAAATATTGTTATAGGAGGAGACTTTAATGTGGATGCACTAGATAGTACCAAACTTACTCGTACCATTTTAAATTTATTCAAAAGCAAAAATTTTAAACAACACGTGAATCAGGCCACACGTATTACTGAATCCAGCACAAGCTGTATAGACCTACTGTTTACTAACTTTCACGATCAAGGAATGTCGATTACAGTTAATGAATATGGCTTCTCAGATCATAAAGGCGTCTTAATTAATCTCCCATTGACAGAAAGTGATAAGCACTCGTGGTTTTGTGAGAAAAGAATATTTAATGAAAATAAGATAAACAGGTTTAAAACAGAATTACAAAAAATTTACTGGAGCACAATAATTACACCCCATAAAAACGTTCATGAGAACTACAAGCTATTTTCAGATAAAGTTTTAGGTGTCTTTCATAAAACAATACCAAAAATTAGAATAAAACTTGCAAGTAAAACAAAAAAAACCTGGTTAACGAAGGGTCTTAAAAAGTCTTGTAGGCATAAACGACAATTAAAAATTATGATATCTAAAGTAGATAACGACATTCTAAAAAAACATTATAAAAAGTATGAAAAAGTCCTCAAAATTGCTATTAAAACTTCAAAGAGATTACAAAATATCAAAAAAATTAGTAATTCCGAGAATAAGATAAAAGGTATGTGGCAAGTAATAAACGAAAGTACAAATAAATCTCAGAAGCCAAAATATAAAAATATATCTCTATTTGTCTCAGATAAAATTACAGAGGAACCGAATACAGTTGCGAATTTATTTAACGACTATTTTGTATCCTTGAGCAGCCAACTACCCCAACATCTTTACAAAACAACTAACCCGTCCAAAAATGATGATTTACAAATAAACTCTTTTTACTTAAGTCCCGTTAGTGAACATGAAATGAATAAAATAATATCTAAATTAAAAAACAAAAGAAGCTATGGTCACGATGAACTACCACCAGCAATTATAAAAAAATGTTCACAAGAATTAACGATTCCACTGACATGCATTACAAACCAATCATTTTTTGAAGGTGAAATGCCCGACTTACTGAAAATTTCAGCAATCAAACCGATTTATAAAAAAGGTGATTCCAGAAATCCAGCTCAATACCGACCTATAGCTTTGCTGCCTACATTTGCAAAAATAATGGAGACTACAATGGCTAACCGACTCTACTCATTCTGTGAGAAATTTAATATTCTTAACGATAATCAAAACGGGTTTCGCAAGAATAGATCCACTTTATTAGCAATTTATAAATACGTCCAAGAAATACTTGACATCATTAATGGTAAAAACTACGCAATTGGAGTTCTGTTGGATATGAGTAAGGCATATGATAAAGTTTCTTATAAAATTTTACTAAATAAACTTTATAAAATAGGAGTAAGAGGCATTGCTCATAAATGGTTCCAGTCATATTTGACAAATCGGGCTCAATTTGTTCAAATAGAATACCATAACTATCAAACCGGACTGATAGAGCATATCCGGTCAAATACAAAAAACATGACAGGATCTATTCCTCAAGGAAGCGTACTCGGTTGTTTGCTATTCCTTATTTATATAAATGACCTACCTAAAGTAATCGATCATACCTGCGTTCTCTTCGCCGACGATATCTCTATAGTGTTCCCACATAGTACACACGATGACGATTTAAACTCTGTTTTAAACAATACTTTATCAAAAGTCATGGATTGGTTATATATTCACAGCCTTGAAATAAATATAGAAAAAACAAAGATAATGCAGTTTAAACCACATCAAAAACGTAGCTTAAATATTAACTTTACATACCAAAATCAAACCTTAGAATGCACTAATTCATCAAATCTTCTTGGCCTAGAAATCGATACGAATGTCAACTGGAAACTCCATATCCATAAAATTACTTCCAAATTATCTAAATTTACCTACGCCCTAATGGAAGTGAAAAAACACGCAGACCTCAAAACCGCTCTATGTGCTTACTACGCATTCACGCATTCGTGGCTCCGGTACGGCATCGTAATGTGGGGCAATAGCACAAATGTACATGATCTATTAATCTTACAAAAAAAATGCATACGAATTCTATCTAACATTGAACAAACTGAGAGCTGCAGGCCCCACTTCTGTAAACTAAAGATACTTACATTGACCTCCTTATATATATTAGAATTGTGCAAATTTTTCAGGAAATATAATCATTTTTTTCCAACACCAAAAGATCCAGCAACCACAAAGTTGCGCCCTAGAGAAAACATTCCAGTTCCATTTTCTAAGTTAAAAATGCACAGCACCAGCCCACATGTAATGTGTATTAAGGTGTACAATAAACTTCCAAAGTACATCAGAAACGAGGAAAAATATACTATATTCAATAAAAAACTGACAAAATATTTAGTAGATAACAGCTTCTACACCTTAACTGAATTTTTTGAAAGTAACAATTAATAGAACTTATATAATGTAGAGGCAATGTATAATTTTAAAATAAGTAGATACTCGTATGTTTAATATACAATGTATTAGAATATAAGTTTTCATGTTTGTGATGTTATTGGAATTTGTGAATATTTTGTTGAACCTAATAATCCTAAGTGAGTACTATAGAAAAAGATAATGCATAATAGTAGGTAACTAAGATGTTATTTACAAAGTAAATAAAAAAGGTATATTTATGAACTTAGATGTTCTGTTAAATTTGTAAACATATTTATTAATAGTTGCAGTGCCCTGCAGGGTTTCATAGCGAAATAAAATTCTGTATCGTCCATCTTATGTAACCTATGAAAGCAATAAATAAACTGATAACTGTAAAACTGTAGCACGTTAGACTTTAAATTATTCATATCAAAAACTACAAAATATCCTACACGTGTACACTAAACACACCTACCTATATATTATATTTCGGCGACGCGGTTGGCTCGGTTTGTAGAGCAGCTGTTCTGAATATTTGTTCCTGGGTCATGGATGTTATCTATATATGTATGTATATTATACCGCCATTATACCGCCTGTTGTCTACCGTTATTTATAAATTGTATTTGTCTTGTTTCCTTTTGTAAACTTTTATTGGTGTGCAATAAAGTATTGTATTATTATTATTATATTATGTATATCGTCGTCTAGTACCCATAGTACAAGCTTTGCTTAGTTTGGGACTAGGTAGATTTGTGTAAGATTGTCCCTTAATATTTATATTTATAAAAAAATTTTTAACAAAAAAAAGAACCGACTTCAGTAAAACTAAAAAGCCGAAAATAACCCGTTCAAGTACAGATTACATTTGACTCACCCTTTGAAATCGATCCCAAACCACTCAGTTATTATATTTATATATTAAAGTTTACGTGAGGTTTGGCACCGACTTCAAAGGGTGAGTCAAATGTAATCTGTACTTGAACGGGTTATTTTCGGCTTTTTAGTTTTACTGAAGTCGGTTCTTTTTTTTGTTAAAAATTTTTTTTTTCGCTTTTTAGTGATTCATATAAAATACTTATGGCGGGGTGATCAGAGAGGTCTTGAAGGCATGCATCTCGTTTGAAATATCTCCTAACTCCTAACTGTTAAGGAGTTGTACCTTCCATCATCAGTTCAGCATGAGATGATGATGACTACCATATGCAAATACTTAAATAGTTTTAGAAAAAACATTAAAAATATTATGAGTGCCTATAAAATTTCAGGAATTCCTTCGATTCCTCATGGATCTCGTCATCCGATCTTCACCAAAATTTTATGGGACCAACCTTGAGATGTCTATTCATGAACCTAAAAAGAATTTTCCAAATCGACTCATAAATGACGGAGTTATGAGGTAACAAACATTAAAAAAAAAAAAAAAAAAAAAAAAAAAAAAAAAAAAAAAAAAAAAAAAAAAAAAAAACATACAACCGAACTGAGAACCCCCTCCTTTTTTTGAAGTCGGTTAAAAAGAAAAAGAAAATAAGATGGTAACTCTTTAGGTATATCACCTTAAAAAAGGTATTTCCATTTTTCAAATGGCTTATTTTTATTTCGTGTTTCGCATTAAAAAAGAAATCACAAGTACTTTGTAATAGTCACGTTAATAATATTTTTCTAAACGTAAAAACTTAATCTTACCTCAACGACCTCAAGCCAGCTGTTCTGTAGTGAAATTCATGGATTTATTTCCCTTATAAAAATATAGTTGCCTAATTTTAAAAACGCATACCGATATAAAAAAAATACAAAAAGAAAATTCCCACTGAAACAACCAACTTAATATTGAAACAACGTTTTCACCTTGTCAGGTTGAGGTAAAAGCAAGCCACATCAGAACCTTTGATGCGCTATTTTATTCATTGTTTACTTCGCCCAATGAAATACAACGATTAAGTAAAGAGCAAAATTGTTATTTCTGTAAACCTCTCTAAATCTGACTTTTCCCGGAATTAGTGTTTATTCTGTAAGTGAAACATTGTAAAGGAGATTCTTGAACTCCAGAAAATGCGATGCCAGAGTTCCGATTTATCTATCTGCTATAGTAAGTATACATATGTGTGGACGCAGCGTCAGCGTGATTTGGGTTTAGGTGTGGTGTGGACAGTACGCATTAAAAACGTAACGAATACGACACTTCCATCACACCTTTAATCATCGCATTTCGTTTAATTCACTTTATGGAGACTCAATCCGGAAGTACTATACGTCCATTATTTAAATAGATATGAAACGGGTTCCAAAACGAACACGTTTCCACGTGTTTGATTGGCCGCCGCCGCGACTGATCGGAGCTCTTGATGAAGAATCGCGAATCGATTCGAAACATGTGAAACAATATTCGACTTAAGCGACGTGAAGTAAAGCCGTTTCATACATTTTAATATATCTGAGAATCGCGGAAGTTTTCTAAATATGTATAAAATGTTCATTATAGCGGTTTTTTAGGTTAGGTAGTGTTTACGTTAAGCGAAAAATTAAAAAACTCAATGACTCGAGCGGGAATCGTACCCGCACCTCCAACGCCTTGCCGTGGTGCCAACCTCCACTAAACTTCCCACTTTCCACTAAGCTACCCAGTCCTATGCAAGAGGCATTAAATTTTTCAACCATCAGTTGCTTCATTTCTCATATGATTTGGCTAACATTTAGTTTACGCTAGCAGACGTTACAGCTTTCATAATAAAACAATCAGTGTTAGGTGTTTATTTCACACTAGCTGTGCCCCGCGGTGTTATCCGCTCATCCTACGGGAACACTATATTTATTCGGGATGAAAAGTATCCTATGTCCTTTCCCGGGTCTCAAACTATCTCCATACTAAATTTCATCTAAATCGGTTCAGCGGTTTAAGCGTGAAGAGGTAACAGACAGACAGACAGACAGACAGACAGACACACTTTCGCATTTATAATATTAGTATGGATTAACATACATAACACAACAAATTAACAATCACCCAATAAAAATACGTCTATCTACCTAAATCTAAATCTAAACTAAGTCTAAAAATGGCCCCCGTGGCAGTGTACCAAAGACGCTGGCAGCATTACCTCGCTGTATTGGTATACTAAGACGCTGAGCGAGGAAACTGCCAGCCCTTTGGTCACCAGTGGTGGCGACGAGCCGTTTAGAAAGCTCCTTAGTGTTAGTATTCTGCAATGTTCACGGAGTAGGATTGCGGCCCCAATTTACTTTTAGCTTTGCGTTTTCTTGTCTTATTTACCTATACCTTTTCCAGGTTTACCTATTAAGTTGGAACTCGACCTAAATTACGGAGGTTTGTCGGAACAACTCCACAATGTTATTAGAAAATACCTCGCTGTGGAAATATCTCCAACCACTAAATGAATGTTGCTAACACCTTATAAAAGCGACTGAGTATTATACATTTAACTCCTGCGGTACAAAGATTTACTGAAGCGCCGTATGAGGTGATGGGACATTGACCCATTGCATTGGGAGAGCATGGCACAAGATCGACCAAAGTGGAATACAGTGGCTGTAAATGTCCAAGGCAATGAGGAAAAAAAATAAAATAAAAAATTTGAAAAACCCCCGACATGACCACCAATAAAAAGAAAGAAATAAAATCTACCAAATGTGCCTATACAATGAACAGTAGAAAAAGAATCCAAGCTTCGTTGCGTTCGGGGGACCGCTAAGTACCTAAATGCAATGAAATATATTTTTTAACGCAGAATTGCATGTATGCATTTGGGCTTCCCACTTTACGATTTTCAGTACATTGCATTTCATTTACTTAGCGGTCCCCCGACGCAACGAAGCTTGGATTCCTTTTCTACTGTTCATTGTATAGGCACATTTGGTAGATTTTATTTCTTTCTTTTTATTGGTGGTCATGTCGGGGGTTTTTTAAATTTTTAATTTTATTTTTATTTCTAATTTCAAACAGAAGTTTCGTCCCGGAATTTTCTTCTTTTGACACTATTTTTGTTTTACACCGTTTAAGGTCCAGGGTTTCCAATCTTTCGTCGCAACATTCTGAGAAAAAATCGTTAAAGTCAGACTAGTTAATGCTTATAATGGCAAAATGGCGAAATTATTAGCCAAGACAATCAAAATATAATATAAACTTATGGCCTAAAACAGAACCAGGTTTCTATTCTACAGGATCCAAATACGGTACGGGTGGCTTACTTAGCTCCATAAAAATTGCAGTTGGTGCTAGGTAACTTGACTTAGTTTTGAGAGACCTATAATCATCGATACCCCACACCATGGGATAAACATCCCCACTTTTGTTACGTGTAGGGACGGTACACATAAAAAAAAAATTTAAAAATGTATTCAACCACTATGTCTCTGAGCTAAGCTGTTGACAGACTGACACAAACTACAAAATCCTAAAAAGCTGTTATTCACTTAGGCAAGAGTACTTTTGCTAAAGCTTACGTGTCATTTAGTCGCGTTAAAATCTTGCAGGGTGTTGCTATTTGTGACCTCAATCAAAGGAACCTGTTCAATGGTCCTAATAACAATTCAGCTTTAGCAGAATTCCGAAAGTTAAAAACAGTGACCCAGTACTGTGACAGAAATTATAATGAGTTTTTTGTCAAAAAAGTTTTTTTAAGACTCGGTTTTATTATTGACTGTACTTTCTTACACAAATGTTAATTGCTCATCAAGAACAATACGACGAGCCCAAACACCATGAGTTTATCTTGTGCTGTTTAGGAGTTCCTGCGGCCATCTTCAGCTCCAAGGTATCAAATTATTGTACTGTCAAAATTTTATTAATCTGTTGATTACGCTAATAAAACTTAACATTTAACCAACATTAGAAATTCTTGGCTTAGATCCTTTCACAACTAGCTGGCCATCATGAGACCTTAATTTATTGAGTGATATAGAAAATGCTAATAAAACTTATCATTTAACCAAAATTTGGAATCCTTAGCTTCAATATTGGCTGAGATCCATTAACAACTACCTGGTCATCATGAGACCCTCAATTAGTGAGTCATATAGAAAATGCTAATAAAACTTAACATTTAGCCAATATTTCGAATTATTGACTTCATTATTGGCTGAGATCTCGTCACTTGTTCCCATTACAGCTGAATATCTTGGAAACTACTGGTCCTATTTCCACCAAACATAGCTAAGAACCATCTCGACGGAAAAGTCTTTCGATTAAAAAAAAAACGGACTTAAATTGGTCCATCCGCTTGGGCGCTACGATGCCACAGACAGACACACAGATACACAGATACACATGTTAAACTTATAACACCCCTCTTTTTTCGTCGGTGGTTAAAAAGAAGGAAAAGCTCGATATGTACTGTGTCGATGCGGAGCGCGAGGAGCTAAAGACCCGACCACCATCTCAGCGGTCATTAAATATAATTTTGTCGGTTGGGTGCTGACTTCCACCTAGTGTGGTCGCTCGTTTGTTGCTAAAATTGGCTATGTGAGCCACCTGAGAGCTCATGAGCGGCGCTCTCATTAAGCAAAATGACGTCATTTAATGTCCAGTCGCCGTATCTGAAATCGGTCAGGATACGATAATGATGTTTTATCTAACTACCTCTATCCCCTAGCCAGAGTATCAGAGATACCACTCAATGCCTACAAGACACTTATAAATATATCTACCTACTTATATTATTATTTCCTTTATTCTGTCTTTAATCTTAGGGTAGGTGTTTCACAATATATGTACATATATAAAAAGTAACGGGTCATTATTCGAGCGTTTGTTCCGAATCATTTTCGTGGTCACATTTTTGTAGAAGTGGCTGCAGATTTCGATTTCGTTTCTGGTTAGGTATCTAAGTTTACCGGACTGGATCTAACAAATATCCGAAAATGGCATCAAAATCTACGCCCAATTCTTCCAAAATATATCCACGAAAGTGAGGCGGTTGAAACGCTCAATAATGATCCTAACATACAATAAAGATATTTCTATATATGACGAAACCCAAGAACACGTCACCTGCTCGTTATGGTATCGTGACGTGAAACGTAATAATACGGGCTGGCCCGATCACATGCGTAAATTGCCTAAAATTGGATTGCGACTAATTTGTTTAAATTGTACCTAATCGTCTGTATTAAACTGAAGTACCTTAATTAATTAACGTTCAATTCCTTTGTTGGCTCTCATCTCATTCCTATTGTTCCGAAGAGAGTAAATAATGAACAGAGCTCTCTATTTGTTTTCTTGCTTATAATAAAATTTTCGCAAGCGCGTATTTTAGTATGGAATTTTACAGATATTTTCCCTTTGGGCGTACAGTTTAAAGTTGAGATTTGGATAAAAAGTGTACAGAGATTTTATATTTTAATAACTAGTTGTCTAAAGACACAGGATAATTTTTAATTTGAATGATAAAGCAAGATATAAGAGACTACAACGGGTAGATAATTTGTAATATGCTCTAATTAGTAGTAGTAGTTTGTAATTACAAAATATATAACATACAGCGTGTGTATTTGATATAACCGCAAACTTTACGGGGTCTTAGTATATAGGCACTTATTAATATATTGATCCGTAAATTATTAAAAAAAATCTAACTTTTTTTTCCATATAAAATAATTCAGCACGCAATGTATTTGTTAGTTGTTGTTTGTTGACACTTAACATCGTGATGTCACAACTGTCACTAGTAATATCTACGGCATACATTGCTGCTCAGGAAATTTTCAAAGTTAATTACGCTATGCCAGTTAACGCTAAATTAATAATTGTTATAAATATCAGATTATAGCACTAAAATCTCCGTCTGGCTCCAATTTGCGGTTATATCAAATATACACGCTGTATTGGTCCCCCGACGCAACGATGCTTGGATTCTTTTTCTACTGTAAGTTGTATAGGCACATTTCGTAGATTTTATTTCTTTCTTTTTATTGGTTGTCATGTCGGGGGTTTTTTAAATTTTTTTTTTTTTTTTTTTTTTCATATTTTTTAAGCAAACGGAAGTTTCGTCCCGGATTTTTTTTCTTTTGACACTATTTTTGTTTTACACCGTTTAAGGTCCAGGGTTTCCAATCCTTCGTCGAGCTTGATCCTTGACTATATGTAGGTAGCTACAACAGGATCCCAAGCCAGTGGTAATGAATGCCGTCTTCTCTAAGATTGAAGTTAGGATATATTTAGATTTCAATAGCCTTAAGCAACATTCTGGGAAAAAATCGTTAAAGTCAGACTAGTTAATGCTTACTTATAATGGCAAAATGGCGAAGTTATAAGCCAAGACAATCAAAATATATACTTTAAATGCACTGCATGAATCGCAAGAACCTGCTACTTATGGCCTAAAACAGAACCAGGTTTCTATTCTACAGGATCCAAATAGTAGGTACGGGTGGCTTACTTAGCTCCAATAGCTCCATAAAAATTGCAGTTGGTGCTAGGTAACTTGACTTAGTTTTGAGAGACCTAATCATCGATACCCCACACCATGGGATAAACATCCCCACTTTTGTTACGTTAAGGGAAGGTCTCTGAGCTAAGCTGTGGACAGACTGACACAAACTACAAAATCCTAAAAAGCTGTTATTCACTTAGGCAAGAGTACTTTTGCTAAAGCTTATGTGTCATTTAGTCGCGTTAAAATCTTGCAGGGTGTTGCTATTTGTGACCTCAATCAAAGGAACCTGTTCAATAGTCCTAATAACAATAAAATTCAGCTTTAGCAGAATTCCGAAACTTAAAAATAGTGACCCAGTACTGTGACAGAAATTATAATGAGTTTTTTTTTTGTCACAATTTTTTTTTTGAGACTCTGTTTTATTATTGACTGTACTTTCTTACACAAATGTTAATTACTCATCAAGAACAATCAAACGAGCCCAAACACCATTGGTTTATCTTGTGCTGTTTAGGAGTTCCTACGGCCATCTTCAGCTCCAAGGTACCAAATTATTGTACTGTCAAAAATTTATTAATCTGTTGATTACGCTAATAAAAGTTAACATTTAACCAACATTAGAAATTCTTGGCTTAGATCCTTTCACAACTAGCTGGTCATCATGAGACCTTCATTTATAGAGTGATATAGAAAATGCTAATAATACTTAACATTTAGTCAAAACTTTGGAATCCTTGGCTTCAATATTGGCTGAAATCCATTAACAACTAGCTGGTCATCATGAGACCTTCATTTATTGAGTGATACGGAAAATGCTAATAATACTTAACAATTAACCAAAATTTGGAATCCTTAGTTTCAATATGGGCTGAGATCCATTAACAACTACCTGGTCATCATGAGACCTTCATTTAGTAAGTCATATAGAAAATGCTAATAATACTTAACATTTAACCAAAATTTGGAATCCTTGGCTTCAATATTAGCTGAAATCCATTAACAACTAGCTGGTCATCATGAGACCTTCGTTTATTCAGTGATATAGAAAATGCTAATAAAACTTTTCATTTATCCAAAATTTAGAATTCTTGGCTTCAATATTGGCTGAGATCCATTAACAACTAGCTGGTCATCATGAGACCTTGATTTATTGAGTGATATAGAAAATGTTCATACAACTTAACATTTAACCAAAATTTGAAATCCTTAGCTTCAATATTGGCTGAGATCCATTAACAACTACCTGGTCATCATGAGACCCTCAATTAGCGAGTCATATAGAAAGTGCTAATAAAACTTAACATTTAGCCAATATTTCGAATTATTGACTTCATTATTAGCTGAGATCTCGTCACTTGTTCCAATTAAAGCTGAATATCTTGGAAACTACTAGTCCTATTTCCACCAAACATAGCTAAGAACCATCTCGACGGAAAAGTCTTTCGATTAAAAAAAACCGCACTTAAATTGGTCCATCCGCTTGGGCGCTACGATGCCACAGACAGATACACAGATACACCCCTCTTCTTAACCCCCGACGAAAAAAATAAAATTAAAAATTTAAAAAACCCCCGACATGACCACCAATAAAAAGAAAGAAATAAAATCTACGAAATGTGCCTATACAATGAACAGTAGAAAAAGAATCCAAGCTTTGTTGCGATCGGGGGACCGCTAAGTACCTAAATGAAATGAAATATATTTTTCAACGCAAAATTGCATGTATGCATTTGGGCTTCCCACTTTACGATTTTCAGTACATTGCATTTCATTTACTTAGCGGTCCCCCGACGCAACAAAGCTTGGATTCTTTTTCTACTGTTCATTGTATAGGCACATTTCGTAGATTTTATTTCTTTCTTTTTATTGGTGGTCATGTCGGGGGTTTTTTAAATTTTTAATTTTATTTTTATTTCATATTTTTTAAACAAACAGAAGTTTCGTCCCGGAATTTTCTTCTTTTGACACTATTTTTGTTTTACACCGTTTAAGGTCCAGGGTTTCCAATCTTTCGTCGAGCTTGATCCTTGACTATATGTAGATAACAACAGGATCCAAGCCAGTGGTAATAAATGCCGTCTTCTCTAAGATTGAAGTTAGGATATATTTTGATTTTAATAGCCTTAAGCAACATTCTGGGAAAAAATCGTTAAAGTCAGACTAGTTAATGCTTATAATGGCGAAATGGCGAAGTTATTAGCCAAGACAATCAAATTATATACTTTAAATGCACTGCATGAGTCGCAAGGACCTGCTACTTATGGCCTAAAACAGAACCAGGTTTCTATTCTACAGGATCCAAATAGTAGTTACGGGTGGCTTACTTAGCTCCATAAAAATTGCAGTTGGTGCTAGGTAACATGACTTAGTTTTGAGAGACCTAATCATCGATACCCCACACCATGGGATAAACATCCTTACTTTTGTTACGTGTAGGAAAGGTACACAAAAAATGTTTTTAAAAATGTATTCAACCACTATGTCCCTGAGCTAAGCTGTGGAGAGACTGACACAAACTACAAAATCCTAAAAAGCTGTTATGCACTTAGGCAAGAGTACTTTTGCTAAAGCTTACGTGTCATTTAGTCGCGTTAAAATCTTGCAGGGTGTTGCTATTTGTGACCTCAATCAAAAGAACCTGTTCAATAGTCCTAATAACAATTCAGCTTTAGCAGAATTCCGAAACTGTGACAGAAATTATACAACAATACAATACAACAACACTTTATTGCACACCAACAAGAAAAATATTACATGAGAAATCTTAAATTAAACAATGGTAGACAATAGGCGGTCTTATCGCTAAAGAGCGATCTCTTCCAGACAACCTTTGGGTAGCGGAGAAAACAAAATTAAACAGAAAATAGTAGGTGGTGAGATAAGAACTTCAAGTAAATTATACATGCAAAATATTAGACAGATAGGTCATACACTTGCACAAATAAGTATCTATATATATAAACATACATAAACGTACATACATACAAAAGGGAAGAATGAAAAGAATATCACAGCTAACATTAGACTTATAAATTATAATGAAAAACGACAGCATAGAATTATAAAAGGATTAGGCTACGGTAGAGACAAATAGTGATCTTTTAGTTTATGTTTAAAAATTGCCAAAGTTTTAGCTTGCCTTAGATCCAGCGGAAGCGAGTTCCATAGTAAAATAGCTTGCACAGTAAAAGAATTAGAATAAAACTTTGACTTCGATGCCGGAACAGTGAGTATACAATTTTGAGCGGACCTTGCAGATTTGAGGTAACTAAAACGATCTTTAAGGTAGCGGGGAGTTGCAGGTTTGAAAAGAATATTATAGAGAAGAATTATAATGAGTTTTTTTGGTCAAAAAAGTTTTTATGAGACTCGGTTTTATTATTGACTGTACTTTCTTACACAAATGTTAATTGCTCATCAAGAACAATCAGACGAGCCCAAAAACCATGGATTTATCTTGTTTTGTTTAGGAGTTCCTACGGCCATCTTCAGCTCCAAGGTACCAAATTATTGTACTGTCAAAAATGTATTAATCTGTTGATTACGCTAATAAAACTTTACATTTAACCAACATTAGACATTCTTGGCTTAGATCCTATCACAACTAGCTGGTCATCATGAGACCTTAATTTATTGAGTGATATAGAAAATGCTAATAATACTTAACATTTAACTAAAATTTGGAATCCTTAGTTTCAATATGGGCTGAGATCCATTAACAACTAGCTAGTCATCATGACACCTTCATTTATTGAGTGATATAGAAAATACTAATAAAACTTATCATTTATCCAAAATTTTGAATTCATGGCTTCAATATTGGCTGAGATCCATTAACAACTAGCTGGTCATCATGAGACCTTCATTTATTGAGTGATATAGAAAATGCTAATAATACTTAACATTTAACTAAAATTTGGAATCCTTAGTTTCAATATGGGCTGAGATCCATTAACAACTAGCTGGTCATCATGAGACCTTCATTTATTGAGTGATATAGAAAATGCTAATAATACTTAACATTTAACTAAAATTTGGAATCCTTAGTTTCAATATGGGCTGAGATCCATTAACAACTAGCTGGTCATCATGAGACCTTCATTTATTGAGTGATATAGAAAATGCTAATAAAACTTATCATTTATCCAAAATTTTGAATTCATGGCTTCAATATTGGCTGAGATCCATTAACAACTAGCTGGTCATCATGAGACCTTCATTTATTGAGTGATATAGAAAATCCTAATAAAACTTATCATTTATCCAAAATTTTGAATTCTTGGCTTCCATATTGGCTGAGATCCATTAACAAATAGCTGGTCATCATGAGATCTTCATTTATCGAGTGATATAGAAAATGCTAATACAACTTAACATTTAACCAAAATTTGGAATCCTTACCTTCAATATTGGCTGAGATCCATTAGCAACTACCTGGTCATCATGAGACACTCAATTAGTGAGTCATATAGAAAATGCTAATAAAACTTAACATTTAGCCAATATTTCGAATTATTGACTTTATTATTGGCTGAGATCTCGTCACTTGTTCCAATTAAAGCTGAATATCTTGGAAACTACTGGTCCTATTTCCACCAAACATAGCTAAGAACCATCTCGACGGAAAAGTCTTTCGATTAAAAAAAACCGCACTTAAATTGGTCCATCCGCTTGGGCGCTACGATGCCACAGACAGACACACAGATACACAGATACACATGTTAAACTTATAACACCCCTCTTTTTTCGTCGGGGGTTAAAAAGAGGGGTGTTATAAGTTTAACATGTGTATCTGTGTATCTGTGTATCTATCTGTGGCATCGTAGCGCCCAAGCGAATGTGGACCAATTTAAGTGCGGTTTTTTTTAATCGAAAAACTTTTCTGTCGAGATGGTTCTTAGCTATGTTTGGTGGAAATAGGACTAGTAGTTTCCAAGATATTCAGCTTTAATTGGAACAAGTGACGAGATCTCAGCTAATAATGAAGTCAATAATTCGAAATATTGGCTAAATGTTAAGTTTTATTAGCACTTTCTATATGACTCGCTAATTGAGGGTCTCATGATGACCAGGTAGTTGTTAATGGATCTCAGCCAATATTGAAGCTAAGGATTTTAAATTTTGGTTAAATGTTAAGTTGTATGAACATTTTCTATATCACTCAATAAATCAAGGTCTCATGATGACCAGCTAGTTGTTAATGGATCTCAGCTAATATTGAAGCCAAGAATTCCAAATTTTGGATAAATGAAAAGTTTTATTAGCATTTTCTATATCACTGAATAAACGAAGGTCTCATGATGACCAGCTAGTTGTTAATGGATTTCAGCTAATATTGAAGCCAAGGATTCCAAATTTTGGTTAAATGTTAAGTATTATCAGCATTTTCTATATGTTTTACTAAATGAAGGTCTCATGATGACTAGGTAGTTGTTAATGGATCTCAGCCCATATTGAAACTAAGGATTCCAAATTTTGGTTAAATGTTAAGTATTATTAGCATTTTCCGTATCACTCAATAAATGAAGGTCTCATGATGACCAGCTAGTTGTTAATGGATTTCAGCCAATATTGAAGCCAAGGATTCCAAAGTTTTGACTAAATGTTAAGTATTATTAGCATTTTCTATATACACTCTATAAATGAAGGTCTCATGATGACCAGCTAGTTGCGAAAGGATCTATGCCAAGAATTTCTAATGTTGGTTAAATGTTAACTTTTATTAGCGTAATCAACAGATTAATAAATTTTTGACAGTACAATAATTTGGTACCTTGGAGCTGAAGATGGAACTCCTAAACAGCACAAGATAAACCCATGGTGTTTGGGCTCGTTTGATTGTTCTTGATGAGCAATTAACATTTGTGTAAGAAAGTACAGTCAATAATAAAATCGAGTCTCAAAAAAAAATTGTGACAAAAAAAAAACTCATTATAATTTCTGTCACAGTACTGGGTCACTATTTTTAAGTTTCGGAATTCTGCTAAAGCTGAATTTTATTGTTATTAGGACTATTGAACAGGTTCCTTTGATTGAGGTCACAAATAGCAACACCCTGCAAGATTTTAACGCGACTAAATGACACATAAGCTTTAGCAAAAGTACTCTTGCCTAAGTGAATAACAGCTTTTTAGGATTTTGTAGTTTGTGTCAGTCTGTCCACAGCTTAGCTCAGAGACCTTCCCTAAACGTAACAAAAGTGGGGATGTTTATCCCATGGTGTGGGGTATCGATGATTAGGTCTCTCAAAACTAAGTCAAGTTACCTAGCACCAACTGCAATTTTTATGGAGCTATTGGAGCTAAGTAAGCCACCCGTACCTACTATTTGGATCCTGTAGAATAGAAACCTGGTTCTGTTTTAGGCCATAAGTAGCAGGTTCTTGCGATTCATGCAGTGCATTTAAAGTATATATTTTGATTGTCTTGGCTAATAACTTCGCCATTTTGCCATTATAGGTAAGCATTAACTAGTCTGACTTTAACGATTTTTTCCCAGAATGTTGCTTAAGGCTATTGAAATCTAAATATATCCTAACTTCAATTTTAGAGAAGACGACATTCATTACCACTGGCTTGGGATCCTGTTGTAATTACCTACAAATAGTCAAGGATCAAGCTCGCCGAAGGATTGGAAACCCTGGACCTTAAACGGTGTAAAACAAAAATAGTGTCGAAAGAAAAAAAATCCGGGACGAAACTTCCCTTTGCTTAAAAAATATGAAATAAAAATAAAATTTAAAATTTAAAAAACCCCCGACATGACAACCAATAAAAAGAAAGAAATAAAATCTACGAAATGTGCCTATAGAATGTACAGTAGAAAAAGAATCCAAGCATCGTTGCGTCGGGGGACCGCTAAGTAAATGAAATGCAATGTACTGAAAATCGCAAAGTGGGAACCCCATATGCATACATGCAATTTTGCGTTGAAAAATATATTTCATTTCATTTAGGTACTTAGCGGTCCCCCGACGCAACGATGCTTGGATTCTTTTTCTACTGTAGGTACATTGTATAGGCACATTTCGTAGATTTTATTTCTTTCTTTTTATTGGTTATCATGTCGGGGGTTTTTTAAATTTTAAATTTTATTTTTATTTCGTCGGGGGTTAAAAACCTAACCAAGGGTGCCGCTGGCAGCGCGGAGCTGGGCCCAGGCCGGTGGCTAGGGCTGCAGAGAGAGGAACCTCCAGACGATGCGCTCTGTGTCCAGGAGTACCGCCTTCTGAATCTGACCCTTGACCCAGCCATCTAGTTCTAGCGCCAGTCTCTTAAGGTGTTTGTCGAAACTTTGTTATACGGCGTTGGTCAGGCCAAAAGCCGTAAACAGAGGCAGTATCCTGTCCCGGTACACCGACAGGTTCCCCCTTTGTAGCCCTTACCACGAGTTAACGTGACCGTACTCGCTAGCGACAGCGTTAAACGATTTGTATGGAGAATATTACAGCGCCCCTAGAGGTCACTTTGTAGAACAACATTTCTCCATAGGATTCGATCACGCTGTCGCTAGCGAGTACGGTCACGTAAACTCATAGTAAGGAGTAGTAGCAGGCGCGCATGTAGTCTCATTCATCACTTTAGGCCATCGCATGCGACATTATTATTTTTGTCCTTGCCGGGATTCGAACCCAAGACTGTCGGCTCAGAAGGTATTAGATCAATCAATCAATCAATCAAATCGTTTATTTGCTAGAATACAGGTAGGTAGGTACAAATGAGGTCTTATATTCTAAATTGTTCCATGTATTCAGCCTGCGTGCAGGCATGCAAACATTTTAAGTGCACGCACGTTACATCAAATCATAATTATGATAAAATAAATTCTTATGACAAATTAAATTTCTATTATTCTTACTTTAAAATTCAGTTTCATAGCACCATGTCAAAAAGTATAAATAAGTATAAACAAACAGACAATTGACAACATTTCATATTTTACTATCATATTTTTATTACTTTTCTGAATTCTGCTTAAAAAGATGAAGTAATCTCTGTTTTTATTTATTTTCTGAGATGATTATTGATTTTATTATTAATTTATAAAAACATACTTATTTTAAAATGTGGCAACACCAAAACCAGATCTTAATGGAACGGTTACTTTAGTCGGTTTTCTTATTTAAAAAAAAAACTTAATAAAACTCGGTATGCATATGTCATCTGTCAACGTCAAATAAAAAAAAATGTTTTTTCGCTCTTTGGTTTAGACAACAACTCTATTCAGCCCGTATTGTCTTAGATTGCAGTTATTTGATGTATTTTCTTATATTTCTTTAAATACAGAAGAATAAATTCTAAGATTTTTTTTAAGGTTCACGACATAAAGCCCTGTCGATCTCTCTATTAATTTCCACCTGTTATAAATATGAAATGTAGTCAATTCAAAAATAGAAATTAAATAAATTAACAATAAAATAACAGGCATGTCAGACTTAAATATAATAAAAGATTAACTTACAGAAGGCGGGATTAAATAGTCTTTTACTCTATAAAAGCACTTGTCCAGCAGCCAGGTGTGTTTAAAACTGTTACCCCGTAGCAGCTCAGGTAAGTTGTTAAACAGTTTAATACACATGTTGAACACGTTTTTGCTGTATATCGCCTTGCGAGCCGGAGGTTTATACAACTGACACATGACTTTCGGTCTGGTTTGCCTGTCCCTTATTTCACCACGTGTTTTGAAGTGTGACCGGTTGATACAGACAAACACACACATATCTCTAATATATAAGCAGGGCAGTGGCAGTATATTTAATTTTTTAAATAAGGGTATACAGCTATCATCAATCCGAGCATTGCAGACGGCCCTGACACATTTTTTTGAATTTTAAAGACTTTATCCACATCCACAGAGTTACTCCACAGTATTAACCCGTAGGACAGGACGGATGACACATAAACGTGGTAGGCTGTAATGGCGGCTTCCACTGATACAGTGTTTCTTAGCCTACGAAGAGCAAACACGAACCGGTTGAGTTTATTGCAAACCTGGTCAATGTGCTCCTTCCAGTTCAGATGTTTATCAATTGTGACACCAAGGAATTTGAGAGATGCTACCTCGTCCACAATTTCAGTCATCATGCACTACAAACTGCGTCCACCGCCCCGCATTCATTCATTGGTTAACAAATTGGATTGAATACATTAGTGTATTTAGCAATTAATTACTGCAGCAACCTATTAACTAGTATTTTAACAGGGCCGTTAAGTTAAATCGACTGCGGGTTGTCAATCCGCCATGATAAAGTGGGCCGTTACGAGATTTACGACATTGCAAGGATTTATGGACCTCTAATGGCATAAACAAAAGATTATACTCTGTGTACAATGAGCGGTTACTTACGGAAATTAGAATCGCGTATTGGCGCAGTGGTAGTGCGGATGCCTACTAATGTGACACTCGTGGGTTCGAACCCCGGCAAGGCCTAATATTTGTGTTATGAATGCGAATGTTTGATATAGGTCATGGGTCTCTTCTATGTATTTAAAAATACGAATAGTTATCGTCTTCTAGTGCCCATAACAAGTCTACTATAGAACTTACTGTGGGACTATCGTTAAGTGTGAGGTTGCCCATGTTTATTAATCACTGCATAGTATAAAACAAAGTCGCTTCCTTAAAACTACGCATCGGATTTTGATGTTTCTTTAATAGATAGAGTGATTTAAGAGGTATATGTATAATACATGCATAATTTTTCAGCATTGCCGAAGTTGTTTGGTGCCGTTTGAATGATGTTTGAAGTCCCCTATTATTTTTAAAAGACCTATTCAACGACATCCCACACGCTAGTGTAGTAACGAAAAAAAAAACACAAGGAAGCGAAAAAATATTTTTTTTAGATTTTATTTTACCGTATTGTCGGCGTAATACATACACATCACCTACTTATACCAAATTTCAGCTTTCTAGCACTTATGATCACGGAGCTAAGCCGCAGACGGACAGACGGACAGACGGACATGGCGAAACTATAAGGGTTCCTAGTTAACTACGGAACCCTAAAAAAAGATCCATCGATGACAAAGAGCCAGTATTTTATTGATCACTTTTTTTTTCATTACCTAATGTCTTCCTCTTCTTGCGGTTTTAGCTTTTTCTCGAATAACGACGTGTGAACATAATTGTCACACGAGAGGAGAATCGGTAATTGAATTTTCATATAATTGCGTGGGATTTGGATAAAAACTGGCGGTACATTTAGGGACTCGTAGAAAGTTTCAGCCTGCAATGTTAGACGCATATTGATGTGGCTTGGGTTTGTTTGCTAACAAAAAGTTGCGCACTAAATCATAAGCTTGGCTCAGTTACATTATATTTTCGGTAACTATACACTTGAACGGTAACATAAATTCTCAACGACCGAAATTAATCATAATATTAACATAAAAAATACTTTTGCTCCAAGATTTCGGATGAAAGAATGATTTAACTTTGAAGCTTGATTAGAATTTAAAATGTAATAACAGAGGTAAGGTTAATTAACTCAGGGGAAGACGGTCGCTTAGAAAATATAAAACCCGGCCAAGAGCATGTCGGGCCACGCTCAGTGTAGGGTTCCGTAGTTTCCCATGCTTCACAATAGACGGGCTTAAAACAGCGGTTTTAAGACCGAGGTTTAAATTACGAAGCTCTTGAAGTCGGTTAATAAAACGGTCGTAAACGCCAAAGTAACTGTAATTACTTCTTAGGTACTTTTTGAAATTTATCGATTATACGCGCCAGATTGAGCGGAATGTTTAAAGGCAGTATGGCGCTTAACTTATATGTGTAACGTTCGAAGTATAAGGACACCGCGCGGCACTCATTTTAAACAAACTTAAGAAATTTTGCGATAATTCAAAAACGACTCGATTTTATTGAGTATAGTTTTCATTGAACTTATAAAGTTTCATTTTTATTGATTTTTCCATAATTATTGACCCGTGGTTGAAAAGTAAGGGGGGGGGGGGGGACGCAAGTTTTTGGACCTCCGGAGCGAATATATACAAAACTGCTGACTTTATCAAAGAATTATGTTTGGAGATATTACTTTTAAAAGACCCATTCAACGACACCCAACACACTAGCGTTGGAACGAAAAAAAAAACACCCCATTTTAGGTGTACGAGAGGTACCCGATATTAAAGTTTTTTTTTAGTTTTTATTTTACCGTCTTATGGGCGTGATACACACACATTACTCATACCAAATTTCAGCTTTCTAATACTAATGATCACGGAGCTAATCCGCGGACGGGCAGACGGACATGGCAAAACTATAATGGTTTCTAGTTGACCGTGTTAGCTGCAAAATGCTGACGCCGGAACGCCGCCAACCACGGGACCTCTTCATAAGGCTACGCATCCCTAGTCTCAGCCTATTTGGCCGTCAGGCGTGCGCTCGTAAACACCTGTGTCGATTTTAAATATTTTTTGTTTGTTTCATTGTTTTTTAAGTTACTGTAAAATCATTTTTAGTATTAATTAAAAATAATTGTTAAAGTTTAGATATCAATTAATTTTCTTCCCTAAAAAGTACTACGGAACCCTAAAAATGCGTATAAAGCAGGCAACGTTATCAAACTAAAAGAGTGTATCCTAGTCAAAATGAACAGTATTTCACAGACTGTCTTCACAATGATACCTAAAGATCACGCACTCAAATATGTACCTTAAGCACTTATTCCACACTGACATTGGGTGTTTTTTAGAGTTCCGTAACCAAAGGGTGCTATCGGGGCCCAACTACTACTCCTCCGTCGTCTATCCATCTGTCACGGGGCTGTATCTTTCCAACCGTAATTGGTGGACTTGAAATTTTCGCATAATGTGTGCATTACAATGTGCACTATAACAACAAATACTTACTGTAATTAACACTATTACAAAAACACCATTGATACAAAGATCAAAGCTTAAAGAAAAATTTCAATGAGGTACCTGGTGGAAGAGACCGTGAATCGAACTCGGTACCTCTGGATTGCCGGTCCAGCGCGTTAACCATTTCGCCACCCTAACTCCCAAGCATCCACCCGTCTCTCCCACCAGGTAACTCATTTAAATTTTTCTTTAAGCTTTGATATTTGTATCAATGGTCTAATATAAAAAATTGTGATGTGTACATTAAAAAATTGGGTTGTGTGGGAGCCCCCCTTAAATGTTTATTTAATTTAATTTTTAGTATTTGTTGTTATAGCGGCAATAGAAATACATCATCTGTGAAAATTTCAACTGTGTAGCTATCACCGTTCTTGAGATACAGCCTGGTGACAGACGGACGGACAGCGAAGTCTCAGTAATAGAGTCCCGTTTTTACCCTTTGGGTACGGAACCCTAAAAATGAGACATTCCATGTTTCATAAATTTACTATAACAAACAATAAATACATCGGAGAGACGTAAATTAGGACCGTCGTTGTGATACGGCGGCACCTCGTCGTGGACGGCGACTTGTATCTTTGCAAAACTACCAAAACGTCTACAGACGAAAACATTTCATAGTATTTATATTGTGGCGGCGCATAGCAACACCTTCACACACGTATCCACAATATAAAGGCAATTGGCTTGAGCCGTTTTTGGCTAGGAATTTTTGTGTGTCACAGTTTGAAATTTTTATATTACTAGGTCCTGTGGCCGTAAACGTGCTAAAAACAGTTTAAAGGGTTTTCTAAAAAAATGTTTTCTGTTTTCTACGATTGTTGCGCTAATGGTTGAGTAGATAATTGGCATTTTGTACAGTGTATCACTATGGCCTCTATAACAACATATTGAGTCCGACTCGCACTTGCCGCTTTTCTTAACACACCAAAACGAGAAGAAAACACGGTGTTATATGTTGGAAAAAAGTGTGCAAGTACCTAATAGTATCCCGGGGTCGTAGAATTCATATCATCTTGACGAGGCGATGAGTAATAGAGGTCGAGGGTCGCTCGCGATTCTGGGCGCGTTTATCTTTGTCATTCTATTGGTCTTCGTTGCGAGGAACTGATACTTACTACCGAGACACTAATGAACTGCCATGGGGCGGCTGACGCAAAGTTCTGTTATTGTTATTATATCATTTTTCATTACAAAAAGTTGGCGGGAAACAGCTTCAGGATAACTTTCAGGGTGAATTTTACCCATTAGTCAAATATTCATTATTTATATCAAAATATACAGGGAGTCCCACGGCTATGCCACATTGAGGGAAGTAGGTACATTAAATATTTTAGACAAGATATTTTGTTCAATGGAGACAAGAATAAAAATAATCTGTGTTCCTTTATTTTAACATATTATGATACTAGAGGAGAATTATTCTTCGTCGTTTTTTTTTTTACTTTCGCTCGGTTCGATTCCCCGGTGAGCGAACTTTTTTAATCTTACTTAATTTTAATAATGAAAGTTGGTCTCTGTTGAGCAAAATATCCTACATAAAATATTTAAGGTACTTCCCCTCCATGTGGCATAGCCGCGGGACAACCTGTATTATGTAGGTCATCCCAAATTTCTGCTCCTGTAATTAAATAGATATTGAACAACCGCAGTTCGTTCTAGGAGGCTTGCGTTCTTGGCACCAGACGATGATATGCTTGAATTCATAGAAAACATGCCAAAAATATTTGCCGTTGCCGGGTTTCCAACCCATCAGGACCGCCTTAATATGCAGCTGAACTACCACTACGCTACGGCAACCTATCTATACATACCTATTATCTCATAACAGGATATTTTGTAGATACCATTTAACGCTACTGATGTGTTGATGAAGTCTATTAATGATCAAAGTTAAAAGTCAATCGAGGTTAAATGCATGGCTATTTTGAATAAAAAAAAAAAAAAAAAAAAAAGTGAAAAAGTTGTGCCTTAAATATCAGACTGGTCATTATTCCTAATGATTGCGCCAATCAAGTTGCCCAGAATTCTTTATGTAAGTCTTTGTAAAAATAGTCATCCGTGCCATGCACAGGGAGTCAGGCTAGTAGGTATTGTTAATACAATACTTGACCTGTGACTTGGACTGTTAATACATTTGTACAATAAACAGCTAGAACCTATATAAAGTAACGTAGACTAATATCCTTAGATGCAGATACGAGAGACTAATTACACACGACATTTAAAATACAATGCAGGTTAATTAAAACGTTATTAAGACTTTCTTTTCATTTTATTTTCTTTTCATTTTATTTGTATTATCTTAATGACGTGAATTCAACTAATTGCAAATTATCTACCCGTTCTAGTCTCTTATATCTTGAATGTTCAAACTTTAAATTTCCCTGTGTTTTTAGACAACAATTAAGTTATTGAAATATAAAATCTCTGTACACTTTTGATTCAAATCTTAACTTTAAACTCTACGCGCAAGGGAAGAATTTTTTATAAAATTCCAAACTAAAATACGCGATTGCGAAACTTATTTAAGCAAGAAAACAAATAGAGGGCTCTGTTCATTATTTACCCTCTTCGGAACAATAGAAATGAGATGAGAGCCAACAAAGGAATTGAACGTTAATTAATTAAGGTACAGACGATTACAATTTAAACAAATTAGTCGCAATCCAATTCCAGGCAATTTAGGCACGTGCTCGGGCCATTATTACGTTTCACGTCACGACAACGTAACGTGCAGGTGTGTTTATGGCTCCCGCTATATAAAAATTTTTAACAAAAAAAAGAACCGACTTCAGTAAAACTAAAAATCCAAAAATAACCCGTTCAAGTACAGATTACATTTGACTCACCCTTTGAAGTCGATCCCAAACCACTGTTATTATATTTATATATTAAAGTTTACGTGAGGTTTGGCACCGACTTCAAAGGGTGAGTCAAATGTAATCTGTACTTGAACGGGTTATTTTTGGATTTTTAGTTTTACTGAAGTCGGTTCTTTTTTTTGTTAAAAATTTTTTTTTTCGCTTTTTAGTGAGTCATATGAAATACTTATGGCGGGGTGATCAGGGAGGTCTTGAAGGAATGCATGTCGTTTTAATTATCTCCTAACTCCTAACCGTTAAGGAGTTGTACCTTCCATCATCAGTTCAGCATTGGAAGATGACGACTACCATATGCAAATACTTAAATAGTTTTAGAAAATATATGAAAAATATTATGACTGCCTATACAATTTCAGGAATTCCTTCGATTCCTCATGGATCTCGTCATCCGATCTTCACCAAAATTTTATGGGACCAACCTTGAGATGTCTCTTCATGAACCTAAAAAGAATTTTCCAAATCGACTCATAAATGACGGAGTTAAGAGGTACCAAACATTAAAAAAAAAAAAAAAAAAAAAAAAAAAACATACAACTGAACTGAGAACCCCCTCCTTTTTTTGAAGCCGGTTAAAAATCAAATAGGAAAATTAAAATCATATATAATTCAATATGTAGGCCACAAGGGCACTTTTAAAAGTCTGTAGATATCTAAATCTACCGGCATTTCATTATTTATTGATTAAACCACTGAATAAGAAGAAATAGCCAAAAGAAACTCAACAGTAAGTTTTTTTTCGAAAATTATACTTAATACGATTACAATTGTGTTTTACCTAATTGGTACGCGTGGAAGAGATTCTCCAATATCTCTCATTGGTAACGTAACGGTAAATTAGTTATAGTTTAAAATAAAGTTCAAGGAATACAACTTAAAATACTTAAGAATAAAACTACACCTAAAAATTAAACTAAACTCGAACATAATAAACTTAAACTAAATCTAAAAATGGCCCCTGCGGCATAGTGCCAAATAATAATAATAATTCGTTTATTTCAGGCATCAAAGGCCCATACATAAATACCTTACAATCTAACATACGTATTAAATATTAAAATACTAAACAACTAGGTCACGATGTCTTTCGTAAGTCCGTGGTGTTGGGTAGGCGACCGCGGAAACGCCGGAATAAAACACCTTTCGGCCAAAATTAGCTGGTCAGTCGGAACCCCCAACACATAAGAATTAAAATTCACTTTGTGGCGAGACTGCAACTTCACGACCCTCAGGATAATTCCGGTCTTCACACGTACATACTCTACGATTTCGTCGGCCTTCGTAGACTAATGTAGACAGATAAGATAGTTATAGTTCACTCATCATCATCGTATCACCCGAAAGACACCCACTGCTGGACAAAGGTCTTCCCGAAGTCCTTCACAACGAACGGTAGTGCGCCGCCCTCATCTGACTGTTTCCCGCGATCTATCGTGTAAGCGCTAGTTCAGACACGGCGGGAACCGCGCGATTATAGAATCGCATGGAAATCGCGCGGGTCTTATTTATATGAGTTACTAAGTAATCGTTCAGACATAACCGCGGCGGTTATGTCTGAACGATTACTAACTAAGACCTGGTTCAGACATGGCGGTAACCGCGCGGTTATGTCTGAACGATTACTTAGTAACTCATATAAATAAGACCCGCGCGATTTCCGCGCGATTCTATAATCGCGCGGTTCCCGCCGTGTCTGAACCGGGTCTAACTCATATAAATAAGACCCGCGCGATTTCCATGCGATTCTATAATCGCGCGGTTCCCGCCGTGTCTGAACTAGCGCTAAATGCCTACTGAGCCGGCGGTCCTGGGTTCGAATGCCAGGGCAAATATGTGTGTGATGAAATCGAATATTTGTTAATGGGTCATGGATGTTATCTACATAATAACTGCATATGTATATATTGTATATCGTCGTATAGTACCCATAGTACAAGCTTTGCTTAGTTTGGGACTAGGTCGATTTGTGTAAGATTAAGCCTTAATATTTATGAATTTCTTTAATGAGCACCAAATAGCATGGGACATATCCATCTTATCGTTTAATTTTCGGCAACTTATACCCCGATTAATAATAATACTAATAATACTCTTTATTGTGCACCACTAAATATAAATAAAGATTACTCAAAGAAATTGCAAAAAACAAATCAGTAGGTAACAACAGGCGGTCTTATCGCTAAAAAGCGATCTCTTCCAGACAACCTTAGGGTAGTGAGAAATACGAAAAATAATTCCGATTAGTACATATTTTTAGGGTGTTTCCCGACCATGAGTCGAAAAATAAAATTGTTTACATTTGGTCCCCGTGAACTACGTATAAGCACTTTTATAGCCCTGCAAGGGGTTATATAACCCACGCCATATTGAGCATTTTCAGTGGTATTTTTTTCAAAAATGCCATGTAATGTTGCCCTACCATCGGTAGGAAGACTACAGTAAGTGGAAAATACCGAAGACTTTTTAGAAGTGTCCAGTAAACAGCGAGATTTTGGAATCAATATTTGTCCAGTAAGTAAGTATGTAATTCCTATTACGTATCAAGATATTTAAATTTCGTAACACGATTTATTTACATCGTCACCGACCTATAAAAAAACTAAGGATGTGAAGGCGATAAGGTCGTATATGAATGTAAAAAGTTAATTAATTTTGTTATTTTTCTCAAAAATTGCATGTAATGTTGCCTTACCATCGCTAGATAGACTACAGTAAGTGGAACATACCGAAGACTTTTAGAAGTGTCCAGTAAACAGCGAGATTTTAAATTTGGAATCAATATTTGTCCAGTAAGTAAGTATGTAATTCCTATTACGTATCAAGATATTTGAATATCGAAACACGATTTACATCGTCACCGACCTATAAAAAAACTAAGGATGTGAAGGCGATGAGGTCGTATATAAATGTAAAAAGGATGCATTCCACAAATTGTTTTATTTATAGGTACAGTGCGACAGCAAATTGTAGAAATTAAAAAGTGGCGTCCCTTTTTCATAGAATAAATAGAAAGAGACGACATTGCAGTATACACTTGCAATTTACACTAAGAGCAAATGTAAAATAAAAAGAGGTTAGCACTATTGGCAGTATAATCGTAACTCAAGATGCATATTTAAGAAAAAAAGTAGCGACAAGGTTTAGTGCGGAAGTTTGTATGCAGCGTTTACTTAGTTCTTAATTGTGCTGTGTAAAATTACAATGATATTTCGGAATTCCTTCCTTTTTTTGTGTCGTTTAGAAAAAAACCTCGGAGTTAAAATTGAAGGTAAGCTTTATGATATGAAAATTAGTTAGAAAATACAACAATGTATAACAATAATTAAATTTTATCTTTAAGACTTAGATTTGTAAGACAGTGCAAATAATTAAACGCAGTATTTATAAAAAAAGAAATTAAGGCGGGATTTAAATTAAAAGACAAAAATTTCAAATTTGTTTGTGTGATCTATTACAATAATTCAGCAAAAATGAGTTCAAACGAGTCTGATTCCGAATAGACGGCACTCATCCATACTTAAAAGCGGAGGCAGAGTTAGCTAAAATAATTTACTACCGACTAAATCCAAGGAGATATAAAAAAATACAAGAGATTCATTAAATGGAAGGAAGAAAATCAAGTTAATAATTGGTCAGATAATGTGTGATAAGGTCAGAATATTTCAACAATCTTTCTGAGACAATCGGATGGCTACAAAGGAAAGAAATCACAAATATTCAGCAGCAAAATATAGAAAAGTTCTTAAATCAAGCTCTAGATGATAACCATTTTGGCGATGAAGGTAAATAAATGCTGCCACTATTTGAAAACGATATAACTAGGTATATCTTTTATCCAAGTATAAACTCGTAATTATTTTTGTTATAGGTTGTTATCATGGGAGTTAATGGTGCCTGCGACGACGAATATCACAATGAATAATAAAAATGGGATATAACAAAAATATTCATTGCAAAATGGCCGAATATGAATGTCATCTACAAAATATAATTTTAATCTAATTTTCTTGTTTAATTTTTGAGAAAAGCCCTATACTTGCTTCGACCGTAAGAGCCATCCTGGCCTCGTATTATATCCGGACCTCGCCTACGGCTCGGTCCGTCTAATTCCTACTCGGCCAGTATGCCTTACTTACTGGTCTCTGCCGTAATGTACTATTATTTCAAACGTATATTCTTAACTATTTAATAGACGCGTTTTACCTACCAATAAAACGCATATTAATTTACTTACCTTATTCGAAGCTTATTTAATTGAGATAGGCTGTACGGATCCCGCCTTATATTGCTATCTCTTTCTAATGATATCCCTTCCTTTCAAGTTTTCCTCCACCTGGCAGTGGGGATGACATTTGTTCATTCCCCAATTTTATTTGGTTCGTCATTGAATCGAAATTAAACCTGGCAGAAATTACTCATAAGCTTCGAATAAGGTAAGTAAATTAATATGCGTTTTATTGGTAGGTAAAACGCGTCTATTAATTTGACTTGACCGTTATTCGAAGCTTATTTAATTGAGATATGTTTGTTATCGCCTGGTGGAGGAGAAAAGATGCCAATGTGACTAGGATGTTAATAATTATATGACAGTTTGTACTAAGAAAGCAAACAAAAATGTCATAACACTTAATTATATATTTCTAAATTAAGTTAGTTAAACAATACGTACACATCTTATTCATACAAATAATAATGAACCCATGAAATGAATAATGCTGTAGGCCATGATCTTTATTTTAGCATATTGTGTATAATTATTTTTAGCTAATCAATTGGTGTAAATGAATTTGCAATACATAAACTCAAAGAATTATTTAAGGAAGTAGTAGGCATAACTTCGCGTCTGTAAAACTTACTGAAAGTATTTTCAGAACGCCAATTACCTCGTGATAAAATATCATCGATAGAACAATTGTCTAACCAACTTTTTGATTCTACTGCACTACGTACGCTCCCAGGCGTTGCCGTTATGCCTGCTTCTTTTAACACAGACTTAATCCAACCTGCTATTAGAGCACGGGAAGCTTCCTTCACTTCTCCTCTCAGCGAGATAAATAAACTAGTGCAATTACCCGATTCTCTTCTTTCTTTCAATAAATTAATTACTTGTCTAACCCAAAAAAGTGGGTCAAGGTTTTGGCATGAATCATTACAAAGTATCCTCCAACCTATAATTACCTATAATAACTATTGCCTATAATTAGCACAGTCTGTTTTTGATCCAAAGACTGGCCAAAAAATTATTGAATTATCTGAATTAAGACAATGATTAGGATCAACATTTAGCAGGGTGAGATCATGAATTCTCCTGCCTGAGCAGAGTAGTAGGAGTAAAGCAGCTCGTCTGCAAGCCTCGTAAATATTCCCGTGATTAATCTGAGACTTCTTAAGATTATCAATTAGGACATCAACATTCCAAATAGGGGCCTTTTTATCTTGTGGTTTCTTTAAGGCAATAGATTTCAATATGTGTTTAACCAAAACGTGAGAGCTTATTTTTTCTGATGAATCTGTATTGCACAAAGTCGATACTACAGATTTATACAAAAGAATCGTATTATATGATAACTTCTCGATTAGGAAAAGATCTGATAAAAACTTTGCAACATCCGCACCTGAGGGCCTGGTTGCTTCAATTTTATGCTCCTTTGACCAGGAGATCCACTTTTTCCAAGCTACATTATAAGTTTTTTGTGTGGATGGACGCCATGAAGATCTAAGCAGATTTATCTGATCCGAATTCCAGCCTTTCAATTTTTCTGACCACCCCCACACTTCCAGACTTCTAGCGTCATCTCTTGTACATTTGGGGGCGGTAATCCCGTGGTCACGTCCAATAGGACCTTGTCCAGGTAGCGTAGTGTGAATGGGGCTGCCACAGCGCGAGCCTTGAGATCCGCTCTCCAGAAAACTCGGTCCCACCGTGGAACTACCACCACAGAATAGATAATAGTACAAGTACAGAAGGCACACTACTTTGATCTTTACAAAAGCCGCTTTTTTAGCAGAAAAAATATGATTTATGGCCCTTCTTAAGTCGTCGTCCCCAGCGCAAGCCAAACGGAACGTTAAAGCTGCGTGCCAACGGTGAAAATGAATTGGCTCGCTTGCCGCGTCGCCGAGAGCGAGGGCTGTCAACGACTAAAAATAAAAATGTATTTCCCATTTATTTCTTGCATTCAATATAGAGAGCAATATATTTATATTCTTCATACATTATATTTATTATTTCATTATTTAACTATTAAATAATCAATCTCAGAATTTGGACGAAAAAACCACCAGGCCGCAAAACAGTTTAGCTTAATTTTTAAACATTTTAATACGTATAATATAATAAAATAATGCAACGAATGCGTTACCTTCACATGCTATTAAATTCTTGAGCTTCATTTTGTTTTTGCTTAGTTGTCCGATATTTATTTATTTATTTATATATATTCATCACTACACTTCTAGTATAAAACAAAGTCGTTTCCTGATGTCTGTCTGTCTGCCCCTAGAATTTAAATTGACAAATAGGTATCAGCAAATAATCTACAATTGACAATTAAAATTGTTCTGAGTAACCAGTGTTAAATATGGAAGTAGATACACCTGCAATATGTTTTTTTATTATTATTCCGTAACTACTTATTATATATTATGTTCATTTTCTTACCTTTCAGCATCCTTCGGACGTGTTGGGAGAACTAAAAACGCGTGATTCCAATTTCGATCATTGTTCCTACAACCCGCTGCGATACAATATCTTTTCGCTGTCTTTTTACTCATTTTAACACTTTATATTATAATATAACACTGGTATCAACAGATGAATGCGGAACGTTCACTTGCGACGTAAATCGTGAGCGAGACGCGCGCGAAAATCGTGTAGGTACGTGCGTTCCGAGACAGAGCGTGTCAGCCACTGAATAGTCCGCATGCATGCGGCCACCGGCATGTACTTGTAGCGGGAAACGTTAATCGCGGAGTGCGCCCCGCCTGCTACCACTAAGTAAGTTCCCATTGCTTGGTTCAGGTGAGCTAGCACCTTCGGTATTAGATAAGGTGGTGGGAAAATCCATGCCAGATCGTAATTCCATATCTGCGAGAATGCGTCGTGAAAAAGTGCTTCGTGGTCGTTCTGGTCTATCGACACGTAGTTGAACACGACGTGAGCTCTTTTTGAAGCAAATAGATCTATTACAGGAATACCCCATTTGGAGAATACCTTCTCTGTGCTTCCTGGAAGAAGATGCCATTCCGGAGTCGGGCGCAGTCTTGATAGGCGATCCGCATGACTGTTGTATATTCCTGGTATGTAGAATAGGTTTAGATGAATTTGATACTGATCTAGTAAGTGAAACACCCTGTACGTTAGTTCTAGCAGCGGTTTTGACCTTGTGCCTCCTTGATTGCGAAGATAAGCAATTACAGTCTTGTTGTCGCTCTGGACCAGAACTGTGGAGCGACGCAGGTACTGACAATGATCGACTAAAACGTTTAGAACTGCAAGCATTTCTTTCTGGTTGCAATGCAGGGACAATTGTCCACAGGGAGGATGATGGTCTAATTGTGCTCCCCAGGCCATGTCTGATGCATCTGTAGTTAGAAAATGTGTTGGGGGTGGTACATGAATCAATGAGTGACTCCGGCAATTGTTCAGCCACCAGATCAGATTTTCCCTGGCAATTTGAGGCAAAGTATAGGTTTTCTTTGAAAACTTTGGAATCGTGTTTAGGAGATTTAGCAGGGCTCGGTAGTTGAGTCTTCCCAAATGAACAACGAAGCTCGCAAAATTTAGAAGGCCTACCAATTTTTCCAGTTCCTTCCGGTTTGTTTTGTTGGCAAATAACGTCTGGCGTATTCTGATAATTAAATTCGGTATTTTTTCTTTCGGCAGACATTTTTGATTGGTCCAGGGATCCCAATAAATCCCTAGATATACCAGAGCTTTCTGAGGAGTTAATATTGACTTTTGGTAGTTGACTATCCATCCCAACATTTCTAGCCTTTCTAATACAATATCTACACGATTGCGAAGAGTTTCTTGTGTTGATGGGCAACTAAGAAATCGTCGAGGTACACAATCACTCTTATCTCTTGTTTCCTCAGGGTCTGTGCAATCCAATTTGTGATTGACGCAAGAACTTTTGGGGCCGTACTCAGGCCAAAAGGTAAACAAGTCATTTCTAACATTTCTTGCTCGTAAATAAGTCGTAAGAAACGTCTGTGCGGTTGAGCAATCGGTAAATGAAAGTAGGCTTGTGACAGGTCTATTTTGCACAACCAGTCCCTTGGTTGGAGAAAGTCCTGTACACGGTGTACATTCAGTAAACCGAATTTTTCCGTCATTTCAAAGTTGTTCAGGGCCTTTAAATTGAAGATAGGGCGAGCAGTCCCGTCGCTCTTGGGCACGAGAAATATTTTGGAAAGAAAACTCGGTGACGGTTTCTGTACCTCCAGCACGCCTTGACTTTTCATTTGGTTGATGACTGATGTCATCTTGTTTGAATGTGGGCATTCGAAACCGTTCGAAAAAAGACTCGGATGGACGAGTGGCGGCTTTTGGAGAAAAGGTATGCGATACCCATTTATGATCCGTAACAAGAAATCCGGGGCTTCCATTTCTTTCCAAACCTTGTAAAAATGTGCTAGACAGCCGGCCCTGAATTGCATCGAGTCAATATCTCTTTCATTTGTTGTATTTCGGCCCGCCAGGGGACAGTGGGCGCTTACGTCCTGCGCGTTGTTGCGATTTTTGTTGATTGTACCTTGGCTGGCGGTCTCGAAAGGAGGAAGGTGCATTGCTTGGCCCGGCATTAGTATTGGTACGAGCAGCTTGATATGTACCATGACTGTGGTACCCTTGCGAAGGGTACGGGTGATGGTAGCAACCCCGTGGGGGTGGAATATGCTGCATATCAGCACAGGGATACTCACGATATTCCTGATAATTACCAGCAGCATGTGCCTGATTGAAGCGAGTACCCTGCGAGAGTACTTTACGTTGCGCTATTCCCTGCGAGGGCGCGCTTGTGGCCTTTGACAGACCAGCTTGCGAAGCCGGGTTCTTTTGTAATGGCCAAAAACATTTTCGTATTCCTCCATGTTTTTCAATTGTAGCTGTAAAAGCTTCAGCGCTAAATAACGTCGTCCCAGATGGAGGAATCTTACGCAGTGCCGATTTCACTAGCGGGTCCTTCACGTGCTTTGTGATTCCATTGCGCCTCATTTGTATCACTTCCGCTCTGTGGCCGCAAATAAGCTGTAAAAAGTCTTCTGAAACTTTGTAAAGATCTCCACCTAGAAAAACACTATTGAGTTTATCACGAAGAGCCTCGTGTGTAATTCCAGAGCCAACAGTAGCCCAGGTCAAGACATCTTGTACGGCAGCGTGTAAGGCTTCTTGTTGCTTCACCACACAAAATGATAATGCCCCAAAAGCCCTATCTGACTGGACTAAGTGAGGGTACAGATCGTATTCCTTGACTTCATCGTTCGTTTCCAGATCAGTATAACCGGGAGTATGATTATAATTTTTCTGAATCTCTGCATAACGGAGATTAAACCACTCGTTGTGATTTAATCTTTGCATCTCACACAGTAATTTAAATTGGTCTTCCGAAGTTTTGGGCATTGCAGGCTCCTTCAATTTCGTACCGAGACCGAAAGCAAATGGTTCTGGTTCTGGTACCGGCGCTGGCGGTCCTGACGCAGAAGGCCCTGGCATAGAAAGCGCTGGTGCCGAAGGTGCTGGCGCTGAAGGCGCTGGCGCTGAGGGCGCAGGTGCAGAAGGCTCTGTCGCAAAAGGCGCTATTTCGAGATCGTTTCCTACGTAAAGATCACGACTACAATCGGAAATTATTGAAATATTATCGCACTGACGATCACAATCATTCACGTTTGAGACCTGTGTCCGCAACTCATTTACCTGCTTTGCCAAATTTTTTAGTAGTTTATTAGCTTTATTCTTTGTCCGGCGGCGACGTCTACGCTTCGAGCCTGATGACGAAGAGCTAGAGGAACTGCTACTACTGCTCGATGAACTTGAACTGGACGATCGATCACGATTACGATTCCGTTTTGGGGCTGTTTGTGAACCTGAAGGGTTATTACGCGCCCCCGTCATTTCATCCATGGCTCTAAACGAAAATTAGTTTATATAAAATCTTTAAATTATAATATATAACACTTGAAGCCAACAAAAATCGAACGGCAAAACCGTTTATCTAGTTAAAATTTATTAATTCAAAATATAACACAACAAAATAAACAATAAGCAATTAAAATAAGTCTTATCTAAATCTAAAACTAAATCTAAACTAAGTCTAAAAATGGCCCCCGTGGCATTGTACCAAAGACGCTGGCAGCATTACCTCGCTGTATTGCTATACTAAGACGCTGAGCGAGGAAGCTGCCAGCCCTTTGGTCACCAGTGGTGTCGATGAGCCGTTTCGCAAGCTCTTTAAAAAGAATTCTAGCGTTCGGACCCCACGGGCCCAGGGTCTCGACACCAAATGCGCTGAAGTGGTATTGAGAGCCGAGACCCCGGTATTTGTTTATTTTGCGGTTTTCAGCCGTCTCTGCCGCCCCGCGGGCCCGGATCGAGGTCCGTGGAAGGTGTGACGGTGCTAGCGTATCGACGCATGTTGCTTCCCAAACCAGCACGCGACCCATCTTCCACGGGACCAGGGTCATTCCGTCAGGCCTCTTGCCATCGTCTCTCGAGACACCATTTGGTTCCAGGATCGCGGGAACGTTGACGGTGGCAAGAGCTCGGCGGATAATATCGTTGAGGGCGGCATGTCTGGACAGACGGCCAGCGCTGTGATGACAAGATAACCCGTGGTGTCCCAGCTCATCGACGAATGTCCCACAGGGGCATTTGTGTGGTGTACACACCATAACGCCTAGCCTCAGACTTACGGCTAACCTTAAGGTGTCCGGCTCGATGAAAGTGCCGGTAGTAGGGGAGGGGTACGCGTGCAGCCATTGTCCTGCTTCCCACTGGGCAGTAGCCAACAGCCGCGCGCGTGCGGAACCGGAACTGGAATCTATGGAATTCTTGAGGAGTAATTTTGAATAGGCGTCATCCCAGCTCCGTTGACTATTGAGGTTTGTGGGAAAATTTTGCCCCGGACAAGCCAATTGCCAAACCTCTCTAGCATCTGAGAGACCCGCCGTTTCGCAGTTTGAAGGGAATGCCCTCAGAATTTTTCCTACGAGAACGGCAGAGCCATGAACGGATGAAAGAAAGGCTGGCAACGCGACACTAGAAATTTTGCGCGTCCCTAACCCACCGTATCTGATAGGTAGGGATGCTTGGTTCCAAGATTGCTCCTTAAGCTGAATATTTAGGATGGATTCAAGGCTAGACTTTATGATATGATCGACCGAAACTAAACTGTTTTGTTGTTTCCAGAATGGACAGCAACGGAGCAGATATGTAAATTTGGGAACGAAAAGGCAGAATTTAAGGATTGTTAAAGCATAATGCGAATTAATCTCGAGCAGGCGATCAGCGCTATATCGGAATTTATAAATTGCAAGAGCGATGATGTCCGGAATGGCCTCATCGAATATTGGAGACCCTAGGAGGATTAGGGTCGTTTTGTCTAAAATTTTTATATTTGGACAGATGGTATTAAATTTTTGAACCACATCCGGAAGGTCGCGGCTCAAAAAGAGTTCGCATTTATTGAAATTTAATTCCAAACCTATAAGTTTAAACTTATCCTTGATTTCTAAAAGATCTGACAATACTGAATTTGCGTCACCTCCTAGGGTTCCGTCGTCTAAGTACCATACGTTGAATTTTGACCGTAAATTTTGAATAATAGGGTTTATGGCAAGGCTGAAGATGGCCGGTCCGAGGGGGTCGCCCTGCTGGCAGCCCACTTCAGAAGAGAGTTCATTGTTTTTATACATTAATTTTGAAGGGTCTCCATAGCAATGTAGAAGATAGTTGTAAATTTCCGGGATGTGGTTTCTTACTTCTGAAAGCAGGGCGTCCCTATTAACCGAATTAAAAGCGTTTTTCACATCAATTTTGAGCAACACCTCACACTGGTCGTTGATTAGGCAGGTTCGCAAGGCATGTACCGCTGCTTCGCATCCTCCTTTAATTCCAAAGCCTAATTGAATCGGTTGAAATTGCTTTTCAAGTTTATCTATGATGTGTCGTACGGATATTTTTGATGCTAGGCGTCGAAAAGTAGAGCCGACAGCGATAGGCCTGATTCCTCCGTCTTTTTTCGTTAAGGCAATCAGGTTCACTCCGTAAACTATGGGGACAAATGCGGGATGTATATTTCCAGAAAGCATGAAGTTAATTAATTTTGTTAAGGCGACTAAGAGTCGTTTGCCTGCATCGCCAACACAGTGTGAGGTGAGGTCCTTTAGGTGTTGAGGAGAAATCCCATCAAGACCCGCTGCCGAACCTGTTTTAAATGAAAAAATTGCAAGCAATGTGTCTTGATCTTGCACATGGAGACAGATATCAGGACCTGTTGGAGAATCGAAAAAGGGTGGTGTTGTTGGAGCTGGGGGATGTTTGGACCGTAAGGCTGAGAGGGTTTCAGCAGAGTCCGGAGACAGCACGTCGCTGGAAAAAAGAAGCCGGGCGGCGCCTTTGAGGTCGCCGTCGCTTACTTTACTCTCGACAACTGTATTAAGGTCAAAGCTTCTGGGGCGATTGTTGGTTGAAGGATTAATGGAGATGGGGTATGAGAAGACAGTTGGATTTATACAGTTATTTTTTATTTTTTGCGTCAACCGTTTATCTTATATTTCTTTATAAAAAATAAATGAGGGTAGTTTTAGAACGACTAAAACCGCCTGTGTCCTAAAGTATGGACGTAACATGTAATAACTGATAATGATATATACGGAATGAGAATATTGCGTAAGAATCTTGTTTTAAGAGCACAGTAATAGATTCTAAAACTTACGTGAATTGTTCTTCACACTTAGCTTTGTTATCTAAGTATATTTATTAACACTTTGTAACTGGTCGTACCTTGTTCAATATTGTAAGAATATGAAGTTCTTTGTTCAGATTTAGATCGTAGTAGAAAGTAGTTGTACGACCTCTCACGGCGGGAAACTAGACGCCAATGAAGAACCAAATAAAATTGGGGAATGAACAAATGTCATCCCCACTGCCAGGTGGAGGAAAACTTGAAAGGAAGGGATATCATTAGAAAGAGATAGCAATATAAGGCGGGAAACGTACAGCCTATCTCAATTAAATAAGCTTCGAATAACGGTCAAGTCAAATTAATAATAGTATAAATTTGAATATGCATTCTACAAATTGTTTTAATTATAAGTACAGTCCGACAGCAAATTGTAGAAATTAAAAAGTGGCGTCCCATTTTTCTTAGTTTGAATAGAAAGAGACGACACTACGGTATACACTTGCAATTTACACTAAAATAAAAAGAGGTCAGCACTATTGGCAGTATAAATTTTACTCTTGATGCACGTAAAAAAAAAGTAGCGACAAGGTCAGTGCGGAAAGTTTGTATGCTGCGTTTAGTTCATAATTGTGCTGTGTAAAATGACAATGATATTTCGGAATTACTTTTTTGTATCCTTTAGAAAAAAACTTCTGCGTTAAAATTAAAGGTAAGCTTATGATATGAACATTAGTTAGAAAATATAACAATCTTAAATTGTATCTTTAAACCTTATATTTGTAAGACAGTACAAATTAAACGCAGTATTTATAAAAACAAGCAAATCAATTAAGGCGGGATTTAAATTAAAAGACAATAATTTCATAGTGTGTGTAATCTAATTACATACAGCAAAAATGAGTTCAGACGATTCTGATTCCGAAATAGACGGCACTCCTCCACACTTATAAGCGGAGGCAGAGTTTGTACTTCCGCCTAAATCCAAAGATATTTAAATAAATGCAAGAGATTCAGTATATTATATGGAAGGAAGAAAATCAAGTTAATAATAATTGGCTAGATAATGTGTTTCTAGCTTATTTCAACCATCTTTCTGAGACAATCGGATCGGCTAAATATTTGTGATATCTTTCCTTTGTATATAGCCAACAAAGGAAAGATATCACAAATATTTACCAGCCAAAATATAGAAAAGTTCTTAAATCAAGCTCCAGATGATAAATATTTGGCGATGAAGGTAAATAAATGCTGTTTGATAACGATATGCATACTATTTTTTTATCAAAGTATAAACTCATAATTATTTTTGTTGTAGGTTGTTATCATGGGTGTTAATGGTGCCTGCGACGAGGAATAATCACAATGTGTCCCCGGGAAATAATAAAAATATCCATTAGCAAATAGCCGAATGTGAATGTCACCTTTAATATTTCTTAAATATAAAGTATAGTTATCTTATTTTCTTGTTTAATTTTTGAGAAAATCACTATACTTGCTTCGACCGTAAGAGCCATCCAGGCCTCGTATTATAGCCGGACCTCGCCTACGGCTTGGTCCGGTCCGTCTAATTCATACTCGGCAAGTATGGCTTACTTACTGGTCTCTGCCGTAATGTTTATGTACTGGCAACGACAAATTTTTGGTACCTAACTGACGTTGAAAATCGGTGAATGTCACTGATGTAAACAAAGAGGAAACAGGACTAAATATTTCGCAAATTTCAAGTAATTTTTGCATAATAAAGCTAAAACTATCCACAGTGATGAAAGTGAAGTTTTTGCAAAAGGGATCAGTATTTATTTCGCTAGAAGAACGAAGGATTGAACTTGAGCAGCATTCCGGTAAACAATGTTTTGAATTTTGATTATGACAAATCCTTGACTGACGTTTATTAATGCAAATATGACGTATGCACATTATTGCCATATAAAAGCTGTTTGAAGCGCCACTACCCTGGGCCGGAGCGATGCTTGCTAGGCTATACCTACTGTATACATTATTGCGAACTGCCCTACAATCACAAGTGGCCGAATTCTAGCGAAGTTATAAATTGAAATTGGCATCTGCGAGATAAAGCTTCTGAATAGTATTCAATCCAATTGTTAACTTAATGGCTACTGTCCATTGGGACAATTGAGAAAAGTGACACTTGAAATAGCAAATGGCCTAACATAGCACAGCCAATATTGAATATAAACCTTATCACTCACTTCTATAACTTTTGTGATTGTTTATCTTTTTGATTGATCGAACGAGCGCGCCTCAATTAAAAGTTATGCTTACTTTGATTTTATAATAATATGGGTAATACTCAACTTCGAACAAGCAAATATATACTTCATACAGTATCAACCATGTTATATCTAACTTGGCCTTATCATTATTATAAATACAAAAGAAAACACTACGTATAGATTTTTTTTCTTTTCTCGTGTCAGAAATGATGTAAGTCGGTACTTACATCAGAGAACGTATGTTATTGGATGTTTGTGAATAATGCGACGCACTTGAGGGCGTGGCGTAGTTTACGCACTGCTACGAGTTACGAATATAGCTACAAACACGCGCGGATTTTGCATAAAAAAGCGGAAGCTTTGAGCTGCATGATGCACATATATGTGCGCAATGGCTGTTAGCAGCGTTTACGGCGTGTAGTGGGCCTTAAAAATTACTAGGCATATTGTTTATTGTTGGCTAGATTCTGAATGAATAAAGCACTCAGGAATAATAATTACTTAGTCAAATTAAACTTCTCAGACGTTGTTATTCTCAGAAAATGTTGTTTTATTGGTTATATTCTAATTATGTTATTTTCTTAGGACGAGCTATTTCGGTTTAGACAATAATCGAACTCGTTTATCATTCCCTAACTTGAGCGAAACACGAGTAATTTTCCTCATTTTCTATAAATACGGAGCGCTTTAGTTACATTACGAAAATGAATAAAGTTAAATTTCGCAGTGGTAGTCTCGAACTCGTTCAACATAAACGCTGCTTACGACGAGTGAATGCATAATTTATTGAAATATCCCGTACAAATTGATTTTACTGTAAAATAAAATACGTCCTGTTTCTTGTTTGCAATTTTATACATGGGGACCATGCCACAGGCAGAGCTGCTGGAGGGGGTGCTTTTATAATCCTTTTATTTTTAATTTAGTATTAGTAGTTTATTTAGTATTTATCAATTCCTTTACCACTAATCATTTGTATTGTGTATATATGTTTTTTTTTTGTTTATTTGAAAATAAACTGTTAAATATTTTATACAGAACTTGACTTTTCCACCCTATTTCTAATTCGATGAATGGGGTTTCACTATATTAAGTACAAAGTACACCTCAGTAGTAATAAAAACTTGCAATAGAGCTCTACCTCGCTTAGTTCGGGCGTAATGACCCAGCGGCCAAAGTGATTTTTGCAATTTTATGCAGATCTCGACTTTTTCAACCGATTTCTAGATCGATGAATGGGGTCTGACTATACACACCATAAAGCTCACCCAGAGAGCTATTCAAATCAGCTTTTACTAGAGCTCTATCTCGCTTAGTTTCGGCGTAATGAACCAGCAGCCAAAATGATTTTTGTAATTTTGTGCAGATCTCGAGACAAACTCGCAAGGTCTTCAGCTCACAGAGCCACTAGAGTAGTTCCCTTATTTTTTTTATTTTGGTACCTATGTTTTATAGTTCATCTTCTCTTCTGTCAGCGACGGTATCGGTAGCCCAACGATCTTCCTCTAGCCCCTGACCTGGCTCTTGCATATTGCATAGCTACTGAATTCATTTGAATTTCGATGTGCAAGAATGATCGATCAGAAAAGTTAAGTGACTGGACATATTTTTGGATCTCCAGGGGGGGGCAGCTGCCCCTTGGCGACGCCCATGCGCCGAAACTAAGCGAGGTAGAGCTCTAGTGAAAGCTGATTTGAATAGCTCTCTGGGTGTGCTTTATTGTGTATATAGTGAGATCCCATTCATGGAGTTACAAATAGAGTGAAAAAGTCAAATTCTGTATAAAATTGCAAACAAGAAATTGGCCGCTTGGTCATAACATTTTAATTAAATGAGGTAGATGTATAGTAAAAGCTTATTTGAATAGTCTCTTAGACGTGCTTGGACATGCTGATAGTGATACTTAATTTATCGATCTAGAAATAGGTATAGTTTAAATTTGAAATTCGGGATAGTGGCCGACATTTAGCGGCCAACTTTGTGAAGTTGGCAGCCAAATGTCGGCCAATATTTGGCCGCTAACTTCACACAGGTATAAATACGCCCCTTGGTGTTTACTACGTTTACACTTTTGTTGCCGTCGGTATGTACGTTTTATTCATGAATTTCATGATAAGTAGGTCACTCAACAAGTTTTGAGATGCTCGAAATTTAAAAATGAAAATCACTTGAAATGTATATGTTTTTAAAAATTAAAAATAAATTAATAAAACAACTGTACAATAAATTCATCACTTAATAACTCAATTAAAACTAAATTATAAAAATAACAAGGTTCAAAAAACACCGCTCCCTGTCATTTCTGGTCCAAAGGTGCCCATAACGCTCGCAGCATTTCCACGTTGGATCGCAATGGACACCCTTTGTACCAGAAATGACTCGGAGCGGTGGTAAGGGTAAATTAAAAATAGATCTAATCTAGCTAATTTAATTAAAAATAGAAGACAAGAGGCCGAATAAAAAAAAAGTTTGATCATTGTACTTAAACTGTTCACGCGTTTTTCTTTGAGCTAGCTTCGAGTAGCTGAATTTGAACACTTTCGTGTGCTATGATATTTTTAGATTTGTAACTGTAAGCGTTTTGGTCTAACCGAACAACATGGTTTACTTACAACGATTACAAAATCAAGACTAGGGAAAGTGTTTACAAACTTGGTTTAGACTTAGGCGAATGAAACTTTGTCTAGAGAATTGATGGAGAATTAATTTGAAAAAATATATGAGAAATAGTGCTAATATTTTCAATAGTTTTTCTTTATCTCAAGATATATTTACGTATACAAAACAGTACCTGTGACGCCATTTATCGGTAGGAATATCAGCCTTCAACACACCAAACAGCTAGACAGATTTGGTTAATATTTAAAACAATAGGATGGAAAAATACTATAAGAATCTTTAAGGGAGATTTTAACCGACTACTCTGTAGCAAAAAAAAGGATTATGTTACCTTTATTCTCTTTCATGAATGTAGTTGTGGGTAATTCCTAGTTTGCCCTGAAACGAAATCCTTTCATTTACTTGATGAAATTCAAGCGAACATCCGGGATGCGAACAAATACCAAGATTTTCCTTAAGCAGACAAATATTACTCAGAACAACGAAAATATTGATGAATGGCTATTCGGAGAAATTCACTTTTGAGAAACAAAAGCTTACGAATGTGATTGGAAGAACTACGAGTACCTAGGTATGTAGGTACTTATACTTAGATATGTACCTATTCATTATCATAAGTGTGTTATGTTGGAATAAAGTTCTTATTGTTACCCACAAATCCTACAATCTACATTAACGATGCTTGATTTAAGTTTTTATTTTTATTTTATGTATAATTTTGTAGTTCACAGTGCCTTAGTTTAATCACTATAATGCTGTGTAACTAATTTGAATAAATAAATAAATTGATGAATGAGAAGTTGAGAACTAATCCGAAAACACCGGCCAAGTCGGTGTCGGGCCTCGCGCAATGTAGGAATCCGTAGTTGCTCATCACAAGAAGAAAGCTTTTAGGTGCAATCTATTATCCTTACTTGGCTTTAAAGAATCAGAAGACAAGCTATGAGGTTTTTGTTATTTTTTAAACTTATATTTACTACTGTGTTACAACGGCGTACGAGTTATTTTCTATGGGATTTTTACTTTGTCTAGTATATTTTGTAAGTTGGTTGACAGAACTGGTTGTCTTAAACTTATGAAGCCTGCTTAGCTGTGATAACTTTCCTTTTAATTTAATTATATATGCTTCTACTGAGATTTTTTTCACATACCTAAGAACTACCATTAAGTCGGCAATGACCCCACTTGCCTCTTGACTCTAATTAAATTAGCACTTGGATTATCGCAAATGGATTTCTTTATCGGAAAGTTTTCTTTAGTAACTCACAATATTTGTATATAAGTAAGGTACATCTATTACTTATGTGTTATTTAATTTTTTCATGTAACAGATTACATAAAAGACCCTGCACCATACAAATGTTTATGTTTAGTCCTATCGTTGACTGGTAGAGAATGCCTTATTTATGGTAGTGTTACGCCGGTAGGTTAGGTCAAAAACTTTGAACGTAATTTTTATTGCTTTAGAAGCGTTTTCAGCAGGCTGAAAAGTAATTTCAGGCCGTTTCAGAAGTTGCTCTATCACATATCTAAAGGTCGTAATTTTACCCAAGATGCCGTCGTTTTCAGGCGCCTGCAACATGTTTTTAGTCCGTTTCAGGGAACCTTCTATCAGATGACGCCATAACCTGAAAACCCGTTTTCAGGCGTTTTCAGGACGTCTTATGGGCCTCTGAAGCACAAATCATTATATGGCGAAATTTCCAGTAGGAGTGACAGAGATAGCACCAGTAGAAAGAGATAGCTATGCTCAGAACATTCGAGGTGTGTAAAAGAGATAGCACTACTAGAGAGAGATAGCTATACTCGGAACATTCGAGAAGGGAGTGACAGAGAATGCACGATTAGAGAGAGACGTCTATAGCCGAGAACTTTCCCGACGCTCGAGCCGGACCTTACTGGAATATTCGCGCTATGTGTGGACAATGTATCTAGAGTGTGCTCCGCGGGATATAAAAGGCGCAAGCAGCCTGCGCGAGTTTTAGTTACATTTTAACTGCGATACAGTGCGAGTAAAAGCATTAATCGGAGAGAAAGACTCTTAAGTGATTAGTGCGCCTTAAGTACAGTTCGTGTGAATAGTGAGTGTGTAATAGTGTGTTTGTGTTAATTAGTGGATTTTAAGTACAGTTCGTGTGAATTGTAATTCGTGCTTTTCTATCAAATACGAACCCCACGCTCGTAACAGTATTAAGTCCGCCATTTGTACTTTTACTTTAGTATTCTGTGCAATAAAGTTTGAATAAATAAATATTTTTAAAGACCTATCCATCGATATCCCACACCATGGGGTAGATGCAAAATGACATCCCCACTTTACGTGTAGGGGAGGTACCCTAAATTTTTTTGTCGATTTTATTCTACCACTTTGTCAGCGTGACTATATCCGTGCCAAATTGCAGCTTTCTAGTACGAACACTCTCTGAGCTGCGGACGTACGGACGACGCACGGACGGACATGGTAAAACTATAAGGGTTCCTTGTTGACTACGGAACCCTAAAAAAGTGTCCAACATGAAATTAACTATAATGGAGATGATGGTAGCCAAAATGCGTCATAGGCAGACTCGAGCGAGATGTATCATCCATGAACGCTACAAAAGGATTTCTTATGTGTTGTCGTAATAACTTTTAATGTTTTACGTCGAATTTCCTATAATACCTAATCATCCCACAAACGCTTAGGCTATGGAATTAGCTCCCTGCCGAGGGTTTCCCGGTATGGCGTGGTAATCCGGAGTTGCAAGCGTCTGTATATAGGCTACGTAAACCGCTTACCATCAGGCGGGTTGTACGCGTGTTTGCCACCTCGAGGGGCCTATGATGGTATCGTTTATCACATGATAAATAAGTAACGAAGCATCTGTCACTTACACTCGCATTTTGTCAAAACGTGATAGGCCCCTAGTATATGAAAAGATTAGAAATCAATTAACTTGTAAAATCTTGTCACGAAATAATTACTTCGTAGAATTACATGTGGGAGTTTCGTTAAATTTCTCCTTACAAATGAGATTGGTTACATGTTCCAGGACATTCGGGCCGCACGTGCGGTCGTTATTGGGCTGGGAGCGTGTTGGCCCGCGGCGTGCAGTGGTTTGATGGCTGTATCGTGTTCCTGTCCTGTTATATCTAAGAGTAGTTACGAGTACGAGCAACCTCGTGAAATCTGGCGTAATCAACTCTTATCGACGTTATAGAAATGAGAAAAGTTTAATCAAAATAAACACAAAAACTTACTACAATACTAAACAGTAAAGATAAATATAAAAGAAAGGATAATTATTATTTATTTGTGTATTTACTTGCATAAAAAAAAATACCAGCATTACAGCTTTACGCCAAGGCACTGGCAAACTTAAGTAAACTAACATAAGAAATTATTGACATGAATTACTTATATAACGGTACAAAAACAATAAGAGACCTAAGATAACGCAGACAATTAAAAATATGGAATAAAAATTATAACAAGAACAGGAAACACAATAAAAAACTACAAAACACATGGAACAAAGTAAAACATAATTGATATTATTCATGCCCACACTTGATAGTGTGGGCATTGAATTTCATATTTTTTTCGCAATAGCGCATCACTGCAAAGTGAAGTTCGTTCCATCTATCAGTAAACAAATCGCAGCCTGGTTCGGGAGAAATAAATTGGTTAAGCAGTTAATATATATGAATATGTACAATTGCCTAAAGCTGCTCAGAAAAAAAACATCCTTACTACTATAGGGGCCTTAAGGTACCTCTTTGGATCGCACGAGCGATTCTCTGTCGACCTTATATAATACAGTGAATAAAGGGGAAACGGTCCAAACCTTAAAAACGGTCCGGTTCTGAATTTTTGATAGGTATGTTGTCTAGGATGGTTAGTTTAAAATGCAAAATGCACAATTCCCCCTCCTAGGCGCCCGCCATCGCCACCATATTGAAAAAACCAGAAATTACTTCAGATTTTTTAAATTTTAAATTTTTAGTTTCTAGGACAGATAGTTAGTTACTCGTCTCCAAGATATTTAGCATTTAGTGGAGCAAGCGACTGAACTGACCAAATTAGAAATTGAAGCTAGAAATTCCAAAATTTATTTTTACATTCAGTTTTAGTAGCATTTTTAACCGACTTCAAAAAAGAAGGGGGTTCTCAATTCGGTTGTTTTTTTTATTATTATTTTTAATGTTTGTTAGGTACCTCAGAACTCCGTGATTTATGAATTGTGAGTCGATTTGGAAAATTCTTTTAGGTTCATGAAAAGACATCTCAAGGTTGGTCTCATAAATTTTGGTGAAGATCTGATGACAAGATCCATGCGGAATCGAAGGAATTCCTGAAATTTTATAGGCACTCATAATATCTTTCATATATTTTCTAAAACTATTTAAGTATTTGCATATGGTAGTCATCATCTTCCAATGCTGAGCTGATGATGGAAGGTACAACTCCTTAACGGTTAGGTGTTAGGAGATAATTCAAACGAGATGCATGCCTTCCATCATATGGACTTATGGGTGTCGTTCGTTGTTCAAGGAGTTACGCATTATACTTGCGTGGTGTACATTCCTCCCAGTGCAGTGGACGAAACTTATATTACCTGGTTTCAAACCTTGGAGTCTGTGATTGATACATTGAAGGGTGCAGTGATAATACTCGGTGACTTGAATCTAAATCCAGTGTACACATCCCAAAATGTTATTTATTATTATTGTTATTTTTTAGCTGTCTGTGGTTTGAAAGAGACGAATGAGGTCATTAATACACATGGAAGTAAGCTAGATGTCGTGCTGGTGTCGGAATGCATTTCCGGTTCCTTAGTTTTAGAGATGGTGGATGATGGACTTGTTCCAAGTCCAGATATGTACCATCCTCCGTTGGAAATTTCCATACCAGTGGATTGTTTCGCGCGCCTAGCTCGGGTTGAATTGTTAAATCCTAGCAATGTGGACAGGCAGCGAGACTGGAATTTCTCTAAAGGCAATTATGAGCTTCTTTATAAATTAATCTCAGAGGTGTGCTGGCAGGAAGTTCTTAGTGCTGAGGATGTCGACAACGCTGCTGATGGTATGTATAATGTTTTGTATGGGATATTTGACTTATGTATTCCGAAACGAGTTCGATCCAGGAAGCCTAGTAGACGTTACCCCATTTGGTATTCTGCAGATATTATTAATGACCTAAAACGGAAAAGTGAACTTCATCGGAAATGGAAAGCTACACAGAACAAAAAAGTGTATGATGAGTTTTCGAAACTGAGATCTGCGGTAAAGAAACGTATAGCGTCTGCTTACTCCAGCTACCTTGATCGAACTCAGAGTAAGATTAAAGACAATGCTCGAGAATTTTGGCAATACCTTGATAGTCTTAAGTCAAAGGGTGGGTTTGTCTCTAGTGTGACGTCTGACGGGAAGAAATTTAGAGGTGAGGCAGCTACCGCATTTGCCGATAGCCGGGTCCACACAGGGCGAGCGGCCTCGCGAGGCAATTGCCGCGCGCGGCATTCGGCGCATGCCTCGGGCATTGGATGAAATTACGCTCACCGAATGCCGCGCGCGGCAAGCCCGAGCCGTCTTGTTCGCCCATTTGGCAGATAAAACAATATGGCGCCGCCGCACGCAATCAGCTTTTGACTTTTGACTTGGTGCTACGTTCATACAAAGAATTTTCCAAAAAAAGCTAATTCAATTTATTTTTTATTTTTAAAACAAACAAATAGCACATAATATGTAGTTACGGTTATTCCGTTTCGCGTAATACGTAAGTGTCGCACGCCATTTTGTTTTATCTGTCATAATTTGACCGAAGCAAAAACGTGTACGTCCACACTGCGCGCGGCAAACGACCGAGGCACCTTTGAGCACGGACAAAAACCGACAGCGCGCGGCTCGGCCGCGGCAGCGCTCGGCCGAGGCAAAGCGTGCGGGCGCCGCGGGCGAGGCGCGTACTCACAGAGCGCGCCGCCGCGCGCGGCAATTGCCGCGCGAGGCGGCTCGCCCAGTGTGGACGCGGCTGATTACTTCTCGGGGGTGTTCTTGTCTGATGTTCCGTACCTAGATCCGAAGAAGCCAGGGACTGGAGATAGACGCCGTGATGCTAATGCTTATCACATCGATATTGGGTCAGTATCGATGTGTGAGGTTGAGGCAGCAATAAAGCGACTAAAGTCCAACTGCTCGGTAGGACCAGACAATATACCGGCATATATTGTAAAAGGATGTGCCGATAGTTTAAGAATCCCTATACATTATATTTTCAACTTGGCACTGAAATCTGGAGTTTACCCTCGTCGCTGGAAGGTGTCCAGAGTAAGGCCGATCCCAAAAGGAGGGGACACCTCTGCGGTAGAAAACTACAGACCCATAGCCGTTCTTCCCACGCTTGCCAAGTTGTTTGAATCCATACTCCACCGAACCCTATCAGCACAAGTAAGGCCGTTCTTAAGTGATGCTCAACATGGTTTTAGACCTAATCGCTCCGTAAGCACGAACCTTCTTATCTTGATAGATATTATCTCTGAGCAGATGCATGATAGGGGTGCCCAGGTTGATGTCATTTATTTTTACTTCAGGAAAGCTTTCGATCGCGTAGATAATGATGTGTTGCTGGAGAAACTGGACCAAATTGGCTTCTCTCCCAGGCTACTGTCCTTCTTCGCAAGCTATCTACGTGATCGGCAGCAATATGTCCGACATGGATGCTTCGTCTCGGCCCCCTATCATACTCGATCTGGTGTTAGTCAGGGCTCCATATTAGGACCTTTTTTGTTTGGAATTATGATAAATGACCTTCAGTCCGTTCTCAGGTCATCTCAATGCCTCCTCTACGCTGATGACTTAAAGTTAGTGCGCAAAGTGGAGACGAAAACGGATTCGGATTCATTACAGGATGATATCAACTTGGTCTTTCGGTGGAGTATGGAGAACAAGCTTCTTTTCAACTCAGCCAAGTGTTGCGTTTGTAGTTTCAGTCGAGCGCGTACTCCAATACTTGCGCAATATGTTTTAGGGTCTGAGCTCATAAGCCGTGTGTCTTCAGTTAAGGATCTTGGCGTGGTCTTCGATACGCGTCTCACATTTCATGAGCACATATCGATACTTGCAGCTGACTGCTATCGAAGACTAGGCTTTGTCATTCGTAACTTGCGTGACTTTAATGACCCTTTAGCGATCAAGCTAGTCTATAACGCCCTGGTCAGAAGCAAGCTGGAGACTTCGTCGATTGTGTGGCTCCCATACGAATCAACATATGCTTTACTACTGGAAAAAGTACAAAAAGCCTTTCTCAGGTTTTTATATAAAAAAATGTATGGGTACTACCCGTTCATGTACCCAACCAAATATCTTCTGGGAACACTCGGCTACAATTCACTAGAGGTTAGGCGAAAGTTTTGTTTGCTGACTACCGCATGTCGAATCCTGCGCGGCGAGTCCGACTGTCCTGAGCTTGTAGGCCGCCTCGTGCGACTGTTTGTTCCTGACGTCCCTAGGATAGCTCTCAGACCGCGGCAGCGCGATCTCTTGATGGCGCCGGCGGCGCGTACTGTGTCTCGCAAAAATTCCCCACTTGTTCGTGCTCTTGTGCTACTCAATGCGTTCCTGACATCAGCACCGGAGTGTGATTTGTTTGCGTGGCGATGGGCGGTTGTGTGCACTGAATGTTTGAGATTTTGTGAGGAATTGGATGATCGATGATAATTAATATTATTATTATTTGTTTGTGTTGCTGTTTTATGTTTATGTTGGTTTTTCTATGAATAATGTAAGTTTCATGGCGCATTAGTTAAGAAACTGTAATAAATAAATAAATAAATAAATAAATCATCCTCCCCGACCTCCCCGATCACCCCGCCATAAGTGTTTTATATGAATCACTAAAAAGCAAAAAACATATTTTTAACTAAAAAATAACCGACTTCAATAAAACTAATAAGCCAAAAATAACCCGTTCAAGTACAGATTACATTTGACTCACCCTTTGAAGTCGATGCCAAACCTCTCGTAAACTAAGTATAATATATAAAATATAATAATTGAGTGGTTTGGAACCGACTACAAAAGGGGAGTAAGAAAGTTTTCAGTCTGCATATTGATCTAAACTTAATAATATAGTGTAATACGCTGTTGGGTCGCCTAAATCCAACTAGATTTAAGTTTATTTTATGTACCTATGATTTTGTAGTTCACAGTGCCTTAGTTTAATTACTGTAATGCTGTGCGTGCAACTAATTGAATAAACAAAATAGTATCGGAACGCACCACATAAATAGAGCTATCTGAATGTCACTTTTTGACAGCTCTCTTTTCCTCTGACCTACACGGGAAACATCGGCTCTCGTATTATTGTATTAATGAACTAGCGATCCGCCCCGGCTTCGCATGGGTGGAATGCTGATAAATTATGCATGAATTATTCATTATAAACCTTCCGCTTGAATCACTATTAGCTATTAAATATACTATTATTTATTCATCATCATCATCATCATCATTTCAGCCATAGGACGTCCACTGCTGGACACAGGCCTCCTCAATTGACTTCCACATGGGCCGGATAGAAGCGACACGCATCCAGCGAGTCCACGCAACCCTGACCAGGTCGTCCGACCACCTTGCGGGTGGCCGTCCTACGCTGCGCTTGCCGGTACGTGGTCTCCACTCGAGAACCTTTCTGCCCCAACGGCCATCGGTTCTTCGAGCTATGTGCCCTGCCCATTGCCACTTCAGTTTGCTAACCCTGTTTGCTATGTCGGTGACGTTAGTTCGTCTACGAATCTCATCATTTCTGAGTCGATCACGTAGAGAGATCCCGAGCATAGCCCTTTCCATAGCTCGCTGAGTGACTCTGAGCTTCCTTAAGAGGCCCATAGTTAGAGACCACGTCTCGGCTCCGTAGGTCATCACCGGTAATACGCACTGGTTGAAGACTTTTGTCTTCAAGCACTGAGGTATCTTGGACGAGAAGACACTTCGCAGTTTCCCGAACGCTGCCCATCTGAGTTGAATCCGTCGATTGATCTCTTTCTCGAAGTTGGACCTGCCTAATTGGATCGTCTGACCCAGATAGACGTATTCGTCGACAACTTCGAGGACCGAGTTCCCAACCAATACTGGGGTGGGTGCTACATGGACATTCGACATGATCTTCGTCTTGACCATGTTCATCTTAAGACCTACCTGTTGGGATACTCGGTTGAGATCATCCAGCATTATACCGAGATCCTCCAGCGTCTCCGCCATGACCACGATATCGTCAGCAAACCGAAGGTGCGTGATGTACTCGCCATTTATGTTGATGCCAAGTCCTTGCCATTCCAAGAGCTTGAAGGCGTCTTCCATTGTGTTGGTGAAGAGCTTCGGAGATATTACATCTCCTTGTCTCACACCTCTCTGCAATGGAATCGCCTCCGTACACTGGTCTTGTACTCGGACTGACATAGTGGCGTTGTTGTACACACTCCTGAGCACCTCGACATATTGATGGTCAATTCGGCATCGCTGGAGGGACTGTAGTACTGCCCATGTCTCGACGGAATCAAATGCCTTCTCATAGTCCACAAACGCTAAGCAGAGTGGCAGATTATACTCTTCGGTTTTCTGTATAACTTGCCGCAGCGTGTGTATGTGGTCTATGGTACTGAAGCCTTTTCGAAACCCGGCTTGTTCGGGAGGCTGGAATTCATCGAACCTGCTTGAGAGACGATTCGTGATGACCCTAGAAAAGAGCTTGTAGACATGGCTCAGAAGCGAGATGGGTCTATAATTCTTGAGCAGTGTTTTATCACCTTTCTTAAAGAAAAGCACCACCAAACTCCTGTTCCATGCCTCTGGCGTGATGCCCTCGAGCAATACGGAATTGAAGAGCTTCTGAAGGACCTTAAGTACCGGTGTTCCACCCGATTTCAGAAGCTCTGAAGTGATTCCGTCATCACCCGGCGCCTTGTTATTCTTGAGCTGTTTTAGGGCCATTCTAATCTCGTACAGGCTGATGTCCGGGATATCTTCGGTATAGTGTCGGGTCAGCTTGGCTCTCGGGTCTTTGGCCAAGTTATCAATAGGTTTGGCAACTCAGGTATATAACTGCCCATAGAACCTTTCGATCTCCCACAACACCTCTGGCTTCGTCGACGCTACACTGCCGCCTTCTGTCTTCAGCTTCGTTAACTGGCTTTGGCCCATAGACAGGTCCCTGGCAAACACTTTGGAGCCCGAGTTCCTCTCTATCGTTTCTTTAATATGGTTGGTATTAAAGGAACGAATATCGTGTCGCATGGACCTATGGATCCGTCTATTGAGCTGCCTGTATGCTTCAGCGTCTTCAGAAGTCTGCAGCGTCATTGAGCGTCGTTCAGCCATGAGGTTGGGGGTATGATCGGATAGTTTTTGGGGTCTATCTTTGCGGCGGGATCTGAAAAATTTCTTCCCCACCTCGTGGACAGTTTCTACCAACCGTTTCCGTTTCCGTTTCGGTGACTACACCCAGCCAGCAGTTCTGCTGCAAGGACGCGGAGGCGTTGAGCATGCAAGAGAGGGAAAGACAAAGAAGCTCAACGAAATGACTCAGAAGCGCATTCTGGCACAATACCGAAAGTCGTTCAGGGTAGTATAGAAACCTTAACATTCCCTGGCCGGAGCTTTCGGTTCTGAGACAGGGCACGTATCCGGGTCCTCTCGTGTTCCCCTCCGTCTTTTGCCGCTCCGGTAAGATCAACTGGCCCTCCTATCCGAGGCACCGGGGAGCCAGAAGTTTACAGGTTGGGAGTGTAGGTTATTTTGCAGTCAGGATGAGGACCGACGGGAGAGATCCGACAAGAATACTAGCATCGAGCCAGAAAGGAAATAGACAGATAGTTGTGTAAATAAATATATACAGGGAAGGATAGTGGACTGCGTCTCGTCGTCCAAAGTTTCCGGTTACCACGTAGGATAAGTTCTTGTGTTGTAGGTTGATGTCGCTGAGCCCTCGCTATTTGTATGTAATTATCCTCCGGTTTTGATTCCGTGTCTGTTTCTATTTTAGATTTTTCATCCACACCACAAGTGGCCGTGTTGGGTCCATGTTCTGGGGATAATTTTTCTTCGTTCTGGCTGATTATTCTAGTGAATAAAATTTGCTTGTGCTTTCCTTCAACGGTATAATCCAGATTAACATTAGGGTTCAGATAATATTGCGTGTGTGTGGACGTCTTTGTAGATGACTTTTTGAAGTTTCTTTAGTGATAATTGAAGGAAGGCAGGCGGTCGCGAGCCAAATCAAGTTCTATGGCGGGGTCTTATTTGATGCCTTTATGAGTTCTCGTTGGATTCGCCCCATATTGGGTTCTTATTAGACACACTCTTCTTCACCTTGTGACATGGTGGTTATGGCCGTTTGATGACGGTTCACTTCCTTTTGATATTTCCTTACCATTGCTCTCATTGTGAGGTAGCGTCATAGCGTGCGTTTTTAGTTTATTTTAGGTTGTGCGTCAATTAAAATCGGTAGCTGCGCATTACATCGGTCGTGGTTTGGTCAGCACTGGATGTTGAATCAATGATGCTTCAGTGTCAGGACTGTTGAAGTGGACGGAGCTCCGCGAAGTCGTAGAAGACACGAACATTTGGCATTGTGGTCTTCGTAGGTATATGGGGTGTCCTATATTGTAGTGGTCGCTGATGCTTCATATGCACATAGATATTTACCGTAGAGCAACTCACGGCAGCAAATATAATCATATTTTGTCCACCCTGAAAACCGTTCCTAAACTGGTTCCGAATGTGTTATCAATTTTTTCCGCGAAGGGAGGAGCGTTGTAACCGGGAGACATTAAGTCTGAAACACTGCTATTAATCTCTAATTAGATTTGACTGTTATTTTTCTCGTCGGACAAGTGATTAGCGAGCAATCCTCGAACCTCCATCGACGGTGAAAAGTGGTATCAACACGATTTTCAACTGGTTCGCTATCGCCCTTATAAATAGGTACAGTTAGTTGCCTCCCTTGGGAATTGGTAAAATTTCCATCGTGATAGTCGAGTTTTTAATGACATGGATGAGCCGGCGATGCACTTGTCTTATGTTTATGTTAGTCCCTTTTTTTTGACAATGGCTAATTGTTGCTAGCTGGCGGTGTCCGCACGTGTGCGGGGCAAAGTGACCTGGCCTTTAAGAGCAATGAAAAAAGGGACCTCTTTGTTCTAGGAAGTTATTGATTGCAAGCTGTTGCATTTCTTCATTACGTAGCCTCTAACGAAATTATTACTGTTGAACGGTTAATATATATTTGTAAGTTACCCAAACTGCTATTTAAGTACTACGGCAAAAATTAAAGATGTGTATCATACTACACTTGGTTAATATTCGATTTAAGGCAGGACTTTTAGTATAGTTTTGGTATTACATAATGTAACGAGCATAATTATAGTGTTATATCCAAAAAAATTACACTCAAACGAAATATAAACGAATAATTATTTAGCTGGGCTTTACACCTTTGAACCGAAGTAGGTTATATCAGCAAGAAGCGCGCCGAAATCTTTCGATTATGGTCGTAAAACATAAAAGACGTACAGTAATTATGACATGAATATTATACCATCCGTTTGTAAACTAACCAGTGACATTGTAAACTGACGGATAGGTTAGGTTAGTTTATTATTACACTAGATGAATTATAAACTGTCCACAATCACCTACTAAACCTAATATAATTTAATTACGGTTAGGAATTTAAGTTACCCGTACTAATAGAGACGGCCGGGTCGTACTATATTACGCTGGTCCACATGTTAGAGGTTGATGAAGTGTGGCCTGATTTCCAAGAAAAGGTGCATAATTGTCGTTAGCTAAAGAGTGCTTGGCCCTATGTCCATCTAAACTTGGTACTGGTTTTAGCATGAACTCTTAAACCGTGTTCTTTGGGCTCGCCTAGCTTTTCTTGTGGCGGGCCGGCATAGCCAGGTTTTAGACAAGCAGTATAATATTATTGCAATTGGCATTAGAAAATGGAACGGTCTCACCAAATTAAGCTGTTGTGGCGTGGCCGGCGCGGCGGAGGGGTAGGTACTGCAGACTCGAAATCGCACACACTTGATCAACAACACTCACAGATAGGCCGAGTAATATAGACGCACCAAACACTAGCCTATTTACTTAGTAACTAAATATTTAAAAGAAAGACAGAAGGAAAGATATAACGCGGTGAATTCCTCGTGGACAGTTTCTACCAACCTATTATTTATATCGTCCACGGCAACGCAATCATCCAGGCAAGCGAAGCGATTTGCTAACTCCAGCTGAAAGTCTTCGGGGTTTTGTACGTGGGCTGTAGTTGGTCGGAGCGTAGACTTCATTAGGCGAGACCTTTCTAGGCGGACATTAATATTCAATGTGCCTCTTATCATTCGGTGATCGCTACCGGTTTTCACCCTATTGATCACTGAGACTTCATTGAATATTTGCCTCTTTGTGGCCAGAATGAAGTCTATCTTATTTCTCGTGGAACCGTCGGGACTCATCCAGGTCCATTTTCTCTGAGGCGGCTTCTTGAAGAAGGAGTTCATCATGAAGAGTCCCTCCTTCTCCAGAAATTCGGCCAGCCTCTGGCCCCTTCGGTTCCGTTGCCCATATCCAAATTGCCCCACTCTCAGCTCGTTATCGCCTCTCATACCCAGCTTTGCGTTGAAGTCTCCCATAACAACAGTGAAGTGCGATTTGGAAGCATGTATGGCCCTACTGACGTCCTCATACATGGCCTCCACCTCCTCATCCGGGTGCGTCGAGGTCGGCGCGTATACTTGTATAACCTTCAGCGAATATCTTTTAGATACTCTGAGTATCAGGTACGCAACCCTGCTCGACACACTCGAAATTGTCACTATGTTGTTAACGAGAGACTTGTGGACGATAAACCCGACACCACCCTGGGACTGCTGGTCGCCCTCTCGGTAGTACAGCAGGTTACCGGATTTCAGGGCTATCGTGTCCTCTCCCTCTCTTCGGACTTCAGATAACCCCATGATATCCCAGCGCATCCCGCTGACCTCCTTTTCCAGCTCTGTGACCTTTTCGTCCGTTCTCAGCGTGCGCGTGTTGTAGGTTACCAGTTATAGCCTACGTCGGTTGGTTATCACTGGTAACCTACAACTACTATCGTTACTACCGTTACTACGTTAGCCGAGGTCGTCGTTTGACGGTGGAGCCCCACCCGGGGATTCTTAGCACCCCTAGCTCCAGTGCTCGGCCGACGCCCGTCTCCGCCAGCTTTGCAACTGCAGCCGCCGGGTACTTGGGGCCGTGGTAAAGTTGTCATCTCATTTGAGGGGTTATTATTATTTATTACTAGCTATTAAAAAAACCGCATCAAAATCCGTTGCGTAGTTTTAAAGATTTAGAGCAGAAAAACATACCTACATAGGGTCAGACAGACAGGAAGCGACTTTGTTTTATAAGTACTATTTAGTGATAGTGTTACCATAAACATAATAATAAACCTCGAAGACTACAAGACCGTATTTTATTTCAAGATCTTACATATACGATTATAAATAAACACTTTTGGAACGCGACTAAGTCCCGTTCTATTATAATATTTATAATAATGAGTGGACAGTCTGCCTGAGCTAAATATATATTTCTTAGAATACCTACTTATTGTCATGACATGTGAAAATAAACGGGGAAGGTCATTGGAGTCCGTAGCAAACCAAACCGCGCTCAATGGCTGATAGTAAAACGCTCGTGAACGAAGCTGACGATGCCAGAACACGGTTTAACAGTTACTAAAGGAACCGGCTAGCTTACAACCAACGTATTTTATTGCACTTTTACGAAAGTTAAGAGTAAGACTAACGAAATTAATTTCTATGATGAATATACGATAACATCATTAAAAACATGTGGTATAACGACTCCATTACCCATCGATTTTTTTTAGTCCCCGGCCCCCTTTGCCCTATAGGTACCCTAACCTCCTTTTGTGTTTTGTCATAACAAGGCATTTGACTAAATGTGTATTGTCTAATATTTTTTTTATAATAAAGCATTTTGCTGAAAGACCAAATGCCTAAATGTAATTTTTCGTAGTAACATTTTACGGAATGAAAATTTGACAAAAAGAAAGATGGCATTGCCAAACAAAACAGTTGCTAATATTTTTTTGGGTAATGAAATTTGACGATACGGCAACGGCGGGTTCACCCCCCCCCCTCCCATGCTTCAATGTCTTGATTAATAGATTAAGACCCGCACGTAATAAATGAAACTCATTAATAACAACAAACGTGGCGAATTATAAAATCCAACGTTCGCGCGGCAAGGATTACCCTTATCCTGGTATTATACAATTAAAATTGGTTGCTGCGGCGTGAGCTCCGAACATGGAAAGGCATTAAAATGCCAGGATTACGGAGAAGTTAATATCAACGGCATGAAGGTATAATCGCCTTGAGACGTGGACTTAGCGGGCACGGGTTTCTGCTCTAGGTATCATAGTAGAAAATCTTAGTTATCTCCTCGAAATTTCACAGGCTACGATCAAAGAGTGCGAATGGAGCAACTGTGCTGTGGCTGTCACACTGTGCTAATTCAAAATGGATCGTCCAAGTCAGCTTTTGTCCGTAGTTTTGCTTCTGCGGAAAATGTGAAGGAAAGGTTGGGGTAATGTAAGCCACTTAGTCAGGATTTACTTTTTATATATATTACATTAAAATTTATAGATGTACCTGCTTATATGAACATTTTTACACGGTTTATAAGTTTTACGCGACACGATTTATCAATGCACATATGATATTCTGTATCTCAGCGTCCAATGAAAGACGCTTTTTAAATACTGAAGATAGTGATTAGATTAAAAGTGGAGACCTTATTAAAAAGTTGCAAATGTACATAAACAAATTCAGAAGCTTGTGAGTCTTGTTGACTTCAAGTGTCAATTTACTTAGCCATAATTTAGATTTACAGTCCCTACATACCACGTAACTTACGCCCAGGATGTGCTACCATATATAATACAATTAATCTGACATGTAGCTACCAAAGTTTTCAGTCCGATAAGCCGATGAACAATATTAGAGCTCTCCCGAGTATTAATAGAACTTTAACATGTTTAGTGTACCTACCTACACGTGCGGCTTTCACATTCATGTGATAATTTAGGATCCCACGGCGAATTTCTTCACCTATCTGTTTATTCGAGCATTTTCACAGAAAGGTGGTCAATCTCAAGTCTTCACTTAAGTTTAGCCTGACAGTTTTGTGAACGCAAATATCGTTTTTATACTCGCGTACTGTAATCTGTCAATTATAATTTCACAGACAAAATCACAACAACGCACTTTTTAAACCTGTACCAAAATTCTACACTCTATGGTAGCCGCTACTGAACTTTAATATTCATAAGACAACTCTCTACTCAACTCAGCATTCGGTTGGCAATCAAAATTGGACCTCACACGTAGACAGCCTTTCTTAATTTAGTAGTTTAGACTTCAATATCACTGAAAGACATATAGCTACTCGTAATTCGAACGCCGCAGATCCACGCAACCCGTCACTTTAGGTTGCTTGTTCATTATTCTGTTTTTTTATATGGCAATAGGCAAAGGAGCAGACGGATCGCCTAGTACAGTTGCCGGCAAACTTCTTGAGCATAACCTTGACTGCGCAGTAGCCGATTTACGTACAAATATACATGCCATTTTTGTTCAAAAAAATTGAAGGCGACACTATAAATATTATTTAAAAATTATGTAAGTACGTATTAATCTCTAAAAACACTGAATATTATTTTTTTTGTTTCAGTTTAATTCACCTTTGGGTCTGGATAACCAAGGATTGTAGGCAAATCTTGACTAACTATCTAAATCTATCTGAAAATCTTGACTTGACTGATCTATTGTGTTGTCTTACGGTGGTTATGAAGAAACATAGCTAAGGTAAAACTCAATTTAAGAAAACGCTACACGGTGTTCCTTTGTGTAACGAAATTAACCATACGTACACAATAAAAAAATGACCTTATAGTTAAGGAGACCAAAATGAATAATGGCAAACTTGTAAAAAAATCACTTCGCCTGGATTTTTATTTTGGAGTGCGGTTAAATATATTTTTATTTATTTAGAAAAGGAAATACCTACCTAATGCAAAGATAATCGGTAAAATTAATCGGCCGATTTCCACAAGCCGAAGTAACAAAGATCGTCTATAAAGTTAACTGCGTGCAGGGTGTGAATTCTATAGACTCCTCCCCCACCGCTTAGGGCTTGTGCACAAATCACGTGAGGTTCGATAGGGGGGAGGGGGGGTCTCGAAAAAAGTAGCCGAAAAAAAAAAACCTCGCGTGATTTGTGCACAAGCCCTTAACAGGACCCAATGAAATGAAATAATGAATAATTTTCCTCATTTGAATAAAAAAACAGATAGGTGTAAAAAATTCGCAGAGGGATTCTAACCTAAACAGTGATATTAGTGGTCGGAGCAAGGGCTGGTAAACAATGAGATTAGGGCCTCGCGGCTATGGAGTGATATTAAAGGAATTTACACAACGGCGGCTGTCCTTTATACGCGTACAAACTCAAAGCGATTTCAGTAAGCTGCTCAATTCACAACCTGACATAAGTATGCATATAAACTGATCCCATGGGAGATATGTAGTTGTGTAATCTAGTTTTTTACTCATAGTGACATATATTTCTGTTTTATCTGACATTGCATTTTATGATTCTATGATTATTGTTGTAGTTATATTATGATTATGAGTGTATATTTGACTTAATTGAATGATTATTATCTTATTATATGTTTTTATTGACGATCATAATATAAAGATTCATGTAAATTAACTTAGAATAATTTATAATGCAATGTGTTATTATGAAATAAATAAATCTAATCTAATCTAATCTAATGAAAAACAGACAACGCAACGTGAAAATACAGTCTGACCAAAAATAGTAGAAATTAAAAAGAGCAATACTGTAGTGTCGTCCCTTTCTAATCAATCTACGAAAACAGAGACGACACTACAGTATTGCCACTTTTTAATTTCTACTCTTTTTGGTCAGACTGTATGTAGGTACCTATATGACTGTAGGTATGATATTAAAAAGCAATTTGTGTAAATAAGTTGAAAATCCACGCCCGCTACTAAGTCGCGAGGCGTTCGATCCGATGTTTGAAATGTCTCGCTTACTTAAATATCATTTGACATGGGATCGAGTGAGATAGCGTGGCACGCACTTCAAATTTCAAATCTCTGAATAGCCCTACCGTTAGAGCCCTGTTAAATAGCAGTATGTGGAAAATTATCGTTACAACACGCATTGTTATACATCTACATCAGTCTAACAAACGACAAACACAAGGTCCGGATGGTAAAAGAAAAGTAAACGTCCCTGCGGAACCGTTTCCAACCCTATTAGGAGTCTAGGAGTCCCTTCAAGTTACACATGACGTTTGCATTTATTTTATAGATGATACGAAAGTTTATTGGATACAACACATGGGTGCAAATACTCTCTGCGATACGTGTACAAATATTGTAATTGTTTCATGGCACGACGCAATCTTTCGTTGGCCGACTGTACATTTAAAAGTGTCACTAAAAAAGGAACAGGCGGAAATGAGGTACTATCGCGCTGCAACCTGTTACTCCGTCCGACAGCGGAGGTCAGGGCAATCCAAACATTATACTCGTGTAGTTGCAACGTGAAACCTATACTCGCACAAACACGGTTACACGGCACAGAGTAAAACTCTACTGAAAGTTCTTCTTTTTGATATTCCCAAAAGCCGCCTCAGATACCTACAGTATTTTTTGGCTGTTTGCGTAGAATAAGTTGCAATTGGTCGCGGGGCGTGTGCGACCGCCGAAGTAAAACGCGCGCCGAATGGCCAAACAAAAACGGAACGGAAGTTATCATGTTAAGTTATCCTTAGTTATGAGCGAGCAAGACCGATTAGCTATTTTGGAGTACAAAATGAAGTACCTAATCGCGTATTTACTAAATACTTTTTACTTAAATAACGCGAAAGCTTTGGGCACCGGTTGATATTTGCGACTTCGAAACAAGGTTTTTCAATTCGTTTCGAATTTTGAGTTGAACTCTATTAATATTAAAAAAAAATACCCAATAGCACACAGGCTGGCAGCCTTTGTACAGCTTAAATTAGAGTTATAATGGCTGTATAAGCTCTTATTCAGCCCGTTTGCTATCTGGGTAAGAAAGTTAGCCATACTTACCTACAAATTTAAATCAACTGAGTGGCACTCGACTCGATAGTGATGTCGTCAGTAGGAAAAATGTAAACGAAGTGCGTCAAACAATCAAACATATTACTGCTGTCAGTGGCATAGTGGTGTAGACCTAAATTTAACTTTAGTGACTTAAAAAGCACTCTAAAAACTTAATCGAAAAAAGCGGGATATTTTCGGAGATTTGCGAAGGCAAATAGGATTGTCATCTCCCGGGCTTCCCGCGTAATGACAAAGTTATGAGGGCATTTAATGTAGCAGAAAAAATCTGCCCATTTCGGGAGATAAATTGTTCTGCAGGATTACCGAGGCAGATACCTCCCACTAATGTGTTATCTGCAGCCTAATTCGATTGGCATTTACATATAGCTGTTTATGGTGCTGTGCAAAAACTTCTGTGAATACTTGAACCACCCGCACTCGTTTTAAGAAATATACCCGAATTTGTCCCCGTCTCCATAAAAATTGATCTTCGACACAATCTTAGAATTGTATAATAGAGATTTAGAGATACGTATATTTTGCTAAGTGAGACGATTGGTATATGGACGAGAGGGAAATAGACTTCGGCGAAATTAGACATTCGGGGAATTAGACGTCATGAACCAAACCGACAGGAAGGTCCGTTTGAGAATATTTATGAGTTAGGAAATGGACGCTACAGGACACAGGACGAAGAGGGAATGTTAACGAGATAGGAAATAGTCGAAATGAGATGTAATAAAATACACGTGTACATTTTGCCAAAGCATAATATATGATTCTTACAGTATTATGTTGTGGTGTTGTAATAGGCATCATGGTTACTCAAACTAATTCTTTGGAAATCAGAGCCTCGAGTGTAAGTTTCCAATCTAACATTGGTACTAACGCGTGCGAGATTTTCAACTAAGTAAAATACTACAACTTCCACAATAGGCTCAGCTATCTTTAGGGTGTTTTTTTTACTGCGAGCATTTGCCTGTAAATGTAACAATAACTAATCTAAATTAAAAAATTAAAACACAACCGACGCAAGTAGCTGGTCATCATGAGACCCTCATTCAATGAGTGATATAGAAAATGCCACTAAAACTGAACATAACTACGGAGTTTACAATTCTTAGCTTCAATATTTTCCGAGATCTTGTCACATGTTCCAATTAAAGCTGAATATCTTGAAAACTATTGGTCTATATCTCGACGGACAAGTATATCGTTTAAAAATAAACCACACTCAAATTGGTCCATCCGCTTGGGAGCTACGATGCCACAAATAGACACACAAATACACAGACACACGTTAAACTTAATAACACCGCTCTTTTTCGTCGAGGGCTAGATACGAATGAAATCTTCATATAATTTTGTGTTGCATTGTAGGCGAGTATTCGCCCGTGAGAAGCACCCTTATGTTACCATCATGGATCACTGAATTCTATAAAACCCTATTTCAAATGGAAGCCGATAATGCCTTCGAGCCAATATTGTTGGCTGCCGGTGAAAACATCGGAAAATCCGCTTTACAGGTCTTATATGAATATCTATAGGAGTAAAACACGACATGTATTATAAGGCTTATAATACAGAGCAAATAGAATAATTTACATTGCACTAATATTATAAAGGCGAAAGTTTGTGAGTGTGTTTATGTCACAGACAACCCCCACTAGACGGAGCATGTCAGGCGACCCGCGCGCACCAACGATATGGTACGGCAGAACATTACAGTATCAACACGGCGGCCACCGTTTAGTTGCGTCCATGTTTATGAGGTCTCCCCTACATATTCTGATTCGACGCGGAAGAGATAAATATCTTCTTTGGTCGCGTTCGTTATCTTCCATGATTCTATTTATTTATTTAAACTTTATTGCACAAAAGAAAAACTTAACGCACAAAAGGCGGATTTAATGCCATAGCATAGGGCATTCTCTACCAGTCAACCTTAGGGCAAAGCCACAAGCAGAAAAATTGTAGGCGGTGCATCCAAGCAACATAATTACATACCTCCACCTCATTCCTAATTACATACAATTAAAATATTCATAATACATATTACATACATATACATACACATATAAATAGATACATACATACACACTTGAATACATACATAGGTACATATTTACGACGATGAAACTAACCAAGCAGATATATTAAATAGTATAAAACTTTTTTCTTTACGAGAATGAGGTAAAAACTAAAAAATTGGGCAAGTGCGAGTCCGACTCGCGCATGAAGGGTTACCATAATCTATAACAAGTTTTTTGTATGGGAGCTCCCCATAAATATTTATGTATTTTATTTTTAGTATTTTTTGTTATAGCGGCAATAGAAATACATCATCTGTGAAAATTTCAACTGTCTAGCTATCACCGTTCTTGAGATACAGCCTTGTGACAGACGGACGGACGGACGGACGGACAGCGAAGTCTCAGTAATAGGGTCCCGTTTTTACCCTATGGGTACGGAACCCTAAAAGTATCCTATAATCTATAACTATCTTTGCCAACAGCACTGCGCGCCTGTTAGGATTTTTCCTGAAGTAATGACTCCTCTCCATAGAATATTAATTTTCGATACAATTTTACAACGTATACTCGTACATACTCGTATCATGTTATGATCATGATTATGTATGAGCGCCGGGTCGAGCCCCGCTTACTTTGCAAGATGACATACACTAAAATGGACCAAGAATCAACGAATTATATTTTATATTTAGATAAATAACATGTCTATATTATTAAATGTCGCTCTACCGCACCTATATAAACAGAGGCAGCTGTCATATTGATATTCTTTCCTTTTTATTAATCAATGGTCCCAATGTATATACATATATTAAACTAGTCCTTGTGTTGTCCTAATCTTGATTATAATGTATATTCATTTATTATGGTGGAATTTTCTATATTATAGTAGGAGAGCCAAAGAGGGGATTTCGGGAGTACCTAAAGCGAGGCAGATTAATATATAAGCGGATACCTTACACCCAGTTATTATGTTATTGGAAGATATTCACAAGTACTTGTATTTCGTGGAGGAATAAATTTATTCACGGTTTTATTGCAGTTTTTGTAAGGCCACGCGTATACCACTGCTACCGATCTCTGCTACAATATGTCTAGTCTTAATGTTACATCTTCATCGAAACATACGGAGGAATCGTAAGTAGCTAGATATGACGAGATATATCGTCTCTTTCGGGAACGAATTTTCTAGAGACTATTTGTCCTCAAATATCACTCGTAAAATTGCTGACTTTCGTTCTATGTCAGGAACCCGGATGCAAACTATAGATAAAGCTCCAGTGTGGGAAATTTCAAAACTCGTGACTTGATTTCGTTCATCAGATTAAAAGGGTCAGTCAAAACGTGTAAGATAATAAATCATATTTCCAGATTATTTACATTTTCAAAGTGTCTATAATTTAAGGGGTCTATTTTTTAGGCAAGCGTACATCATAAACGAATCAAAAAGGAAAGGATTGTAATTTTAAAAGTCAAATAAAGGCTGTACTTAATTAAATCCTTTGAAGGAATTTCAGGAGCATTCTGTTTTTGACTCGCTTTGTTGAGAACACAACACAAAGTTTAAATTACATCATTCACATTGGTTTTCTGTAAACAAAACAACAACAAATTCACTTCGTTTAAAATTGCGTACTTATTACTTATAAAGGTTATAAATAATTACTAAGCAAATACTCGAACAAATACTTTACACAAAATTGTTACGATAATTTATTTTAATAAGGGAAATCGAAAACGGAGGAAAACGAGAGGTAAAAAAAACCGGCCAAGAGCAAGTCGGGGCCACACTCAGTGTCGGAACCCTACACTGAGTGTGGCCCCGACTTGCCCATCCTTCACAATCATTAGCCTTTTACATCTATAACAGATGAGTTAAGCAGCGTCTAATAGACTGCGGCACTTTCGAAGATGGCTGGATAGCCCGATACGAGAGCGACAGCGGTTTTTAAACAGGCGGTTTTAAGGTCAAGGTTTAAATTACGAGAAAGATTTCAAACTAATATGTGTACCGTTCGAAGTATAAGGACACCGCGCGGCACTTACGTAACTTTAAAGAAAATTATGAAATTTCGCGATAACTCAAAAACGGGTGCGTAACGATGGCTATAACAACTTTTGATATAATTTCAGTCGGTATAACGCTCATTTGATATAATGATTGAATGATATAACAACACTTAATATATCAACATTTGATATAATTATTGTTTCATATACTGATCATTTAATCGAATAACATTTAATATAACATTCTTTTAGTATAATGCATATTTCGTCTAATGAATTTATGGTATAACGTTTATTTTATCTAACGTTCAAATGGCATAACGTATAGGGTATAGAGAAATAGGGGGGCGGGGCGATTAAAAAAAAACTTAAGGAAAAAAGGGGAAAAAAAATAAAAAAAAAAAAAAAGTTAGGTACGAGCACTACACAAAACGAATTTTTCGGCCCGCGAGCCGAGCGAGAAAAGCTATTGTGCTGCGGCAACAGCCGACCAACCGCCAAAACCGACCTGGTTGGGTTAGGTTTAGGTTATTTTTTTTATGACCTGAAACCCGACTTGGCTAGATCCGACCTGGTTGGGTTAGGTTTAGGTTATTTTTTTTTTATGACCTGAAACCCGAAAATAATAATATGCCCATCCATACTAATATTATTAATGACCAAATAGGTAAGAAAATGCCGACTTACAAAAGAGACAAGTTGGAAAAGTGACAAGTTTAAGACAATGACGAAGTCGTCCTGAGGGAAATGCTCAAACATGAAAGTTAAATTGTAATAGAGTCATGGTTAGGTACGACGACAAGCGAAATTATACCAAATGTTGTTATACCAAATGTTGTTATACCTAATGAACATTATACCAAATGATGGTTATAGGAAATAAGTGTTATACCAAATGATAAGTATACGAAATAAAAATAGATATTTTGAAATTATACCAAACGTTTATTATATCAAATGAGTCATTATACCAAATGTTGTTATACCAAATGTTGTTATATCAAACATACTTATACCATTTATTTTTATATCGATCATTACACACCCCTCAAAAACGGCTCGACCGATTTTATTCAATATAGTTTCATTGAAAGTACTTATAAGGCCTAATTTTCATGAATTTTTCCATAATTTTTTGACCCGTGGTTCAAAAATTTGAGGGGGGGGTGCTATTTTTAGGATTTCCGGAGCGAATATTTACAAAACTGCTGACTATCAAAAAATGATGTTTGGCCACCCCTATTATTTTTAAAAGACCTATTCAACGACACCCCACACACTATTTTGAGAGCAAAAAACCACCCCCTCTTTAGGTGTATGAGAGGTACCTCAAGAAAAGTTTCTTATTTAGTTTTTATTTCACCGTTTTGTTGGCGTGATACTATACACATACCTACTCATACCAAATTTCAGCTTTCTAATGATCACGGAGCTAAGCCACGGTCGGACAGACGGACATGGCTAAACTATAAGGGTTCCTAGTTGACTACGGAACCCTTAAGATGGAATAATAACCTACTTCATTTAAGTTATTTGCCATGGACACTTTATTATACGAAGTTACAATCTGTTAAGGGAATCTTTAATATTTATTTCATGTCTTGTTGTTTCGTTTAACTTCGCGTTATCTTCGGGTTAAGTTTGTTTTGTTTTATTTACATCCCAAGTTTCTTAACTTAACTCTAGAGTTATGAGGTTTTATTTCTTTGCAACAAGGCATTTAAAAGTTGTTTGTGGTGTTGTGTGTTACTCGATTTACCTATCCGCCTTTTCTTTGTTATTTGCCGATCACTATAGAATTTTTTAAATTAGTATATTTTTCTTTTTCACAAACGAAAAATCGAACACTACCAAATAACAACACATTTACTCTCTATGATAAATTGATAATGCAGACGAGATCCGATCATAAAATTCTAGACTTTGTTTTGATTTTTAAACATAAATCATAAATCATTTATTTGCTTGAATAGGGTCATATTACAGGTGTTTAGTATATTACATTGGTATCTCCTAATTCAGCTGTCCACAAGACAGCATGCAAATATTAATACACTTATTAAAACATTTTTAACAGTAGTTTAAGTACTAATTTACAATTATTAAAATGTACCTAACAATTATTAATTTATATTGATCAAACACTAGAATGTCATTAACTACCTACATTAAAATAACAAAGTAAAAACTATTATTACATTAAAGCTTTGCAATTATATTATTATTACTTATCAAATTGATTATATTAGTCCAGTCCAATAAAATTACAATTAATATAATAATAAATTATCATGAATATGACAATACAAAATAAAAAACATTTATTTTATTTAATACTTTTATTCATTATTATGTTGCAAATAATCCTTAATCAAGTAAAACATTTTAGATAATAGCCATTCATTCAGATTCTTTTTTAATTGTTGTAGTGGTAAGTTTTTAATTTCCTTTGGCAATTTATTATACATTTTAACACACATTACACTACATTTTTTTTTAAACAGAGCTGTTTTTTTTTGCTTTCCGATTTCAAGTCGATTACAATTTCTTGTGTTTCTGGGATATAATTCCCCTGCAGTCGTATATAGGTGCATATTTTGCTTTACAAATTTGACAACTTCGAGTATATACAAGCAAGGTAACGGGAGTATTTTTAATTTGCTAAACATTGGTTTACAGGATTCATGAGGTGCAATCCCGCAAATTGCACGAATACATTTTTTTTGAGTTCTGAAGACTCTAATTATGTCCACTCCATTGCCCCATGTGATTAATCCACACCGTAAAATTGATTCCACGTAACCATAGTAAGCCGCGATTGCAGTTTTCTGGTCTGTCACTCTACGCAATTTATTGAGTACGAACGCAAATCTGCGTATTCTTAAACATACGTTTTGGATATGCTCGTTCCAATTTAATTTATTATCTATATATATTCCTAGAAATTTAGTTGTACTACATTCTTCCAAAGTATGTCCATTATAACTAATATTGTATGGTTGACTAGTTCTGTTAAAGCGTAAATAGTTAGTTTTTTCTAAGTTTGCCTGTAAGTTATTTTTTTCAAGCCACTTTACAACAGAGACTACATCTTTATTTATTTCTGACTCATGATCAGTTTGTGTATGAGATTTGTTGCTTGTCACTATGATTGAGATGTCGTCAGCAAACAGAATACACTTGTGGCTTATGATATCAGGGAGGTCATTTACGTATATTAAAAACGGGAGCGGGCCAAGTACACTTCCCTGGGGTACTCCAAACTTATTTAGTCGGTATTCAGAATTATAACATTCTGTTTGATTATAATTATTGACCTTATTAATTTCTACGCGTTGTGTTCTATTCCTAAATATGAACGGATCCAGCATATCGCTGGTCCTCTGATACCATAGTGTTCGAGTTTTGTTAGTAGTAGGTCATGAGCAACAAAATCAAAAGCCTTTGACATATCAAAGAATAAAGCCGTCGTTAGCTTTTTCTCATCACAGCTAGTTGCGATCTCACGCACAAGACTAAAAGCAGCTAATGTGGTGGATTTGTTTTTTTGGAAGCCATATTGGTCCTTTGCAATTACATTAAATTTACCAAAAAAGTCGGTCAATCGTTTGTGCATGGCTTTCTCAAATATTTTTGAGAGGATTGGCACTAGAGTAATTGGACGATAATTACTTAATTCAATCCTTTTACCCTTCTTAAAAATAGGTCTTATAATTGATTTCTTTAAGCAGTCCGGGAATAATCCAGATTCCAATGAAAAATTAATAAGGTATGTCAATATTGAGATAATTTCAAATCTAGATTTAATTATTATTTTAGTTGCAATGTCATCATATCCTTCTGCATTCGTCTTGTTTAGTGAAGTAATCAGATTTAAAACTTCATTTTCCTCGAATGGCTTTAAAAAGATAGTGTTTGCAACTTTTTGCCTCTCAGTAACAGTTACACTTGGATTATGGATAAATTTGTTTGTTAATTCTATATAATAGTTATTAAATATTTCTGGTATGCTTGAAGGGTCTGTGATATTTGGACCATTATCATTAATACTATGTATGCACTCGGTGTTATTTACGTTGTGTGCATGATCTTTGATAATTGTCCAGGACGCTTTACAAATATTTTTACTGTTAGCCACATATTTTTTGTTTGTTGCTTTTTGAGTAGTTAAATATTACACAATTCTTCAGGATTTTATCATATGTTTTGTATTTATTTTTATTCTCAGTATTTTTGTTCCTGTAATAATTTAGCCTTAGATTTCTCTTGGTTTTGGTGCTCAGTTTTAAACCTTTACTTATCCACTTCGGTTTATAAAGTTTGTGTATTTTTACTTTTATCCGGGGAAAACAAAGTTTATAAAATAGGCACAAGGTGTCATGAAATTGGCTAAAGCTTCTATCGAAATCTTGTTCCTTGTATACCTCTGAAAAAGATATATTTTTTAAGCACTGTCGAAATATTTCGACGTTGTGTTCGGAATAATCCCTTTTCGTTACCGTGGCAGCCTTAGGTGGTGCTGGTTTTTTAGTAACGTCAAAAGTAAGCATTTGAGCGGTATCGTGGTCAGAAAGCGCTAGTGGGAGAGTATTACCGGTGGCATTTTTGATGTTACTAAAAATGTGATCTATGCAATTTCTGCCACGCGTGGGTTCGTTTATGTGGCTACGTAAATTGTGATGTCCTGTTGCACACATAAGTCGCTCCGTGCAACGATTTAGTTTTAATATATTTATGTTAAGGTCACCTAAAAGGACGAAGTCCTTTTTGTGAAACTTCTTTGACAAACTGTATAATAATGTTTCCAACTTATCAAAAAATGTGTTTAAGTTTGAAGTTGGTGTCCTATAGATACATATTGTTATCATATTAACGGATGGGACATGTATTCCACAGCATTCGAAAACTCTACTTTTAATCAGGTCATTAGCAAAGCTAATGGATTCAAATTCTGTGCCTTTTCTTATTAAAATACAAACGCCACCTCGCTTAATATGGCGAGAGTAGTTCGAAGCCAAAACATCGTCTTGGAATGAAATGTTTGCCTCATCACCGTTCTGTAAAAATGTTTCTGTAAAACCAATTATATCCGGGTGCATTTTTAAGTCTGTCATAATCAACGCTCCATTATTTTGACGCAACGCACCGGCCTCCCAATTGCTACAATACCCTGCTAAATTATTTTGCGGGGATTTCAGGTGCCCGCCTAAGCTTAGCCATTCAATTAAAAAATATTAATTTAACCGAATCTGTGCCGTGATTGTATTCGAATTAAACATAAAATTTGTGTAGGTATTCGATTGAAACCATCAATTGAACAGATTTTTGTTAAAACCCAGAGCGTCCGAGATTTGATGGATTACGAGATTCTTTTTTTAAATATAATTATCTAATCTGGAAGATAAAGAAGAACGGCTTTGGTGTGACGCATTTTAACCAAAATCATATTGATATTATAAAAGGTGGCTGAATGTTTATACACACTGCAGTTTCAGCTACAACTTTACGACAAAGTAATATTTCCCAGTTTACTTAAATTTAATATATGTATATATAAAAAAAAACAGAAAGAATAAGTAAACACGAAAAGGACCTTAATATTGGCAAAATCTTCACCAAACAAAACGACCGGAAATGAACGAACAGACGTCGAATGTCCAAATAAGACACGTTTCAATATCAGGCTTACGAAATACTGAAAATTACACAACCAGTGTTATGAGAGGCTTTTCCTTCAATTTCCCCTGCTATCTGGGTCAAGTTCAGGGTGAGGTCATGGAGTTCCCTTGAATATTCCCGGTTCCCGGGCCGAGTTTGCCGCGTCGTTTCCGAGCGGCGTTTAACAAAAGTCTCGGGAAGTATCATGACGTTGGATAGGATAGGGGCAGTGTTTTATGGCAGTTTTTTAGCAGTTGTAGTATGTGTATAGAGTTAGATAGTTGTAGCCGTGATGTAGTTATAAGAAAGCGCTTCATAGGAATATAACTATGATACGAGAACGATCTAGAGATATACTTAGCTTTTTAACTAATAAGGGCCAAAGAATAAAACTTAGAAGGCTTAGAATAGAAATTCATAGTTGTATTTCTATTCAATGTGGAATACTTAGGAGCCATTTCCATATCTAACTATATTACGGGATCTTATATGTAAACGGAGCCTATGATGATTCTGTTTATCACGTGATAAATAAGTGACAAAGCATCTGTCACACACTCGTATTTTGCCAAAACATGACGGATTCTTTGTCACTTATTGCATGATAAAAGCAACCATGATAGGCCCCCGTACGGCTAAAATTTTTAATGTATATGAACGTCAATTCGCAACTTTGTGTACGGTATGTGTCTGATTGATTTTATTTATTTTAATGAATTTCAATATTGATCAGATAATTAAATTAGGTTTAGTTATCAGTTAAATAAAACAATTTAAACGGATTATATCGCGTATATTAATTATTTGAGCCTCCCTGACGTTTCAGTACCTTTACAGATACCGTTGTCAAAGGTTGACTGAGAAAAACACAATTTTTCTCTGTCAAAGTTACATTTGTGCAAACTACCCATTTTGTAAATATTAATTTAAAATAAAGGTGTTCATACATGCCAGATGGGCCTAATGTGTAAAGACAGTTACACATGTGCCAGAAGGGCATTTATTATTTATTTAAAATATCTACCAGCGGTTCACTAAAGGCTTACTGAGGAGAAAGAACCGCCAAAGAAAACTCCCAGATTGCCTTATTTATTACTATAAAATACTTTTAAACAAAAACTCTACATATACTACTTTTAACACTAATTTGTTTTACACCGTTCGAGGCCCAAGGCATCCAGTCTTGTGTCTTGCTTGATCCTTGATAAGATGTACAACAGGATCCCAAGCCGGTGGTAATGACAAACCATCTTCTCTATTGAAATTGGGATATTTTTTGATTTCAATAGCCTCGCGCAACATTCTGGGAAAATATCGTTTCTCTCTGGCAAGGATTGAAGTGTTATCAAACTTAATTGAATGGTTTGGTTTGTCCATGACATGCTCGCAGACTGCAGACCTGTTGCAACGACGGTGCTTGACATCGGCTACATGCTCCTTAACCCGTGTAGCTATACTACGTTTCGTTTGGCCAATGTATGACAGACCACACTCGCAGTCCAGCTTGTAAACACCAGCACTCTGCAGAGGGATGCTACACTTCACGGGCCTCAGGTATTGAGACATCTTCTTCATCGGCTTGAAATATGTTTTAATGGAAGCCCGTTTCAAGATGTTTCCAATCCTATCCGTGACCCCTTTCACATATGGCAGGACCGCAGGTTTACGCTCGACTGTAGGAGTCTTCACACGGGGTTTCTGGTTGAGGCGTGGTATCTTGAGCCCATTGGCCCAAAGCGCACGCTTGACATGCTGTAGTTCAAATGTAACTTTGACAGAGAAAAATTGTGTTTTTCTCAGTCAACCTTTGACAACGGTATCTGTAAAGGTACTGAAACGTCAGGGAGGCTCAAATAATTAATATACGCGATATAATCCGTTTAAATTGTTTTATTTAAATGTGTGACAGTCGCGGAAACCGAAGAAAATATTTAGTTATCAGTGTTATTCTTTAATTTTTGTTATTATGATGTGCTTTTGATTATTAAACGATTTTCTCATTTCATATTGAGAACAATAACATTATATAATAACTTAACTATACTACTTACATTTATTTTTGTAAAATATCTTTAATTTAATTTAATTTTTTAATAGTATACGCCGGTTTCCCTTGTTTACGCATATTTTTATGTAATAATTCGCATAATTGTAGTTGAGCATTAAAGCTTGCAATGCTTTTGCATAACCAAACTTTGCAATTACAATATTCGATCAAAATACGATTCGGAAAATTACAGATTCTGGGAAATAGCATTTATGTCAGAATATCATTCGGCGAGAATCAATTAAGCGAAAACTGTTATGTTAGTTTCGGACACTAAAAATTATGCGGAGTAGATGGCACCCGTATACGCCATTAGGCGTCATGTCCCGTGATAAGTTCTTCTACTTATTCAGATTTATCCTTCTAATGATATTGAGTAGGTCTTCGTTCTTGCACTTTGTAGGTATAAGAATAAACGCGCTATTTGTAAAACGTCATTGTCTATAATAGGTAATAAATGATCAGAAAGTTCTGTGGGATCGAAAATAGTGACTTGAATGACTTGCTTTTCAACGGCCTTAGACGGGAAATCCATCATTTCCAACCTTATCCAAATTAACGTGGGCAGCGGTTTATCGACACTTAGTCAGCATTACTTTTACATTTCCACCTAATAGGTATTAACACAGGAAAATCTAAACATATTTCGAACCGAATAAAGGACCAACCACACCTCTAAAAAAACCGCTGCTCAAAAAAAAACCGTGACGCACCGTATAGAAACAAACCACCCTAACTCAGTAACTCTTCCAAGCAAATGAACTATCAAATCATACAAAGTGAGTCAGTTCCGCTGCCATGGACAGGCTGCTTAAATACGTCGCGTGTGTGTTGTACAAACTGACTCACTTTGTATGATTTGACAGTTCATTTGCTTGGAAGATTAGCGTGGTTTGACTCTAAAGCCGCGTATCGACTGCGGCATTTAAGCTGCCTGTCCACTACGTAGCGGAACTGAGTAAAATGGACCAATCTCGTTCCTCAGATTTAAATGCACTTCTTTTGGGCTTCACAAAGACACTGTCTGATTGATTCATTTCCTCTTTAAACATAATTTCTAAGTTAAAATAAAATACTCGTAAAACATGAATTTGCAGCTTCATGTATTGCGACGTTTCTATCTATTTAAAATATCACTTATATACCTACGTGTCGGAAAGTTTCGGTTGAATGCTTTGTCATTTGACTACCACACGATAAAAGCGTACATGTAGCAACAAGTAAACTTTGATGCCGAAGCGGGGAGGCGAATTGTTTAATACCTACGTTGCAACAAACCAGCAAGATAGAACCACTAAGTCAAAACGAGTACTATACAATAGACAATTGGTCTGAAAATCAACAGAACGTTGCATTATTGACAGTACATCTGCATATTGCTCTCGGTTTCCATTGTGCATTGTTTACCCAGCTGTAGCAGAGTAGAAGCATAGGCAATATAGGCATGCCAGCGTAAAGCCTTCATTCGACGTTTCGATAACGTCGAGCCAAGATATCTTGGCTTTGTTACAGCCAATCGACCATGGCGACGCGGTTGGCGCAGTGGTGGTGCAGCTGCCTACTGAGACGACGGTCCTGGTTTCTAATCCCAACAAGGGCAAATATTTGAGTGTAATATATAAATAATAATAAATAAATATTGAGGGACAGTCTTACACAAATCTATCTAGAGTCCCAAACTAAGCAAAGCTTGTAATACTATGGGTACTACATGACGATTAGTACCCATATCCTTACCCATAGTAGTAAGTATCTTACATATATTGATAAAATCCATAAGCCAGGAACAAATATTCGAGTTTATCACACAAATATTTGCCCCGGCCGGGATTTGAACCCAGGACCGCCGCTATACATATTCCTAGGACATGGATGTTTTCTATGTATTTATGTATGTATAAATTGTCTATAAGTATAAATAAATATATCGTCATCTAAAGGCTATAACACAAACCTACTTAAGCTTACTGTAGGACTAGATCGATGTTGAGGTCGTCCGAGATATTTATCTGTAATAAATTGCGTATTTTACACTAACAAACCAATAAAACTCAGTTGTAAGGCAGCTTTTACGAAGTTCGAAAGAACCAACTGTTGATTTATATACCTCCCCGCACTTGATGAAGAAATGCGTTATGAAGTTCAAAAAAGACACAGTCTTTTTCAGTTATTTTTGAAGCCTTAGCGCCAAAACATAATTGCAAGACATTACGTCGTATCGTGGTGGGACGTGTCATCGTGCCACGATGGAAGATCGGAATCGGGACGTGGAAATACATAAATCCAAAATTAACTTTATCGTCATGTAGCAAGATTTAACTTTAAAATGCAGTTTTCAATTTCACGACGTCGGATCATAGCATGATGTCCCGTCGTGCCGCGATGCGATGTCGTATTATCGTATTTTGTAATTATACTTTGACCCTTAGTTAAAAGTAACTAATAGCTGGTACGCTAAAAAAAATTGTACCGAACAACCTTCAGTTTCCTAAACACGCCTCGAGCGAGGTCGTTTCTATTACATGAGAACCCTTCATATATGTCCCTAAAGGCATTGCTTTTACATCTTACGCAACTGGAAGTCTCTGATCTATCAAACATGGCTGACTTTTATTAATAAGACTTAGCTACTACCTTCCAGCCTTAAAAGTTTCATAACCACTGATCTCCGAATATCCTCTTTTACAAGTCCTAATAGATACCCTGATAAAACACTGCATTATATGAAATGAAAAACTACCCATTTCCAAGGTTCTATTAAAAAGGGAGTGTTATTCTTTATTTCCCAGGAATATTTTATCTTATCTCGGTCCTAGCAAAATATTATTTTGAGTGCCTAACCTCGGCGGGTTTTTATTGGAGTGGAAGCATTTCAACAATCGCTTTTTGGTTCGTAAGGGAATATGTAATGTGGCGGTGTCGGCGCGTATTCCATTACGCATGGAATTCGGGGTCGTTATGCGGAAATGACTGCGATGTGTACTTGTTGATTTATATTGAAACACATGGGGGAAGTGGAACACTTTAAAATATTTTCTGTATCATAGCTTTAATAGACATAAAACGACCAACTATAGTGACATTTTTTTTTTACCGAGAACTGTTTCTAAAAATCGGATTCACCACATATACTGTGATTTATTATAAGAGTGTTTCTCTTCCAACCGTGTCTTCAAAATGTGTAGACATTATAATAGGTATACTCGTCAGTTAAGGTAAGGTAAGGCCAGGTCACATCTAAGGGGCAAACCGAGGCACCTGCCCCATTTTATGTATTTATTAGCGAGCCGCCCCGGCTTCGCACGGGTGCAATGCACGTATAAATTATTTATTTATTTATTTAATCTTTATTGCACAAAAGAAAACTTATCGTACAAAAGGCGTACTTAATGCCATGAGGCATTCTCTACCAGTCAACCTTCGGGCAAAGCAGATAAATTGTGGGCGGTGCAACTAACTTAAACAAATTTTAATAAATAATATTTAGATAAATACATATATGCATATAATATATACACATATAAATAAATACAGATGAAACATACTAATCAGATAACCTAAGAATTCACAACTCTGCTAGCGTAGAGGTCACGCAAACATTTTTTGAAAGCGCATTTGTTCGGAGCTTGTTTGATCTTGAGGGGAAGGCGGTTCCAGAGACGGGAAACTTGGACTTGGAATTATGCATGTACCTATTATACGTATAAAAATTCCTCTGGAATCACTCTATGTCCTACCTAATAAAAAACAGCATCAAAATCCGTTGCGTAGTTTTAAGATCTAAGCATACATATGGACAGACAGACAGCAGGAAGCGACTTTGTTTTATACTATGTAGTGATAGTGATAGGCAAAAAAAACTCACAAGACTCCTAGCAGGAGGAAAAGGGGCGTGGTCAAGTTTTTGCCCCGGTTATAAAATCGTAGCTCCAGGGCTTTGTAAGAGCACAGTACGAGACTGTTTAAAAGCTAAACCGTCGCAGTAATTAGTGAGAGTGGGGCCTTGAGTACATTCCACGGCGGAAGTCATTACAATGATTACCGCAGTAATTGCACAACAGCGGATTATTCGGTAATTGAGTAATTACTAGTTTTAATGCTAGACCGGTGTTAGACCGGTCGTCCACATTACTCTAGTCCGGGTGACTTTTATATGCTTTTCATCATTTCGCAGAGAAAACTCACCCTTTTCAGTTGCTTTGTTAAAAATTTCACACTGGGTTTTTAATAACATTATTTGCGCGTTTCAACCGCCTCATTCTCCGGTCGTAATATTAGCGAACACCGTATAAATAATTGTGTTTTTTTTTTGTAGTCAACAAAACAAGTTATCAAAATGATGCTGTTTACTTTATGAAGTGGCTAATATTGAGCCCACGGTATTCTAATTTAATTAGACTGTTAAAATACTTGAATAATCTTATACATTTTTATATATAGGAAAAATTACAATCACACCTCAACACAATAAAAAGTAGACACAATGGTTAATACATGAATAATGAAATGCTGGTTAAAGGCGGTAAATGTATTGGGTTATATATTTATCGAATATTCAGCCATGACTTGAAACATCATAAAATCAAAAATTAATATAGTTAAATCTACGACTTTGTAATATTGTAGAAACTTTTTTTTTAATCTATTAATTAAGGAGCTTTGATCATTTTTATGAACATGTCAGGTCCAGCAGGCCTAATACGTAGAAACTTTATTATATTTATAATTTTAGGCATTTAATACCTTGGAATTTGAACCACAATGACCATAAAGGCATTTTAGTATAATTAAATTAATTAATGAGTATGTCCTGCCGTGCTATGACAAGCCCGAGATATTCTCTACAACTGAAAAGCTACTATGGTTGATGGATATTATAGTCCATAAACCCAACAAATCTCATAATTGACACAAGAGTATCTGAACATTACACTAATGCATAATATCTATGCATGTTAAATAATTGTTTAAGATGTACAAGAAACATAAATAACAAAAAACAAATAAAGTATAAAAAAATAAACACCCCACCTAATTAATTTCAATACTTTCTACAGATTGTTAAAAATGAGTACAAACTATGCGACTTCTGTGGTTGCAGCTACGGCGTAGAGCTTCGTAGCACCTGCTACGCGATTTATCTTCTACGAATAATATTGAACTATTTTGTAAGTACACTGTGATAATTGTGATAAATTATGTAGGTCAGTACATTGCATTAAATTAGCCTAATATCAGTGATTACACGTAAATAACATAATTATGTATATGATATACAGGTCACCGCCAGGGTTAACTATTTCGTCCCAAAAATATTTTCCAGAATAATAAGTCCCCTTTTCCTCGTTCACATTATCAAAAAAGATTTTTTTATACACCAAATTAGAACATAGTGTTGTCACTCATGCTGTTTTGATATATTTTATGTGATATTCGAACCGGATTTAAGGTGGAAAGTATACAAATAGATGGTACCCCGGAATTTTTCGTTTTAAATCCGGAAAGTAGATTGTTGGATCGAAGGATAAAAAGCACTAATTTGACAGGCGATATTTGAGCAGCCAAACGTGTGCGTAAATATATCTTCTGAAATTGTCCTTTCATCCCTCGGTTAACAATCTACTATTTCAATCTTAGGGTCGAATTGGGTCACATTCAACCCGATGCTTAGATGCAATGACCTACATTCAGAATACAAAAAATTACAATAGCTCCTAAATGGAATTTAGGGAAGTTCTGGGCTGCCAAGATCAGCTTCAAACATTGTTTTAATCTTACACTATTAAAATGTGTCGCTGTTTAATTGTAAATCACCTCTTGAAGTCGGACCTTGATCCCTGTCGCTGTTTGGCACATACTCCAAAAGCTGATTATTATTTAAGAAATTGTAGATTTAATTGTATTTTTTTTATTTGAGAAACTGTTTGAGTGGAGCTGTTTTTTGTTTCAAATTAATTTACAATCTTAGGGACGAAATGGGTCCCTTTTTACCAGTTGTTTAAATTAATAACGATCTACTTTCGGAATATATTAACGAACATTGTTCCTTTCCTTTTATTCTCAAGTTAAAAAAAAAAAAACGTGAAAGAGAAAGCACGCTAAGTATTTCCACTGAAATTTGGAATAGGTATAGGCTCTACTCCAATGTTACAGTACACTTGATTTGTTTATAATCGAATTTTAATATCGGCATGAGTTTGTCATATTTCGGCACTTAAGGTAAAGTTTGTTCTTTCGAAAGTAATTAGCAAAAGAACCTTGCAGCGGCAACTTACCATTCCTGCTAATGGCCGAAAAACTTGTTCAGCGAAACTATGAAAAACACACTCAGTTAAAGCGCGAGAAATATCTACTCATTAAATGTTTTTGATTTCGTATTGGCGAAAATTTCAAAAATTGGCTTACGATCCCGTGAGCTTGGGGCCTAAATTAAATTTGGAGAAGTTCTGGTCTAAGTTTATAAGATCGGATCGGCGTTTTATGTTGTTTTACCAATTAAAACTACGATGAAATATTATGATGAAATTCTAGACTTTATTGGACGATTCGTAATATTCGGAACATGGATAACAACACCTTTATAAGAATAGCTAATTGAATCAAGAAAAAACAACTTAGGTATATTGTAATTTTTCTCGTTTAATATTTCCCACATGAATCCTGAAAATCACGAGATTACCTCATTGTTACGAAATAACAGAGCAAAAGGCAGATGTATATAATACATCCTAAAGAAATCGTTCCTGCTACATTCAGCTATTTGAAGTCAGTCGAGAAGAATCTGCGTAATGGAAAAGGTCCATTATTCACGAAAAGATTTTCGTGATCCTGTATTTCAAGGATAAGATGAATACAGCGACCCCAGACAATATCCTATACCAGATGCCTTTAGGAGATTTCACGACTCGGTGGCTTTATTTACCAATAAAACAGTAGAGGTATGTAAAGCTTGGAGCAATTTAAAGAATGTACATTTATTGCCAAAAATTAATGGGGTTTTTTTTCGTTCCAACACTAGTGAGTGGGGTGTCGTTGAATAGGTCTTTTAAAAATAATAGGGGTCTTCAAACATAATTTTTTGATAAAGTCAGCAGTTTTGTAAATATTCGCTCCTGAAATCCAAAAAATTGCGTCCCCTCCCTTTATCCACAGGTCAAAAAACTATGGAAAAAATCATAAAAATGAGGCCTATAAGCACTTTCAATGAAAACTATATTGAATAAATCGGTCGAGCCGTTTTTGAGTTATCGCAAAAATCATAATTTTCTTTAAAATGACGTAAATGCCGCGCGATTTCCTTATATACTTCGAACGTTACACATATTAGTTAAGTGCCATAGTGTATTAAAACATTTCGCTTAATCTGGCGCGTATAATCGATAACTTCCAAAAGGTTATAAGTAATTACAGTTACTTTGGCGTTTACGACCTTTTTATAGAACTTGAAATCTTTCTCGCAATTTAAACTTTGTGAAGGACGGGCAACTACGGAACCCTACACTGAGCGTGGCCCGACATGCTCTTGGCCGGTTTTATTGTTTATCACACTAATATAATAAAGGAGAAAGTTTGTAGAGTGTGTTTGTATGCTTCTTCACACTCAAGCGGCTCGACCAATTTCAATAAAATTTGGTATGGAGGTAGCTGATATCCTGGATGAACACATATAGTTCAATAAAATTAGCCGAAAATTTGACAAAATTAAAGGACAATTTTTATCTAAGTATCAGGATATGTAGGTTATAGAGCAAAATTTAATTTTATCTACTCTCCCCCCCTGTTCGGGGCGAGCGTCACCCCCCAGCGCCCTCGAATGTGTCCCGAAGCGCGGCATTTTCCATTTAAAAAGAAAACCGTGAACGATATATATAAATTGTGTAAAAACAAAATTATCCTTGATAAATTTACTACAAACCTTTAATACATACAATACCTATATCTCTTATAAACTCAGCGCAATCTGTTACCAAATACTAACGTTTTTAATAATTAATCATTTTTTTCTGCTAAAAGGTGAGTTCTCTCAAAAACTTAACACTTTAGCACCAAACTATGTATGAAAAAAGTAAATAATAGAAATGTATGTATGTCATACATATTTTGGCGGTAAAGTGTGAAGTTTTTGACAAAACTCACCTTTTAGCAGAAAAAATTGATTAATTATTAACGTTATTATACGTCAGTATTTGGTAACAGATTGCGCTGAATTTATAAGAGATATCGCTTTTGTATGTATGAAAGGTTTGTAGTAAAATTATCAAGTATTATTTTCCTCTGACACATTTTATATTTATCGTTCATGGTTTTCTTTTTAAATGGAAAATACCGCGCTCCGGGAGACACTCGAGAGCGCGGGGGGTGATGACGCTCGCCCCGAGGAGGGGGGAGAGTAGGTAGATAAAATTTCACTTTGCTCTAAACCTACATATCCTGATAGATAAAAGTTGTCCTTTAATTTTGCCAAATTTTCCATACATTTCAATCTAATATTCTTTAACTAATACTTATGCTACTTTTATCCTGAAAAATGACGTGTTTTCGTGGGATAAACGTGTAGGTAATATACCACGGGGCGCAGCTAGTTTTATATAAAAATTCGCTCGCGTTGAAACATAATATACACTATATATCCTACTTGAATTGAATCATGCTTTTTTCGGGTATAAGCTAACTCTGTCCCACATTTTATTCAAATCCGTCCAGTTGCTCCGGCGTGAAGAAATAGACATTTAATACACATAAACAAACAATACTTTAATATTAGTGGGATACGCTAGGATTTGACCTCGATTTCCTCTGATGTAACGTATCGATGAAGCCTAGATAAACATGCCATCCTTTTCCAGACTATAGTCATTCTAGTCTTGAAAATATCCAAGTTGTTTTGAGGAAAAAGGCACAGATTAATATAATAGTTCTTCGAACAGATACCCATGTCTGAATAAAAATGCAAATACCTACTGCTTTTCATGCCTACTCAATTTAACAATGGAGCGACCTTGAACGCGCGGGTCGTTGGCCGCACGTGCCGGCAAAATGAGGCTAGGGTTGACACCGCTTAGAAACGATTTTATAAAAAGTCAAGATAAATGAAAATACGATCGATTTATTTAAATTTATTAGTCAAATTTAATTATCATTAGGTACCTACTAGAAATAGGTATTCACATGCGCTGCGGCACACCATCAAAATCATTTTAATTTCCGAGTAGGTATATCGGAATCTTACCTACCTATTCTATCTGAACATACCAGAAACCTGAAACAAAAACAACTCTCTGTGTAGGTTCTAACCTAAGTAACCTAAATATATCCCGATGACAGTAGGTACTTACTAAATAAAGTTTGGTAGGTGCCTATATATAATGTGTTACATATTGTATAATACTAGCATTACAAGCTTCGAAACAGTCACTAGGTACAGTAGCCAGCAAACAACTTGAGCGTGACCTTGACTGCGCAGTAGCCGATTTACGTACAAATTTACATGCGCAGATCCGCCATTTTGGTTCAAGTTATTTGCCGGCTACTGTACAAGTTGTGTTATAATAATCTGATCACGCGTTTCATCTTTGCGAATGCATTCCTTGCAAAAGGTCTTAAGTGTCAAGAACAACGCCGACGTTTACGCCCTTTTTAGGCCGTGCAATGATCTCTCCCGCCACACTAAACCGATTTGGTAAATCTTAGTGAGTAAATTATTGTCACTTGTTGATATAGGTAGTGGATGTTTTCTATGAATTTAAGTATATTAAGTAGGTAAGTTTATTTATTCAACATTACATGTGTCTATTATAACAGTGTATGCAATGCGTTTCTAGGTAGGTGCTTATTAAGTTCTAAGATTTTTTAGTAACATTTCATCGTCTGTCGGCAAAGAAAAAAAGATAAATGTCTGTTGCTTTTATGTTTTTACACCCCGCAACACTGCAGCGCGTTGGTCTCATTCGCGACGAAGCCATTTTTTTGGTGATTTTATAGCGCGACCGGCGGCGTCCGGCCGTGAGCGCGTGTGGCAACCGACTGGCTAAGCGTGTCGGCCACGACAGGCGACGTGTAGGTATCGTTCTGGGTTCCCACGGTACAGATGGGGGGCACTGAAAAAGGTTCGTTGGCATTGGCGTATCTAAGATTATTTTTCAGGTGGGGCCTGGGTGGGGCCTGGCCATAGCCTATGAGTTGAAGTCATGAATTTCTATGGGTAACCCAAAATCCTGGGGTGGGCACTAGACCATATTGGGGTGGGCAACCCCCACCCGGCCACCCCCCTTATTACGCCAATGTTCGTTGGTATATAAGACTGTTAACTCGTAGAAATCTCCATATTTGGTAATGCGTAAGCAAATTATTATAAAATGTGTACCTATGGGCCTCTATAGGGAGTGGCAGCCCCTAAATTTATATCAAGTCGACCACCTCCCCTCCTCTCAACAATTCATAGGCCATCGGCTGGCGACACCCTTCAAACTTAGTACAGCTAACGAACAAAACTCACCATTAACTAACTACAGACATAACAAAGTACTTAATTCAATTCCCACGAATGTAGTGAGCTAATAACTAATTCTAACCCTATTTAAACAAGGCTTTTAGCAGACTCAGAAGGCCTGCTTATAGCGCAATCGTAACTTGGGTACTTCGAGCGTGGCAACATTTTAACCCACCAGCCCGTCCAGCACAACTACGCGACTTCTTTTCGCGCGGCATAGCGTTACCTGTCACTCTCTCACAGTACTGCACAAAAAGAGATAGATAAATATCTCGCGCATGAAAGAGTAGCGTCTCACAGTCATGCTAGAGGTGCAGCAGCAAATGCGAAAGGCGTGTTTGGCGGGCACTGAACCGCCTCGCAGCGAGAGAATAGTTTTATAAAACACTTAGCGCCGTCGCTTACTGAGCTGGATGGAGCATAATTGTTATTTAAACTGGTAAGTGTTTCAGACCCGTCAATACTTTACCTTATTATAAAATATTGTTTGTTGTGTCAGGGCTGAACTTATCCTAATAATAATAATAATAATAATATAGCCTTTATTTCTCATAAATAAGTATTTTTACATATATTTGTTACATATAATTTTCGTTTAACTGTGAGGCGCCCATTTTTGGGCAAAGGCCTCCTCCAGCTCTTTCCAGACTTTCCTGTCCTTTGCTTTTCGGGTCCAATCAGACCCGGCTATTGGGGCAATGTCATCGGCCCACCGCCGCCTCGGTCGTCCTCGCGGTCGCGTTGCTTCTCGTGGATGCCAGTAAAGAATTCTCTCACTCCACCTATTGTCCGTTGTCCTTGCTATATGACCGGCCCATCTCCATTTCAGTCTACATGCGAGTTCAACAGCATCTGTGATCATCTGAACTTATCCAAACAGCCGCCCAATTTTTGATAATTTTTTACCCACTAAAATTTTGCTACCATAAACTAGTTACAGAAGTAGGCACAGTCGACGAACAGACCTCACCATCAACTAACTACAGACATAACAAATTACTTAATTCAATTCCCACGAATGTAGTTAGCTACTTTAAGTATCTAACCCTATTCCAACAAGGTAAACAAGGCTTTTAGCAGACTCAGAAGGCCTGCTTATAGCGCAGTTGTAACTTGGGTTCTCGCGTGGCAACATTACGCTGTAATTGCACAAAATTAACCCTCCAGCAGCAAATGCGAAAGGCGTGTTTGACAGGCACTGAACCGCCTCGCAGCGAGAGAATAGTTTTATAAAACACTTTTTCTAGTACTCCAGTACTTTTTTCTGTCATTTATATAGTTACTAACTCTAATATAAAGACATAAATTATGAAAGTCTGTAAAAGTCTATATTCTATTTCCCAAAAAAACACTGCTAAACGATGTTATAATGTTGCCAAAAAAGCATCACTTAGTACCACAGATTACAAGATAAACAGCTGCATTCACACAATTTGCAATTTAAAAACAAACTTATTGTACCTACCAACTAAAGCATTGCTGCCAACTTAAAAAAAAAGTTTTATCTTCAGTGCATGAATGTTTAGTATAGTGAACGCATACCTTTATGTATAAGTTCATATTTTTTTGACAGATGTTTAGTATAGTGAACGCATACCTTTATGTATAAGTTCATATTTTTTTGACAGATAGACGTCAATAAAAAAAAGTTTATCAGAGACTATTATCCCTTCAGGTGGCAGCGCCACCAGTTGCATGGCAGGAGAAGTGGCGCGTCTATTTTACAAAATTTACCGTTAAGTGGCAGGAACCGGGAGCCGGACCCAACGTCAAGTGGCAGAGATCCGGGAGCCGGATCGGACAAAACAAGCCGTTGGGTGGCAGGATCCGGCTCCCGGACCCTGTGCGATGTCTTATTTCGCACCCGAAATAAAACCGTCAAAACTATATTTTGCTTGCTCACACTTGTAAGATGCATTCGTCAATAAGCAAGGACGGCATTCACTAACGGTCGAATTGACGCGCAAAGCAAAGTTCGTTAGAAATTGCGTCATCTTCCCGACCCCCCCGACCATTACGCGTCGACCGCCGAGCCGTGAGCATTTTAAAAACCTTGTGGTTAGAAAATATTGTATAGTGAGGTGTAATAAAAGGGGTTATAGGTGTAAATAAATCTATAGATTTGCCATTAAATTAGTTTTTTCTACGGATCACTGTTTTTTTTCCTAATTATAGTTATTTTTATACATAAAGTGGTTAAAATTTAGTCATTCGACGATTGATCAAGACTAGCAAAATTTCTATAAATGGAATGGCATTAATTTCTAAACAATAAATATAGCATTTTATGATGAATCCAACGCTATATAGTTTATATACAACATCTGTACATTTTTTTTGAGAAAAGATATTTTTTGTAACATGCGGAAATTCGCGATGACCACCCGTGGGAGGCCCGCCACTTAACGGTATATTTTGCCAAGATGGCTGTGCCACTTCTCCTGTCATGCAATCAGAAACCTTGCCACTCAACGGCTTGTTTTGTCAGGTCCGGCTCCCGGATGCCTGCCACTTGACGTGGGGTCCGGCTCCCGGTTTCTGCCACTGGAAGGGTTATATGACTTCCGGTTTGTGACTTAAGATGGCCGCATGCGTTTAAGTTGCGTTGTTCATTATTTATTCATTTTTGTTGTTCAATGTGTAGTATTGATAGCGTATTGTGCAGTGATCTAACGTATGAGTGAATAGCTAATGAAGAATTCAACTTGAAGCGTTCATAGCCCTTCCTGGGTCAAGGCCCGATAGTCCGCGTGGTTTTTTGTAAATCGCTATCACTTTACAAAAAGCAAAACCTCACCGAACAACGGCATGCTCTACGAGCAAACTTGAAATTGGCGAAATCATCATTAACCTGATGGAAGCCATATTTTAAAATTAGAATAGAGAGACTATTATTTTTTTTTTAATTTTGTTGATTCCGAGCGGGAAAATGTAATTATTTTCTTTGTTATTTATTTTCATTTTATTATTTTCTCAAACCCATATATGCCACTCGCGTTTTTTGCCCCCTCTTATACAACGGTTGCATAAAATACCTACTATTTTGATATGCTAATAGTATTTTATGCAACCGTTGTATAAGAGGGGGCAAAAAACGCGAATGGCATGGGTTACGATGTGAGCGTAGCGAACATCGTAAGAAAGATGCCACGAGCGTTTTTTGACCTACTTATACAACGTTGCATACAATATTTTTTCTACGACTCGACATTTGATAAATAAAATGCAAATAAACAACAAAGAAAATAATGGCATGTTCCCGCTCGGAAATCGGAATCAACAAAATTAAAAAATAAATAGGTAGTCTCTGATTAACTTTTTTTTTATTGACGTCCATCTGTCAAAAAAATATGAACTATACTAAACATCTGTCAGAACAAATGAACTTATACATAAAGGTATACGTTCACTATACAAAACATCCATGCACTGAAGACAAAACTTTTTTTTATGTTGGCATCAATGCCTTAGTACAATAAGTTTGTTTTTTAAATTGCAATTTGTGTGAATGCAGCTGTTTATCTTGTAATCTGTGGTACTAAGTGATGCTTTTTTGGCGACATTATAACATCGTTTAGCAGTGTTTTTTTGGGCAGTAGAGTATAGACTTTTACAGACTTTCATAATTTATGTCTTTATATTAGAGTTAGTAACTATATAAATGACAGAAAAAAGTACTGGTGTAGAAAATAGTAGTTTATGCAACTGATACATAATGAGAGGCCTTAAAACACGAGTGTGGTTTTATGAAACGAGCGTCAGCGAGTTTCATACGAGGATCACACGAGTGTTTTAAGGCCTAATTATGTACAGTTGTATACACTACTTTATCTACACACATATCATTAAGTACTCTAAGATGGGTTCAGAAGCCATAAGGAAATGACCGGCACCACTGATGATTTGATGATTTGGTCTAGGGACGCCCGGCCGGAAACAGGCGGGCTGTCGATCGCTTGGCTGCGTTCATTCAGCCCAATTCCCAATTGGAGCCAACGGTTACTGTCCCGGCGGCGCTCCCATACAGCCTTCTTCCTCGAATCCTCTTGATCTCCTGCAGAAGGAAAGGACATCTTTAAGGTTAATGTCCCTCAACTCTTCCTCTTCTAGTTTGTCTTTTCTGAAGATGCTATACCGTACTATCGCATACATGCCACACTCTGCTATAACATGCTTACTCGTCTCCTCCTGACCACAGTGCGGGCAGTATGGATCACTTAACCACACCCATAATGTGTAGGTGCCTGTTGAGGCTATTGTGTCCCGTGATTATGCCTGTTAATAATCTGAGATTTTTCTTACCTAGTTCCAGGAGATACCTGGTCCTTTTTCTGTTTATGCCTCCTAGGATCATCTTCGATTGTCGACATTCCGTTGTCTCTCGCCATTGTCTATTGGCCTCTTCCTCCATTAGCTTAGCTATAACTCCTTTTGTGACTTCTGCCGATATTGGCAGTGCAGGTTCGGGTCCTATGAGTTCCCTCTCTGCTCCTAGCCTTGCCATCTCATCTGCCCTTTCATTCCCTGTCACACCCTGACCCTGATGTCCAGGTACCCATGCTACCGTAATCTTTGTGTGTTCTCCAAGTTTGTTCAGGGCTTCTCTGCATCCCTTTACCAAGGACGAGCTTACCGTCTGTTTGTCTAACGCTTTTAGTGCAGCCTGGCTGTCTGTGTATATAACGACTGATCCCACTTCCTGTGAGCATTCATCTATTATTTGTGCACATCTCATTATGCCGCATACTTCTGCCTGAAATACGCTAGCATACCTCCCCAGAGGTATGTGTACCTACCCTCTTATCCAGCTTCGGTATCACTATGCCGGCTCCTGCTAGTTTCGTGGATTCCCGCCGAGAACCATCCGTAAAGCAGATAGTCACGGGGTGTTCTACCTCTATTTTCCAGTTGTCCCTGTCTCCTATATGTATCCTATATTTCTTATCGAACATTTCTCGTCTCTTTATAAGGTCGTTGTTTTGGGTAAGCATCCCCATCTTCGAACATGCTTCCCTCTGCATGAGTGCATGTCCCTTGTCCACACAGCTTCCTCTCCATTCCTTGCATGCTTTCATTCTATACCATTGTTCCATGGCCCTCTTCTCCGCTTCTATTTTGAGTGACTTGAGACCGAGCATGATTTCCATTGCTTGCGTGGGCGTTGTCCTCATTGCCCCCGTGATCATAAGACATGCCAGTCTTTTTACTTTTGATAATTCTTTGTGGTATTCTTTTATGTTGGCCTTATGCCACCATACCTTGTGCTACATTATATGTGTTTTAATTCTGAGAGAACTGTCTAGCGTTATTCCCAGATATTTTAGCTCCTTGACTACTTCGAGTTCTTTACCATGAATGTTGATAGGCTTCATTTTCTCTATTTTCCTCTTATTGGTAAATAATATTAGTTTAGTTTTATCGGGGTTTAGGTCCAGTCCTCTGCCCCTACACCATGCTAATATATCCATCACCCCTTTCCTCATTATGTCTCTGACTACATTTAGGGCCACTCCTCGTACAAGTATGACTCCGTCATCGGAGTACGCTTGCACGTATAGACCTCCTTTATTTGTTTCCTCAATTAGGGAGTCTAGAAGTACGCACCACATCAGTGGCGATAGACATCCTCCTTGTGGAAAGCCTCTTCTCGGTCTTATCCATCTTACTTCTCCTCCGAGTTTCGCCGTTACCGCCCTTCCTCTGAGCATTTTGCTTATCCAGGACCCAATAGCAGGATTTATCCCGTCTCTCCTTAGACTTTCTTCCACCGCTTCGAAGGTCGCCTTGTCGAAGGCCCCTTCCACGTCGAAGAAACATCCTAGTGCGTAGTGTTTTGCTTCCAGTGATCTCTCGATCCTTATTGTCAAATTGTGTAGAGCCGTTTCCGTGGATTTTCCCGCCATGTAGGCGTGTTGGTTTCCATGTAGTGGCTTTCCACTCTCTCCTATTTGTGTTCTTACGAATGCGTCTATCACTTTCTCCAGTGTTTTCAGTACGAATGATGATAGGCTTATGCTTCTGAATGATTTTGCATCCTGGTATGTCTTTTTCCCTGGCTTTGGTAGAAAGACTGCCCGTACTTCTCTCCATGCTTTCGGGATGTGCCCTAGGGCAATACTGCTTTTGAATACTTCCTTCAGATTTTCTTTTATCAGGTAGTAGCCCTTTTGGAGTAGTCCCAGGATCACACCGTCCGGCCCCGCTGCTTTAAAAGGAGCGAAGGATTTGACTGCCCAGGCTAGTCTCTCCTCCGCTACTACCTCCTCGGCTGTCTTCCAGTCCGGTTCAGAGCATCCTGGCGAATCCTCTTCATCTGTCCTGGCTGCTTCACAGTCCGGGAAGTGCGTCTTCAACATCACTTCCAAAATCTCTCCCGGGTCCGTGATCAAGCTATCGCCTGCCTTCAGGCTTCCCAGTTGGCACGCCTTATCGCCTGCTAATAGTTTCACCACCCTTGCCCCCTCCGAGTAGTTATTTATCTCTTCTGTATAATGTCTCCAACCTTCCCGGCTGCATTTCTCCCGCAGCCTGCTGTAGGCGTTCCGAGTTACTTTGTACATGTCCCATCTCTGAGTATCATTCCTTTTTACGGCTTGTCTCATCGCCCTGCGTGTTTTCTTTCTTTGCTTTTGGAGTTCTTTGTTCCACCATGGTTGTCCTCTGCCAGTCTGAACTGTTTTCTCAGGGCATGCTGTGTGAAACGCTTCTATGATGCTTCGCTCGAGTCCTAATGCAGCCTCTTCCAACTCCTTGATGTCCTTACATCTCCTTGGTTTTGGCGCATTGATTTTTAGTTCTTCTTCGTATTTTGCCCAGTCTGTTTTTCGTGGGTTCCTTATCCTCAACTTCTCCATATTATGGTAGTCTAAGTTATAGAGTAGTCTCCTGTGGTCCGACATACTGTCCTCCCTGTCGACTCTCCATCCTTTTATTCTTTCGGTAATTCCTCCCATGGCTATCGTTATATCTAATACCTCTTTTCTTACCCTTGTTACGAACGTGGCGGTGTCCCCCTCGTTCAGTATGTCCAGGTCTTTACTTACTATGAACTCTAGTAGTGATTCTCCCCTGCCATTGATGTCGGTGCTTCCCCACACTTCGTTGTGCGCGTTTGCATCGCAGCCTATAATTAGGGGTACTCTCTTACCTTGATACATCTGTACCGCATCTTCTAGCTCCTCTGTCGGTGCACTGCCTTCGCCCGGTAGGTAGCAGGACGCCAGCGCCACTCTCCTCCTCTCCCCGCCCTGAGCGATGAGGCATATTTCCACGACTACTAGGTCTCTGTAACATAAGGTCATAACACAACCCATGTTTCTACATTGTTACTCACAAAAATGCATGCTCTTGGAGGTAGCTCACCATTCCTTTCGTAGTGGAGAGCCCCCCCCCCCCCCAGATGTCCCAGGCCTGTCACTTTGTTTCTCCATACATAAGGTTCTTGCAGCAAGGCTATTTCAACTTTATTCCTGACAACATATTGTCCTAACTCGGACATTGCATCTTTGCAGTGTAGCAGGTTTACTTGGCATATGCTTATTTGTGTTTGTGTTTTTGTTGTTTGTGTAATTTGTGTGTTTCGTGTAGTGTTCATTATTATTGTGTGTCTGCGTACTCGGTCAACCCCCTATTCAGTGGATGCATCACTGTCGGCATCCATTCCCTCCGCTATCCATCCGTTTGGATGTCGACAGTTCCTGCAACCGCCTGCTCAGGTATTGGCGTCTCTTTTGGCGGTGTTATTCCGTCTTTGCTCTGCTCATTGCTGCTAAGTCTGGACGATTGGGCCCTTATTATTCTAGCCCGGATCTTTGTGCACGCATAGTAGAGGATCCTGGTCCCCTCATTCCCCCAGGTTTCCTCCACCTCCTGCGGCACCGACAGGCAGACGCGGGTCCCTGCCTGTTGCCTCTCACTCGATATCAGGGTCCAATCGTCCATCCTCAGCTCTGGCTTGTCCCGGTTCTGGAGCCTCAGGAACCACACGAACTTGTTCGCGTCCGTGTTTAAGTCCCCGGGGACCCAGACCTGCACCCTCGTCTTCTGCAGCTTCCTTACCACCAGTTTGTGGCCTCCTACAACCCCGAAGTCCCGGGTCAGAAGCCACTCCCTCGACTCCGTCGTGACCGGCGTCACCAGGAAATACCCCTCTGCCACCAGCCCCGAACCGGCACCACTAGTGCTACCTGTAAAATATCTAAAAACGACATAAACCTACTCATGCAGTAAGAAATAAATCTGAACAAATACATAAACAGATTATTTATTGTAATAGTTGTAATTTACATTTACATTGAAACAATATTTTCAACTAAAATGTGAATTACAATAAACTCCACAATTCTACTTTCGTAACAGCAAAGAACCAACAAACAAATGACAACAATAATGGCGGCAATTCGAACCTCCGTCAAGACGAATGTTTTTGTTTCTAAATCATATACAAACGAATGTATCCATATTCTCATGTCACTCGAGATCAAATGTCGTGCGGTTTTTATAAAAAAAACATACTGAATTGACGTTTCGTATCGATAACAATATTACTATCTATGGATACTAGAATTGAGACCAAGTTGTGTTTTGACAGCTGTTCCTAATTCAAACTCGTAACCTTACAAAAATCGGTACTGTAATAACATTACAGTACAGATTTTACCTACTACCACAGACAAAAAAATCTCATAGTAAAATTGGTTGTAATAATGCTGGTCATTTCCTACGATTTCTGAACGCATTTTAGAGCACTAATGATATGTGCGTAGATAAACAGTATTGTACATCGCTTGGCGCGAATATAATGCTCAATTTCATGCAATTTGCGTAACATCGCGGTAACTAAGTGGTTAGAGCACTACTCCGGATAAGTAGAGGTCGTGGGTTCGAGTTCGAATCCCATCAGCTATGTAGTGGATCGCGTAAAATTTTGTGTTAATATGAATTAGTTAACCTTTATATCAATATAAAAAAAACTACATAGATGGAGATACGTTAGACATGACGTGAGGACGAAGAAGGTATGAATACTAAGGTTGAATAAATATACGTGTTACGACACTACTCGTAGTTGTGACACTGGTATAAGATATGTTATGTAAATATACGTACTTATAAGTAAGTAATGGGCCTGGTACCTGGGGTCCGCAGTAATTTAAAATTAAAATTTTAATGTAGGTATAACAAGGGTCCGCAAATCACACTAAAGTGGCGCTAAAAGTCCTGTAGTAAAAGGTACCTTTTAAGTTTATATTGCTGTCACCTTAGAATAAAAGCACCTAAACACCTACATAGTTAGCGCTTGAAAGTGAAGCTAGTTTTAGATAGCCACGTGCTAAGTTTCGTCTCTGCAGACACGCACACATGAAAAAAGTGGCTTCATCTTTCAAAAATCTGTTGTTTGAAGACTTTCATTCTAGGCATACATATTCTAAGATTGTCGTCAGTCGTCAGGTTTGGCTACGCCGCTACTATGGTAGACGGACAACGGGTAGGATATCATCCTACCCGTTGTCCGTCCGTTCTCAACAGTGTCCTCTTCGTCTCAGACACTGTTGAGAATGGACGTGTTTATCGTTTTGGTCTTAAAATTTGTGTGCTTGAGATCCGATTCTCGCCACTTATTGCTATGTTATTGGTTTGCATATTCGTGTGCACCCCATAACACTGTTATTTCGTCTTATCGCGATCTTGCGGCGCGAGCGCTGCAGCTAGCGGCCCCGCACTACACCTCGGGGGAAAGAGAGCATCGCCATAATTTGCCTCTCGCTTACCTGAACGCGTCGACGAAGATTGCCGATGTGCTACGAGATCGTGACGTCAGAGGCTACGCAATTGTGTCGAGCGAGCTGCGCGAGACGGCTGTAGTCTGCTACGACGCGGTGGCCTTCGAAGGGAATAAATGGCGCTAGCGCAAGTATTAGAGTTGCTTTTGGCGTGACTTTCTTCCGTTTATGCGATGAATAGGGCAAATAGCGCCGATTTGATTTGCTGTGCGTGCATGAGGGAGCTTGCCGTCGGAGAGGTGTACCCACAGTGCATGATGAAGACCTGTGGTAAGCTTTATCATCGCTTGTGCACTAATAAGACTCTTACTATGGAAGAAATTGATACTTGGGTAGGTAGGTATGCCCCGAGTGCCGTAGCAGTCTCAAAAAGGGTGGGCGTAACTGTGACACCCCTGTTGGTACGCCTGCTTCTGTCAAAAACATAGTAAGTCGAAACAAGAGCGTAACCCCGATCCCGCAGTCGCAGGCCGTTGGAGATTCTTCATTTATAGCTTCTCCAATCCCGCCCAAGCAAATCCCAGGTGCGCTTCGGTTTCTTCCTCGCAGCTATCTAGTGATTTGCGGTCTATGGCGCTTGACATGCAGCTAATGCGCGAACAGATTAATCTGCTGTCTGAACAGTTGATGGACGCAGTGTCCGTGGTTACACTATATCAGAGTGCACTCACTGCATGTACAGCCAGGCTGGAGGCAGTTGACTTTAAATTAAGGAAGCTTGAAGGGGATTTGCCGTATTCCTGCAAATGCGGAAACTCAGCAACGCCAACGGCGGGCGACGGCAAGGTAAACCGCAAGCATAAACCTCGACGCAAATTGAAGTCCAAGAAGACCGCGGATCAAGAATTAAGCTCAGTGGGACCAGACACCGACAACAATAAAGTATCACCTGAGCTTGACGGTACTCTGAAAGCGCTACCGGCAGACTTGCCACCCTCGGTTGAGCCTTGCAGGCAGAATACAACGGTCGAGAGTGGCTCCGTGGATGATGGTGTCCGGGAAGACACAACTGAGGGTGAGTTCATACAAGTTCGTGGTCGAAAAAAACAGTATTCCTCTGTTCGCGGCACGGCGGGTCCCGACGCAACACCTCTCAGAGCGGTTGAATACCGGAAGTATATTCACCTCTGGAATATGGTATCTGGAGTTGACGAAATTCAGGCATACCTACAATCATTATACCCTGAAAGCAACTGTACGGTCGGCGAGCTTAAACCAAAGGGTGAGTATAAATCTTTTAAAATTGGGGTCCCACCTACTGTATACCATAGTTGTTTGTCCCCCGCCCTCTGGCCAGAAAATGCCCGTGTAAAACCGTGGTTATTTCGAAAACCACAAACAAGCGGCAACCAATAATCGCGACATTCAGAATAACACCTTGGTTCTGAATGTAATTTACCAGAACGTCAGGGGCCTTAACACAAAACTCGACTTCTTCAGGCTTAACTTCCTATCGCTCGATTGCGACTTAATTGCTGCAACGGAAACATTTCTGACGGAGGCTGTCGATGATGCAGAGCCAATTTCTGATGGATGGAGCGTGCTGCGGCGAAATCGTACCTCTGGAACCCGCGGTGGTAGCGTACTTCTTGCGTCACAGCCAGGACTTCCACTTAGACGCTGTCGGGATTTCGAATCGCTTATGGAGGAGGACTTGTGGGTTACCTTCTCCATAAAGGACGTTACATGCTATTTATGTGTGGTTTATATTCCCCCAAGTGCATCGGATGATGTTTATATGCGGTTCAGACAGTAGAGTCTTTGTTGTTAAGCATAGATAGTGTTGTAATTATTGTTGGAGACTTAAACTTGAATCCTAACTATACGTCTCAGAATGTTTTGTGTTACTATGAATATTTTCTTTTTGTATGTGGCTTGACAGAGATTGTTGTGATGAACTGATGAATTTGTATGGTGGAAAACTAGATGTAGTGTTGGTGTCAGAGGTCATACGTGGCGTCAGCGTCTTTGAGATTAAAGGCGGTGGTCTCGTTCCGCGACGGGATTATTACCACCCACCATTAGATATCTCTATCCCACTGCAGGCAGTCGCGTGGCAGTCTACCGAGCAAATTGATCCCAGCAACATTAACACGCATCACGACTGGAACTTTGAAAGGGGTAACTACGAGCTGCTCTACTATATTTTTTCTGAAGTAGACTGGCAGGATGTTCTGCAGTCGGCGGATGTTGACGTAGCAGTGGCAGCTTTTTATAAGGTAGTCTATGGGATTTTCGATGAATGCATTCCGAAAAAACATCGATGCATCGATGCAAGGTATGGTTCACTGCCGACTTCATAGCGGACATCAAACGGAAAGCCGATCTTCATCGGGAATGGAAGGCTACCAAGAGCACCAGCAAATATAACCTTTTTTTCTAAATTAAGAACTAATATCAAAAAAACAAATTGCCTCCACTTATGACGTCTATATTTGTCGAATTCAAGCCAGAGTTAAGAGTAACCCTCGTGCTATTTAGCAACATATATACAGCTTGAAATCTAGGGGAGGTTTTGTGTCACAGGTAGCTTGCGAAGGGAACCAGTATGAGGGACCTTCTTCTTCTCAACCGTCTTCTTACCTGATGTTCCACGTCTTAATGGCATTTATCGTGATAGCAGCCAAAAATCATCCGCAAATGATATCCGTATTACGGCGATAACACTGCAGGAGATTGAAACTGCTATCAAATATATTAAACCCAATAGCGCGGTAGGGCCTGATAAATTTCCGGCCTTCATTTTGAAGGGTTGTAAAGAGTATTTTATTGCACCGATTCTGTATTTATTTAATTTATCGCTTTCCACGGGCACATATCCCAATCAATGGAAGATCTCGCGGGTAAGGCCGATCCCAAAGTCCAAGGACCTTGGCAATGTGGAAAGTTATAGGCCTATCGCCATACTTCCTACCGTTGCGAAGCTATTTGAGTCCATTCTCCATCGGACACTCTCTGCATCTTTAAAACCTTTTTGGGGTGACTCTCAGCATGGGTTTAGGGAGAACCGTTCGGTTAATACGAACCTATTAATTCTGACTAACACCATTTCCGAGTCCCTCGACAAGGGCATCCAAGTCGATGTCGTTTATTTTGATTTTCAGAAAGCTTTCGATCGTGTAGATAACGATGTGCTTCTCCAAAAACTCTACAGCATTGGTTTCTCTCCTAATCTGCTTAAGCTCTTTTCCAGTTACCTATGCGATCGACAGCAGTATGTTCAGCACGGTCGTTTCGTGTCATTTCCCTACCATACTAGATCTGGTGTTAGTCAGGGTTCGATTTTGGGGCCTTTGTTATTTGGAATGATGGTTAATGACCTTGAATGTGTGGTTCTAAATGCAAAATGTCTGCTCTATGCCGACGATTTGAAACTAATTTACGGAATAAAGCAAGTTGCCGATAGCAAAAATCTCCAAGAGGATATCGCAGCAGTGTTCCGGTGGAGTGTGGATAATAAGCTTCACTTCAATGGGTCTAAGTGTTGTGTGTGCACTTTCAGTCGCGCATGTGTTCCCATTTATGCACAATATATGCTTGGTTCGGAGCCAATTAATAGGGTCTCCTTTATTAAAAACCTAGGTGTTGTGTTCGATTCACGTATAACTTTCCATGATCACATTCGTGCTCTTGCTGCCGACGGTTTTCGTAGATTGGGTGTTGTTATGCGCAACGCCAGAGATTTTCACGACCCTGGGGCTATAAAGTTGCTGTTTAATGCTCTGGTGAGGAGTAAATTGGAGTCGTCTGCTGTAGTCTGGAGCCCTTGCGAGTCTTCTTACAGCTTACTTCTGGAAAAAGTCCAGAAAACTTTTTTGAGATTTTTATACAAAAAAATGTACGGATATTATCCCTACTTATACTCTACTAAGTTTCTTCTCGGAAGTCTAGGTTTCCATTCCCTTGAAGTGAGGCGCAATTTCAGTCTGCTTACCTTAGTCTGCCGTGTGCTGCGCTGATAAATAATTTAGTTACGTTGTATGTTCCGGATGTCCCTCGAATCACGCTTAGACCCCGTACGCGACCGTTGTTGGCTGTGCCAGCAGCTCGTACTGTGTCGCACAGGAACTCGCCTCATCTCCGGGCCATGACGCTGCTCAATGCACTTCTGGTGTCAACACCGGAATGTGATCTGTTTGCGTGGCGATGGACGGCTGTGTGTACTATTAAAGTAAGAGAAATGCAGTTGTAGAGAAAAGATATATTGAAAGTAATGTCAGGATTCAATACAATAATAACTATAGCAACGTATACACAGATATAAAACACAACCGCCATATAGTAGCTAGAAGCGTACGTAACTGGAAGTGCTCCTTAACATGCCCTCATCTTTTTCAAGCCGAACTCTTCACAATCTTATCGAACTAGTCTTAATCTTAAAAAGGCTTTGTAAAAATATCTGCCAGTTGTTCTGCTGTCGGTACTTGCTCAATGGCTATCTCGTTTTCAGACACACATTGTCTCACATAGAAGTGTTTTAACTTTATGTGTTTTGTTTTACGATGGTGCGTATAAGGACAGTTATATGCCAATTTGATTGTGGACTCATTATCAATGCGCAAAACAGGCATTACGATATTTGCTTTCAGATCTTGTAACAATCTTTTCAACCAAACAATCTCTCGACTAGCTTCGCTGGCCGCAACTATCTCCACCTCAGTGGATGACAGCGCAACCATAGTTTGCTTCGAACTGCGCCACGATATTGCTGACCCTGCGTACATGCACAACATTCCAGTTGTTGAACACCCGCTTTTGTCATCACCACCGTGATCAGCATCACTGTAGCATACGAGGCGTTTTTCACCTTTCTTGTATTCTAGTCCCGTATCCGTATCAACAGTCCCCTTTAGGTATCGAAATATCCGTTTTACTTGTTGTATATTATTTTTGGTAGGTTTATCTAGGTTTCGTGCACTACTCCAACTGGATATGCACTATCGGGTCTGGTTCCAACCATCGGACAAGACAAGGACCCAACCGCTTGCCGGTAAGGAAAGTCTGTCTGTTGTTTAGGACAATCTTCCGCTTCTTCTTTTCCAGATTTTGTAATGGGTTTCCCAACAGCTTTACAGTTGCTCATTCCATACTTTTGCAGCAACTTTTGGGTGTAAGCGGCTTGATGATCCTTGATGCTGTCATTATGCTGTTCTATTTCTAATCCAAGAAAATAAGATGGATCTTTCGTGGTTATCTTAAACCGACGTCTTAATTCATTTTCAATGAAATTGTCAGCCACTTTCTCGTCTGTAGCGGCCAATAATCCGTCATCTACATAGAGACCGAGCAATATTTCATTTTGTCCTCGTTCACGGACATAGAGAAAGGGATCTGTTTCACTCTGGATAAAGCCTACTTCTATCAGAAAATCATGAATGCACTCATTCCAACATTTAGGCGCCTGCTTTAATCCATATAGGCTTCTTTTTAGCTTGCACACACGACCAGTGCCGTCATTAAAACCTTCTGGTTGTCGCATAAAGATTTCTTCTTTAACAGTACCGTCTAAAAAGGCTGTAGTGACGTCGAACTGTCTAAGCGCTAATCCTTCGTTCGCAGCAATGCTTAGCAGAATCCTAATCGTGCTCATTTTCGCTACAGGACTAAATGTTAGATCATAGTCGATCCCTTCTTTCTGATTGTAGCCTATAGCAACCAATCGGGCTTTATATTTGTCGACTGTACCATCGGGGTTTCTTTTTATTTTGAATATCCACTTGCAACGAAGTGCTTTTCGGTTTATAGGTAATTTTGTCAATTCCCAGGTCTGATTTTCTTGTAAAGATTTAAGCTCTTTGTCCATCGCTTCGATCCATTTATCTTTTTCAGAACTTTGCAAGACATCTCGGTATGAAGTCGGCTCAGGAACTGATACAGCTTCGTTAATGAACTGCTCAAAATTAAACCTTTCTGGTGGTTTAATTTGGCTTCGATCACGAAGTTGACGCTCGTTTTCTACTGGCGGCATAGCTTCGTCTTCTCGTGTCATAACATTGGGATCTATATTGTTTCCAGATATCTCGGCTTCTTCGAGTGACTCAAAATCCAAATCTTCGACGCTATCGCTGTCATTTGTTTCTGACTGTACTTGTGGATGACTTTCCTTGTAATAATTTGGACAACTTGTGGAAGGTAGAGGTAGCTCGTAGGTATTTTTCTCAGGTTCAGGTGTTTTTGAAGTTACGTCAATCTTGTTTTTCTTTAGTATAGATGCTTCGTCAACAATGATATCTCGGGATCTTGTCAACTTTAGGCTTTTTAAGTCAAAAACTCGATATCCTTCGTCACCGTCATAACCGATAAGTATGCCTCTCTCAGCTTTCTTGTCTAACTTACTTGTTCTCTTCTGTTTCGGAACGTGCACATAGCAATGACTGCCTATGATTTTGAGATGGCTTATTTTGGGCTTCTTGCCGAACCAGAGCTCGTGCGGAGACTTTCCATCTATTGGTGTAGGTCCCGTTCGGTTCAGTATGTAAGCTGATGCTTTGGAGATCTCAGCCCACAAACCTTTCGGTATCTCATCATGAGCGTGCATTAGTGCTCTTGTCATTTCCACAATCGTGCGATTTTCTCGTTCTGAGGAACCATTTTGTTCAGGTGTCATGGTAAACCTTTTTCTTATTCCCTGTTGTCTCAAAGTCTTTCGTACTTGTTCATTATTAAATTTACCTCCGTTATCGCTCAGTAACTCCTGTACTACATGTCCGCTAGTTTTAGCTTCTGCCAAAAAATCCTTCAAGCATGCATGAACTTCAGACTTATGTCGCAGAAAGTAAATTCATCGATATTTTGAGAAAGTGTCTTTGAATAAAACGTAATATTGACATTTAGAGATCGAATACGGGAAAGACCCGCACACGTCAGTTGTGATTAGCTCTCCAGGTTTAGTAGCTCGTGGTCTCTCTCTGAACTTCTGCCTATGACTCTTGCCGAAGACGCAGCCTTCACAAATATCCGAAGATCTCGAGTCTAGCTTCACTCCGAGCTCTCTTTGTATTAGTTTAGCTACATGTCTCTTGTTCTGGTGTCCTAGGCGTTCATGGTAGAGTTGAAGATTTTGTGACGTCAATAGTTGGTTAATCTGGTTAATCTCAACTGTAGGCATCAGTGTCTTGACATTTAGTTTGTACAAGCCACCGTACTTGTCGCGAGATCGGACCAAAACGACTTTGCCATCATTCTTCAAGTTACAAGACTGAGCATTTGACTGAAATATGCTATTCTTTAGCGTGTCTTGTGCGGCTAGCACAGAAAATAAATTTATTTTAATGCTTGGAACATACCATACGTTTGTAATGTTATTAGCTCCTTGTGGCTATTTAAGTCAGCTTCCAATTGAAAAGAGCCCTTTCCAATCGCTTGAATGACGTCTCCGTTTGCTGTTGAAACTTTATGAGAATCATCGAAGCTTTCAAAAGATTGAAAGATATCTCTTCTATGGGTAAAATGACTTGTCGCGCCATTACCGACATACCATGAGTCTTTGTCAGTGGTTTTATCGTCGCATGCTAGAGCTAGGCCTGTCATCATCGCTGAATTTGTAGAATGCTTTGGAGGTCAGCCGTCCGCTATCCACTTCTTGCATGATGTGACTTTATGAAATCCTTCCATACAGTAATTGCATTTCTTAAATTTCTTCTTGACTTGGCTTTGCTTTTCATAACGCTTCTGTCCATGTAACATTAAAACTTCGTTATTACTTCCGCTTTCTTCAGACTTTTTCTGTTGTAGAGACCGTTCGTAAGCGCATAACTGAGTGGTTAGGTTTTCGATGTTACGGTCACGCTTATTCATCAATAACCAACTAGACTTGAAACCGAAATAATCTTCAGAAAGTGTATCCAATATTTTATATATTAATAAAATTTCTGGCAACTGGTTTCCGTCAATCTCATTGTTCAAATCGTGGCAAACAGTTTTCAGAGTAGAGATATGTGTAGCCATGTCGTGCTCTTCACTCTTGTGGTAACGGAAGAACTTCAGCCAGAGATCGTAGCTCCTGTCTTCTTTTGCACCATCATAGAGTCGATGAAGCTCTTGCCACACTTCACTCGATGTCTCGAAACGCATTACCTTTTGTAACGTCTCTTCAGTCATATTTGCCGTTAGAAGCAGTAAAGCTTGACTGTCAATTGTTTGAAATTTTTCCATGTCAGATTTATATTTTTGTAGATCTTCTGCTTTTGCCGTATCTCCAGGATACTTTGGCTTTTTAATGTACCTTCGATTGCTTCCAGCGTACCTGGTGTACTTTTCAGGAGTAATTTCACCTTGTACTTCCATGTTCGCCAGTTAGTAGCCCCAAAAAATTGGCCGATCTCGATTTTCATGCTTGAGCTTGACGCGCACATGTATTAGAGATTTTTTTACTACTATTGCAATACGAAAATCACTAATTTTTATCCTCTGCTACCATATTAAAGTAAGAGAAATGCAGTTGTAGAGAAAAGATATATATTGAAAGTAATGTCAGGAGTCAATACAATAATAACTATAGCAACGTATACACAGATATAAAACACAACCGCCATATAGTAGCTAGAAGCGTACGTAACTGGAAGTGTTCCTTAACATGTACTGCGTGTTTGAGGTACTGTGAGTTGATGGATGACAGGACTACTAGTGTTCCTCTTTGATAAGTGTACATCTAGTTTCACAGTGTATTAGATTTAAGTCTGTAATGCTGTGTAAATATATTTATAATTAAATAAATAAATCATCCCAGTACACACACTGGGCGAAACCGTGGGGCGAAACGCATATGCTTTAGGCACTCTTACATTTGTATAACTCGGAAACATACGTCATACATGTCACGCCCGCTATCTACGAGTATAGCCGGTATAAAAAGGTCACCTATTATAAAACGCATATCCATGGCAGCGAGCATCAGCAGCGCGTTCAATTACGGCTTTTTTTTCCGCGCATCACAAATTCACGACAACATTGAACGTGGACTTCAAAGCGACGCTCGTGTATGAATGAGTACGGGTGGGATGTACGACCTATTCATACGATGTTTAGAAATCATTGTGGGATTTTATGATTCCGCCTTTTTATGAATGAGCTCTTAATCGGTAGCTCGTGTCAAAACTTACACACTTTAGGGTAGTGCCCAAGTAAAGAAATAATCCTTTTGCTTGAGCGAATCCACTTAGCTTTGTACCCGATGAACAATACTCATTATCTGTATTGTTAGCTGTGGCCACAACTGCCACTTCAAAATGTAAGGCGTTATAAGTGCAAATTACTTTTACACTAAATTAGTCTTTAAGTCAAATCTTAAACAAAGAGAACAGAGATGTTGGTCACTTCATTGTCATTATAAGCAACTTCACTGCTCTTTCACTTACGAAGTGACCAACATCTGTGTTCTCTTTGTTTAATATTAAACCTTAATTCGTCTGATTTAAAGACTAATTTAGTGTAAAAGTAATTTGCACTTATAACGCCTTACATTTCGAAGTGGCAGCTGTGGCCACAGTTAACAATACAGATAATGAGTATTGTTCATCGGGTACAAAGCTAATGGGATTCGCTTAAGAAATGGGCTTCGAACTATAGGTAGGTACTTAATACCTATACATTTTATTAAATAAATATAGGTGGTGTAACGATCAAGACAGTATTATTAAATTAAAATTAAAAAGATACCTCTGCTTCATGAATTTCAGTACTATGCCTTAAGCTTTTCAGCCGACAGCTCAGGTAACACTCAACTGGATGGATTTTTCATGACACACTGAAAAGGGAAATGATATAGAAAATTAAAATATTTGCAAGGAAAAATTCATAAGAAAAGTCTGGGTATTTTTCAAAAATATTAGGGGAATTCTTTTCAGATTAAAGGGAACCTATAGGAGTTAGGAAGCCTAACAGGGAAACCTAAAAGTTATCCAGATAGGAATATATTAAAAGTAACTAGTTAATTTATAAAAGGAATCTTATAGGAACCCTAATGAATTATATGAAAGCATAAGAAAATGAAAATTAGAAACTTAATGGGGATTTTGTCTAGATAGTATGCATAAGTTTTGATATTTTGAATTAATTCTAGAAGAAATAATACCTTCTAGGGGACCCTGTACATAATGTAGTACAGGTACAGCTTGGGGTAGTGTTCTGGGTTCGAATCCCAGCTAGGACTGAAGCTGGGGAATGGATTTGGATAATTGATTCAAGGATATGGATATTAATCAAGTATTATAATGTATATATTATAATTATTACCATTAGGAGCCATGGAGCTGTTTTTGCTTGGTATGGGACTAAGCCAATTTCAACCGCAGGAACCAAATATTAAGATTAGGCTTTGGATGAGAACTGGATCATGATAAATGGAATTAAATGTGTATTTTTAATTGTTATATCATATAACAATTACCCAAATGCCTCAAAGAGTACTGTTTAAACCAAAATTTGAGTAAATGAGTATATAAGTAAAAATTAATTGTTTAAAAGAAAACTCACACTATATGGTGGGATGATTATGCCATTTAGAGTCTTCAGAGGGGATTGCATGACCACATTGTTCATTATTCTTGACAATTCACAAAGAACAGAAGCCTGAAAATTATGGGAAAAGTCTAGTTTAGTAAGGAAATTTTATTAAGGGGATCGGTGGATTGGTTTTAGTCAAACTTAGTTTGATGAGAGACTTACTGATTGAATTAACATTAAAAACATCTACAATACACAGGGAGGAAAGTTTAGACATCACAAGAATACAAGAATGCTATTGTAAATAGAATTTGTTGCGATAATTATAAAAGATAATTAGAAGCAAATTGAATTTTGTTCTAGAACAAAGGAAAATTTCCAAGAGTTGGAGTAAAAGGGCAATATTAGTACTTACAGGTCTTAGATACATCCGTTCCATTTAGGTTTCGATATTGAAATACTAAAGTTAGGCTGGAAAAAAGGATTTTTTGTTTCCATTCCTCCAAAGGACACGTGGTTTTAACACATTTGTGAACACATAGAATAACATATTTTGGGCCGATTTATTGGTTCATAAATATATCTTTAGTCTTGGTGACTAATAATTTGGATATTTTGAAAGCTGAAAAGATCTAGATTTTGAGATATTTGGGTCAAAATACGGGTGATCGACCAATCAGACCTGATTTTGGGGCCTCAAAAACCAGAGAAGGGCTTGAAAATATTAATTGAAACTGGTACAAATTTTTAAGGCATATAATGAAGTTTTTAACTTTGGTACTGAATGATTTGGGAACTATAGGAAAAGCGCCAAATTTGACTTTGAAAGATGTCAAAAAACATTAAAATCATAGAGAACAATACATTCGAGACACGATAAAAAACTTGGCAAACGCCGAAATTCTAGCTTATTGGATTGATGATTTTAAACCTTTCTTAAACAAGATTGAGGTGACCTTTCAATTTTCCCCACTTTTAGGGAAATTATTTGGGGGAATATTTACAAATTAGAAGAGGAAAATTAAATATGAAATTATATTACTGAGGGATTTTAAAAGGAAAATATTTTACATATGGAATTAATTATAAAGAGAGGGATTTGGTAGTTTTGAGAATATTTGAGCAGGGAGAACGGAATTAGCGGGAAAACACTGGGGTAGAAAAGATACTGGAAGGTAGGCTGACAATTAGGGGGCTATAAAAGGCGTAGCGCGACCAGTATTCGGGATCTTTGACTTCAAGCAGCCACCGAAGAACCAGCGAGAACCAGCCAGAGCCAGGAGCCGGAGCCACCTCGACGAGGCTTCGAGACCAGCTAAGCAGGAGCTGAAGACATTAATCGGTGAGTGCTTTAAATAATCACTGGGGTTTTACATATAGCTAGGATACTGTCGAGGGTTTTGGGGCGATTGATGGATTGGAGCTCAGGGGTTTATGCCTACCAGTCTAGACTTGGGGTTTTAGAAGTGAATTCTTTAAACCGAACGGTGATAATGACCAGAATTCGCTTTTAAAAGGCAACTTAACCTCAGTTGGCTGGTGGTGTGACCTCAGGGTTTGTGTCTATCAGACTGAACCTAAAATCTTTACAGTTGTATAGACATTATTCCCAGTAGGCGAAGCGGGAGGGGATTATTGAGGGTTTTAGAACAGATAATAGGGACTCTACGAGTGTAGCCGTATCTTTTGGGACTATTGAGGGTTTTAGAACAGATAATAGGGACTCTACGAGTGTAGCCGTATCTTTTGGGATTATTGAGGGTTTTAGAACAGATAATAGGGACTCTACGTGTGTAGCCGTATCTTTTGGGACTATTGAGGGATTTAGAACAGTTAATAGGAACTTTGCGTGTGTAGCTGTATTCTTTGGGGTAGAATTAGGGTGTGGGTGTGTATTATACTGTTGCATGATGTATTCCTTTGGGTATCACGTCGTGGAATTATATTGTGTGTCGGCGTCTTCATGTAAACTATATTTTAATATTAGAACCTGATGCTGGCTGCAAGATGGTGTCAACGTTTTCATGGAACTAAAGTAGACTCCTAGGTCACTGGCCGCGTCTTCATGGAAGTCTTAACTTAATATCAGAAGCTCACGATAGATATTTAACTTCCTTTTAGGGATCTTTAGGAGCTACACGCCGGTTGAATGACATGTATATTTGAATTATTACTGATATTATTTTATGGCTAATGTGGTGTGCATGTGTGTATTAATCCGTTTAAATCCAACAGATTAAATCGGGTGAGTGCTAGTTGATAATTCTGTTGCTTTTATACTGTTTTACTATGCTCATATGCTATTCTATTTGATATGTGCCCTTTCTGCTGTGACATTTATTTACTGTGTGTGATACGTGCTTTAAAATATGTGTTTAACCAATTTGGTTCACGTGCGGTTTATACGATAAATGTTTGCGTATTAGAATTTTATTCTTCGGTTATAATTTCATCGCTTTTATATTGTTTTACTGTGATTATGGGCTATTCAATTTGATATATGCCTCTTTCCGCTGAGCCATTTATTTATTGAGAGTAATACGTGCTTTAAAATATGTGTTTAGTCGATTTGTTTCACGTGCGGTTTGTGATAAATGTTTTGCGTATTGGAGTTTTATATTCCTCGGCGATTACTTCCGGCTTTGTAGATCATTTGGGTGAAGGGGAGGTATGAGGAAGAATCTGGCAACACCTGACATTTCACTTTTAAATAAATTTCTTTTAATAAAAAAAAAAGATCCGTTTATATCAGTTTATGGTAAACAATGACAAGTTATGTCAAAAGTTCATCCAACGCTAAAATCGCGCTTGTACCTACTAGGGACTTCTTGAAGCCCAGCCTGCGACTTGTACGGTTGTGACTGCTCTATTATCTGAAAAATACCACGACGAATGCCTGCACTTAAACATTGACTACTCATTATATCACCACGACTTTCTCTTATTGGAACGACCCTATTTCTATAGTTATCAGTTTTCGACTGCTATACTTCTCTTCAACTATGCTCTAATAGAAATACCTGATTTATCACAGATCTTATAATTGTTTGTATATTCGACTGCTATACTTCTCATCAATTATACCCTAATAGAAATACTTGATCCATCACAGTCCTAATAAATGCTTGTACATTATTCTACTTCCTACTTGACATTTGATGCCCACCGGGGATACTACAGCTTCTAATTGGGTTACTAATAGTAATACAACTACATACTTATAGTTATCTGCATATTTAGAGGAAACATTGCCCTGGGAATTTATTATATCTACTAGTTGATCAATAAATGAATCCTTCAATAAACAAATTATGTCGAGGTAAGGTTGCCTTGGGTTGTACTGTCTTCTCGGGATTTCTAGGCCGTCGAAGCTTTGATTCCGCCTGCTTGTGCTGGGGTTATAATGAGTCTAACACTTAGAGTGCCCACGGGCTTAAAGGTGTTAGTCATCAAATAAACGGTGCTTCCTTTTGCTCTGGTGTTCAGATATCAAAGAACTCTACAGTACTATTCAGACACGAGTTGAAGTTAAGACCAAATAGGATTGGTGGGGATTAGTTAAGACAACAGAAACTGTAGTTAATTCATTAGAAGGGGTACCAGTCAGGAAAGAGTAGTATTCTAGGCTTATAACAATTTGAATTATAACTTCAGCATTCGGATAGGTCATAATCTTTTCAACCCTTTATATATTTAGCAAGTTGTAGGTTTAGGCAGGTAGTTTAACCTAGCGTAGGCCTTGTGTAGTTAACTTATGAAGCCTGCGCCAAAAGGCTTCCCCAAAAGATGGATCCTTGACACTTTGCCTTAGGTAGGACGTCATGCATAGATGTGATGAGATCCCACAGTGGTTTGATTAGCTATTAGCCAGGCGTGAAGGTTCGTCCATCCCTGTACTGTATGTCTTAATTCATTTTGCCAAATAGGATAGATAGCTAAGGCATACAGTATTACTCCTTCACACACTTAGGAGGGTTGGCGATTTTCTAACAAAAAAAATTATATTTTTTTTTATACACCTTAAAGTTACCTTCTTCATTCTTCTATAAGCTAGCCTATGCTAGTTCTCAATTTTATTGACTATGACATAATTGAAGTTCTCTAGTATTTTAGATTCTAGAAATTCTAACTATTCATACAGACAATTAATTAAAACTTCTTATTTCATCTATCCTATAGGAGGAATTTTAGCTGTTTGATTTGTTTCTCTTAATTTAAAGTTTACATACCATAAGGTTGTACATGAATTAAATAAAAGACTTATCGGCTTAGCCCAAGCTACAAAGGGTGACTGGGAGATAAAATACAGTAAAATTTACATCATGAGGTTCCATTAGATCTATCCTTTATTCTAAAATCAAATAGTTAGATATACTTTCAAAAGGTTTTAATTATTTATGCATAGTACTGCCATTATGTAGGGTTCAAAAGCTTGCATCATATTATAGAGGTTCCATTAGGTCCATACTTTTTTCAAGATTAAAATTTAATAGATAAACTCTCACCTTTACATTAGGAAATAGTTATTTTATATCTAGTTCTGTTAGCATATTGGTTTTATCTAGTAGACTCTATAAGACTTCAAAGCAACTTAAAAAGGATTCGGGTTCTACAAACACAACAAGTAAATGGGTTCCTATATACTACTAACGATCACGACCATGGCCAATTTAATTCTCAATAAATAGTTTAATTTCAGAATAATTCCCATTTATTTTGAGTAATATTTCAGAAGTAAATAGTTCAATTTAGTAGGAGAGGGAAAATCTTATTTACTTAGCAAAATACTAGGATAGTTATGGGATGAGTTTCTTGGGGTTTTCATTTCCTTACTGTATAATTCCATTACATATTAGCTTCAGCTAGACAGGTTTCAGTAAGTTAGTTTCAGCTAGGCAGTTTCAGTTAGTTCTGTAGGGCAAGTTTAGCTAGGGCAGAAAAGTTCTGTGGGCGGGCATAGGTAAGCTTCAGTAGGAGTTTCAGTTAGCTTTTCTTTAGCCTTTCAAGGTTCCCTATAGAGCTTTAGTGCCTTAGATAGCTTTAGGTTTATGTAGTTAAAGGGGCAATCGTTTCAGTGGGTCGTCGTATATGTACGTAATTTAACTAAAGTTGTTAGCTACAAAGTTTTCGTGTACAAGTTTGCTAATTCGAAAGCTTGAAAATCCGTTTACAATAAGTAAAGTATTTGGCAGGCGGAGTCTCATTTCGGTACATTACAAATTACAAGATTAAGTACTAAATACTACAGTATTTTAGAATATAAAACGAGAAAGCAAAGTAACTGCCCAAAGAGGGACCTAATTCGAGATTGACATTTGAGTGATCGCCAAACACGTCAAATCTCTATTAGATAACAGTTATATCGCCATTGAACTGTCATTTAAATGGGATGAGCTTAAAATTGACATATCTCATCTCAATTTTGGAAATACGAAGGCGATAATGATTGTCAAAAATGTTATTCATGTATATAAATTTCTGTTCTGAACGAAACATAACGGACTAATTTCACGTACTACGCGGTCAATTTAAAGTATGCGCCTGTTATTTATGCCGTCACATACAAAGGAAGCGAAAATTTTGCACGTCCGAATTGACGAAGTTGCGATGCTCTAGGGATATCGCCACTTGTCAAGTAGGCACACGTCAAAAGTGACGGATGGCGATGAAAAGGAGAGATCTCCATTATATCTCTAAAATTGGTCGAATACCCCCCCGTTCTAATTTGATTACGAAAAGACTTTCGCTTTGCCAGCAAAATGTGATTATGAAACAAAATGAACTAATTTAAACCCATTAAGTACATCGACCACGCAATGGGGTCTGAAACCAAAGCCTATTCATTAAATAACCATTGAATACACCCGGAAACTGGCCCTCGGACGGATCCGGGTCAAGGACGGGACAATGTCGGGATTTTTGCAATTACACCGGCCGTGACGGGCTTACTGTCGCGACAAACTTGCTCGTATTTGTCGAACCTTATTACGATGGCTAGGAAGAGTCCTATAGAACAGTCAGATCGGTCAAAGATCACGTATTGCCAAACTCAATAACGTAGCTACAAATACAATGTAATAAGTACAATAATGTACCTATGTTGTATTCGTTCTGCTTGACTTGTCTAGTTTGGTAACTGTCTTGTTTTTGATGACACTTCCTTACAGTCACCACCATGATTTATTTAAAGCTTTTATTTAACTTGCATTGTATACATGTTTAAAGTATGTTTGTTCGGGTGAAATCTTGCAACTCAATTTTAAAGCAGATATCGTCAACCGATTGAGCTGAAATTTTGCATACTTACTTAACTTTGATGACAATACAATAATATGGTACCATAGGGCTGATCTGATGATGGAGCCGGAAGGTGGCCATAGGAACTCTATAATAGAAAAAGCAATCCTACCGAGCTTGGGCTCTTTAGAATCGTCGCAGTGGGCATTTGATGGATATCTAAAGAAAAGTACAGTCGGCTATAAAAGCTTGCCACTAAAATGTCATTTTTGACAGAAACTTATTTTAACTTTGTCTTTATTGACTGAGCGAGCTAAAGCGTCTCCGTTTCAGTTAGGGTAAGTCCGGGATAGTTGGCCATAGTTTTTCTTAAATGCTGTTAAAAAAAAAACTTACATATTTGTATTATAGAAATCTTTATTTGTGATTAAAATTTAAACCATCAACTTTAGAATTATAGAAACAAAAATAACATTTTCTAATAGGATCGTTAAACATATGTTTTTTTTTATTCACGATTGGCAATCTCTCCCGGGTGGTCCGGGTGTGATGACCATGGCATAACGGGTAACATGGCCATATCTTTAATTCTAATTATAACATAGTTTTCGGTCTTATATCCTTTTTAATCAAGCCTTTTTTTCTCTGCACCGCAATCAGAGCACATGTCTTCCAATTCAGTGCAATTTTCTTGTACCCAAAATTGGCACGGCATTCATTGAAGCCAGTTCTCGAAAAGAAGGGTTTCATAATATTTTTTTCCACGCCCGCGGCAAATATCTCTTTAATTTAACTTATTACCCTTATTCTTATTTGCTATCATTTTTAAGGGACGTCGTTACTGCTATCAGATAGTCATCAGATAGCTTTTCTTCGGATGGTCATATGGCCATCATACACCGACTAACACTGGCCATCTCTCCTTTTCCTCCGGGAGAGATGACAACAACTAAAAAAATAATAAGTCACTACACGACGTGAGCAATTTTGAGGTTATGACAAACTGTTACTCGTAAACTTTGCAACCGAACCAAAAGTAACCCTTATTTTACGAAACTAATATCATCACAACCTAAAACAAGAACCCTCTGAAAAATATTCCCACTTCACGAAACAAATAACAAAGATTTTACTTACTTTTTGATTTTTTTTCGCCAAAAAGTTTCACGCACCCTTACTTCTACGCACGTCGCCAAGCAAACTTAACTATTACAAGTGCCATCTAGCCAACAGGTCAGGAATTATTTCAACGGGCCATCTCTCCCTTATGGCCATCTACCCCGGAATTACCCTATAACATAGGTACATTGTACATAACTGTTTTAGGTATATGTACCTACAGTTTATTGGGCACAAGGTTTCGTATCAAGGCGCGACATTTCTCAATTTAAACATTCTCTTTGAAGAATGTTTTGTTTTCGGGTGATTGTGCCAACGCCTTAGAAATACGGAGACGATAAACAAACTTACCCAAGTATTTCCGAACGAAAGAGAAACTTTGGCGCGCTGTCAATAGCAGGGCTTACCTAATTCGGCAATTATTACAAACACCCATAATTATAATACTGCGTAGGTATTGTTGTTAATTCATTATAAATGATGCCTTTAGTAAAGTTTCGTACCCCAATAGGGAGAAAGATCAAGTTTTTTGGAAACAGATATTGCGCGTATTTTCTTCTTTCACGCAGGTTTTTTACTGTCTGTAGACCTGGTGGATTCCGATATCTGTTGAGAAAGTATACTTTTCTCAACAGATATCGGAATCCACCAGGTACCTTCATACATAGGTATAGGCATTTTGAACGCGGAAAAAGCCACATTTTTTTACTGAAACAAAAAGTTTCTGAGGTTTTTACGCACTTACTCGTATAAAAATTGGTCTGGAGCACGTGTGTACCTACACTAGATTACGTCTACCCTCCTCCTAGGCTTTGATATGAGTTAGGCAGCCGGAAACAGCTTTCGTATTATTTGTAGATCTTTACCACGAGGTTAAAATTAAAATACTAGTCTGTCTCTCCCACGTAATTAAAGACTAATTACATTTTCTTGGAAACGGCACCAAAATTAGAAACCTCTTTCGAACAATAAGCTTCGACTAAACAAGACATAATTAGCAGTAATAGTTACTCCATTGAATTTGAGCTTAAACTTCAGCCAAAAGCAATTTCCAGTCTTGAAAGAACATTCCAGACTCTAGACATCGGTTCCAGTGATTCAGTTCAGTCTATGAATTTATTAAAATGTGCACTGACGGGGAAGAAATAAAATACCTTTGTGGGCTTCGTTGCAGATTAGTTCTTGGAACGACCTACGCGAGTTGGAAGCTTGCCAAGCTGCTCCAGGCTCCAAGCGGCTTAGGTCTACCAGGTTTTATTCATTGTCCTTCATTCCATCTTTTTGACCGAGCGAGCGAAGTGTCTCGCGTTTCAGCTTGACCTAAAATTCTTTCGTATGGTCGGATGTCAGTCGCATTTCTCAACCGACTCTCATGAAATTATGTGAGTAGGTTCGTTCTCTGAAACGGCCCGGCCACGACTTTGCTCGACCAGCGGAGCGGCGAGCGGTGGCCATAGGAGTGAGCGAGACACCGTGCTCGGACCTTCCGCTCCCACCTACGGCCGCTGCTTGCCGCTCGTAGACCTCGGGAGTCTACAAAATGGTTGGAATTTGTATTTTTTTACGTTTCCGCGACCCCTATATTTCCGCGATTTTGAATTATTTCGCAAAATTGGTTTAAATTCATCTCAGCGAGAACAGCCGAAAATCTAGATCATCGGATGTCCAAACAGTCGGACATAAGGAAGAATGTTCGGCCAAGCTGAAAAAAAAACGTGCTTCTCTCGCACGGACAACAATGGGGGTCCTAATAGGGAAAGAAAAATCATCAGTCGTCTAATTTCATAGGTGTAGGACCGAAAAATCTATTTAGGACATAATTCGTAGAATAGCTTGTTCGAGTCATATCAATAGAAAAACACTTTACCTTTAAATTTGGTTTTCCTGCCGAACAAATGATTTCTGATTAAAAGCAAGATACGAAAACATATAAATGAAAATCGAGATTAATCTGTAATTCGGTATACTTACCTAATAAACTCTGCAATAAATATGTTAGGTACCTAGTCATTTCCTTGCTTAAAGGGAAGAAACCATAAAAATGAATTGCAAAATTTCCGACCTTTTTAATTAAAGGCCTATATCGACTTTAATAAAATTGTTTTCAGGGTTGTATAAATGTGCCTACAAGATTAGATTGTTTACATTACATACAAGCAGCTTAATTAGGTAGAATAACAAAAATAAAGGAGTACTAAATTTTCACAGGCAATTTATTCTCAAAAGTAAGTAGCTGAATGTGTAATCAACTCTGGTTACGCCACGACTTCATTCATGCGATAAGCGGAGAGACGAGCGGCTGCCATTGGCGGGAGCGGAAGGTCTGAACGCGGTGTCTCGCTCACTCCAATGGCCGCCGCTCACCACACCGCTGTTCGTTTCCCAAGTCACGCAAAGGGCCCCCAAGGACCCGCAGACTCAAACAAATACCAAAAAAAAACCGCTGTTCGTTATCGGTGTCTTGTTCTTAAGGACGAGACATGCCAGCACCCACCAGCGAAAAGGGCCCCTTAGGGCCCGCAAACAAAAAAAAACCGCTGTTCGTTATCGGTGTCTTGTTCTTAAGGACGAGACATGCCAGCACCCACCAGCGAAAAGGGCCCCTTAGGGCCCGCAAACAAAAAAAAACCGCTGTTCGTGCGATTTCGTGATCAGGCCGTTAGGCAATTGTTTCTATAATTTCATATGGCGGATATGAAATTTCTAACTACTAAATTTCCTTAACTTTCTGTCTTAAGATTTAGGTATTGTCTTTCCGTTCCTGATAAATAACATGGAGATATAGGCAAAATTCGGTGTTTCGCATATTGATATCGGCGGGGCTAATAGCTCATCTGGCCGCAACTTCGTTTGTCGCGCGACTCAGCGTCATCTTTCTTGCTCGTACGGTACCTATTTAAAGGAAAATTATCCTAGACGTACGGACCGAAATATCACTACCACCAGTACTTTACCGATTGACTTTTATCAATACTGTATTTTCCTGTACCTAAACAGTTTAAATAAAACTTTATTTAAATGTCACATAGAACGGTCGGGCGCTAATAGTACAGTCGCCATCAGATATATCGCATCGCAGCATATGAGGCGTTCATAAGTATCTGAACACGACTTTTATTGACTGGGCGACTGATGGCGACTGTACAGCGTAGAACACGCGTTAGCATTATAATACAAGCAGGCTGTAAACGCGCTAGCATCGCGTTGCATACGCGATAACACCTTATAAATATAAAAAGAAAGAAATAAAATCTACGAAATGTGCCTTTACAATGAACAGTAGAAAAAGAATCCAAGCTTCGTTGCGTTCGGGGGACCGCTAAGTACCTAACCTAAGTGAAATGAAATATAATGTTATTAAAACTATCGTGAGACATCTTTACTAATTATAAAAACGGTATAAACTCACGTAAAAATTGTCAGGAACGGCCCGGCCCGGTCGGTCGGTCGGTTGCTACGGTCTCCTAAAGATAGGGATCCATTTGGAACCCCTGGGGTGTATGAAATACCGTGTGAGTGTGGCAAGGCGTACATAGGAGAGACGGTACGTAATGTGTCTACAAGATTGTCTGAGCATATACGCAGTGTCAGAAAAATGGACACGAGAGACTCCGCGGTTGCGGAGCATGTTGTCGAGGCCGGTGCGTCCCATTTCGTACGTTTCGATAAGGCACGGTTGTTGGTTCGTGAGAAACGCTGTGTACAACGTGTCATGATTTGTAGGATTTAAACTGGAAACCTAGTGAATATTTTATGAACGCAGCTATATTTTGAAAATATTAACCGGTAACACAGGTGTTCTAATTAATATGATATCTGAACGCAGCGACAAGCTGCCTAAATATTATTTTAGAATAGCAACACTGATCACTTGTCTATGATTAATAATCTATCAACCAATAAAATTGTCCTGTGGATGGTAAGTGAACTTCCTGATTGGTTCGCTTCGGACCAATCAATGATCAACATTTTCCCGCGTTTTGACATGACGGGTGGTGCCGAAGTTATCGTCAGGACAGGCATTCTGGTGGAAGAACTGACAGAGAGAGGAAGCCGAGAGAACCTCCACAATTCAGAAGTACTAAATGAACAAACTCCCACATGGTGGACGAACTGATACTGAACAGTGCACGTAAGTACTATTGAAGTGTTGTAATATAATTATACACTATTTTAATTAACGAATTTCTATGTTTTTTATAAAGTAAACCTTATCCGTTATATGTTGAGATAAATGCCGATAGCGTTTAATAATTTTTCTTCGTTGTTGTAATGAAAAAAAAAACTAAGAATGTTTAAAGGACAAAACAATTTTAAAGAAACGTGTTCTTTGGTTAAATCCATAACGAGTTTTTTTTTTACTTGAATGCGTAAAAAAAATACATTTGTAGTATTTTTTCCGCTGGAAATGTATTCGTTATATTATAGATATTGAAGAGTTAGTATATTTATTAGTTAGTACATTAAAGTAGTCAAATATTATGATGAAAGTAATTTAAATATGATCTAAAATCTACCTTGTGTTAAGACAAAATTCTCCATATCATAAAATTATAAGGATTCAAGTAAGTAGTGTGAATTTTTTTGGGTTCGAATGATAAGATAAATTATGTTGTTTGTTCAGATTATCATTCTAGTCATTAGTAAATTAGCATGACTTCTTCGGATATATTATATTTGATATATATATCTTATAAATAAATACAAATTATATTGGAATTGAGATGCAACATGTTTCTAAATAACCCTAGTAAGCGTCATAAAAGTAACTTGGTATGTATTGTTCTATTTACTTATTACATGGTGATAGTTTTTAAAGGACGTGACATGAGCATCGATTTATAAAGTTAATATTATGGAGTGAGAAAATGTCAGTTATATTAGATTAGTTATGTTCTGACGTAAGAGTGCGTTTGGACTCGGGAGTTAAGCTGATTTTGAAGTGAGCGTGCGTCTAGATTTATGTTGCCTGACGTGAGAGTGCGTCTAGGCTCTGGAGTATTGTTTGTTTGACGTAAGCGTGCGTCTGGATTTTGGTTTGATTGATGTGAGAGTTCATCTGGATTTTGGTTTGTCTGGCGTGAGCGTGCGTCTAGATTTTGGTTTGCTTGACGTGAGAGTGCGTCTGGATTCTGGTTTGTTTGACGTGAGAGTGCGTCTGGATTTTGGTTGTTTGGCGTGAGCGTGCGTCTGGATTATGGTTTGTTTGGCGTGAGCGTGCGTCTGGATTTTAGTTGGTTTGACGTGAGCGTGCGTCTGGATTTTGGTTTGTTTGGCGTGAGCGTGCGTCTGGATTTTGGTTTGTTTGGTGTGAGCGTGCGTCTGGATTTTAGTTTGTTTGACGTGAGCGTGCGTCTGAATTCTGGTTTGTTTGACGTAAGAGTACGTCTGAATTTCGGTTTGTCTGACGTGAGTATACGTCTGGAATTTGCTTTGTTTGACGTGAGAGTGCGTCAAGATTTAATTTTGTTTTCGATGTGAGCGTGCGTTGTTTGATGATTGGAACGTACGCTTGGAACTTACGTTTTTGTATGAAATCGCATAAACGTGCATTTAGTGATTATTTGCATTGTACGCGTCAGCTTGCGTCCTAGTTTAGTATGGTCATGTGAGCTGAATGCTCTAGATTTTTTTTAACGACGAAAGATTAAGTTTATAATTTTAACACGAACATAAGTTTGAATAATATTAAAAGTATGAACATGTATTTGGATATTGTAAAAATACGAGTCTTTGTTGAATTAAGAAAAGAGAGTCTTAAAGTTTACGAATTAATTCACAATAAAACTTAAATGTGCGCTTGAAGTTAAGGAAAATAATGAAAAGAATAGTATAGAATAGAATAGAAGTAAAAGTTATTAACAGCTATCGTCATAGATCGGAATACACATTTGATTTAGATGATGTTAGACTCAACTACCTCCAGTGGCGAGCGCCTGCGTTTAGTCCTGAGAAAAAACCGGATAGTCAGTATGTCTAGTGAGAGTTCCGATGACGATAAATGATCCCTTAAAGGGATAAGTTCGCCTTTGTACATGTATTTCTTTTGTTTTAATGTATTTCTGTTTTTGTGTACAATAAAGTGTTTACATACATACATACGATATACCTCCTGTTATTACAAGAAGGAGACACCTATAAAAATCTACTGATGAAGAAATTACTGATAGTGACAGACAGTTGAGTGGCAAGAAACGGAGACATGAAACTTCAAACAGTGATGAAAGGCAAGATAACTCTAAAAGTCGTCGATCAGGTGGTTCAAGTAACAACGTAAATGTTGCTGATTTAATAGAAGCATTAAATAAAAAAAAACTAAACCTTCTATTAGTTCACACCAGATGTTAAACGCTTGAGTTTGATCTAGATAGTAAAAATCAGAATATTGATATAATGTGATGATGTGCAACCATGCACAAGGTAAATGAGTACGCACGCATATATAATGGGATGACATTCAAACATCTCATTTTGCGACGCAGAAACTGACTAGCACAGCCAAGAAGTGGTTTTCCTCCTTGCCAAGCTTAGACTTCACATGGCTTGACTGACAAGTGAAATTACGCCGAGCTTTTCCGATTGATGAAAATTTTGCTATTATGTTAGAAGAGATGTTCGCTAGGAAGAATAAAGCAAACGAGAACCTGCGTACATATTTTTATGATAAATTAATGCTTTTAAACCGTTGCGAAATCACCGGGAAAAAGGTGGTAGATTGCCTTATTCATGGCATGTCTGATGTATCGATGAGAAATAGTGCACAAGCACTTAAATGTTTAGAACCTTAGGATTTACTGCAGTACTTCGTAATTCAGCAACCAGAAACCAAAGTATTTTCTGTCACGCAGAAGAAACGAGGATATACTGAAGGAATGGAACATAAGGTGTTTCACAAATAAGTGCTTCCAGAAAAAGAAAAACAAAATAATTCATCTGTGGTGTGTTTTAATTGTAATGAGGAGAGACATTGATTTGGTAACTGTCCAAAGGTTGTAGTAAAATGCACCATTTGCAAGAAAGTTGATCACAAAGACAAAAACTGTCGATTTTCTTCTTCAAATAACAAAGAGAATATGAAAAAAGTGCTGAATATTGGTAGTTCTAGTACGAATCAGAAATTTATTAAAGAAATTGATGTTAACAATAAATCATTACAAGCTTATATTGACTTTGGTAGTGACTGCTCCCTTATCAAGCTTAGTGAAGCAGAAAAACTGAATCTAGACAAAATTCTATCTGATTTACCTTTGATTAGAGGATTTGGCAACTCATATAACACCTATTTGTAAATCTAAAGTAACTGTTCGCATTGATGAAATACAAGCTGATGTTTTAGTACATGTTGTCCCTGATAAATATTTACACGTACCTGTATTAATAGGGCAAAATTTTACAGAGATGCGTAATGTCACAGTCTTCAAGGACAGTAATAGCTTGATATTTGTTTAAATAATCCCCTAGCTACGATGGATTCTGAGCTCGAAATGGAATCTGGAATTGTCAAACTTGTAGTAATGATATTGTTTTGACTGGAGTGCACTTTGTACCAGTCTATATTAATAATGAACCCTACAATGGAGATGTATATGTTGAAGCACAAATGCGACCAGTTCCTGGTAAAGAGTATCGTATGCTACAAGGAGCGTATAATTTTAAGGATGGCAAAGGAAACATATTGGTATCCAGTATGTCAGATACGCCTGTTACTTTAAAGAAGGACATTTTATTAAGTCGAGCTTTTCCGTTTAAGGAAGTCAATGTGGTCGACGTGAGACGAATAAGTACAGGAGTAGATACAACTCTATCACCTATAAATATAAACGAAATACAGATAGGTGCCAATATATCTAACGAGGTATTGATAAGATTACACGAATTATTACAAAAATACCGTGAATGTTTTGCTTGTTCGTTAGATGAAATAGGATGTGCCCCTAAAGAATTCGAAATGGAAATTGAATTGAAAGACAACAAACCGATTGTCTATCGACCATATAGACTTTCTCTTTCGGAAAGAACTAAGGTTAGAGAGATGATTTCTGATCTCTTAAATAATGAAATCATCAGAGAATCAAGTTCACATTATGCCAGCCCAATCTTGGTGGTTAAAAAGAAAACAGGTGACCAACGATTATGCGTCGATTTTAGAGCTTTAAATAAAAATACTGTTAAGGATAGATACCCACTTCCGATCATTGAAGATCAAGTAGCGAACCTCAGTGGAAACAAGTTTTTCACCACATTGGATATGGCATCAGGCTATTATCAAGTTCCACTAGCTGAAGAGAGCAAACACTTAACGGCCTTTGTTACTCCGGACGGCCACTACGAATTTAATTGCATGCCGTTCGGACTAGTCGCCGTGTTTCAGAAATTAGTAAATAAGATGTTAGGTACCAGTCGATTGGACTCTGTACTTGCGTATATGTACGATCTGCTTATTCCGACTGTCCTTGGATGAGGGTCTTATAAAGCTTGAAAATGTGTTAAAGTTAGTGAAGGAATATGGCCTTACTCTGAAACTTTCAAAGTGTTGCTTCTTTGGCACGACAATTGATTATCTTGGATACGAAGCCTCAGAAGCAGGCATCAAACCTAGTCAGCATAAAACCGTTGCAATCGAACAATTTCCAGCTCCTACTAATGTCCATGAAACAAGGCAGTTTCTTGGATTAGCTAGTTATTTCAGGAAATTTGTGAAAGGCTTTGGCGAGATTGCACGGCCACTAGCAGGCCTTTTATAAAAGGGCGCTGACTGGAAATGGACTGACACCGAATCAAAAGCTTTTTCCACCTTAAAAAAAATATACTGTCTAGTAGGCCAGTGTTAGCACTATAATCCTAAACTGAAAACTGAGTTGCATACTGATGCTAGTTCCTTAGGGATTGGAGGAATCCTCATGCAGTGGCAAGAAAATTCCAACGAACTCAAGCCGGTGGCATATTTTAGCAGAAAAACGTCGCCTGAAGAAAGAATTTACCATTCATATGAATTGGACACATTAGTGGTTGTTTGCTCACTCAGAAAATTCAGGACATATTTATTAGGTATGCCATTTACAATTTTCACGGATTGTAAAGCCTTACGATTAACGCTAAGCAAAAAAAAGACCTTATGCCTAGGATTGCCAGATGGCTTTTACAAATGGAAGAATATGACTATAAAATTGAGTACCGCCCTGGTGAACGCACGGCTCACGTCGATGCTCTAAGCAGGAACCCCTTGGAAAGTCCCAATGATGATTGTACTCCTGAGAATGTTATTTCAGTGCTACGCATTGAACAAAATGACTGGTTAGTTACCTTACAGTTAGGAGACCCAGAAGTTAGTCAAATCATAAATACATTAAAACAAAATATTAATGAAGAATACAGGGAAATCAAAAAACATTACATGCTTAAAAATAATCTCGTACTTTACAGAAAGATTGATGTCAATGACAACAATATTTTGAGATTAGTCATACCAATACGGGCAAGGTGGCAGATATGTCGTCTCAATCACGATGAAATGGGACATTTTGGTATAAAAAAAAAACGCTTGAACGCATACAAAGTCTTTATTGGTTCCCCAAAATGTCCAGTTTCGTAAAAAAATACGTTGGTGCTTGCCTAGAATGCGCGTATAATAAAGACAGTAGCAGTTCTGGTAAAAAAGGCCATATCTACCCTATTGAAAAAGTGAGTGTTCCATTTCAAACTGTCCATATCGACCATCTTGGCCCCTTTGTCAAAAGTAAACGACAAAAAAAAGTACTGAAGTCGGTTCTTTTTTTTGTTAAAATTTTTTTTTTCGCTTTTTAGTGATTCATATGAGGTGCTTGTGGCGGGGTGGTCGGGGAGGTCTTGAAGGAATGCATGTCGTTTGATTATCTCCTGGCTCCTGGCCGTTGGGGGGTTGTACCTTCCATCATCGGTTCGGCGTTGGAGGATGATGACTGCCATATGCAAGTGCTTGAGTGGTTTTGGAAAATATATGAAGAATGTTATGACTGCCTGTGGAATTTCAGGAATTCCTTCGATTCCTCATGGATCTCGTCATCCGATCTTCACCAAAATTTTATGGGACCAACCTTGAGATGTCTCCTCGTGAACCTGAAGGGAGTTTTCCAGATCGACTCATGAGTGACGGAGTTGTGAGGTGACAAACATTAAAAAAAAAAAAAAAAAAAAAAAAAAAAAAAACACAACCGAACTGAGAACCCCCTCCTTTTTTTGAAGTCGGTTAAAAATACTTACATTCTAACCGTAGTTGATGGCTTTTCAAAATATGTTTTTGTTAGACCGGTGAAAAATACTAAGAGCAGTACAGCCATCAAAGTTTTGGGAAAAATATTTCAAGATTTCGGTACGCCTGAAAGAGTTGTGTACGATAGGGGAACAGCTTTTACGTCGAGTCAATTCAAACAATTTTGTGCAGAAAATAATATTAAGCATATTCTGAATGCTGTTGCTTGTCCACGTGCAAATGGTCAAGCAGAACGCTTCAACCAGACCATTTTAAATGCATTAGCAACAAAAAATTCGCTTCAAAATGAAAAAGATTGGGATTTAGCTGTTCATAAGGTACAATTTGGTATTAACAGTACAGTTAATGCCACAACAGGAAAAAAACCTTCAGAAATTCTATTCGGAATAAGACTAAAGGGAAATTCTGATAACATGTTTAGAGAAATTTTTGAAGATACAAACAGCAAAGATAAAGATATAAATGAAATTAGAAATGACGTTAAGATTACAATCGATAAAAAACAAAATAAATTGAAAGAATTGTATAACTCTAGATTAAACCTGCTAACAAATATAAAATTGATGAGTTAGTAAAAATTACTAAAGTTTCATTTGCGGAGAACCCAGGCCAGAGCAAAAAAACTCTTACCTAAGTTCATAGGCCCCTACAAGGTATCAAAGGTGTTGGGTAATGACAGGTATGAGATTACCAATGTTCCGGGTTTTAACATGTCAAAAAAATATCGTTCTGTTGTATCAGGTGATCGGATGAAACCATAGATTAACGTAAATGCTCTCAACGTTATGAGCGATGATAATAGTTCTGAATCAGATTCCATCTAGGCATTATAATAATGAAGAGTAAAACGTCTTATTTTTTGCATGACTTATAAATATGTTATGATGTAGTTATTAATATTTATCTCTTTTATGTAAAAGGCCTATGTTTGTGTTTTCTATGTTTGTACATAAAAAGGGGTAGGTGTATTGTGTAAATAAAAAAGTATATAAAATTGTACATATTACTTATAGGCTAATAATAATAATAAATTCAACAAGAGAAAGAGTTAATGGCCGGATGTCATGATTGGTATGTTTGTATAAATGTAGATACCTACTTTGGAATTGTTAATAATTAAACGGAAAATAATATATTAAATTACGCTTATAGTTATTTATGCGTTGTTTGTTTCGTTTGGCTTGATTTAGTTATCAACCATTCGTTTACATAGGTACTAACTATCCTGTCTAATTTATTTTGGTATTCATTCGTTCGTCGGAGCCTGCACGATGTCTGATGGCCGAATGTCATGATTTGTAGGATTTAAACTGGAAACCTAGTGAATATTTTATGAACGCAGCTATATTTTGAAAATATTAACCGGTAACACAGGTGTTCTAATTAATATGATATCTGAACGCAGCGACAAGCTGCCTAAATATTATTTTAGAATAGCAACACTGATCACTTGTCTATGATTAATAATCTATCAACCAATAAAATTGTCCTGTGGATGGTAAGTGAACTTCCTGATTGGTTCGCTTCGGACCAATCAATGATCAACATTTTCCCGCGTTTTGACATGACGGGTGGTGCCGAAGTTATCGTCAGGACAGGCATTCTGGTGGAAGAACTGACAGAGAGAGGAAGCCGAGAGAACCTCCACAATCGGAAGATACGTGAAGCTATCGAAATTGGACGGCGCCCGAATTTCAACCGAGACGGTGGTTGGGCTCTACCTCCGGCATGGAAACCTGTGATTCCGGCGTTAAAAAACATCTCGCGTTCAGACAATGTCGTTGATACAATAAGTCAAGTGTGCGTGGTATCAGTGGGTAATAGTGAAAATGCAGTGACAGACAGTCCAGTGGTGACAGCGCAAGAGCCCTGCCCTCCCCGCGCCGCGCTATCTGCGCGTGCGCAGAGGGCGGCAAGAAGAGCGATTAAAAGTGCAGTGGGTCGCGAGTCGCGTAACAGCACGGATAGCTACCCCTGATGAAGAGCTCCAAATGAGTTCGAAACATGTCGGGCCGTTCCTGACAATTTTTACGTGAGTTTATACCGTTTTTATAATTAGTAGAAATGAAATATATTTTTCAACGCAAAATTGTAAGTAGGTATGCATTTATTTGGGGCTTCCCCGGGCTTCCCCCATTTCATTTACTTAGGGTTGTTTCACACGTACCACAACCACACGACAACCACAACCACACCACAACCACACCACGTGGTCGGGCGCATATTTTGTATGTTTAATAAATAGTACAATTCACACGTAACCACAACCACACCACAACCACACCACGTGGTCGGGCGCATATTTTGTATGTTTAATAAATAGTACAATTCACACGTAACCACAACCACACCACATTTTAACGCTGCGACGTGGTGTGGTTGTGGTACGAGTGAATTGAGCCTTAGCGGTCCCCCGACGCAACGAAGCTTGGATTCTTTTTCTACTGTTCATTGTAAAGGCACATTTCGTAGATTTTATTTCTTTCTTTTTACAGGTTGTCATATCGGGGGTTTTTTTAATTTTTAATTTTATTTTTATTTCATATTCTTTAAACAAACAGAAGTTTTTTCCCGGAATTTTCTACATCTAACACTTTTTTAGTTTTACACCGGTTAAGGTCCATACTTAGTTTCCAGTCTTTCCTCGAGCTTGATCCTTGGCTATGTGTACGACAACAGGATCCCAAGCCAGTGGTAACGAAAGCCGTCTTCTCTAAGATTGAAATTGGGATATATTTTGATTTAAATAGCCTTAGGCAACATTCTGGGAAAAAATCGTTAAAGTTAAATAGGTTAATCCTTATATAATGACAAAATGGCTAAGTTATTAGCCAAGACAATCAAAATAAGTATATACTTTAAATGCACTGGATGAGTTGAAAGAACTTGCTACTTATGGCCTAAAACAGAACCAGGTTTCCATTCTACAGGATCCAAATAGTACGGGTTGCTTACTTAGCTCCATAAAAATTGCAGTTGATGCTAGGTAACTTGACTTAGTTTTGAAAGACCTAACCATCGATAACCCACACCATGGGATAAACCGTTAAAAAAAATACATCCCCACTTTTTTACGTGTAGGGCAGGTACACAAAAAAAAAGTTTTTAAAAATGTATTCTACCACTATGTCTCTGAGCTAAGCTGTAGACAGACGGACGGACGGACATGGTGAAACTATAAGGGTTCCTTGTTGACTACAGAATCCTTAAGCTGTTATTCACTTAGGCGAGTACTTTTGCTAAAGCTTACGTGTCCTTTAGTCGCGTTAAAATCTTGCAAGGTGTTGCTATTTGTGACTGCAATCAAAGGAACCTGTTCAATAGCCTTAATGACAATTCAGCAGAATTGCAAAACTTAGAAACAGTGACCCAGTATTGTGACAGAAATTAAAAAAGTTTTTCTGAGACTGTTTAACATCGACTGTACTTTCTTACACAAACTCATCAAGAACAATCAGACGAGCCCAAACACCATGGGTTTATTCTGTGCTGTTAAGGATTTCCTACGGCCATCTTCAGCTGCATGGTACCAAATTATTGTACTAACAAAATTTTATTAAATTGTTGATTACGCTAATAAAACTTAACATTTAACCAACATTTGAAATTTAGGGCCGTATTTACCCTAGCTGGGCCCCTAGGCCCGGGCCTTTTGGGCCTAGCACAAGGCCCGGGCCTAGGGGCCCAGCTAGTCTAGGGACCCAGTCCCAGACGCAGGACTTGTACCATAATAATGTTCTCCTTATAGGGGAGGGGACCCCAAATGCCAAGGGGCCTTGGCCCTCTTAGTCCAGCCCTGCTAGATGATTATCATGAGATCTTCACTTAGTGAGTGATAAGGAAAATGCTAATAAAACTTAACATTTATCCAGCGTTTGGAATTATTGGCTTCAATATTGGCTGAGATCCATTAACAACTACCTGGTCATCATGAGACCTTCATTTAGTAAGTGATATAGAAAATGCTAATAATATTTAACAATTAACCAAAATTTGGAATCCTTGGCTTCAATGTTGGCTGAGATCCATTAACAACTACCTGGTCATCATGAGTCCTTCATTTAGTGAGTGATATGGAAAATGCTAATAATACTTAACATTTAACCAAAATTTGAAATCCTTGGCTTTAATATTGGCTAAGATCCATTAACAACTACCTGGTCATCATGAGATCCTCATTTATCCTCCATTGATCCTCATTTTAGTTGTGTCCAGTGCGCCAAGCGACGTAGACGCATTGATGTGTTTGTTGATTACATAGTAATTGCGATATATAGCGCGGCCCGGCCGCTGCTAGCGCATCGACGCGATGACTCAATACGTCGTGAACGATTTCCTCGCCTTTCTGCAGCAGAAGGAGAAGCTACTGCTGGAAGGCAAGATGGATGCGGTGACCGCTGTCCAGTTTAGTGAGTGGGCATCGAGTTTCACCGTCGAGGACATCTGTGAAGCGAAGCAGGTGTTGTGCCAGTCCCTTGGGATCGTCGGCACATATGTACCTCACCGGAAAGGGGATGAAACCGGGAAAAAGACACTTGCGGATGTTAAAAAAATCCTGAAGGAGAACCAAGAGCGGATTCCGGAGTTTGTGGCGACGGATGCCTCTATCCTGCCGTCCCAGATTTCGGATGAAATCGACGTTCGCTGCTTGTTTAAGGATATCATGGCCCTAAAAACAAGTTTAGCAGACATTATTTTGAAGTTCGAAGCTGCCCAAGCCACTATTATTGAGTTACGTAACGAAGTCAACAGTTTGCGAAATAGTGCTCCAGCTAGCTCAATCGGCGGCATCAAATTTCAAGAGCGATGACCGGCCCGCCGCTACAAGCGCCGAGTCTGTCAGTTTGCGTATTGCTGACACTGTAAAAAGTGCCGCCCCCGCCGCTACACCGCCCGCGCGCCCCCCGCCGGTGCGGCCGCCTCAATATTCGAAGTTGCGTCAGCGTACTTATGCTGACGTCGCCGGTCAGCCTGTCGCAGCTAACCGGGCCTCAGTACGGGTTCCTGATAAGGAAAAGTCCTCCCGCACCAAGGTGGATAAGGAGGGGTTCACACTGGTGGAAAGGAAGAGCAAGGCGCGTATTAGGGTGCCCCGCAAGACTCTGAGTGGTACTGCCGAGCCGGTTGGTTCTGGTCTTCGGATTGCCACACCGAGTAAGGCGCTCTATGTGTCGCGCTTGCATCACTCCGCCGTGGCTGACGATGTGGTGGAGTACGTCCGCCGGAAGACTGGCTTCTCGCTGAGGGTGCACCAGCTGCAGTCCCGGCACTACGTGCACTTCAGCTCGTTTGTGGTGCGCGTGCCGCGGCCGCTGCAGGGCACCATCGCAAGTCCAGACTTCTGGCCGAAGGGAGTTGTGTTTCGGCAGTTCCGGGGAAATCTGCCGAATCCTGCACCAGATCAGACGACGCAACGGAGCCACGCTGTTACGTCGCCTAAATCAAATTAGATTTAAGTTTTTTTTGTTTTGTATAATGTAATTTTGTAGTTCACAGTGCCTTGGTTTATTTACTGTTATGCTGTGTAACTAATTTAAATAAAATAAATAAATAAAATAAATAAATTTAATGAGTGATATAGAAAATGCTAATAATACTTACCATAAACAAAATTTGAAATCCTTGGCTTCAATATTGGCTGAGATCCATTAACAACTACCTGGTCATCATGAGATCCTCATTTAGTGAGTGATATAGAAAATGCTAGAAAATCCAAGACGAAAGGTGGACCTTCCTTACAACATCCTGGAAAGGTCTGGCAGGTGGCAGAAAAAAGGGTAGGCCATTGACACGCTGAGCAGATGATATTGTCCAGTTAGCAGCAGGGCCTAACTGGATATGGAGGGCACAGGACAGAAATGTATGGAGATCTCTAGAGGAGGCCTTTACCTTATAGAGGGTTCTAGTGCGGTGTTAAAAAAATAAAATAAAATTAATAGTAATATATCAACTTTAGTCAATCACGAAAAATGTCTTAAGCTTAGATCTGTACAGCATTTATTGTCTAAATTTGTAAATTTGTTTCTCACCTTACTCAGAAATAAAGGCTTTTTTATTTTTATTTTATTTTATTTATAGAAAATGCTAATAATACTTAACATTTAACCAAAATTTGGAATCCTTGGCTTCAATATTGGCTGAGATCTTGTCACTTGTTCCAATAAAAGCTGAATATCTTGGAAACTACTGGTCCTACTTCCACCAAACATAGCTAAGAACCATCTCGACGGAAAAGTCTTTCGATCAAAAAAAAATGCACATAAATTGGTCCATCCGCTTGGGCGCTACGATGCCACAGACAGACACACATGTTAAACTTATAACACCCCTCTTTTTTTCGTCGGGGGTTAAAAATACCTACATATAGTTGTAAACGAAACTCGCGTTGAGCGTCGTGAACGTAGACTAATACTTGCCACTATATTCACCTCTTTCCGACTACGCTCAGCCCAGGATCGCGTAAGTGTGCCCCCCCGAGGGTGTCCACCTTGTCGTGGTGGGGGGCTCAGTACCTGCGTTGTGCGCGCGGGGAAGCCAAGAGACACCAGGGAGGGGGCCTACGGGCCAAGACGGGCGGGGAAGACAGGTGCTGGTTTGTGGCTTCGGCCTGCGTGGGTCCTGGGGGCTCTGACCTTGCGGTTGTTGGAGGACGTCGGAAGGACTCTCGATGTGTCGTAGCTGTGGGTGACTGCCTGGCTAGTGAGCCTCTTGCTCCTCTGATACTGCCTACCTGCCAGGAAGGATTGTGCATTTCGATTTCTGAGAAATCGAAAACGCAAATCCATTCCCCAGGCGGGTCGGCTGTATTAGCGAGGCGGGAGGATCACATATCAGGTGTCATGCATGCCTGTGACACATCTGGGGGGTTTCCGGCTTCTGACGGCATCTGCGGGGGGCGAGTTTCTGGGATTCGCGTGGGACGGGACGTCAGTCGGCACCTGGGGAGGGAACCCACGGGGTAGGGGCTTTTGTCCTCCCGTGGTTGGGTGAGGGGTAGGGGCGTTTGTCCTCCCGTGACGGGCCGAGGGGTATAGGGGCGTTTGTCCTCCCTTGGCGTGGAGAGGGGGTCGTGGGGTAGGGGCGTTTGTCCTCCCACGGCCGGCTGTGGGGTAGGGGCGTTGTCCTCCCTTAGCCAGGAGGCTGGGACCGAAGCACCGTCTGTCGGTGGCGGTCCTAGCTTCCAGAGGGTCCCTCAGCGTGTCTCTGCAGCAGCAGAGTTCACGGCTGTATATGGGACGTGGAGAGGGGGTCGTGGGGTACGGGCGTTTGTCCTCCCATGGCCGGCTGACGGGTAGGGGCTTTTGTCCTCCCTCAGCAAGGAGGGCGGGACCGAAGCACCGTGTGTCGGTGGCGGTCCCCGCTTCCTGGGGGCTTGGGGAAGTAGGTGAGGGTGAGGCACACTGCTATGCTACAGTGTGTCTTTCGGTGAGGGTTCGCCTTAGGGCGAAAGTGCCGGTGGTGTCGTGGTAACATGTTCGCCATCCCATGGCATCACCGCTACGGCACGGGTTGGCAGCATCCCAGAGTTTTAGTGGGTAGGCTAGTCCTTCGCGAACTAGAGAGCCCCACATAACCAATGCGTAATGTCTGACTCTACCCCCGAGGGTCTCATACTACGTAGTGGTATGCAATTCAATGCATCGCAAAAAAAAAGGATCGCGTTAGTGGAATGCAGGAATTGCACCCTTACCCTCACCCTTCCCCAAATGACGCAAATCACTATTATTACAAATACTGAGATGCTATTGACGTCCGTCCACCCTAAGTCTGCATTGAAATTTTGTTTTTTAATTCAGCAAAACTATAGTCAGACCACGCTAACTCTTTCAAACAAATGAACTGTCAAACCATACAAACTGACTCACTTTGTATGGTTTAACAGTTAATTTGCTTGATTAAATTGCGCTAATACCGCTCACACGTAGTCCAGACCGGGATTCGAACCCGGTATCTTTGGATTACCGGTCCCACGTCTTAACCTTTCGACTAGAGACGCGTTGCTTGAATTGAATTTGGTACAGAGATCAAAACGGATGGGGAAATTGAAAGCATACGGACAGTGCGTCATTGGTCGAAAGGTTGGAGGAGTCAGGAGGGGGTTTCAAGAAAGATCTTGACCGTGCGATGCAGCGGTGCGGCTCCAGCCGTACAGCGCCATTTGCGGGCAAAATTCTTTATCGTCTGATCACGCCAAAACATCTGGACGGATTTTAACCAACTTTAGCTGGACATGACATCCGAAGATACTTATAGGGTACGTATAGGATAGTTTTTACCCCACTATGGCAAAAAAAAATATTCGCAAAAGAAGTTGTGGGTACCTTCTTGTTCTGGATATATTCAATACAAAATATAAAATAAAATGCCAAATTATTCCATGCAAACTTGGCTGAAAGCCTAGAAGCTAACATCAGCGACGCTATTGTGTAAACTATCATTACGGCGAAACAATCTAAACAATCAAAATTATTTGACCAATATTATTAAAGTGATAGTTCAGATATAAAAAGGTATACTCAGGCGACATTTAATAGGTACACGTACGACAATGAATAAGTAATATGGGGGACATTTTATAGGATAAAAGAAGTTACGCGAACGAAAATGCGGCCAACTTCTAGTTATTTAAAATATTTCATTTCAGTTTATTTCGTTTATTATACTACATAATATATGCTATACTACTGTACATTTACTACACCTAACTAATAACATCTGTAGGTAAATCACTTGGTATTTAACATGGAAATACACTAGATACGGTACGATTTTTATAAGAGTACATATTTTTCCTACAGTAGGGATACTTTGCTGTGTTTCTGTTACCTCTTTCTCATTTCTGACTCTTTCATATGTGGCTTAACTTACATAGTAAACGTAATAGTGAATTAGTGAATGCCCCAGATAGCAGGTGGGGTGGTACCAGTTACCGCCCGTGGTTTGTTTAAAGTTTTACGTCTTGCCTCGGCTAGTAAGTGAAATTTTCTCCCTGAGTAGCGGGTAAATCCGAGTAAATCCCACTTACGGCGTAGGGTGACGTAAAAAAACTCTCCCAAGTGTGATGAAACGAAAAGCATTCTATGCATCTTGGGCGGCATAGGAATTGCCTCAGATTCAGTGATCGGTAATTAGTATCAAGTATTTGTTTTAGAATGTTACATAGAAGTGGTAGAAGCAAATAGTCTTAAACATTGCAACATATTCTGGGATGCTTGGATTCGGAAATGTAAAAGGTTTTTTGAGGTTTTAACAACATAATGTTGCATGCTTAGCACTACCATAGGCTGAGTTTATTTAGAACCCAAGGGACTATTTGGCACTTTACAAATTAAAGGTTTTAAGCCCTAATATATATTGCCATCACAATAGTTGGAGCAAATGTCTTATGCCTGAAAATATCCATGTTCGTAATATTCCAATGGTAAAAATAAAATAGGCTTAAAAGCATTTTTTTGCTTAGTAGGTACCTTTGAGTTCCAAATTGCTTCACCTTACAGTACCTAATTCTGGTCACTGCTCATATTTTGAATTCTTATTTATAGTCTCATCTAGGTATAGGTACCACCATGGATCTACTACTACAGTCCTTCTCGTTTCTTCCATTCACTTTTAAGCACTGACATCTTCTTCTTCTTGTACTCGGACCTCTTTAATTTTTTCTCTTCTATCCTTTTCTTTTGAGCTGCTAAACTATCCAATCCATTGATTTCAGCATCTAATTTTGCAATTATCATTTCGCGAGCCGTCTTTCTGTTTTCATCCTGGCATCGACTGCTGTGACATTTAACAGTAAATCCTGCAACATATGAAATAACTGCTTAGATCATGCTAAAAACAGATGCTGACTGAAAATACTGATCTTATTAAAAATCATGTGCTATGCTGTATCAGTTCAGTTTATCTATACTAAATATTATAAGATTCTTTAATTGTATTCAAAATTAGTTTCTATGGAGAGTGGTAATTATTTCAGGAAAAATCTTAACAGCGCGATGCAGCAGCATTTGGTAACATTGCATAGCATCATCGGTAACATTTTCTTTGTCCTAACATTACATTAACATTACAACGGTACAGGGATAACTAGACATCCGAAGGTGGATATAGGACACATTATCCCTCACTGTGGTAAAGAAAAATAAATATGCGGAAGAAGTTGCAGGCACCTTCTAGTATTATAATAAATGTCTGAAAAGCCTGGATGCTGTGTGGTGATGATAGTACTATTATGAGTAAGCAGCAAGCAGTTAAAAATGTATATAGCATGCCATGTATGAATGACCAGTCTTACCTGAGGGTACATGTGTCAAAACAACACAGTTAGCATTTTTATTTACTGCCTGCCCCCCTGGACCACCACCTCTTACAAACTTTTCTACTAAATCAGTCTCATTTATTTTAGGCACCTTTGAATAATCTATAGTGTGCTTAAAAGCAACTATTGTGGACTTAATAAGTCGATGATGAGTACTGAAGAGAAAAGCGGGCCTCAACATGCTAAACTACTGATCCCTTACGCAGCAATGCCTCTCCTTTCTGAAAAAAGAAAAAATCCAACAATAAGCATTGTTGAAATTTAACTTGATTTTTAATTTGAAACACTTGAGAGGCAAGGCATAATAAATAAATAATGGACAACCTCACACAAATCAGTCTAGTCCTACAGTTAGCTCTAGTAGGCTTGTGTTATGGGCACTAGATGACAATGACAATATACATACTTATTTAGATAAACATTTTCATAAATACATAGAACATCCATGACACAGAAACAAATATCAGAGTTTCTCACACAAATATTTGCCCTTAACGGTAGCTACAGAAACCGCCAAATGCAAGCCAATGGGCGCCAAAAGACAATCTAATTATTGACGCTAGAGCCGATATTCAAATATTTAATTTTATTCTACAAGTTGATTTCAAAGGGTCTAATTACAAGTTCAATATGACGATAAAGTAGTCCGGTTCTATAATAAGTATGTAAAGCAAAAACTAACCAATAATGTAGTAAATTACCTTATATGCAAACGTTATATCTTTCGGGTCTGTCAGTGACTTGTTGCGTTTAAATTCGGTAGTGATTCTACTTTTAACGTAAACAGGGTCCGTAAGCGTTAAAGACTTTGAATACAAAACTAAATTCTTGTATAGCCGCAGAATTTCTGATCGAGTTATAGACATTGCTACAAAATACTTTACAGTACTTAATATGGTAGGTATGCTGTAGAGATTTACTTAGTATCTCACTATATAAATACTTCATGAAAACAGAGAAATACTGATCATTGTTTAATAAATTTAATTCATAAAATTAAAAATTGCTATCATACCTGACATTCAGTCAGATCAGAGGTTAAGATTTTTTTTTTTTTTTTTTTTTTCTTGTTGCTTTCACTTCTTGCTCTCAGCAAGAGGTATTTCGCCAAGATTTGTTTGTATTTTATTTGACACTTGAGTTGACGTGACAGTACGAATATCGACAATTAAAATATGAACTCAAACGTTCACTATGTCGGAAGTGTACGTGAGTACGCGACCAAATATTATAATTTGCATGAAATTGTATGAGATGTAACGCCATACGCTCAAGGGGACTACATGACGGGACATACAATTTATCGAAATTCCTAAACTACGCTGCTCCGTTGCCCCACCTTTATCTACTCAATTGCATAAAAGTCTTACAACTCAATACTCACCTCAATTCGAAGCAATTGAGTGGTTAAACGTTAAATTCTGATTAGTGTATTATGGTGTATAACATGCTTATGATTATTCTGAGGATTTATACTAATATATAATGCGGTAAACAACGTGTCTTGAACGACATCAATATAGCAATTTTTTTTTTTTGACAGCGAGTGAAGAAGGGCAGGAATGGGATTGAGGGAATTCCCTATTCTAATCGAAGAAATTCCTAAGTCTATCTATATAGCAATACAGAAAGGTTTGCTACATGTGTACTCGCAAAATTAACCATCAAAATTACAGTGAATCGTCAAAATGTTGCGCAGTGATGCTATTCAAGATAACGTATTAGGTGGAATAAACTTAAATGCAATAAACCTGGAAGTGATATCAAAAATAGAAAAGGAGTTGGAAGTTTACGACTTGATCTCACTTGTTTTTCTACTGTACGATGTGCCTGATACAGCGTTGGAGCGGCTTATTATACTGCAACGAATTTCCAGAGACATTGAGGGAAGTCATCTGAATCTTTTGTTCGAGTGGGCCTTAAGCGCACAGGGACGACCGACATGGCGACAACAGTTCGTAGAAGCACTAGTTATCTGCCAGTTGTACAGCGTCATCAGAAAACTTGGCATCCCAGTTGCCACAGTGAAGAAGTACTCACAAAATGAAGATATCTCCTTGATAAATCCCCTGAAAAAAGTGCTGTACCAACTTTGTGAAAACATGACTTCCATTACATTTGAAAACTTTAAAAAGACCTTGGTGTCATTTGATATGAATGTGATGCACTTTGACTCATGCGAACTTGTCTTATTGCAACTTATGAGTCAGAAGTTCATTACTTTATATCAAACAAATTATGAGAGAAAAGATGCGCACAGTGAATGTAAAATAGAAAACCTGGCAAAAATTATAGACAGAGAACCAGATTTAAAGAACTATGCTACTATATTAAGAAATATAGAAAACACCTTCAATGCAGAACTTATGTCTCCCACCACTAGTAAAGAGAAACCTTCTAAAACCAGTCTAAATATAAATGAAGATAACTCTGATCCAAATGAATTTGGTGAAATATTTGACATGATCACTCAATTAAATTCTAATTTTGAAAATATAGACTTAAAAGCAGACAAACAATCATCAATCTATGGCACATATCCAATAAAAAATAAGAAAAGGCTAGGCATTTGCTGCATAATAAACCAAGAAATGTTTTATCCTTCCAAAGAAAGCATGACATATAGAAATCAGAAACCTTTGGACAAACGAGATGGTTCAACAAGAGATAAGATAATGTTAGAAAGAACTATGCAATCTTTAAACTTTGATATCATTACCAAAGAAAATTTAAATAAAAAAGAAATGTTTGAATTCATAAAGGAGACATTAAAGAAGGTTTCCGAAGAAGATAGTGTATTCATGCTCTGTATATTGTCACATGGCATTAAAGGATGCGTGTACGCAGCTGATTCTGTACCAATAAAAGTTGATTATATAGAAAACTTAATGGACGAGACACCTTTGTTACATGGTATACCTAAGGTGGTAATTTTACAGGCTTGTCAAGTTGAGAAAGATGACCCAATACCACTTGCTAAAGATAGCCCTCAGTTTCACCTAAGGAAGACTGATTTCCTGGTTTGCTGGGCCACTGCACCAGAGTTTGCAGCATTCCGGCATCCCCAGGCAGGATCTCTGTTCATTCAGATAGTGTGTAGAATTATTGCAAAATATTGGAAGGAGGAACATCTTCTAGATTTATTTACTGTGGTAAATAAAGAAGTTAGAAACATTTGCACATTAAAACAGATTGAACAAGCATCTGTTGTTAACCATTCTTTGACGAAGAAATTATATCTATACCATAATGCAGAATGAGTAGAAGGAAAAAATATTTCATAGCCAAACTATTTTGTATAAACAGGATGAAGTATGTTCTCGGGAGATTATGATTAAATTATATTAAGATTGTATTTTAAGCCTAAGGTTTAATAGTGTGTTACCAGCACAGCCGAAAGTTACATTACAATTCACTACAACTTGAAAGTTTAGATCATAATTACTACTATTGTACTTAACACTTTCGCAACCAGACAAAAAAGTAAGACATATCCCAGAAACCGGCCGAGCCGACTTTTATAGCATCAACCCCGGCTACCGGGTTGGCCGGCATCTGAACAAAGTTTACGAGCGCCCGGCCTCCGGGTTGTTGGTGGCGAAAGTGTTAACTGAAATTTTAAACATTTTGCACAAAGTAATCACTATTGGTTTAGTAATTAGCTTTGTTACGATTATCTTGTCATACATAGATATAAGGTTCAGTTATATGCATAAAAAATTACATATTATACAATGTATTTCCAGGCAATAAAAACAGTTTTTTTTATGTCAGGTTGTCTATATTTACTGCTACATCTGTTTTTGTAAAATCCATTACAGCAGCTTCCAATGCCTTTCTCTCCTCTTCTGATTTTAAAGACATCCATTTTGAATCCAAGTATGCTCTCTGGTGGTTTTGAATAAACTTGAAACAATGTTTCAATGTTGCTCCCACATGTAATGTCCTCAGAGTTACATCTAGGTTACCTAGTTTTGTAATGAAAGGTATACTACTGGTGACAAATTTGTGGGGACCATGCCTCGATCGGACTATGGCTATTCTTGTATTTTCGTTGCAATATTTAGTCAAGAACCCGATTCTTACTGCAGCTACACCAAAATCCCCGTGTAATTGCTGTATTTTGCTTAGCATAGTTTCGTGGAATATTCTAGATTTCAGGCTCAGTGGCTTACTCTCGGGTACCATAGGACTGGAAATTTCAACAGTAATGTACCTGAAAAATAATTAATAAAACTTAAAACAAAACACGATTTTCGTTACGCAAATAACTTTCCCATTTGCACTTGTACAAACCTATTTTTAAACCGCACCATTTTTGCACTTAATTATTAAGTTAATGTAAGTGCTAAGCTAATGACCAAATTAATTTAACATAAGTTGAGAAAGTTTCAAAACCAATTTTTAGGTTATGTTTATATTTTACATGTCATAGATAAGGCAGAACTCCTACAAATGGACAGAAGTATGGTTTGAGTGAGGACATTTACTATATTTACTGTATGTTGGCTAAATCGTAAACTTTTTACATATTCGGAGATTTGTTTTTCAGCCTCTAGGGGCGATTTGACGCTAGCGCTTAGCGCTACACTACTCGCGAAGTTGAGTCAATATGTTAGGCTCCGTCCACACTTGTATCATTTCGCCGATCCGATCCCCGTCGCGTATCTTCACCGCGTATCATGAACGGTACGTGTGGACGTCGCGCCGTCGCGATCATGCAACGCTCGCTCGAAATCCATGTTGATACGCGTATCTTCAGTACCCCGCACACTCGCGATCAGAATTCAGAAAAGTGTTGCATGATCGCGACGGCGTGACGTCCACACTTCCGTTCATGATACGCGGTGAGGATACGGGGTGAGGATCGGCCGTGATCCATCTTGAGTGGGTTTTTGCCCGATCATCAAACGCGCTATTTGAGTCATCGATCCACGCTGCGGTCATTGGTTTTTATTTTTTTATACCTATCTTTACGATTATTAAAAAATACCATCCCACTGATGGACTGTCTACTTTGTTAGGCATTTCCATGCGGCGTCTTCCGGCACGCGGTTTCCACTCGAGAACCTTTCTGCCACATGCCATAAAACAAACACAGTCATACGAAGGCTATGTCTCCGTGAGCGGGTTCCATAATTGAAGGCCTTCCCACGCGGCGTCATCCAGTACGCGGTCTTCACTCGAGAACCTTTCTGCCGCATTGTCATAAAACAAGCACAGTCATATGTAGGTTATATTTCTGTGAGCGGGTGACATTACTCAAGACCTAATCACGCGGTGTCTTCCGGTACATGGTTCCCGTTCGAGAACCTATCTTTCACATTATCTATAATAAAAACAAGGACTCATTTTAAATGGGACGCAACTCCGCACAGAACAAAGATCACAAACAAAATGAAATGATCGGCGAAATCGAAATGCCAAAATGATCGGGGCGGTGATACGGTGCTACGATACGGATAGCGTCCAAAGTACTGCACGCCGAAATGATCGGTGCGGCGATACGCGACGAGGATATGATACGGCAAGTGTGGACGCGTTTCTTCGCGCGACGGCGCAAATGATACGGAGTGCCCGCAGTGAGCGTCCAAACAGCACGATACGCGGTGGAGATACGCAACGGGGATCGGATCGGCGAAATGATACAAGTGTGGACGCACCTTCGCTGCGGAAACTCCTACTTCGGCCAACTTCGGGATAGTGTTGACGGGGGTTTATTTGATCAATTCATCATGTTTAATCCTGTGGTTGGACATGGGTTGGGCTGACTCGAACCACCTCGTCTCGTCCGTACATCGTTTTTCAGTTGCCTGCTTAATTTGTGGCGAATATGATAGTGTGGAGAGGCACTTCGCTGCGGAAACCCATACTTAAGCCAACTTCGCGAGTAGTACACCTAGGGTTAGAGAAGGAAAATTGCATGCAAATTTGCCTAGCGGCAGTACACTGCTCGCGAAGTTGGCCGAAGTTGGGCGAATACGTCAGTGTAGACGGTCACTTCGTCTTTCTTCGGCCAACTTTACCTCGCCTCGGCCGAATTCCGATTGTTGTCGGTCTTTGTACCCGAGTCAAAGGACCCGAAGTTGCCCGAAGTGCGCACACGAAGTTCCCCTCTTCACTACTCGGCTGACTTCGGTTCGCGTTGGTCGCAATTTTCTAATAAAATAATAAATTTGCTGAAGCATGCTTTATCCACAATGTTTAAACAAGCTGTGGTAATTAATTAAACTGCAGTAATTGTGGCGATAATGTGACATATTGGGGGGTTCATCATCGCACACAAGAATTAATTCTGCATCTACTTTACTTACAGAAATTTAAACGCACAGTCGGATACGCTTTGGCTTTCTCATCCTCATCTTAAATGAGGCTACTTGCCAACGCGGAACTGACTGTATCCCGGGCCTGGTTCAGTTGTAACTCAGGCTATTCTATCTGCTTCGCTTTTATATGAATGTTAAGACATTGTTCACTTTCTACCGTATAAACACAATATGATAATAAGGTCTATAATAGTCATTCACCATACCTTCAAAGTTGTATTCTAAATGCCGGACTCGCCGCGCCCGAAGAGGGTCCGCACCGAGTACCTCCTCTTCACTATGGCGGTCGCCCACGACTTCCCCGCCTGTGGTTAAATAAATCATTGATTCTCACAGTCGAACCTCTAAGTGCTCAAGCCTGTCACCTGTGATAGGTACTATACTGTTAATGATATATAATAAAGATTACTAAATTGGAACTGTTATATGTATGTTTCAATGATGTGATCCTTACTGTTAAGTTGACTCAATTATCATACCGTTAGTCTGTAAATGAAACTATATGCCCAGTTAATCAGTAGTATTAAATATCTTACAGTTGACTTCGTGACAGCAAGTATAAATTGTTATTAATTTGCTCGTTACACGAACCATAATTAGATTACTCATGATAGAAAATTACAATGAAGTTATACCATGAGTGTTATGTAAACTAATTGATTTGGTTCCTGATCCAGGAACGTCTGATGATCCTGGGTCAATTAATCCACCCAAGGTTATCAGTTCGGGCACTATTCTCTTATTTCTAGATATTCATAATCATCATACATGGGCTGACATCAACCGACGTCAGCCCGTCGCAAGGTACCATACGACGAGTAGACCGGAGGATCGACTTAAGAGCGAATTATATCACTACACGCAAATCCTCCTTTCTGGGTGCCTGTTCACTAGGCCACCCGCTGGCTTTCAACACGACTCTCGTGTATGCGTGCACGACTTATGGTTAGTACAAGCTGCTACACAGCATTGAAGTATTGGAAGGCTTATTAGCCAATGAGCATCGAGAGTTAAACAACTGCCACGAATCGATGGCTCGACATTATTTAGTACAAAGAGTTAAACAACTCATGCCAATCCTGCAGAAGTCAAACGACCCCCAGGGCTTACAGGCTTTTCCGCCAACCCCGCAGGAGTTAAACAACTCCCCAGGCTTTACAGGCGGCTGGGCGCATGCGCTATCCATCAGTAATCAAAATACTAGGGTTCAGCAACCCAGCGCATGCCCCGCCAGCAAATCATGGGGGCAGCATCCATATCGCGGCCCCCTTCCGCCTGCAGGCCGGAATGTTGGTCTACTCAAGGAGAAATAGTCAAGCCCGGACACCACAAAGTGTGCATGTCCTTCTTGATGCATATCATCTTAAATTACCATTAATATCATAAAGTTATAATCATCAATACACTGGCATATAATTACATAAAGAAATCAAAGTTATGTTCATAATGGTCTCTGTGATATTATATTCAGACCAATATAAGAATCATGAGATTCCTAAGATATGTTGAAAAGTCTGGTCAGCGATTCTTTAAAGTACCTTCACGTTGCTATATAATTAAGAAGAAAATAAATAAATCAAGATTGTAAAGGCTTAGGCTAGAACACTTAGCTTTCGCAGATCTCTCCGGCTGTTGCACAATAGAGTTTCTCGCACTGAGTCCAAGCACTTTATTTATCACAAATTACTCTTGAAAACGCAAGAACTTTAGTGAAAGAAAATTTGAGCAAGCAACAACTGGATTCTTACCATAGACAATATGTATTATTTAAGTGCGTTCCAAAACACGCAAATATCGCGACATTTCGCGACACTCCCGCCTCGCGAAAGTTTTAATTTATGGTAGTCATCAGGTCTCTAGTCCACTTCTGGATTTTCTCCAATGCCTGGACTGCAGCCGCTCTACGTTGTTTCTCTTGTGTCATTGTATTATCTATATCATTGATACTTGGCATCTCGTTATCAGAACCCTCAGTATTCTGTTCTTGTGTCATTTCTGATTCATCAATCATACTTGTATTCTTTAGCTTCTCTCTCGTGTTGTTGGTTGAGTCATGTATGTCTTGGTTGTTAATTTCTATGTTTCTTGGCTCTGGATCAACATCCATACCGCTTAATTCCATCAATGGTACACGAAGTAGATGTTCGTTTTCTATGTGTGTGTTTTCTTGCATGTTTTGCTCATGCGTTCCTGTCATGTCATCATGAAATGCATCATCCTCCGCTTCCAGCGGGTACAAATGAGCAATAGATCGTGTGAAGATATTGTCACCTACTTTCACACGAGCCACTCTACATAAACCGTCTGTACCTTTCATTACTTCAACAATCCTTCCAGCTTTCCAGCCTTCTCGATTCCTCGATTCTCCTTTTATTTGTACTATATCTCCAATCTGAGGAGTACTATGGGCTCTCACCCTAACTTGCTTAGGCGAGTTCCCATACCTTTCTCTCAGGCTCAGTAGATACCGATGGATGAACATATCCCTATATTCTTCCATAACCGTATTTCCACGTTTCCATCCTTCGATGAGTTGTTGTTTAATGATAGATCCTGAGATCGGTAGTTGTTCAGTGAGCACTTGAACATTCAAACATCTTCCTGGAGTGAGAAAATCGGCAGGTTTTAAAATATGGTCAACACCGGATCCCACGTATGTGAGTGGTCTTGTATTTACTACCGCTTCTACTTCTTTGATAATTGTTGACAGTTGATTATCTTCAAGCATGTGTTTTTCAAGTGTTCTCTTTAAGCAGTGCTTTACAACCGCTACAAGTCTTTCATATGCTCCCCCGTGCCACGGAGCGAGCTGAGGAATGAATTTCCATTTTATCTTCTCTGTTAATGTTCCTTCTTCTGTCATAACTTCAGCTAACAGTCTGAATTGCGGAGCATTGTCAGTTAATATAAGTGTGGGTTTTCCTCTTGTAGCTATAAAGCGTCTGAATGCCATTAAGCATTTGTCTGTGGTTAAGTCTTCAACCACTTCCAAATGTATCGCTCTAATTACCAGGCATGTGAACAAACAAATCCAGCGTTTCTTCGATCCGTTTTCCGATTTAACGTACATTGGGCCGAAATAATCGACTCCTACATAGTTGAATGATGTTGTATAATTTACTCTTTCGGCTGGCAATGCTGGTGTCTTTGGTAATGTGTAAGGACCTCCTCCATGTTTTACACATTTTGCACATCTGCTTAATATTTTTTGAACTCGCGTCCTCCCTTGAGGAATCCAATACTTTTGGCGTATGAGGCTCAGAGTATGAGGCACTCCTACGTGAAGATTTTTCTCATGAATATCTTTAATTACTTTATCGGTGAATTCACTGTTTTTTGGAATCAATATTGGATGTTTCGCGTCGTATGATAAATCTGAATGTGTGATTCGACCATCACACCTCAGTATTCCTTCGTTGTCCATGAATAATCCTAAGTTCCGAGATAACGAAGTTAATTTTCCTTTACATTCTTCTGGAAATGATATCTTTTGTAGTTCTTTTATTTCTTTCATGTGTGAATCTGAGATATTTGTTTCAAATGTTCTACTTGGTGTCTCTATTTGTGATTGTTCTTCTGTGTCCAACAGACCCTCCCGCGACAGAAAAGAAACTGAACTAGGTAGGTCCGAAGGCCATTTGCTTTGGTCTTTTCGGAGAAATTCAGGACCATATAACCATGTGTTCTTCTCGTCCTCTGACGCGGCAGGACGTGTAGCAACGTCTGCTGGATTTAATTGAGACGGAACGTATTTAATGTTTAAATCTTTATTCTGTTTTATTTCTTCTATTCTTCTGGACACGAATGGTTCAAGCAATTTATCTGAGTTATACCAGTCTATGACTATCTTACTATCAGTCCATAAAGTTATGTGTGTTATGTTCAAGGGTAGGAATTTGCGAACATATTTGATAAGTCGGCTTCCGATAAGTACTCCCAATAGTTCTAAGCGTGGAATCTTCAGATTTTCTTGGTCTTTAATAGGTACTAATCGTGATTTACCTATTATAAAATTGACTTTGTCCTTTTGTACTAAATAAATTACCGCAGCATAAGCTATCGATGAAGAATCCGTGAAGCAATGCAATTGAGCAATTTTCTCATCAGGTATAGTGATGTTTCTAGGTAAACATATACTTTCAATTTGCTTCATTTCGTCTAGAATAGTTTTCCAATTTTGGAGTAAGTCCTCTGACAGTACAGTGTCCCACTTAGCTTTAATCTTCCACAGCTGTTGGAGCAGCAACTTAGCTGATAGCAAAGTTGGGGCACTAAAACCACATGGGTCGTACACGGATGCTATGGTTCTCAAAATCCCTCTTTTTGTGTGTTCGTTGTCTCTATTGACTTTAGCCCTTAAATGAAGCATATCGTTGCTTAAAATCCAATTTAAGCCCAATGTTTTTACCGTCGTTTCTTCTGCTGCGTCAGGTATTTGTTTCATGAATTCTGGAGAATTGGAACTCCATTCGCGTAAATTCATCGAAATTTGTGAGAATATTTCCTTGCCTTCTTTGTAAAGATTTATAGCTTCTGATGCAGTATCCGATCCAGTAAGCACATTATCTACATATATATCATTTGCTAATTGTTTACAATATTTTCCATTTGTATTTTGTAGATGATGTTTTATCGTAGCGTTCAGTAAAAACGGGCTTGAAATAATTCCAAAAGGAACACGTTTAAATCTATAATGTAGAAGATTCTCCTCATTGATAGGTTTATTGATGTCCTTTAGCCATAGGAATCTGGTAACGTCTCTATCTTTATCTTTCAGTCCTATTTGCAGGAAAGCCTTTTCCACATCAGCTGTTAGACCCACAGAATAACATCTAAATTTTATCAGCAATCCTGTTAGATCCTCAAGCATCATTGGACCGCAGTACAAACATTCATTGAGACTCTTTGTATCCTTGGTTCTTGCAGAAGCATCGTACACTATACGAAGAGGTTTCCCTGTTACGATGACACCATGGTGAGGTAAGTAATGAACAGGTCCATTCTCCTTGTTGTTATCCGGTACTATCTCTATAATTCCTCTTTTTAGTTGGTCTTCTAATGTTTTGTTGTAAGAGTTCAAAGCGTCTGTATCTAGCCGTTTCAGCAGTCCTACTAAACGACCATATGCTAGCCCAAAATTGGTTGGTAATTCTGGTGGGTATGTTTTCCAAGGCCAGCTAACATAGTATCTTCCTTCAATTAACTCGGTATTTTCGTTAAAATGTTTGATGGCTTCTTCTTCTCGGTTAGCCTTTGGAGAGTCAGTGATCCCGATGGATTCCAAGTCCCACAAGACCTTGACGTTTCCTGTGTCCAAGGGTAAGTCTGGCTCTGACAATTTGGTCTCGTATGAAGCTTGAAAATACGTGAGTACTGACGACTCTAGCATAGGTTTCTCCTTTGTTTGTCCCGAAAGTATCCAACCCAGTTCTGAATTTACTAAGTATAAGTTTTCCTGCAATTTTATCTTTTCTGTTGACATTAGTGAATGATAATAGTCGTTTCCTATTAGTATGTCTATTCTGTCTGAGAGAGATCCATCGTCAGCTAGTGTAACGTTCTTATTATTCCATTCGGCCAGTTCTTCGTTGTGTGATGAAATTCCTTGTGTGATGTTCGGTACAACATTAGCGTAGATAGTTTTATGTTTATTCGTTCTTGTTTGTATGTCAAGTTTCATCAAAGAACTCTTTATTTCTTGAGGTTTTTCTGACCCGAATGTGAATACCATAAGATGATGTTCTTCCAACGTTGGTAGGTTTAATTTCTTGGTCACTTCTTGAGTGATATAGCTTCTTTGACTACCAGAGTCCAGCAATACCCGACACTTCAACGTCGAGTGGTCAGGTCCTTTTAAATTAACTATGGCTGTCTGTAACACCGTCGATCCTTTGTCATGTACGTGCATCGTATTAGTAGACTCGTGTTTTCTAAATGTCTTGTTTGGGCATAACGCTTGGTTATGCAAACCTCTGCTTTTGCAGTGATAACAAGGTTTATCCTTCTTGGGACAGGTGTTGAGATAATGTCCGCCTCGAAGACAAATGTAACATTTGTTCCTTAACATTTGTTTCCTTTCCCTTATTGTTTTAAATTTGTTACAGGAATCGCTGTAATGTTCTCCATTACAGAATGAACAGGATGGCTTATTTCTCTTTGGACTAAATCTAGGTTGATCTCTGTTTTCTCTGGTATTAAAATTTCTTTTAAGATTGTTGACTTTATTAAATGCTGTAATATTCGGTTTCCATTGTCTAGTTGTATCACTCATATTGTTAGGTTTCCATTGTCTATTTGTATCACTCATATTGTTAGGTTTCCATTGTCTTCTAGCATCATTCATTTTATTAGGTTTCCTTGTTCTCAACTCCCTTTTGACCTTTGCTTTCACATGAAGAGTTTCAGTTGTGTAACTGATGTTTTCTTTGTTACCCTTTTCAAAAGTTCCTCTTGCATCTTCTCGAGCACACAAGATTACATGAAGCTGCTTTCTTATTTCTTCTATAGTGTTGTTATTCAACTTGAGTTTCAACTCATATATAATATCTTCAGGAAATTTCTCCATAATCATGAACCGCAGATGGTTCTGATCTGTGTTCTCCCCAAGAGTATTCAAAACTCTGAGATGTCTCTCAATATCATCAAGCGTTCTCCGACACTCTTCTGGTTTTTCTGCCCTCTTTAGTTTATAAAGTGTTGAATAATGTGCGTCAACAATTTGAGTAGTCTTGCCATATCTGTTGGTTAAGATATCCAAAGCTATCTTATAATTAATATTCGTAGTTTCTAATCCATCTAATATGGTTTTAGCTTCACCTTTCAACGATGCTTTCAAATAAAGTAATTTATCAACATCTCTTAGATCTCTCTGATCAATGTTTGAGCTAAATTGATCCCAAAACTGGTTCCACTGAAGTACATCTCCGGAGAATATAGGCAGATTTAAATCTGGTAATTTTCCTCTATGTACGTTCAATTGACTGGAGCTTGAAGTAATAGCCTTATCTTTCTTAACTTGGATTCGTGCATTTAATTCTGCTAACACTTCTTCACCATTCAGCTGTTCCGTTGTCAACATAGAAATTTCATCCGCATTGGGATTCGTCGAGGAGTTGAAGTACTGATACAAGTCATTGTTAAATCTGGTAAGTACTGCTTGTAATTTAGAAGAAGTAATTTTTGCTTGATCAACGTCATCATCAGACCATAGACTCAACGCACACAAATCACGAGAGCTGCTAGCCAAGTCTTTAATATTTGACACAATTTTATTTAATCTATTCAGATATATTTCGTCCATAATGATAGTTAACTCACACGTGAATCTGAAATTAATAACAATTATTATTGAAATAAATAGCAATCACTTTGCTTTTACAGTCCACAAACTTTTATCAAGTCATCATACAACCAGTTTATTGACTGTCAGTAATCATACTAACATTCACTAAAACTGTCCGTTAAATTTTAATTATAAATTTTCACGTTGAGTAAACTATGTTATTTACTAAGTATGTCATACCACCGACACGCTTTATAGTTCAGTATCAAATAATTCTTAAATCCTTCCTCACAACATGATCATACAATAAATTTAAATTTCTGTTCTATCTCAGAAAACAATATCTCATGGAAAAGTAAAGAAATAATAGGAATCCGCCTGCTCAGTTGAGTGTGTCTAATTTCATCATTATTGTTCAATGAATAACAATTACATAACAGCATATCAATTCAATAAGTTTTGTCTAAACTATTCGGCCCGCCTCAGTCGACCGGCGCAGTCCACCGACAGGCTGACCAACCAAATTGTATCTCTACAATTCGTCATGCCAAGTGTCGCTACACAACACTTCATTTTATGAACCCACCGGTTCTCTCTCTTGAACCTGTCGACGCGACCCACCTGAAGCACTAGACGGCCTGCTGGACCAATTGAGTTGATAAGTCTCATATTACTGGTCCTATATTGTCTCATAACTTTGTATATTTTAATTTATAAATGTGGTCAAAGGCGTCAACCATACAGTGTCAACTCACAAATGCATTAACCATTGCATAAGTTATTTCATAATCACTCAACTTTTATAATTAATCAGTGAAGTAATAATCATACCAGGCTCACATAACTGTGTACCACACAGTAACGCTAGTAAATTGTGTTTGCTTAGTATAATGCCCGAAGCTACTAAGAATGCCTTCCTTTTTTAACAATCATAATTCAAACCAGAATTTTAATTTTTGTACTTCACCTCACATAGTGAGTGGACGGACCCTTTCTACACTTTTCCTTGTCATGATCAAAGTTTAAATTGAACTCACTATGTTCATATAACTATTGTCATATCACCAATCAAACTATCAACAGAGTAGTCATAACCTGATTTTTAATAAGTGAAAATTGTTGACAGTGACATAAGACTTGATTCACCAAAACAGCGTTATATTCTTCATATGATGTGCATATGTAACTACACAAACGTTATACCAATACATTATTGACTATCTATGAACTAGATGTCAATTCTTTATCCATATAAATCAATCCTTCATCCACATAAAGTCAGTTCTTTATGTATACGTTTTAGTAGTTAATAATATAACTATACGAATTGTTATGTATATATATATATAAGGTACATACCAACTTTCCTTGTGTATTTTATCGAAGTGCTACACCAACGGTAACTCTTATTTATTTAATGCGTTCCTTTGACATTCCGACCTATAGAAAGAAATATAAAATTATCTTTCTATAATATGCGAGTGTTCATAGATGAAGCAAAAGAATTTCATCTTGTTGTATCATTGAATTTACTCGCAAACATAATTTTGACTACAATTCTGTGTTTGTACTCTTCTCACATTGGTAGGCAAGTTAAATTTTTTCTTGTTTATCATTCGAATTCCAATAAGCCTTATAAGAAAGACCGTAACTTTCTAATCAGAGGCTAGTTTGTTTGTAAATATATGACCATAAATTTTGTGTACACAAACACTCTAATTTCATGATATCCACAAGAATAATACTTGATATCTCACCTGATAACACCTTTCAATTGTTTTTTCACTTTTAACTTTTCATTTCACAGCTTTCTTTCACATAAACAGTTGATTTTCACTCTCAAGATCACACAGCGTCTGTTTTTGTTCGACAGTTGTCAAAGGATTTCGGCCATTTTGATTTTGCGTGATAACGTCGGAAGTTATTTCCTCCACTTCCGCTTCTCGCTAAAAGATAATTTAAGAGTGTAATTATCTTTTACCCTTACCAATTCGTAATATGATGTCACGAATTTATATAAATTCGTAATGTTTAAATATTAATTCTTATTAATAAATTATCAACTAACTTCAGTGCGAGAAACTATATAATTTATACTCTATAGAATGCGCCCTCTATTGACCGATAGCTGTATTACCGACGACCTATCGTTAACGTCTATATATCACCATTTTCACACCGCCCTCTATCGACCGATAGTCAAACCATCATGGCGTCAACCATTTCAGCTCGCTTCCAAGCGAAGTGAAGTATGGAGTTAAGAATGCGCGCCATCTACTCGTGAGTAGTGGCACTTGTTTAGTTTGTGAATGCTCACATAGATGTCACTTGTGTCTATGCATTAGAAGTGTTTTGTCATTAATAGTAATATAATGACCTTATATAAATACTTCTAATCTGAAAGCATTAAATACATAAAATGTACGGTATTATCGTGGTACGTATGTGACATAAATACCACCTATGAATGAAATATATTCATTTATTTCAATGTTATATCATTGAAGCTTTACTCTTAGTTTTCCTATTTGCCCACAGATACCGCCACTTTCCTATTCGTCCACAATCTAAATTTCAACTTCTGCATAGTGACTAACTGCTATAGACCTTCCTATTTTTAATAATAATCTTTTAATCAAATAACAGAATGTTTTAATTAACTTTGTTTAGATCTGTATGAGCGAACAATGCTAAATTATTATTCCAGGTACACACTACCATTTTGATCCCCAGTAACACTCGCCACCATTTTGTGGCGATAATGTGACATATTGGGGGGTTCATCATCGCACACAAGAATTAATTCTGCATCTACTTTACTTACAGAAATTTAAACGCACAGTCGGATACGCTTTGGCTTTCTCATCCTCATCTTAAATGAGGCTACTTGCCAACGCGGAACTGACTGTATCCCGGGCCTGGTTCAGTTGTAACTCAGGCTATTCTATCTGCTTCGCTTTTATATGAATGTTAAGACATTGTTCACTTTCTACCGTATAAACACAATATGATAATAAGGTCTATAATAGTCATTCACCATACCTTCAAAGTTGTATTCTAAATGCCGGACTCGCCGCGCCCGAAGAGGGTCCGCACCGAGTACCTCCTCTTCACTATGGCGGTCGCCCACGACTTCCCCGCCTGTGGTTAAATAAATCATTGATTCTCACAGTCGAACCTCTAAGTGCTCAAGCCTGTCACCTGTGATAGGTACTATACTGTTAATGATATATAATAAAGATTACTAAATTGGAACTGTTATATGTATGTTTCAATGATGTGATCCTTACTGTTAAGTTGACTCAATTATCATACCGTTAGTCTGTAAATGAAACTATATGCCCAGTTAATCAGTAGTATTAAATATCTTACAGTTGACTTCGTGACAGCAAGTATAAATTGTTATTAATTTGCTCGTTACACGAACCATAATTAGATTACTCATGATAGAAAATTACAATGAAGTTATACCATGAGTGTTATGTAAACTAATTGATTTGGTTCCTGATCCAGGAACGTCTGATGATCCTGGGTCAATTAATCCACCCAAGGTTATCAGTTCGGGCACTATTCTCTTATTTCTAGATATTCATAATCATCATACATGGGCTGACATCAACCGACGTCAGCCCGTCGCAAGGTACCATACGACGAGTAGACCGGAGGATCGACTTAAGAGCGAATTATATCACTACACGCAAATCCTCCTTTCTGGGTGCCTGTTCACTAGGCCACCCGCTGGCTTTCAACACGACTCTCGTGTATGCGTGCACGACTTATGGTTAGTACAAGCTGCTACACAGCATTGAAGTATTGGAAGGCTTATTAGCCAATGAGCATCGAGAGTTAAACAACTGCCACGAATCGATGGCTCGACATTATTTAGTACAAAGAGTTAAACAACTCATGCCAATCCTGCAGAAGTCAAACGACCCCCAGGGCTTACAGGCTTTTCCGCCAACCCCGCAGGAGTTAAACAACTCCCCAGGCTTTACAGGCGGCTGGGCGCATGCGCTATCCATCAGTAATCAAAATACTAGGGTTCAGCAACCCAGCGCATGCCCCGCCAGCAAATCATGGGGGCAGCATCCATATCGCGGCCCCCTTCCGCCTGCAGGCCGGAATGTTGGTCTACTCAAGGAGAAATAGTCAAGCCCGGACACCACAAAGTGTGCATGTCCTTCTTGATGCATATCATCTTAAATTACCATTAATATCATAAAGTTATAATCATCAATACACTGGCATATAATTACATAAAGAAATCAAAGTTATGTTCATAATGGTCTCTGTGATATTATATTCAGACCAATATAAGAATCATGAGATTCCTAAGATATGTTGAAAAGTCTGGTCAGCGATTCTTTAAAGTACCTTCACGTTGCTATATAATTAAGAAGAAAATAAATAAATCAAGATTGTAAAGGCTTAGGCTAGAACACTTAGCTTTCGCAGATCTCTCCGGCTGTTGCACAATAGAGTTTCTCGCACTGAGTCCAAGCACTTTATTTATCACAAATTACTCTTGAAAACGCAAGAACTTTAGTGAAAGAAAATTTGAGCAAGCAACAACTGGATTCTTACCATAGACAATATGTATTATTTAAGTGCGTTCCAAAACACGCAAATATCGCGACATTTCGCGACAGTAATTGTATTTTCCAGCACGGCCGGTCACCGCGGGAGAGTTCGACCGACACCCTCCAAAGAAAGTTAAGGAAAATAAATGCATACTACATATATGTACTTATAATGTCAGATCACTGGCATCAGACAGGAAACTGATAGAGCTTAAAGCTGCGCTACAAAACATTAAACATGACATAATAGGGCTGAGCGAAGTCCGCCGCTTAGGAGAAAACATAATTGAAGATGATGAGTACATTTTATATCATAAAGGCGAAACCAAGGGACTCTACGGTGTCGGCTTCCTAGTCAAAAAGAAATATAAAGAAAATATCAAATCTTTCATCGGAATATCTGAGAGAGTATGTATACTAGAAATTGAATTAAATAACTTGCCGTTTGCAGTAATACAAGCATACGCCCCGACCGAAAGTTCATCTGATGATGACTTAAACAGTTTCTATAGAGACGTGGCGAAAGCACACGAGGCTATTTCAATGAAAAATATTATCAGTATGGGAGATTATAACGCTCAAATCGGAGCTCCTAAAGAACATGAACGCGTCACCGGAAAATTCAGCTACGGTAAAAGGAACGCTCGAGGTGAGACACTCATTTAATACGCATATGAATACGACCTGAAAATTATAAATACAATGTTCAAGAAAAAGGCTAAGAACAGATGGACATGGATCTCTCCTGACAAAAACACACGAAATGAGATAGACTTCATAATGTCCACAACACCACATTTATTTAATAATTGCGAAGTAGTGTCATCTCTCTCATTTGGCTCGGATCACAGAATGGTACGTGCCGCACTGCATCTTTCATCTTTCCAACCACGAAAAAAAGTAGACGTAAATTTTCCAGCGTACCAAGGTCGTTGACAACGCCGCAGGAACAAGAAATATACTTTGAAAACTTAAATAGTCGCATACCAGAGCTTTTAAACACCCAAAAAAATTGCAACATCGATGAATACTGTCAAAAAATCATGAACGCTATATCAGAAAGCTTAAGGAGTTCAAAAAGAAGTAAAAGCCACAAGATCCTATCCGAAAAAGCACTACAACTTATGAAGGAAAGAACTAAACTACAAAACAAATCTAAACCTAGCAAAGCAGACAAAGAAAATCTGAAAGAACTCTACAAAGTAACTAACAAAGAAATAAGAAGATGTTACGAAACCCACAGGATCAACACCATACAAAAACATCTGGACAAATCTAGATCCACAAAAAGGGCATATAAAGAACTCAACAGATCAAAAAAGTGGATTCCGTCACTTCGGCTCGGCTCTACTGAAACAAGTTCTCGAACAAATATTATTAACATAGCCACAGACTTTTACACGAAACTATACAGCCAGCCAGATCCATCACCGCCTCTAATACATGTCGTAAACCAATGAAGAGACTCGTCCGAAATCCAGATGTTTACTGAACCTGAAATCCTGAAACAAATAAAAAAATTAAAGTCTGAAAAAAGTTCTGGAGCTGATGGTATCACAAACGAATGTATTAAGATTGCGAAAACCCTACTATTGTCACCTATCACGACTCTATGGAACAAAATACTGACTGACGAAACTGTGCCACACTCATGGACAAAATCCGAAATAATATTGCTATATAAAAAAGGAGACCCAGCCGATATAGGGAACTATCGACCGATTAGCCTCATGCCATGCCTCTACAAATTATTTGCATCCTGTCTGGTCGAAAGAATACGCCCTAACATTGACGCGCACCAACCCATCGAACAAGCCGGTTTTAGAAGTGGATTTAATACAGCAGATCACATACAAGTAGTCGATATGATGATAGAGAAATACTCAAGAGTTCCGCAGACCATTATACTTGGCTTTGATTGATTACAAAAAAGCATTCGACTCTATAGCACACAACAGTATCTGGGAAGCCTTGAGGACACAAAATGTAAATGAAAAGTATATAATCATCCTGAGAAACATCTACACAACCAGCACAAGTAGAGTCAGACTAGACAAAACAGGCCCGGCAATTGACATAGAAAGAGGGGTGAGGCAGGGCGACCCAATTTCGCCAAAATTATTTATTGCCGTCCTACAACATATAATGAAAAACTTGCCATGGTCTAATTTAGGGATCAACATAAACGGAAACTATCTAAGTCATCTCAGGTTCGCTGACGACATAATTCTGTTCTCGAAGAGCCCACAACAATTACACCGTATGATTAACGACTTGCATACGGCAAGCATAAAAATTGGGTTAGAAATGAACCTAGAAAAAACAAAAATCTTGAGTAATAGCGACAAAACGCCTATCCTGGTAAATAACATCCCGATCGAGTATGTTGAAACGTATGTCTATCTAGGCAAAAAAATATCCTTTAGTAAAGAAAGAAACGCTGAAGAAGTGGACAGAAGAATAGCACTAGCGTGGAGGAAATTTTGGGCCCATAAAGAAATACTCAAATCGAACACAATTCCAGTATCGTCAAAAAAAATTGTTATGGACACAGAAATTCTACCATGCCTCACTTACGGTTGCCAAACTTGGACTTACGACTCCAAGACCCAAAACAAAATCGAAATAACACAGAGGAAAATGGAAAGAAGCAGCTTAAATATAAAATTAAAAAATAGAGTCAAAAACACAGCTATTCGCAAGAAAACGAAAGTAACAGACGCTTTAACATTCTCCCGGCAAAGGAAATGGAAGTGGGCAGGCCACATAGATACAGCGACGACAGATGGACCTTAGGATCGGCAGCGTGGACCGGACCAAGAGGCACCAGAGCGAGAGGCCGCCCGCGCGCCAGGTGGGCTGACGAAATAAAGGCGGTAGCCGGTCAAACATGGCTAGACATCGCGAAGGACAGAGAAAACTGGTTTTCATTGGAGGAGGCTTTTGAATGAATGAATGAATAAAATTTTATTTCGGATAATATACAATCCATAGCGTATTAGTAAGTGTTCTTATATATAGGGTTAGTATTACATATTTATAATTATTTTATTACATATTATACTACATATTGGGCCGCGCCTTTAACCTGCTCTGTCCAGAACCTCTGTATAGGGCAATCGTATCTCCCAGCGACCGCGTTTAGAATGCTGTTGGGACTACGTCTTATATGATTCCAGATCGACACGATACGCTTTCTCATGATGGCATGAAAACCATCCGTGCGAGCTTCCGCAAACATGCCTGATGCACTACACCACTTAGGCAGTCCCATCAGCATTCTAAAACCATTGTTGTACTGAATACGCAGAGCATTGTAGGTGCGTTTTGTATACCTAGCCCATAGGCTGTTCGTGTAAAAAGATTGGCTATAAGCTTTAAAAAGCGTTATCTTGACTTCATACGTACATCGAGCAAACCTACGGGCAAGCATATTACTCCGCACCGCCAAGGCTCTGCGTTCCCTTTCAATATCTAAATCGTCGGTAAGGCCAGTGGTTAGGATATGTCCAAGGTATTTTACCCTGTCCACAACCCTCAGCTGGGTGTTTCGGAGTACAATAGGAGGTACATAATAGGGTTTTATTTTACCCGCTTTAAATATCATAACCTCGCTCTTATTTGGGTTGTACTCTAAACCATGGGCCAAAGCATGGTTCTCACATGTCCTAAGCAGTATTTCCAACGCACTGATCGATGGGGCCAGAAGCACCATGTCATCGGCATAGCTCAGGTTATTTATACAAGTGCTTCCTACGTAACATTTTACCCATACGTTTTACCCATAGGGGGTCCATACAGGACGACCAGTCCTAAAACATAAATTATTTTCAAATTTAATCTGTATGGAATGAAATAAAGCTTTATTATTATTATTATTATTGTATTTTCTGTGTGAATCTGATAAAATGTCGCTCTTCTGACAGCTGTCAAATACTTCGCAGAGGAACTTCGCGAGTAGAGTAAGGCTTCGTCCACACTTGTATCATTTCGCCGATCCGATCCCCGTCGCGTATCTTCACCGCGTATCATCCACACTTGTATCATTTCTCCGATCCGATCCCCGTTGCGTATCTCCACCGCGTATCGTGCTGTTTGGACGCTCACTGCAGGCACTCCGTATCATTTGCGCCGTCGCGCGAAGAAACGCGTCCACACTTGCCGTATCGTATCCTCGTCGCGTATCGCCGCACCGATCATTTCGGCGTGCAGTAGTTTGGACGCTATCCGTATTGTAGCACCGTATCACCGCCCCGATCATTTTGGCATTTCGTTTTCGTCGAACATTTCATTTCGTTTGTAATCGTTGTTCTGTGCGGAGTTGCGTCCCATTTAAAAATGTCGCCCGCTGAGATCGCTCACTGAACCTTGGGACAGAAATATTCTTGAGTGGGGGCCGTGTACCGGAGGTCGCAGCGAGGAAGGCCTTCATTTTTGTCATCTGCTCATGGAGATTTAGCACATGACTGTTCTCTTTTTATAATACATAATGCGGCAGAAAGGTTCTCGAGTAGAAACCGCGTGCTGGAAGGTGCCTCCCACGCGGCGATTAAGGCACCCACTCACGGAGACATGGGCTTCGTATGACTGTGTTTGTTTTATGGCATGAGGCAGAAAGGTTCTCGAGTGGAAACCGCGTGCCGGAAGACGCCGCATGAAAAGGCCTAACAAAGTAGACAGTCCATCAGTGGTATGGTATTTTTTAATTATCGTAAAAATTAAGGATTAAAAACCAATGACCGCAGCGTGGATCGATGACTCAAATAGCGCCTTTGATGATCGGGCAAAAACCCACTCGAGATGGATCACGGCCGATCCTCACCCCGTATCCTCACCGCGTATCATGAACGGAAGTGTGGACGTCACGCCGTCGCGATCATGCAACACTTTCCTGATCGCGAGTGAAGATATACTGAAGATACGCGTATCAACATGGATTTCGAGCGAGCGTTGCATGATCGCGACGGCGCGACGTCCAAACTTACCGTTCATGATACGCGACGGGGATCGGATCGGCGAAATGATACAAGTGTGGACGGAGCCTAATGTAGTGTAGCACCTCGGGCAGCCGTCACCGAGGAACTTCGCGAACAGTGTACTGCCGCTAGCCAGAATTGCAGCCTTGCTGGACACTTGACAATTGACAATCTTGACATTGATTTGACAGACTGCTACTTACGGCGACGGCGGCAAAATAGTAGTTTAAATACTATTTATTTTATATCATAACATAATATTATATATAAATTATATTGTAATAGGATTAAGTGAAATGGACTAATAATAACTACCAATAATTGTTCATATTTCAGTCACAACAATATCTAAAATATTGCATTTTCATGTCATATATCATTGCAATACTATAACAGACTGAATGGAGAGAGAGAGCAAACAAGGTTATCTAAAGGCCCTTGTTTTTATAGTTGTAAACCAGTTCAGTTATCGGTAATGCCACGGCCACTATAACATTATTGTTATCGCAATTATTATACTGCTCCGCGTCTTGCATATCTCTCTGATTAGTAGCCGGCATTGGACGTGCAACCGTCTGTGATATAGGTATTAATATTTATCCGGTTGCCAATTGCAGAAGTGCCGGTTTTCTTATTGATGGAACTGTGGAAAGCTGATTCTGAATTCTAGTCTACATAATTTTACATCAACACTTAATAATGGAAGAAGTCTATTTCATTGGTGTTGATGTGGGATCTGGCAGTGTAAGAGCAGCTCTCGTTGACCAGAGAGGTCATGTTTGTTCCACTTCAGCTAAGGATATCAAAACCTGGAAACCCAAGATAGACTTCTATGAGCAGTCCTCTAACGACATATGGAATTGCTGTGAATATGTCATAAAGGTATTTATAATTCTTCATTGATATCATATACAATCATTATTTTATTTTACATGTATCAGATTTCACATATTTTCTTATTTTTATTTGTATTTCAGAATGTGGTCCAGGGTGTGAACCCAATAAGTATAAAAGGAATTGGATTTGATGCAACCTGCTCCTTAGTGGTTTTGGATAAGCAATTTAACCCAGTGGCTGTGAGTGATTCAAGTAACAATGAAGAGAACATTATCATGTGGATGGATCACAGAGCACAGGCTGAGGCTGATTACATAAACAGCACAAATCATGACATATTGAAATATGTTGGTGGAAAAGTCAGCTTAGAAATGGAAATTCCAAAACTTTTATGGTTAAAAAAACATCTTCCAAACAAGTGGCTTGAATTTGGTTATTTTTTTGACCTTCCTGACTTTCTTACATGGAAAGCCACGGGGTCTCTGAGCAGATCACTATGTTCTTTGGTCTGCAAGTGGAATTATGAGTGTTCTGTTGATGGTAAACAGGGTTGGAATGTGGACTACCTTAAAAAAGTAGGATTAGGGGATCTGATTGAGAATAACTTTACAAAAATTGGTAGTCAGGTCCTGATGCCTGGTGAACGTTGTGGAGGACTCTCAGTGGAAGTCGCCGAAGCCCTAGGTTTGCTGCCAAATACACCAGTAGCCACATCCATTATTGACGCACATGCAGGAGGTCTAGGTATGATTGGAACAGATGGAGACAATATTGATAAAGACATGTCTACCCGCCTGGGACTAATCTGCGGTACATCCACTTGTCACATGGCTGTGAACAAGAATCCTGTGATGGTGCAAGGGGTGTGGGGTCCATACTTCAGTGCCATGGTCCCCAACATGTGGCTGAATGAAGCCGGCCAAAGTGCTTCAGGAATGCTGTTGGATCATATCATTTCAAGCCATCCAGCGGGCATAGAGCTGCTTAAAAATCACTCTACAGGAGAGTATGTATAGTTTATTTGTTTGCTTTTTTAGTGCTTTAAAACATAACAGTAGATATTCTATCATTTGTATTTCTTTTAGCATTCGCAATCACTTAAGAGATTTGATGTCTAAAATGGCTACTTCTCAAGGCCTTTCGGATGTCAGCCAGCTGACAAAAGACTTCCTGGCCGACTTTCATGGGAACAGGTCACCTTTAGCCGATTCACTGATGAAGGGCATGATAAGTGGCCTTTCAATTACCAATAGCAAGGAGAACTTGGCCGTATTATATCTCGCCACATTACAAGGTTTATCAGTAAGTAAAATAACCTATAGATGCATAGGTCTTTGATAATATTATTAATTATGATAGATATTTTGCTGCTTAATTATTTCACTTAGATGGTTCAGACTACTTTTGTTTTGTTTAATATTCAAATTAGAAACTAACTCTATATAAAATTAATTTTAGTGATTTTAAAATATTGGGCAGCTTCAAAAATTAAAACAATAAATAATAAAAATAACTATAGTTACTGAAGGGATCAACTACATTTATTTATCACTGACTGTATATAATATCAGTAATATTTTACATTTCTAGTATGGCACAAGACACATCATCGATGCCCTAGTGCTAGCTGGATATGAACAATTCAAGTCTTTGCTGATTTGTGGAGGCATAACAAAAGACCCACTCTTCGTTCAAATACAAGCGGATACTACTGGTTTACCTATTATGAAGCCACATGAGAAGGACTCCGTACTAGTTGGTGCCGCTATTTTAGGAGCATGTGCTTCTCAGCATTTCAAAAATATGGAAGAAGCCATCCAACATATGGGAGGAAAAGCTGAAGTAATTAGACCGAATTTAAATATCAAGTCATTCCATGATAAAAAGTACAGTGTGTTCCTAAGAATGTTCCAAGATCAGTTAAAATACAGGTTGCTTATGAAATAAGAGAAAACTATAAAATGTAATTTTTTAAGATATATACATAGATGTAGATATATACAAATTAGTAAATGTTTTTTTTTATTATACAATGTTAAACAAATGATTTTGCTTATTTTATTTTAAGTGCATGGATACGAACGAAAAGGAATAAGTCAAAATTATTCCTTTTTGTTTAGTAAAAAATTGTATGCTTTAAGCGCGATTCGAACCCACATCTCCACGAATTTCCGGGCCAGACGGGTGAACTGCCAATTGTTCTATTAAAGTCACTAGCTTTAGCAGAATATTTTACTTAAATAAAACCGTTTCCAAGAGATCAATTACTTTAACACGAATTGGTTGTTTAAACTACAAGTTAGGATAGGTTTCTTAAGAACAAATTAATTTGTTTACTTAAACGTACTTATAAATGCTGTACTGTTGCCCTGTTAACGGTTACAGTATACCGTATCAATCATGTATCAATCAGCAATCAGTAGTTCAAAAACCCGCGGCACTATTACAAGCGTCACAGAGTGGTCACAGATTAGAAAAATATGCTACTAACACGGTAGCACTCGAAGAGAAAGTAGTAATGCTCGAATAACTTTGGTTAAGTGCAAATGGTACGAAAAACTGTTTCAGGATTATTTTCCTGGTTTTTTGTTATTTATATCGTGATTGTATTATGATATTTCGATAATATATTTTTTAGGCTATACACGTTCCCCGAAAAGTATAATGACATCTTTTTCCTACTCACATTGTGTGAAGCGTGTAGCATATATTTTTCAACGAGTGTGTATAATAGAATGAATTCGATGCATAAAACTTGTCCGTGAATTTTTATTCTAGTAACATTCCACAGACGTCTTCGTTTGGGCGAAGTGGTGGTTGCGGACGGACAACCAGTTTTTTGTACGCAAATAAGCTTAATATAACATCATATTTGTCACAATGATAGGTATTTTAATAGTAATTCAAGATTCAGTATCTTATGATATAGAACAATCCAATTAAAACCACTTATTCCAGACTGTCAATATTGACAAGCAGGTATGCATAACCCGGTAAAATTATGATTACATGTAGCGGTCTAACACATTAGATAGCAAAGCGGTATTCGTAATTTGGTTGGTTAACATAGATCAATAGTTTGATGCTAAACTTTCGTAATTAAACATCTTTGAAAGCACAATTCCTTGTAATTATGTTTTAGATCAGGATGTCTAAGCGTGGAGCAGATGATGGGGGCAATGGCAGTAGCCAGCCCCCGATCAAGAAGGTCCATTTTGAACCTCACCTCATTGGACCAGTGTCCACTCTGGAGGAAATGGACATTAAAGTACTTCAATTTCAGAATAAAAAGTTAGCACAGGTAATGTATATCCTTATCAAATCACTGATAGCCAGACACTCAGCAATTACTTACAACAATGAGCCAATCAGCTGATTGACTATATAATATTCAACAAACAGTATAGCATACATGCAGCTGTTCATGCGTTTTCATTGCATTTACAGCTGACATGACTGTCAGAAGTAAGGAGTAAATATTTTTGTATAATTTAAATCACTTATTGTAGTTGATATTGACAGTAATATAACCTGAATAACAAGCCTCCAATATAGTACCAAAACATGGTTATAAATCTGATGTTTTATACTATTCTGCAGATATTTCTTGAATGTTTTCTCTTTATGGTTGTATTATTTGTATGATAATAACATAAAGAAGTTATTTTATACTTTTATTAAGTATTTCTGCTGCCAGTTCTGCTTAATTTCTGGTTAATTTGCAGTAGCTCGGAATTTAGCATTTTGGTTGAAATGATAATTTATTTAAAATTATTCGCAGACATCTTTATCTATTAAGTGCTAGAAGGGTTTCTTGACAAAACTGTGGCTGCTGCCTGACATTAAGTACTAAATCAAGTTAGCACTGGCAAATGATTTTCTGGCATACTTTCTTGACAACATGTTTTGGTCTTTGGCAATCAAATTCTTAAGCAAAATCTTATTTAACTCTGGAATTTGCAGAGAATTGAGCAACGTCATAGATGTGAAGCGGAGTTGCGAGCCAGGATTGAACAATTGGAGAAACGGCAGACTCAGGATGATGCTGTACTGTGTGTTGTCAATCGCTACTGGAACTTGTTGAACGAAGACATTCGAGTGTTGCTGCAGAGATTTGATGCAGAGACTGCTGATGAGTCAGAAAACAAAAGTAAATCATTTGAAATTTGTATGGATAAATTGTCTTGTGCATTACCCTGTTTCTATGTAACTTATCGTAGATTTATTCGAGCTTGAAGAATAGCTTTTTAAAATACTCCTACACAATGAACAAAACTGTGAACAGATGGAATTGTTTTGTTTAAGCCTATTGTCATCACAATGTTGATGTTTGTGTGATTGTCTTATTCTAACTGTGTGGTTCTAGCATGATTCCTTTTTCACGATTATTACCACAACGAAGAACCAATTGTTTGAATTATGATCTAACTAGGATCACACTCCGGATACATAAAAAATCTACATAGATAACAACTAACAATATTTGCACAATTGGGAATGACAAAAAAACTCCTTACAAATGCTGAATATTGACCTGTTTATTTGTATCTCTATACAAATGTTGATATTGTTATTTGGGTAGGCTGGATATGTGAGTATTATGTTATGTGGACCCGCGTAGAAGCAGACAGGTCAATCATTAAGTTAATTTAGTGCAGTTCTCAACTGGCTGTGTCCACATATATAATTTTTCTTCAAATCGAAAGTAGACCTATCACACTAATACAATAAAGGTGGAAGTTTGTATGTTTGTTACTTCTTCTCTTTGTTGTTAACACTTTCGCAACCAGACAAAAAAGTAAGACATATCCCATAAATCGGCCGAGCCGACTTTTATAGCATCGACCCCCGGCTACCGGGTTGGCCGGCATCTAAACAAAGTTCATGAGCACCCGGCCTCCGGGTTGTTGGTGTCGAAAGCGTTAATATATCTAATGCCTTGGATTAGGCTACTTTTAAACTGAAAAAAATTAGTGTTGCCGTGGGATGATTGGTTCAATAAAGTTACTTGACAGTTAATTGTCAATTTCAGATGAAAATGAGGCTACAACGTCATTCCTTATGCAGCTGTCAACTTGGGACAAGGAGGAATTGGATGCACAGTTGGCCAACCGGGTGCAAGTGAGCAAACGGGCTGTTGCCAAGGTGTTGCAGGCATTCGACCGGCTGCAGCAGAGAAATGATAAAATATGGAGGGCTATAAAAGGAGAAGGGGAAGGTAAGTTTAGCTAAGCCTGTTTATTACGTGATAAATGGATTTGCAATAAAAAAATTAAAATTTAATGAGGTGATTTAATTAAAATAGCCATTAAATATTTTTTTCTAGTGTATGCTGATTGTATTTCTTATCAACAATACACTGATATTAGTTTCAAGGACTTTCAGATCTATTCTAACACTAATGATTTAACTACTTAAAACAACTAAGAACGGAATCAAGATAGCTTGTCGTCTGATTCTGTAAAGTCAACTGAGCAGCCAATGTGTATAACATGGTCATGGGTATAATCACAAAACAAACGCAACTACACCTGCACCTATAGCATAACTGTCATACACAACTATTTCTCGTGCGAGTTAATTACCAGTTTCTTTTTATGCAGTAATATGAGAGAGTGACGGGTAGTGCTATGTCACGCGACAAGAGTCGCGTAGCATATTTGTCCGAGACGGGCAGAACTTGCACATAAAGTTTTATATCTAATGAATAAACCAATAGCTTTTATGAATAGAGTGTAACAAAGTGTAACTAATAAAGTGTGTAATAAAGTGTACCTATGTAATTTTTCTTCAGAGAGTGCCCCAGCGCCGTCCCTGGACGAGGTGATCCGAGGCACCAACTCGGAGGTGACAGCGGAGAACCGCCGGCTGCAGGCACAGTGCACGGCGCTGCACGAGAAACACCACGCGATGACGCTGCGGGTGGCGCAGCTCCAGGACGCCGTCAACAGTCGGGACACGGAGAACGCTGAGCTCAAGAACCAGATTGACGATTTGCAGTACGAGTTATTGAAGGTCAGTTTTTTTTTTTAAGACCGGCTACTAATGTGACTCTGAACAGGAACAGGTTCGCTGTGCAGATGCGGCGCATAAGGAGTAGACGCGTTAACTTTATTGGTATAAAGAATCAAACATTTGTCGTTATGGTGAGCCGCACAATGGGGCCTTATATTAAACAGTTTCAAAAATATAGTAACGCTGCAATGCGGTAGTTGCAAGGCGTAGTGAATCAAAATGAACTTAATTAACAGATTAATCACTCATACAAGAGATTTAGTTCCAACCCAAAGAGGAGTACTGCGTTCATGAATGTTATTAAATTATTGCTGATCTCTGAACTTTATTATTCTGTAAAGCGGACTTTGCTTTTCAGATGTAATTCATTAAATTTTACAATCATATTTTGTCGTATTTATATTTCTGTTTCAATAAGATAGTGTTTTTTTTTACTTAGATTTCAATATTACCGGACTTTACGGCTCATTAAACCGTATTCTAAGCTCCAAAAGGTTTTGAATCAAGCTAAACGACTTGACCTAAAATTGCGTAAGCGGTAAATTAAGTGTTGAAATCCTTACCTTAACTTTGCATCAACGGCAGAGTATTTATTCACCGTCATATAGCGACGACGTATTTTTTTTACCTAAATATGCGTTAGCGGTACACGAAAGTTTAATGGAACAGCACAATGTCTACGCATCTCTTAAAAATGTTGTTACACATTTGTCTCTTCCAGATCCGCTCCCGCAACGACAAGCTAGAGAACCACTTAGCGGAGGCGATAGAGAAGCTGAAGAGCTACCACCAGTCGGGCGCCAGCACCAGCGTGGCGGCGCCCGCGCCCGCGCACTCCGCCGCCGCCGCCGCCAAGCTGGAGGACGTCGCCGCCGAGCTGGAGGAGCAGCGCGAGCTCGCCAACAACAGGCTGGCCGAGCTCGACCGGCTGCACCGGCAGCATCGGGACGCGCTCAAGGAGGTGGAGAAGCTGAAGATGGATGTGAGTGTTACATTGTATCGTCACCAAGCTGGAGGACGTCGCCGCCGAGCTGGAGGAGCAGCGCGAGCTCGCCAACAACAGGCTGGCCGAGCTCGACCGGCTGCACCGGCAGCATCGGGACGCGCTCAAGGAGGTGGAGAAGCTGAAGATGGATGTGAGTGTTACATTGTATCGTCACCAAGCTGGAGGACGTCGCCGCCGAGCTGGAGGAGCAGCGCGAGCTCGCCAACAACAGGCTGGCCGAGCTCGACCGGCTGCACCGGCAGCATCGGGACGCGCTCAAGGAGGTGGAGAAGCTGAAGATGGATGTGAGTGTTACATTGTATCGTCACCAAGCTGGAGGACGTCGCCGCCGAGCTGGAGGAGCAGCGCGAGCTCGCCAACAACAGGCTGGCCGAGCTCGACCGGCTGCACCGGCAGCATCGGGACGCGCTCAAGGAGGTGGAGAAGCTGAAGATGGATGTGAGTGTTACATTGTATCGTCACCAAGCTGGAGGACGTCGCCGCCGAGCTGGAGGAGCAGCGCGAGCTCGCCAACAACAGGCTGGCCGAGCTCGACCGGCTGCACCGGCAGCATCGGGACGCGCTCAAGGAGGTGGAGAAGCTGAAGATGGATGTGAGTGTTACATTGTATCGTCACCAAGCTGGAGGACGTCGCCGCCGAGCTGGAGGAGCAGCGCGAGCTCGCCAACAACAGGCTGGCCGAGCTCGACCGGCTGCACCGGCAGCATCGGGACGCGCTCAAGGAGGTGGAGAAGCTGAAGATGGATGTGAGTGTTACATTGTATCGTCACCAAGCTGGAGGACGTCGCCGCCGAGCTGGAGGAGCAGCGCGAGCTCGCCAACAACAGGCTGGCCGAGCTCGACCGGCTGCACCGGCAGCATCGGGACGCGCTCAAGGAGGTGGAGAAGCTGAAGATGGATGTGAGTGTTACATTGTATCGTCACCAAGCTGGAGGACGTCGCCGCCGAGCTGGAGGAGCAGCGCGAGCTCGCCAACAACAGGCTGGCCGAGCTCGACCGGCTGCACCGGCAGCATCGGGACGCGCTCAAGGAGGTGGAGAAGCTGAAGATGGATGTGAGTGTTACATTGTATCGTCACCAAGCTGGAGGACGTCGCCGCCGAGCTGGAGGAGCAGCGCGAGCTCGCCAACAACAGGCTGGCCGAGCTCGACCGGCTGCACCGGCAGCATCGGGACGCGCTCAAGGAGGTGGAGAAGCTGAAGATGGATGTGAGTGTTACATTGTATCGTCACCAAGCTGGAGGACGTCGCCGCCGAGCTGGAGGAGCAGCGCGAGCTCGCCAACAACAGGCTGGCCGAGCTCGACCGGCTGCACCGGCAGCATCGGGACGCGCTCAAGGAGGTGGAGAAGCTGAAGATGGATGTGAGTGTTACATTGTATCGTCACCAAGCTGGAGGACGTCGCCGCCGAGCTGGAGGAGCAGCGCGAGCTCGCCAACAACAGGCTGGCCGAGCTCGACCGGCTGCACCGGCAGCATCGGGACGCGCTCAAGGAGGTGGAGAAGCTGAAGATGGATGTGAGTGTTACATTGTATCGTCACCAAGCTGGAGGACGTCGCCGCCGAGCTGGAGGAGCAGCGCGAGCTCGCCAACAACAGGCTGGCCGAGCTCGACCGGCTGCACCGGCAGCATCGGGACGCGCTCAAGGAGGTGGAGAAGCTGAAGATGGATGTGAGTGTTACATTGTATCGTCACCAAGCTGGAGGACGTCGCCGCCGAGCTGGAGGAGCAGCGCGAGCTCGCCAACAACAGGCTGGCCGAGCTCGACCGGCTGCACCGGCAGCATCGGGACGCGCTCAAGGAGGTGGAGAAGCTGAAGATGGATGTGAGTGTTACATTGTATCGTCACCAAGCTGGAGGACGTCGCCGCCGAGCTGGAGGAGCAGCGCGAGCTCGCCAACAACAGGCTGGCCGAGCTCGACCGGCTGCACCGGCAGCATCGGGACGCGCTCAAGGAGGTGGAGAAGCTGAAGATGGATGTGAGTGTTACATTGTATCGTCACCAAGCTGGAGGACGTCGCCGCCGAGCTGGAGGAGCAGCGCGAGCTCGCCAACAACAGGCTGGCCGAGCTCGACCGGCTGCACCGGCAGCATCGGGACGCGCTCAAGGAGGTGGAGAAGCTGAAGATGGATGTGAGTGTTACATTGTATCGTCACCAAGCTGGAGGACGTCGCCGCCGAGCTGGAGGAGCAGCGCGAGCTCGCCAACAACAGGCTGGCCGAGCTCGACCGGCTGCACCGGCAGCATCGGGACGCGCTCAAGGAGGTGGAGAAGCTGAAGATGGATGTGAGTGTTACATTGTATCGTCACCAAGCTGGAGGACGTCGCCGCCGAGCTGGAGGAGCAGCGCGAGCTCGCCAACAACAGGCTGGCCGAGCTCGACCGGCTGCACCGGCAGCATCGGGACGCGCTCAAGGAGGTGGAGAAGCTGAAGATGGATGTGAGTGTTACATTGTATCGTCACCAAGCTGGAGGACGTCGCCGCCGAGCTGGAGGAGCAGCGCGAGCTCGCCAACAACAGGCTGGCCGAGCTCGACCGGCTGCACCGGCAGCATCGGGACGCGCTCAAGGAGGTGGAGAAGCTGAAGATGGATGTGAGTGTTACATTGTATCGTCACCAAGCTGGAGGACGTCGCCGCCGAGCTGGAGGAGCAGCGCGAGCTCGCCAACAACAGGCTGGCCGAGCTCGACCGGCTGCACCGGCAGCATCGGGACGCGCTCAAGGAGGTGGAGAAGCTGAAGATGGATGTGAGTATAACCTAACAAGTGTCGGTCCTGCCCACCGGATAGTGGCGCTACAAACATCTTCCATATAGCAATAATGTGCATACGTTATATATTTGCATTATTAAACGTCAGTAGCGATTTGTCAAGGATTTGTCATTACTGTCATCAACCTAATTCAAAACATTGTTTACCGGAATGCTGCTCAATCCTTCGTTCTTTTTGCGAAATAAATACTGAATTTTATTGGATAAAACTTGACTTTCATGTCATCAACTCATCACTGTGTTTTGGCTTTATTATGCAAAAATTACATTCAGAGACTTTGAACGTCAGTTACCAAATATTTGGCGTTGCCAGTAAAATAAATGAGTACCACTAAAAATCCGCAATATGGCGTGGACAGAAAAACACCCTGTTGGGCTATATTTATACTGTAGTAGTATAGTATAGTATATATATATACTGTAACACCAAAAGAAAGTCAAGTAATCCCCTCAAATAGTCTTATTTTTATCATGAAATTACAACTTCTAGTGGTTGTGATCCACTAGAAGTTCTAATTTTTAGTTCGTTTCTCCACTATCCCAAACGCCTGACCACATCAACCCACCGCGTCAGTGGACCTTCCATGTGTTTTATAAAAACACGTACCATATTCAAGTATCCTTGATGCTTGATGATTCAGAGATGATGGATGACGCGTTTGGCGCAGTTTAGATACCTGGGTTCGAATCCCGGCCAGGGCAAATATTTGTGTGATAAACTCGATTTTTTGTGCTTGGGTCATGGTTGTTCTACGTATTTATGTATGTACTTATATTTATATCGTCGTCTAGTACCCATAACAAGCCTTATCGAGTTTAATATGGGACTAGATCGATTTGTGTGCCGTTGTCTGATATTTATTTTATTCATCCTTTATTCCCCAGATCCGCCAGCTGCCCGAATCGGTGATAGTGGAAACCACGGAGTACAAGTGTCTCCAGAGCCAGTTCTCGGTGTTGTATAACGAGTCCATGCAGATGAAGACGGCGCTCGACGACACCAGGCTGCAGCTGCAGAACGCTAAGAACCTGCACATGAGGCAGATCGAGATGATGGAGGTACGACTCACTATAGAACTGGGATCATTCCAACTTGTCCAATATTAAATTATGACCAAAGGCTTATTTCTCTTCCTAAAAATGTTATAATAGGTAATAGTAATACTCTTTATTGTGCACCAGAAAATAAAAATAAGAAAACAAAAGAATAAGAATGCATTACAATTGGTAACAATAGGCGTAAGGCATATGTAATTTGGTCAATCAACTTTATTCTGTTGCTAGTTGCCATAGTCATGTCGCCTGGGCCACTCTTTAAAAGTACGATTAATATTGAGATTTCGGCGGTTATATTTACAAAAACTCTGTAACTGCAACAGTTATACGCCAATTCTTATGTAGACTGCTTAAGTTTAATCACTATTGTCCGCTGGGTCGCTGGATAGAATAAGGACCAGAAAAAAGTTGATTCACCCAATTTGCTCGTTGTAGTCTGCAATAGCTAAGATTAATAGTATCTTTTTATAACTACATATATCAATTCAAGTTTTTTCCAACCTATCACACTATTAAATACTTCATAACGTAATTTTAATTACCAATTTATAATTTTGCATGTTATTTATCATTTAATTTACATTTGACGAAGCATTACCGCGGAAATAATGCACATGTTTGGAAATGTTTGTGTTACCTAATTGTGTGTTAATGTTTTAACTATTGTATTCATTAATGTAATAGCTAATTTAATTTCAATGACGATGCAAAGGTGGTTCCCGTGAATCCCAATTGATTAAACAATTCTTATTCTTATTACAATAAAAAAAATAGAGAAATAACACATCAATAGTATTGGCGCTTATCAGTCCTTAATAATGACTCTGCTATTCATTTGGCAGACTCGCTACTTTATGAATACATTTGTTTATAAAATGACCTACTTTTAAGAACTTAACTAAACAATTATATCCATTTCTTCTTGCATCATTCCTTACCTTACAGTTCACCTTTTGAATCTATTATAGAAATATCTGAAGGTGCGCATTTATCACGTTTCCCATTACTAATTTCAGAGCGAAGAACTAGCAAGACAAAAGGCGTTAAGAGCCGAGATGATCCAACTAGAAGACGTGCTAGGGCAACTAAGAAAAGAGTATGAGATGCTACGCATCGAGTTCGAACAGAATTTGGCCGCGAACGAGCAAACCGGACCCATCAACAGGGAAATGCGACATCTGATCACGTCGCTGCAGAACCATAACCAGCAACTGAAGGGAGAGGTGCATAGGTATAAGCGGAAATACAAGGATACTAGTCAGGAGTTAAATAAGGTAAGTTTCGAGACTCAATTACGTTTTACAATTTTTTTTTTAATGTGGGTATATAAATTAACACCACATTTTTTAAATAGCTATATAAGTACAAAGATCAACACGCAAATAAATTAAATTGCGCTCATACGTCCACACCGGGACTCGAACCCGGTATCTTTGGATTACCGGTCCAAAGACTTCACCTTTCGACCAGAGACGGACTGTACGTACGCTTTCAAATTTCCCAATCTGTTTTGATCTCTGTACCTATTTTATTTTTGAAAGGTAACCTTAGCGCCATCTATGAGAACGTGCATTACGAAAAGTTCTTTTTCTCCAACATCCAAGGAAATGTCATTCTTATGATCGTGGTAATAGAACGCGAAATACGTCTTTGTATAGCAATTGTTGAAGATTCGTTCTAATTTCAAATTAGAGGTCAATAAAAGAATTTCATACAACATTATTGGCCGTGGCCAACAAAGCGATTGTCTTTTGTTTCAGTGGGGTTTATTTCTTTTATTGATAATCTACGGCATACTGCCAATAAAAAAAAACGTTATTTGTGCATGTATATTTACGTTTTATTTCTTATATTTAACTAGATTATTTAATTAGATTAAAACAGATATTCAATAAAATAAACAAGGAATCACGTTTATTTAAAAAAATATATGACAATTTCTAATTAATAAGGTGTTGTAATTTTTTAATAAATAGAATCATCTTAACATTTGGTTGCAAAAACATTAATCCGAACAGATTACAAAAATAAATTTTGAATAAAGTAAAAAGTTGGCGGGAATAGTAAAAATATATGAATATATAAGTTGAACATTTGTATTATTTCCTTGGATTTATTTGAGAAAAGCACTATACAAGCCTCGGCGCAAACAGGGATGCCTCGTTATCACTCGGCCATCTATTACTACTCGGCCAACAATTCCCTATTTCGCGGCCTCTGCAGTAATGTACTATTGAAACACGCTTTTAGGGCTGAATATACTTTCTTACCCTGACGTTAATACAAGTACTCTTTATTGCATACCTCACATCAGTGACCACGACCACAAATCGCGTCAGTTTGTTTTTATAGTATAAGCACTTTCTATATCGCTATTATAGTCAGTTTAGTTGTTAATATTGTCGTTTCTGGTTCGTTGCATTTCATCTACAATGGCCTCATATATTTCGATTCCATTAGACCATAATAAATGAATCTCATAGAAAGAGCATCCGCGCGGCATACCCTTTGTTGTTTTTATTAAATTGTCTTGTCTATTTGTCTGCCAATGGTCCGGAACATTGTTCCATGAGCCGGTGTGAGTTTTATATGTTTTTGTATAAAAAAACGTATCGAACGCGTTTGAGATACGGTTATTCTCCGTCCACGTCTTCAGTGTAGCAACAGAGCTGTGTAGTAATGTAGGGGTGCATGGTTCAGGTGCGGAAGGAGCTGGAGGAGGCGGGCGCGCGCGGCGGCGCGGCGGAGGCGCTCGACGAGAAGCCGCTCGCCGTCAAGAAGGAGGAGCCCGACCCGGAGGTCGGCACTTGTTACATGTTCCCGACACGCCTACCGTTCTAGGGACATTGTTTCTAAAGTTGTTGTTAACTTTAAAAAGAAAACAAATATTGTATTGTGGCAACATTTTTGTGTTCTGTCAAATTCATATCGAAAACGTGTCGATTCACTCTCTTTACCGTTAGATTCGGGCGGAAAGGTTGCGAATTTGTTGGCTGCAATTAATTGTCGAATTTTCGAACTTAAAATTACTTTTAAGTAGTTAAAACCCGTTTAGTGCCTCGAGATCTATCAGAAGGAGCACCAGAGCTGGTTAATCAGGTGCAAGGTAACCGTTGGATTGCTGGTAAGTGAGTTGCGCGTGGCCACGAACTGGTTTCCTCGGCCCTGGACACCTGAGGAAGGAGCAGTACCCTCTGGAGCTAAGGTTAGTCCTTTTGAAAGAGAACTCAAGGCCCTCTTAATTTCGTTTGTAATAATATCGTTTTTTTGTTTTTTTTTTATCACCAGCCGGCAATTTTCATTTCCTAATTCTAAATTTAAACACAATTCAAAAAAGCTACAGTCCATTATTTGTATCCAAAACATTGGTCCATTCGAGCCGAATCTTGATAAGCGAGCCTGTGGATATATTATTTTATCGTTTCGAAGCAAATCTGATAATTTTGGTATAAGATTTGCATAATACTTTTCGTTCACCAAAATAGAGGGTAAGCTTATATATTTTTTTCGTTTGTTGAAAATCCACAGTACATTTTGCACATTTACGTGAATCGGAACGCACCATAGACTACTCAACTCAACTGTCAAGTGACAGCGACGTTTTAGTGTCAAACTTTCATAACCTTAAATTGAAATAATTTGTTTTGTTTTCGGAATTGTTGTGTTGTTTGCAAAAAGAATAAATAAATTATGAGTGATGAGGAGAATAGATCCGGGAGTGAAGATGTTAACATGTGGCGTGTCGCCAGGGATTATGCTTTCATGCGCCTCGAGCATATAGCCGAGTCCAATTTGTTAGGATACACGGAGAGCGACTTAACAGAGTTAAGCAAACAGTTTCACGATGCTCAACTAAAGGTGTTGTTAGGTTTAAGCCCCCCGGAACGACAGGAAGTATATCCGGTAAGTAGGGAATTTGAAAGGAAACTTATGGCTGTGCAGGCCAGGTTACGTTTAGAACTTAAAACAGAATTAAAACCTTGCGAGCCACACGTCCCGTTGAATGTTGCTCATCTACCTAAAATAACAATTAAAACTTTTGATGGAAATTTGGAGAATTGGGTGGGATTTCGGGAACTTTTCGACTCTTTGATTCATCAGCGAAATATTCCAAATGTGGAGAAACTCCATTATTTGCTTTCGAGTTGTCAAGGTTTAGCATATGATTTAATAAAAGGTTTTCCTTTATCCGAGGATAACTACACAAATGCTTACCAAACATTGTGCAAATATTATGACAAAAAACGTCAAATAGCATTAGTATATTATGAAAAACTGCTACATTGTGAACCTGTAAAAAATAGGCACGATTTAGATAGGATATTTAGAACATTTCATGAAAATTTAAACATCTTGTCGAAGTTTCAGTTACCTGATAAAAATTTTATGCTTTATTATCTATTATGGTCAAAGTTAGATAGTAGTACGCGCGAAGCGTTTGAATTGCAGTTAGAAAGTAATGTTGATATCCCAAATTTTGAAGACCTGCAATTGTTTATCGAAAAAAGGAGCCAGGCACTAGAAAATTCAAATGTCAAAATAAAGCCATCTTCCACAAATAATAAACCCATGCATAAAGGTAAGGCCTCACTGGTCGTTCCTGCAGTGCCTATGCCGAACTGTCCGATTTGTGCTGTTGTTGGGCATGATATTGGAAAATGCCCTAGTTTTCTTAATTTAAAGCCAATTGATAGATTTTCAAAAGTTAAAGAAAACAAACTTTGCATTTTGTGTCTGAAACCATCTCATACTATGAAACAATGTAAATCAAATGCGCGCTGTGACAAATGTAATTATCGGCATCACTCATTGCTTCATTTCGATAAGAGTCGGGAAGATGCTGAGGAGTCAACGTCGGGCTCTCAGCTGACAACATTGTCTGTACCTACCTATAATTCTCAGGTATTGTTTTCCACTGCTGTCGTTAAGATTGGTGATAGTAAAGGACGGTTGGTTCCAATTAGGGTTCTTGTTGACTCTGCTAGTGCTTGCAATTTTATTACAAAGTCTGCAGCAGTCAGACTAGGCTTGCCTGTTCATAACCGTCATCAATCTGTAAATGGTATAGGTCAATCATCAACAGAAACACTCGGGTCTGTAACATGTGAAATTTTCCCTTCGAATGGGGATAATTTAAATAAGTTTTCATTCGAAGCTTTCGTTTTACCAAAAATTTGCTCAGAAATGCCAGCGGGTCAACTGAATATCGCAAGTTGGAATCATTTAAAGGGTCTGTCTCTTGCTGATCCTCATTTCTATAAGCCGGGACCCATTGATATGTTGATCAATGTCAGTATTCTGTCTTCAGCTCTTCTACCCGGTCTTGTGAAGGGTGAAAAGGGTGAACCCATTGCGGTAAATTCAATCTTCGGATGGTTGGTCATGGGTGAGTGTGCTGTTGATATTGATGCCTCTCGTAGTCATTCTCGAGACAGTCACTTTGTTGCAAAAGGGGACTGTCAGTTTGTTTCGTTGTCATCTGCGGATGATTATAATAAACAGTGTCTAGATTTGAAAAGTGAAGTATCTCCTTCCACAGCTGATTTGGAAACAAATGCGTCGCATCGGTTTTGTGATAATTGTTGTGAAAGTAACAAAGATTGTTTCCTCGTTTCGTCGTTGTCCTTGGACAACACTATTCAGAGATTTTGGGAGATAGAAAGTGTCGCCACCCCGAAGTCAGCTGTTCTGTCGAAAAATGAATTGTCGTGTGAAAACCTGATGGATGCGAAATATTGTCGAAATCCTGAGGGGAGGATGGTCGTGCCATTAACTTTCGGTGACCCTCAGGAGCGCCCACGGTTTTCAAATTCTCGTGAAATCGCCTTAAAGCAATTTATAAACTTGGAAAAAAAGTTTAGCATAAATCCTGAATTTCGGACAGCATATGTCAACTTTATGAAGGACTACCTTGAGAGCGGTCATATGGAAGCAGTCGAGGCTCCTGCGTCGAACGAAGGCTTCTTCTATTATATTCCTCACCATGGAATATTGCGTCCTGATTCTATCTCGACCCCGCTGCGGACCGTTTTTGATGCCAGTGTTAAGGATGTTCAAGGAAGATCCTTGAATGACTCGCTCCTGCCAGGGCCCAAATTGCAGAAAAATATTTTTGATCTGTTAATTCGATTCCGGTGGCATGCGGTGGTGTTTACTGGGGATATAAAACAGATGTACCGCCAATTTCTCGTCGATGCTAAAGATTGCGACTATCAACGCATCTTGTGGCGGCCATCCTCAAAGGAGCCTGTTCAGGACTTTCGTCTTCTGACGGTGACGTATGGAGTTTCCTGCGCGCCCTATCAAGCTTTGTGGTGCATTTCAAAGTTGTCGCAGGAATTTATCGGCACTGCTCCACTTGGAGCTGCAGTTCTTGATAGGGATAGTTATGTCGATGACATCGTCTCAGGTGCGGACTCCGTGGAGACTGCAGTTCGCATCCGTAACGATCTCATAAAGATTTTTTCGTCAGCACACCTACACTTGCGTAAGTGGACTTCTAACAATCCGGGTTTCTTTGAAGGATTGCCAGATTCTGATTTATACTCGGAACAGTTTCGTAATTTTGAGGATGTCCATGATGTTTCGCTGAAAATTTTGGGCCTGTTATGGTTGCCCAAATCTGACTCGTTCTCGTTCAAAACCATAAGCTTAGACTGTCGTTGTACTAAGCGCTCAATCCTGTCGGAAATCGCTCGGATTTTTGACCCATTGGGGTTTCTTTCGCCCGTGGTGTTTTTCGCGAAATATTTGATGCAGCTTCTGTGGTCTTCTGGACTGCATTGGGATGACGATGTTCCAGACCCTATTGCTGAACAGTGGCTCAAATTAAAATCACAACTGTCGTGTTTGCGCTCTATCGCCATACCGCGTCGAATGATCGATTCGGATCGTGAAATTCAAATTCATGGCTTCTGCGACGCCTCGGAACGAGGTTATTGTGCCGTGGCGTTTTGTCGTATGGTCAATAATGATCAAAAAATTGTCGTGCGTCTCTGTTGCGCAAAATCAAAAGTCGCACCACTCCGTCGTTTGTCGATTCCTCGATTGGAATTGCAAGCAGCAGTTTTGTTGTCTGATTTAGTAACGGCGATGTGCAACGCATTAAGAGATTTCCACTTAGATGCTCAAATTTACGCCTGGTCAGACTCAACTGTGGCGTTGACATGGATTCGTTCCTGTCCGTCGCGGTGGAAAACCTTTGTCGCTAACCGGACTGCTGCTATTCAAGCCCAAATTGCTCCCGACTGTTGGCACCATGTTCCCACTGGAGACAATCCAGCCGACCACGGTTCCCGTGGTTTACTTCCGGCTGATTTAGTGCAATGTGAATCATGGTGGGCGGGGCCTACATGGCTGTCGCGTCCTGAAGAAGATTGGCCAAGACACATTGCCCACGCTGACGGAGCTGCGCTCGAAGAAGAAAAGGTTCTGACTCTGTTCAGTACAAAAAACTCCGACTTCATTGATCAAATTTTGCATCGGTTTTCGTCATTTCGCCGCATCGTTAATATCCTGTCGTATTGCTTTCGCTATCTTCATAATCTGAAGAACCCCGAACAGAAAATTCCGGAACATGCCCTGTCGTCTCGTGAAACTAGTTCAGTGATTCGGTTTCTCGTTAGGCATGTCCAAGAGCATGTCTTCTCGACTGAAATTCGAATCATAAAAAAGGGTTCCACCAACTCGCTTCACAAGCCTCTTCGTAAGTTGTGTCCGTTTGTCGATGAAGAGGGTTTGTTGAGGGTGGGCGGTCGGCTATCCCACAGTAACACGCTCGACTATGACAGGAAGCACCCATTGTTGTTACCTCGTGACCACCGGCTCACGGCGTTGGTGATAGAAGAATACCACCGTAGGTTTTCACATCCGGGATTACAAACCCTACAAAACCTCATTGCTCAGGATTTCTGGATCTTATCGTCCAAGCGCGCGATTCATGCCGTCGTCTCGTCGTGTCTTAAATGCTATCGGGTATGTCCACGGGTAACTCTTCCCCCAATCATGGGAAACTTACCGTCGTTTCGCATTAGTCAATTAAAACCTTTCTCGTCAGCCGCTGTAGACTATGCTGGTCCTTTCAATATCTCACTGGGTCGAGCACGAGGCAGCAAGTCATACAAAGCCTACATATGTGTTTTCGTGTGCACTGCCACTAAAGCAGTCCACTTAGAGCTCGTGTCGGAGCTCACGTCTGAAGCTTACCTAGCCGCGCTTAGGCGGTTTTTTGCTCGTCGAGGTCGCTGTTCTCGTTTAGTGTCAGACCAGGGCAGGAATTTCGTAGGTGCAAGCAATATCCTGCAACAGCTGATGTCCGAGGCTTCTCATAAGGAACAAGTAGAATTTGTGTTTAACCCTCCTGGGACTCCGCACTTCTCCGGCTTGGTCGAAGCGGGAGTAAAGTCCGTGAAAACGCATTTATCACGAGTGATAGGCCTCCAACGTCTAACTTTCGAGGAGTTCTACACATTGCTAACTCAAATTGAGGCTCTCCTCAATTCGCGCCCTTTGTCACCTTTGAGTTCTGACCCAAACGACCTCTCCGTACTGACCCCGGGTCATTTTTTGACTTTAGAACCATTGACTATTCTCCCTGAGCCTGTGTTGACTGACATAAAGATAAGTCCCCTTAGACGTTGGCAACTATTACAACAGATGCACCAAGCCTTTTGGCGTAAATGGCACTTGGAATATCTCCACACCCTTCAACAGAGGAACAAATGGTCTGAAAAGGGAGATAACCTCCGAGTAGGATCAATGATCCTAGTCGTAAACGAACAGTGTAGCCCATTAAAATGGAACATGGGTCGAATAGTCAAACTTCATCCAGGTAGTGATGGCATCTGTCGGGTCGTGACCATCCGCACAGCTACTGGTGAATACAAACGACCAGTTGTAAAGCTGTGCCCGCTACCTCTTTCTAATTAACTTAGTAACATTAACGTGGTTGCTCAGCTTGAGCATCAACTTCCTAATCGTATACCAAGCTGACGCAACCCATTTTAGTATAAGTTCTTAACATAATCGTCTCTTCCATCACTCACAATTTTTTTTCTCTCTTTTCTTTGGAAAAAATACCTTGTATTTTGGTGGGCGGAATGTTAACTTTAAAAAGAAAACAAATATTGTATTGTGGCAACATTTTTGTGTTCTGTCAAATTCATATCGAAAACGTGTCGATTCACTCTCTTTACCGTTAGATTCGGGCGGAAAGGTTGCGAATTTGTTGGCTGCAATTAATTGTCGAATTTTCGAACTTAAAATTACTTTTAAGTAGTTAAAACCCGTTTAGTGCCTCGAGATCTATCAGAAGGAGCACCAGAGCTGGTTAATCAGGTGCAAGGTAACCGTTGGATTGCTGGTAAGTGAGTTGCGCGTGGCCACGAACTGGTTTCCTCGGCCCTGGACACCTGAGGAAGGAGCAGTACCCTCTGGAGCTAAGGTTAGTCCTTTTGAAAGAGAACTCAAGGCCCTCTTAATTTCGTTTGTAATAATATCGTTTTTTGTTTTTTTTTATCACCAGCCGGCAATTTTCATTTCCTAATTCTAAATTTAAACACAATTCAAAAAAGCTACAGTCCATTATTTGTATCCAAAACAGTTGTACACCCCACTTTTTTTTTAAATTTTCGGTAATTAGGGTAATTTCTACTCAGAATCACGAGCTCTTTCGATCTAATTAGGAGAAAAAAACTGTCCCAAAATGTTCATTAATTTTTTGTTTTTCCATTCTGTTACCGCTGTAGTGGTTATATGGAAATGGTAACGGAATGGAACGAAAAAGCTTGGGACAGTTTTTTTCTCCTAATTAGATCGAAAGAGCTCGGGATTCTGAGTAGAAAATGCCCAAAATAACGAAAATTAAAAAAAAGTGGGGTGTACAACTTTAGAAAAAATGGCCCTCTAATGAGTCACTCGCGGTCATGGCTGGGCCAGTCATGCAAAGATCTTAAACGGTTTACTGATAGTTCCCACCGAAAACTTGTTTCGCGCCGAAATGGTTGGACCGCTTTCAACTATTTTTGGTACACAGTCGAGCCACCAACAGAGGACATGTTTTGACGTGAAAAAAAAAATGTTCTGGTAATTAATTTTCTTCCACGCAAAAGTGGATACGGTAGAGCCATAAGCCAAAAAGAATGCCTCGTTCCTCCCTGCAGGAACGGAGTCACTCGGACGCCTTCTAGAACTGAATAAATAGATATATGAGTGAGTGTTGTCTTACCTTAATGTAAACTATAATAATAATCAATTGGATGAGGTGGAAACAACCAAATTTCTCGGAATATTTATAGACAAATTCTGCAACTGGAAAACTCATATTGCCTACGTCTGTGAGAGGTTGGAAAAATTTGTTTTTGCCTTAAGAAGATTAAGCAGAACCTCATCAAGAGACTTAGTATTAACGGCTTATCACGGGCATGTATCCTCCCTACTTAGCTACGGTTTATTAATCTGGGGCAACTCTGTAGATGTTCACAATGCGTTTTTGGTCCAAAAAAAATGTATAAGAGCCGTGTGTAATGTACATTATAGAATGCCCTTCAAAATGTTTCAAGAGAACACTGACAGAGTGGCTACTAGATCAATGTTTTTATTCTGTGAAGGACTATTTTGCCGACAAGCCTAATATTTAATTGTTAAGATTTGACATCTATATTCATGTTACTTTTTATACTTTTGATTTTTACTTTTCGTAATTATAGTTTTATCTTTATTTCATTTAATTTAATTTTGTTCTTAATTTAATTCAATAATCAATGTAATTTAATCTGCAAATTCTGAGTTTTAGTAATTATTTTTGACATGAATAACAAATTGAAATATGTAACAATTAAGTATTCGAATATTGTTTTTTTTTTTATTCTGTGAAGGACTATTTTGCCGACAAGCCTAATATTTAATTGTTAAGATTTGACATCTATATTCATGTTACTTTTTATACTTTTGATTTTTACTTTTCGTAATTATAGTTTTATCTTTATTTCATTTAATTTAATTTTGTTCTTAATTTAATTCAATAATCAATGTAATTTAATCTGCAAATTCTGAGTTTTAGTAATTATTTTTGACATGAATAACAAATTGAAATATGTAACAATTAAGTATTCGAATATTGTTTTATTTTGTTTGCATGCCTTTTTGGTAGAACATAAGCAACACTGTTTATACCTGTATCACCTAATTTATTACTATGTTCTTGCAATAAAAGAATTTGAATTTGAATTTGAATTTGAATTAGGGCGAAGAGGCGGGGGGAGGGGCGGCGGGCGGCGCGGCGGAGGCCAAGAGCGCGGCCGCCAAGGAGCACTCGCGCGCGCGCCTTCAGGAGCAGGACTTGCTCATCAAGGACCTCAAGCAGCAGCTCAAGTACCGTACCATTTCACATTCATCTTTCGTCTCTAGGATCCTACGAGTGATCATTATCCCTCCGCGATTTTTCTGGATTCTTTAGGATCTCACCAGACTGCGAGGCTAAAATAGGTCAGTATTCTTTATATAACGTACCGTAGAACCTTTTCATTTTGAAATTGTATGTTGTTAACACTCAATAATAAAGTGCTCAGCTTACATTTTTATGCCTAAATCATAAATATGTTGGAAACGGATTAAATCGAGTAAAGTAACAGGTAATATGTTAATAATTACCTTCCTAATATTAAGTGGGTTGACACGAATCATTCAATACCAGTGTTTTAACCTAACCCAATACTGGCAATTACCTTTCTCAACATAAAAACGTTTAATCTTCTCAGTCAATCAGGTACTCCTAATGTCTCAAAACTGCTATAATACCGAAAAAAAAACGCCCAACCAAAGCCAGAGTAACTTATACATTTTTTGTTGAAACTATGGCGCAGCCGGTATGATTGCCATTGATCATGTACTGAATAAAAAATTGAACCTTTACAGGAAAGCAGTAAACGAGCAAAAGGAACTGAAGCTGCTCCTGGACATGTACAAGGGAGTGAGCAAGGAACAGCGCGACAAGGTGCAGCTGATGGCGGCCGAGCGCAAGGCGCGGCAGGAGCTCGAGGACCATCGCCAGAAGACCAAAATGATGCAGGTCAGTCGACATACCCATACAAAGCCTGGCCTTAAAGAGCGAAAACAAAAGGAAACTTATACTGAACATGTACAAGAGAGTAAACACACGGTTAACCATCCCCAAAAGACGTACGAGTATACTGACCTAACCCATCACGGCGCATTGTGCACGAGGTACCGCAGATTGCTGTCTGGGAAATTTTTAGTAGCCTCAGAAAAAGGTCTCAGTATTTTTCTCCAAAACTGCCAATGGGAACATTAAACATGTTAACTGTTAAGCACCAAAGACGGCATATCACGTCGACAGAGCGACGCCTGACTGACGCCAACGTCGCCTATAGACGTCCTCATTTAAATGATGAAAAACTTTCTAGTTAAACCGCTACAAGTTTTTTCAATCCCTGCTGAGCTTTATTTCCTGCTATAGCGTCAGTGGCATGGTGAATTGCATCACCGCTTGGCGTTCAGAAGGGCCTCTTATTATTAACCCTCGACAAAAAAGAGGGGTGTTATAAGTTTGACATGTTTATCTGTGTATCTACTGTGTGTCTGTCTTTGGCATCTTAGCTCCCAAACTCGAAAGCCTTGTCTGTCGAGATGGTTCTGGGCCATGTTTGGTTGGATCGGGGCTTTTTAAATTTTGAATTTAGGTTATAATTATAAATAAATAATAATAAATAATAAATAATAAATATTAAGGGACAATCATACACAAATCGACCTAGTCCCAAACTAAGCAAAGCTTGTACTATGGGTACTAGACGACGATATACATAATATATAAATACATATATAGATAACATCCATGACCCAAGAACAAATATTTTGCACAAATATTTGCCCCGGCCGGGATTCGAACCCGGGACCGTCGACTCAGTAGGCAGGTGTCTACCAACCGAGCCAAACGCGTCGTCAAAATCGCGTCGTTAATTGATTTGCTTTTGTACAGGAAAGCAAGCGAGAGCGCCGCCTAGCGGACGAGGATGCGCTGCGCAAGATCAAACAGCTGGAGGAGCAGAAATACGAGCTGCAGAAGCAGCTGTCGTGCGCGCGGCCCAACGCCGACCCGCTGCACTTCTCGCGCCCCTTCGCCGGCTCACAGGTGAGACAAGATCAAACAGCTGGAGGAGCAGAAGTACGAGCTGCAGAAGCAGCTGTCGTGCGCGCGGCCCAACGCCGACCCGCTGCACTTCTCGCGCCCCTTCGCCGGCTCACAGGTGAGACAAGATCAAACAGCTGGAGGAGCAGAAATACGAGCTGCAGAAGCAGCTGTCGTGCGCGCGGCCCAACGCCGACCCGCTGCACTTCTCGCGCCCCTTCGCCGGCTCACAGGTGAGACAAGATCAAACAGCTGGAGGAGCAGAAATACGAGCTGCAGAAGCAGCTGTCGTGCGCGCGGCCCAACGCCGACCCGCTGCACTTCTCGCGCCCCTTCGCCGGCTCACAGGTGAGACAAGATCAAACAGCTGGAGGAGCAGAAATACGAGCTGCAGAAGCAGCTGTCGTGCGCGCGGCCCAACGCCGACCCGCTGCACTTCTCGCGCCCCTTCGCCGGCTCACAGGTGAGACAAGATCAAACAGCTGGAGGAGCAGAAGTACGAGCTGCAGAAGCAGCTGTCGTGCGCGCGGCCCAACGCCGACCCGCTGCACTTCTCGCGCCCCTTCGCCGGCTCACAGGTGAGACAAGATCAAACAGCTGGAGGAGCAGAAATACGAGCTGCAGAAGCAGCTGTCGTGCGCGCGGCCCAACGCCGACCCGCTGCACTTCTCGCGCCCCTTCGCCGGCTCACAGGTGAGACAAGATCAAACAGCTGGAGGAGCAGAAATACGAGCTGCAGAAGCAGCTGTCGTGCGCGCGGCCCAACGCCGACCCGCTGCACTTCTCGCGCCCCTTCGCCGGCTCACAGGTGAGACAAGATCAAACAGCTGGAGGAGCAGAAATACGAGCTGCAGAAGCAGCTGTCGTGCGCGCGGCCCAACGCCGACCCGCTGCACTTCTCGCGCCCCTTCGCCGGCTCACAGGTGAGACAAGATCAAACAGCTGGAGGAGCAGAAGTACGAGCTGCAGAAGCAGCTGTCGTGCGCGCGGCCCAACGCCGACCCGCTGCACTTCTCACGCCCCTTCGCCGGCTCACAGGTGAGACAAGATCAAACAGCTGGAGGAGCAGAAATACGAGCTGCAGAAGCAGCTGCCGTGCGCGCGGCCCAACGCCGACCCGCTGCACTTCTCGCGCCCCTTCGCCGGCTCACAGGTGAGACAAGATCAAACAGCTGGAGGAGCAGAAGTACGAGCTGCAGAAGCAGCTGTCGTGCGCGCGGCCCAACGCCGACCCGCTGCACTTCTCACGCCCCTTCGCCGGCTCACAGGTGAGACAAGATCAAACAGCTGGAGGAGCAGAAGTACGAGCTGCAGAAGCAGCTGTCGTGCGCGCGGCCCAACGCCGACCCGCTGCACTTCTCGCGCCCCTTCGCCGGCTCACAGGTGCGACACAACGACACTAAACTGTATCTCTAGGGCTAGTATATTTTGCCACGACTTCGCTTGTCGCGCGAATCATCACCTGTTTTACTAGCATGGTATTGAGGGGTCATGCAACCTTTTCTCTGTTGCTTGTAGCCATGGTGATGTAACCTGGGTCACTCTTTAAAACTACGATTTTCGGCGGCAATATTCAACAAAAACTTCGTAATTGCAGCAGTTATAAGCTATCTCATGAATCTTATTAAGACTATCTCACGAAAATACCAATATTAAAAAAAAAATCTAAGAATTTTAATCACCATCGTCTCCCGGATGACGGGACAAAATAACAACAAGATAACGTTGATCCACCCATAAATATAAACTGCAGCATATCTTGCCACGACTTCGCTTGTCGCGCGACTCAGCATCACCTGTACTAGCACGGTATTGAAAAGAAAGTGACAGGTCGTGTCATAGTCGCGGAGAAGCATTTCTTGGACCAGGTTTAACCGTGTTTCATCAAATCATGGTAAAGGGTTTCTTGTTTTGACAAATGTTGAACCTCAATATTGGCAACTCATAGAAGATCATTTTGATGAGAATTTTATAGACATCATAAAATGGCGCCTTTGATCATGAGCCGGTTAAAACGCTCGAATAATCACCCATGTCGAATTTTTCGACCAAGAGTCGCGTGTCAAAGTTATGCTAGTACTAGTAGTACTGTCTTTCGATCCGCAGGACAACGTAAATTTTTGGTCAAGTTCTTTCGACTAGAGATGCGACTTCTAGTCTCATACATACATTTAATTGCCACGTAAATGGTTGACTGGTAGAGAATGCCCAATGACATTAAGTTCGCCTTTTGTACAATCTGTTCTTCATTTGTGCAATAAAGATTAAATAAATAAATAAACACTGGGCGACCTTTCCTTGATTTTGTTACAGGAGAGTTCATTTATTCTCCTTATTTTAGAATATTTTTTCCTAGAATGCGAAATAAAACAACGACGAAATAAGTTTCTGGGAGTCACAAGGGATCCCAATTAAGCATTATAATCCGCCAAAGCGCCCTCCGTATGAATTTTTGTTTTCAAACGCGCACTCACTTCATGTCGTAACCTTTCCAGGAGGAAGAAGCGCTACTCAACGAGATGGAAGTGACCGGGCAAGCGTTCGAAGACATGCAGGAGCAAAACTCGCGGCTCATCCAACAGCTGCGCGAGAAGGACGACGCCAACTTCAAGCTGATGTCGGAGCGGATCAAAGCGAACTCGCTGCACAAGTTGTTGAGGGAAGAAAAACAGCTGCTACAGGAGAAGGTGAGATCCTCGTAATTTTTATACCGCTTTTAGTCTTGTGGCTATCTCTGCAAACATTAGTCAAATCTCTCGTTAATTGCCCTCTGTTTACTTAAACAATTGGCTTATCGGACTTACATAAGCAGTGGTGTTGAGATCAGCTTAATAAAAGTGTTGCCTTATGAAGGTAATTTACCGGTTGTCTGCCTTTTCGCCGAATTATTAATCGTCGCGTTTAATTTCGCAGCAGTAAGTATTTCGTAAATTAGAAATCAATATTCTCCGAAACCGTGAACTATTTGAGATTGTTATAAAACAAACCTAACCTAATCTGCAATGCTGGGATGACATTTGCAAGAATTATGAAAAATGTATGACTGAGGAATCAAAATTCTCCAAAGTGAAAATTCAGCGAAATGAACATACAACGAAAACTAATTCTAATTTATGTAACGCTCTTAAAAAACTCTCTTTTACTATTTTCTTTTCTAAATAACGCGTACATATCATAATCTTAAAAAAAACTATAATCACACCTTTACTCTGTAATTTTCCAAATAACAAACAATACGAGAAGTGTATGCCGAAAGCGCGTATTAACGGAACGTAAATACCAGGACGAAAGGGGATAGAATCTTCTTTCAACAAAAAACCAGCCAAGTCCGAGTCTGACTCGCGCACCGAGGGTTCCGTACAAATACTTATCCCATCTGAACTGGCCGGGTTAAGTTAAGTTTGCACCTGACATCTATAGCGGCGGATACAAATCAGGTGCAAAGTTAACGCATCCGATCACGTTTGTTGTATGGGAGCCCCATTAAATATCTATTTTATTCTGTTTTTATTTTGTATGTGTTGTTATAGCAGCAAAAGAAATACATCATCTGCGAAAATTTCAACTGTCTAGTCTATCACGGTTCATGAGATACAGTCTGGTGACAGACGGACGGACAGCGGAGTCGTAGTAATAGGGTCCCGTTTTTACCCTTTGGGTACGGAACGCTAAAAATGGTTAAAATCTACCGTTTGGTCCCACAGGTCGTGACTCGGGACCAGCAGATCGAATCGATGGGTGCGGTAGCGCGGCGGCTAGAGGAAAAGGAACGCCTTCTACAGACCACGCTGTCCGCGGTCGAGAAGGAACTACTGCTGCGGCAGCAGGCCATGGAGATGCACAAGCGGAAGGCGATCGAGTCCGCGCAGTCCGCCGCGGATCTCAAACTACATCTTGGTAAGTTGCGGAATCGATAACCTCCTACCTGTAGCGGTTGGCGCCGTTTGTAGTGCCCTACTGAGCCGGCGGTCTTGCGTTCGAATCCCGGCCAGGGCAAATATTTGTGTGATGAACTCGAATATTTGGTCCTGAGTCATGGATGTTATCTATATATGTATTTATATATTATGTACATCGTCGTTAGTGTAAGCATTGCTTAGTTTGTGATTAGGTTGATTTGAGTAAGATTGTCCTTTCAAAATTATTTATTTTATGTGAATGAAAGCTTTTTTTTGCATATTTGTTTGCCATAAACCATTAGAGGTGCATGCACCAGTGGCGAGGCGTCTATAGAACCCAATTTCCGCTGGCGTGCCTTTTTATGAAGGATTTCGGGTAGAGTAGGTTATCCGTACTTTCTACTGTTCTAAAGAAAAAAGTAAGCTAAATCCGCGCCGGTATTAGAAACGATATATTTAACACCACGCCACAGGCATATTACGGTCGCCAAACTAAGCGTAAATAAGTAACCACAACGAAATACAGGGATTCGACAATTTTCTGAATGGCTTCGAGAAAAAGACGGTGCGGCGTCCCGGCGCGCGCGTTTTCTCGACGGTGCGAGCACTGCCATACTTCTAGAAGGCATTTAAGTTATTCGAACACGGCATGAATTTCAGCTTGGCATATCACGTATCTGTTTATAGACTTTTTTTGTAATGAAAAGTATATGTGTTACAGAAAAGTACCACGCACAGATGAAAGAGGCGCAGCAGGTGGTGGCGGAGAAGACGAGTGCGCTAGAAGCGGAGGCGTATAAGACTAAGAGATTACACGTGAGTACAAAAACTCTAGTAGTTCTTTCTGCACATACATATCACAACTGCTGTTTTTTCTGTTGTTCGCCGTTTTGTACTGCTGGTCTTAGGATCTCTACAAGAATCTCTCTCCTAAGCGGTGTACCGACAAAAACATCCATCGAACATTTTGTTAGCACGTACCGCTAAAGAACATTAAACAAAATAGGACGGTTCATAAGATTTTTGGTTCGATATCCGTTGTTCGTTATTTGTGCCATGTTTTTGTTCGTTCGTTTCGGCTCTAGTTTTACAACCATCCCTATATAATGCGATATCAGTCTGGCCAGGTACTGTGCTCAGGATCTAAATATATACCTTTGCATTGAACATATTGCATCATCACTGTGGATCGGATATTTAGATACTCATATACCAAGACATCGGTGTCGGCGTAGATATTTCTCGCGCACGTCAAAGGCGACGACACGCATAAAAGAATCTGAATATCCCTCACTCTTTGCCAAAACTGGTAATTAGTTCAAAAGGATTTATCTTGACTACACCAAAGTCGCTTATCGTCGGGGATAGTGGAAATCCGCGTAACTAGCGTTGGTTAATATCGCGTAAGTAACAAATGTTGCCAAATTAAGATTTCCCGCCAGCGAACGTAAAATCCTGATAAGAACCGACCTGTTCAAACCCGTTGCAATTAACCCATAACAAGATCAATACTTTCTGTGTAAAACAGGAAAAAGTAGCCTTCAAAATAATACGATTGCAACGTTTTAAGCTTTTGTAAAGTTTGGTGTTGTGTAGATACGCAATGCTAGTTACGCGGATTTGCACTATCCCCGACGTTATTATATCACCCGCTCTGGACAGAGCCACCATGGCTCGATTTTGACTGTAACTCTTGATTCCAAATGTTCAGGAGGAGCTGGCGGTGTTGCGGCGCAAGGCGGAGCGCATGAAGAAGATGGAGCAGGCCGGCAGCAGCATGGACGAGGTGCTGCTGGAAGAGATCCGCGAGTACAAGGAGACCCTCACCTGCCCGTCCTGCAAGGTACACTTGATACATTCATCTGTAGAAAAGGAGTTTTCTAGCTAATGTTTGACAGTTGGAGACTTTAGTCTCCTCCAAAGGACACTACTTTGACCTGAGAAATCTGAGGAAGAACTAAAGTACAGTGATTTAACTAATGGCTAGCTAAGTGTGGTATTCTTGCGTGGCGAACACGTATCGGGGACGCGGGGGATGCCCCTAACCGTGGACTGACGATCTAACCGAGTCACTTCTTGTTAAAGTGTATAGGTATACGTCAGTATTGTTCCTGTTGACATATCAGAAAGATTCAATTAAAAGTTAACTGTCGAATTAATGCTGGTCGTCAGGAAAAGGTAAATAATTAAAGAAAAATTTAAAGTGATCCACTGCATTATAAGCAGGACTCCAACCTGCGACCCTACGTTTATGGCGCTGTATTTTCCCGGCTGGGCTATCAGATCGGTACGTCAATAACACTAAATCTTTGATTTTATAATTCTACTAGAACGCTCTCAGCGTCATATGTTTTTTAAACGCTTACTTCAACTGGTTGTAATATCCCTAGGTGAAACGCAAGGACGCAGTGCTCACGAAGTGCTTCCACGTGTTCTGCTGGGACTGCCTGCGCACGCGCTACGAGACGCGCCAGCGCAAGTGCCCCAAGTGCAACGCGGCCTTCGGCGCCAACGACTACCACCGCCTCTACCTCTCCACCTAGACACGCGGCGCCGTTCGAGGTAACTTCTCTTACACGTCGCAGGCGTCGCAGTGGTGCACGACGCTGGTCGTGGCAATCGTACGGCACTTCACCATCGAGTTGGCAGACATATTTTGGTACAGGACCTATCTAGGGCAAGGCACTGGCTTTAGAACCGGTCTGGAATGATAGCCTCCAGCGAGAAACGGGTTGAAACCTGCCTCTAGCACAACTGTGACACGCAACTCTTTCTCGCGCGCGACATACTAACTCTTTCTGTACAGTGCTGTGAGAGAGTGACAGGTGACGCTATGTCGCGTGACAACAGTCGCGAAGCACAGTTGTGCTAGACGGGCTGAAATTGAAGACAAATCTGTCACTTGTAATCATAGATTATGATTGTGTACCAAATTTTTAGCCTGGCAACGTTTGACACATATCTTTTATGAGGCGCTAGTAGGTTTGCGAAGATCCTCAGCAGTCAGGTACGTCTGACCGAGCGTTAGCACTGTCTGAGTGCCGTAGTCTGAGCATTGTCTCAGTCCTATTCGACATCGTCAAATCATAATTCAAAGATGACTTACAATTATGAATGTTAGAAAAGTAACATTAGGTACTTGATGGTCGTCAGCGATAGATCTCGAAAGACTGCAATAAAAAAAGGACCAAACTGACTACGGCACTTGTTATGTACGTTTGGCAGTCTAATCAAATAATATCAGAATTAAAACTACGTCAAAGATATCTAAACGAGATATTCTTCGACCTCGTACAGGTATTTTTGGTATTTTGTTTTGCTCCGATATAAATTGATCGACTGTATCTCATTACTAAAATTAGGTATCCAATTGGTGAGAAAATGAAGCCAAGCTAAGGAAATATCACTATCACAAGATGTATTTATAGCTAAATCAAATCAATGTAGTTGCAATATACTTTTTATTCCTGTTGGTTCGATATCAATTTTATTACACGGCTTATACTGGAGCAGAGCACTGGTCGCGTCAAAATTCTTGGGCGTTTTTTATAATAGTGTGAAGCCAGACGAGTGTAATTTGAGTCGCGTAATTTCGGTCGCGCCCTACTTAGTGTGACGTGATCACATGACATGATGTATGGCGCGACCGAAATTACGCGACTCAAATTACGCTCGTCTGCCTTCACCCTTAGGCTTATAATTCAACCTCGGTTTTTCTTTCATGTCTCAGACTGGTAAACAGCATCATTTGGCTTTGAATAAAGTTCGCCATTTGTACTTAAATTTGTGCAATAAAGTTCAAATAAGTTCAACTTCAAATCAAATTGCGAATCTGCTCTACAGTAAATTGGATTTGAAAATGATAACAAAAATAACCAAGGACTTTGACGCGTCGATTATAATGTAAGAAAACATTCGATACCTTTAATTGTATAAAATGCTGTAAATTAATTCTTCTAGTAATAAAACTGAAAGGTATGAAACTTGGCGCACTGACGTATGTATGTAGTATTTAGAGCCTTATCACACTTGCGACTTGCGAGCGAATTTTCTATACAAATAACCGACGCGGCGAGCTCGCTGCGTGATCGCCTTCATACAAAAGTCGCTCGCAAATCGCAAGTGTGATAAGGCCGTTACTGTAGGGTGTCCAAATTTCATGCATTTGAGTAAGTAAATATAACTGTTAATAAGTAAGGTGGCTAATGCCTACATTAGATGTATTAGTTTGGACGTATGTGGGCTATTATGTCAAACATTATTACTTTAATTTATTCTGTATTTATGTAAGGAATATATAGATTCTCAATCGGGATATTTTGTTATTTATAGTGAAATACAGTAGTGGCCCCACCATCCTGACGACGCGTGCGTTTCGGCGCACTAAAACATGAAACATTCTCGTTTTTACGACACTTATACATTCGTATATGATACGAACGGTACATGGCGTCAATTTCAAGTCAAGATCCGTAGACAAATATAAAAGCATCACTATATCACGTTAATTATTATTAGAGAGTTGTAAATCGTAAAATGTTGCTATGTAACATAAAACTATGTAATTGAAAATAAATTTAAATTTGGTGAGGCGTCCTAATTGGTTATTATTTTATCTCACAGGGTCCTCTTTGTTACATACGATAAAAAGTATATACAAATGGGTTACTTTAGCCTTTACCACGTTGACGTCTATCTTGATACTAAAACATAAATAGAATAAATTGTAATAGAAGAATATACGGATAAGTTTGAACATTGAAAACATTTTCAGAAAATATTGTTAGTCAGAAAAATGACAATTAACCAACTCCTTTAATAAAATTGATATTTAGCGGAAGCCATTTTACGTCTGTTTATTGTTAATACAGTGTTCAAAGTGACCCCGAATGACTGCTGCGATTTATTTTATCAAGTAATCGTGCAATTGAATAAAACGTTAAGTTTTAGTTCAAAATAATTGTATACCTATAGGTAGTCAACATTCTACACTCATTGAGCCCTTCTAGCCTTGAAAGTAATTTCGTCTTCTTTCTGCATTATTTAGGGTCATCGTAGTTAGAGGACTTTGTATGAGTAGGATAACATACGGAACTAATTTGTGTCAATGACGGCGTGTATTAAACGTAGTATTTCAACTGAGTGAAAACTATTTGAACGACGAACTTTACTCATGGTAACTGGCTTATTATATAATCGTATAGTGAAATCTAACGTGAGTCTTAGACATGTTAAAATACACACGAAAAGGTTTTACTCAGGTCGTAGAAATCGAATATCGCTCGACATGTTCGACGTGAGAGATACTTTTTTTACGATTAGTCTCTGCCAATCAGTAACCCTATTTATTATAGGCCTGTAGCTATCTCAATCTGTCAGATTAAAGGCCCTTTTAGACGACGCTCAAGTTCACGTCCCGTCTAAATGGGCCTTAAGGTATAATCGTGAAGGTAAGGGCGTTTACCAAGAGTAACGTTTCGTCGTTGGACCCTAATGATGGGTCGAGGTTCAAATTTGAAAATAATGTAGTTTTAAACTTTTAAGTACTGTGATGAGGAATATTGCCGTAGAGTGAAAAGTTAGCTAAAGTATTAGGGCATTCTCTAACATTGCTAAAATGTTGATATGTAAGTATATGCGTTTCACGACTTTCACGACGTGTCGTGTCTATACTGCTCAAAAAAATATAAGGGCCACGTATTTTTATGCCGATTTCAAACTCCTTAAAAAAATTATCTTGAATAAAGAGAAATTTGAATTCTGAATTTGAAACTGCGTACTTTTAACCCACTATTGTGTTGTACGCTTTCACTGGTGTTTAGAAGTTTACTCGCGAACTTTACTTACGTTATGTCAGAAAATGTTATGAAGTTAGCGAAATTACGAGTTTATAAGAGAATATCACCTAAAATACTTTATTACGATTGATCCCTGCCAATCAGTAACCCTATTATTATTGGTCTATGCCAATCTGTCAGAGTAAAGGCTCTTTTAGACTTGTCATAAGTTCACGTATATAAAAATGGAACATTTTGTAAAGTGTGTAAAATTCAAGTGGCCCTTATTTTATTTTGAGCAGTATTCGCTGGGTGCGAAGTAGGTGGTGGGGGAACCACGAATCGATCGCAGCGCGCGCCGTGGCCAAAAAAGGAACTTTCGTCAGGCCAACTGTCACTTTTTACTAGCGAAATTAAGGCATCTGAAAATAAATAAATATGCGGCACGAAACCTGCAGCGTAGTTAATTGCAAAAACAATGGCAAAAACTGTAATCACAAATTCAAAAACAGTAATCATAAATAAATAAATTTCCACAAGCAAGTTGGAAACGAGAGCAACGAATTAAATGGATAATCGCTATCAAGAGGAAAAAGTTAATATAACCTATAGAACAACATTTTTAATATTATATATATCTTGTATGTTGTAGGGAGTAACATGTTTATGCGTTTATTTTCTTTTACATTTTGGGCATGTTGAGCAAAAACGAATTGTTTCTCATTTTATTTTAGTTTGGGATTTGAAAGCGATGTTGTGTTTAATTGAGCAGAATCCAGTTATGATAATTAATTTGGCCATGTTTAACTGAAAAAACAAAATAATCTGTATTATTACGAAAATACAGTCATAAATGGTGGGTTGCATGAAAAGGTCCGTGTGAATTACATCTGAAAGTTATTGATTTTGCAATTTTAGACGGGAAATAAAGAAGGTCAACGTTTTATCGACACTATAGATTAACATAATCGAATAAAATGAAAGAAAATTACGATATTTCATTGAAATTATTTGTTTGTTTACTTACTATTCGTAAAGACAGTCAGCCATTTGACATTAAAAATTCTGCCGTAATTGTAACCGCTAGTTGACGCTGTCATCGCGCACCCAGCGAATATTAGTCTATCGCAGACAGTAGGGACTTTGGTTAATTTATAATACTTAGTAAACATTGTGTAGTTTCTTTTGTATCGAGTGGTATTTCGAACTAATGTCAGACAAACCTAACCCTGTGATATGCACGTCGCCGGCGTAGAGCGTCGGATCTATGGGTGTAGTTTCCCCTGTGGTATAAGAAAATAAGGTATGGCACGCCGGCAAGTGTGACTTTCTACCTCACTGATTATTTGCCGCTTTATGATAACAAAATAGTTATAAAGAAAAAAAAATGCGGCCAGTCGTACAAAAAAATATAATTATGCAATTGTCTTTGACGACATTTTAGTTTGTTGTAATAATCGATTTAAAACACGATTTTATGAAATTCATACAGGTAACAAGGGAATCGGGGAGTATTGTGATACACAACTGGCAACACAGAAACGGACTGACAGAACCAACCAACCGATCATAGCGTGATGACGTCGAAAGTTCCGCCTATAATTCCGGAGTAGCATACCGTGTTTTCTTATACGATGGTTTTCCCAAAGACTGCTAAGTAACATCATTTAGGGATTGAAGTGAAGATATATTTCAATATGTAACGATATATTTTCGTTTTGGATGTTATACTACTTGAAGTTGACTAGAATTGAATAAGCTAAAACGCAGTTTGCTTAAATAATACGCCCGTGGAAGCGATGTTCAAGACTGGCTAAGGCGGTTATCACACTGGCGCCACATCACGCAGCGAAGTGCGGACGGCAACAGAAAATCGTCTGCACGGAGTTACGGAGTCAGTGTATTGTACCATGCGGTTTTTGTATACAAATCAAGATTCTCCAGTACAAATTAAAAGAACCGCACTTCGCAGCGGGATGGAGCGGCAGTGTGATAACCGCCTAATACTATCCATTTGTTTTTGTGCACGCATTGTTTGTTATATAGATAAGAAATAGTAACTGTAGAAAACGAGGACATGTAAAATAAATACTTGTATATTGAAATTGAGTGCTGGCGAATAAGATACTTATTTCAATAGACACCTAAATAGTAACCATTCTGACTGGTCTGTCACCTGTATAGTTGATTTTTTAAGTGTTGTTTAGATCTATTATAATAGCACAATAATTAATTATTGTGGCTATAACGGCTCCGGAACGCCTCTTGAGATTCCTCTCATGCCGAAATAAATAAGCAGGCATCAGAATTATGATAGTACATTGGGACTTTAGTTAGCTACGAAGCTGATATTAACATTAAAATACAATTCATATACTTATTTTTTTAATTCGCAATTTTAATTTTATAGTCTAGGACGAAGTCAGAAAAATATATGAAGATCTGATTTGTGTATAGGCATATTTTTTTCATCATAAAATACCTAATTATATGCGACTTATTCAATGTTTCCTGGATTAAATTGGGTTCTATATTGATCGAATATACAGTTATGATATGACTAGAAAATTATGAAATCATCAATAGATACATACAGTTAAATTTAAGAGATTGTAATATTGTAAAATTTTCTATTTTATTTATAATCTAATTCCAAGCTAAAAAAGTCATTTTAGCTTGGAAATGTTAACCACAATAACCTAGTTAGTTTGGAATGAAATAGATGAATGAGTATGAATTGTATTTTAATGTTAATATCTACTCCTTAGCTCTCCAAAATCCTACCGTGCTCTCAGAATTCCGATGCCTAGAAATAAGCATGGCGGTACGCCCCAAGCATAACCCAACTAGTAACAACTTTGTTGATAAACACGCTGATTTAATGTTTCATTCCTTGTTATAATCATAAGTTTCCATTTATTTATGAATTACACGATACAGGCGAGCCGATGCATTTCCCGTGCTCGGCTGGCACAGGTATTTATTTATGTTGTATATTAGACGTATCATGAAATCGAACAAGTGAATTTGGATTTTGCTGTTTTGAAGATGTATTTAATAATTATATTGTATAGTTAATGAGATGAGGTGTGCGTGGATCTATGCGAGCGATGGTATGTCGTAACTTTAGGTAGGAGATACTTAATGTGTATTCATAATGTTCAATGTTCACAGCCCGCTGACTGATATATCTGTAATATACTTTTAGGGTTAATCTTTTTGTTGGGCGCACTTTATATAATCACGTTTGAACTGTTAGCAACTTGCGTTATTGGACAAGTTCACGGGTACGTTCCTTATTCTTTATATGCGGTTAAGGTACACCTTGAAGCGAAAAATGTAATACTAAATTTATGGTGGGGATGGAACTGGAACCCGCGTCTTAGCCCAGAAAGCCGTTGGGAACGCGGGTTCGAACACCACCTGAACCATTAATTTAGTTTTAAATTCTTCGCTTCAGTATTAATGATTCGATTTAATGGCACATTCGGTTTACGCGAGAAAAAAATCATCCTTCACTTTCTGACACACGCATACAGCTAGAGTGATAGATGCTTTATCATTTGTGTATCGTGCCTAAACGTGACCATCGTAAAACCGCACGTCGATTCAATTTGATACTTGAACCGTAAACTGATAATTATTAGTAATTTTTAGTGACTTATGTTTCTTGGAAAATGTGGCTTATGTGGCAGTAGACATCAGCCTGCTAATTAAATAATCACAGATTTGTAAACCTTATACGTGACTGGGAAAAATACGAATTTGTATTCATTATCTTACAACTTACTCGTAATGATGAAAATTTACAAAAATATGTGTCAAATGACTGCTTATTTGACAAGCAAAATGTATCATCTTAGATCATTTTACTGCCTGTTTACTTTCCCTGCATATTAAAAAAGGAACACTCCCAAAAAACTCAGTACGAAAACACAACGGGAAATCAACCTTTGCGAAAATTGTGTTTTATATAATGCTTAAGCAATATTATTAGATACGTACAACCCCGTCACTTCGCCTGGGATACCTTACATTCGCCTATTTTTATAAAAGTTTAAATTCCCGCCTAGTTTTTAAATTAGCTACAGTTGATGCGAGAATATCGCCATGCATAAAAAAAGCACTTACTATTTAATAGTTTTAGTTTGTATTAGTCTAAAAACTAGACGGGAATATAAACTTTTATAATAATAGGCGATGATAGGTATCCCAGGCAAAGTTACGGGGTTGTACGTACTTATGCAATAAAATTAGATACTTCACCAATATTTTGAATACTGTTGATGTACTTGCTCTTTGAGTACTGCATGTAGTTCAAAATGTATAAATATCCTTCAATTGTAAGAGTAATTGTGTAAGAAACGTGTTTATTTGCACTTATATTATGAAATGTTATGAAACTGTTATATTAATCTCGGAATCAAAACTGATATTTCCGCCCGCGTTTGTTAATATTCAAACAAATGTGATATTTTTCAGCAAGAGCGACACATCCTATATTTACAGTCATTTAACTAGCTAACCCTTAGGCTGAGCAATCAGAGAAATGAAAACATTTAGTGGAAATTTTGTAACAAGTAAACAATATTATGTTAATGGATATGTCGAATAAATGTCTCAAACAAAATCATCTATGATTGTTTCAATTCATAACAACAATTAAAAGATAATAACAACTCTTTGTCACAAAAAATAACCGACTTCAGCGCGGAGAAATTGTATTCCGAAAGAGTTACTATAAAAACACCGAATTTGTCACAGATGTGCCAATTACTACTACTAGAAGAGTTTCCTTGATCATGGATCTCGTTAGCAGATCTTTGCCATAATTTCATGGGACCAACTTGGAGATACCTACTGTTGAACAAAAATAATTTTCGAAATCGCTTTATAAATGACGAAACTCTGATGCAACAAACTTAAAAAAAAAAGAATTGATTATCTCCTTCTTTTTGAAGTCTATTGAAATAATGTCGCCAACATCGAACCTACCTACCCGCCTTTGGCTCAAATGGAAAAACGCAAACCCCTGCAAGGCCCGAGCCACCGGGTTAAGGCTACCCGTCCAATGGAGCGGAGCCGTGTAAAATGGACTAGTCCATTCCTCAGATTTAAGGTAGGACCGCACTGGGCGTAACTACGCGGCAGCGGAGCGACGCGGATATTCTTTGTATTAAATTGTATGAGATAGAACGCACTACGCGGCGCGAATTCCAATTCTATATTTGGTCGCGTCGCGTAGTTCCGCTTAATGCGTGCGCACCTTTAATCGCACTTTTGGTAAGAAGGTAGGAAACATTACAGTGTTTAGTAAAAGGTCTCATTACAGTCTCATTGTTCGGGTTTCCATTTTTTTTTTATAATTGTGTCCCACTGTTGGGCAAAGGCCTCCCCTCTCTTGCGCTACTCGTCGGGTTTCCATAGAGACGAAAATGTGTATCTATACCAATTCCCTGTCATCGCGTCCTTTTGGAACAATCCCTTGGGACCCTTGATGTTTAAGCCCTGTCACAATCTATATATATATTACGCGAGGCCGATGTTTGTACATCCCATCAGATCTACAGTTATGGTCCGATTTTAATAAATGATATGTCATTAGATTCGTCTCATGCTGGAGAGGTGCATAAAACTCTTGGAATTTTAGTTTTTTCCTGAAAAGGTACTGAAAAATGGACTTGAAAAAACTACTGTGTGCTAACCACGTGACCTGTGATCCCTATTTTGACATAAGATGACCAAATAATAATAAGCATGATTTGCTCACAAACCTGAGTAAGTTGTTCAGCATGATGAAATATTATTTTTGAGTCGACAACATAATATCCGCAACACTTAAAACATGTACGAATAAACAAAAAATAATTTTACAGTTTGTTGACAATGAATGACAGTAACCATATTCTGACAACTTTTAATGTCTTTTTTATTGGGGGCTATTATGTCAATGCTCTAAATTGCCAGGTTGTTTTTCTTTTTAAAATGTTCATATGGAAACTTTTTTCGCATACCTGTTAAAAATGTGGAGAAAAAAGCCGGTTAAGTGCGAGTTGGACTGGTACTCGAAAGACTAGAAAAACTGACCGTCATTCAAGAATAGATTATTTTTATAGGCGAGTTTTACAATAAATCAAAGCAGAAAAAATGTAGTAAAACTAATTTAAAAGTCATTCAAATAAGTAAATTTATGATAGATTACACCGGTCAACACGATTTCTGGGTCTGGCTCCTGAATGTGAAATTTTGGTTTCTCCTATATCACAAATAAATAAAAAAATATCTGTTCCGATCAAATTTTGCTTTTGTAGAAACTAGAGCAATTTTACGGAGTTTAAAAAAAAATACTAATTTTTATATTTTCTCTGTAATTTTATTTAAACAAAAGCAAACTTTAAGAGTTAAAAATGGATATCCGAGTGTTTTTCGATGTTTGGAATCAGAATTCAAGCATTAGAACAGAAACCCAAAAAAAAAATTTGTTTTTGTAGACCTGTGTTATTATAAATATGATTACGAGTATATAAGTCCATCAAAAAAATAATTCCAAGGAAAATGGCATGAGTCATGGTAAATTAAATGGTATTTTACAAGAAAAAACTAAGTCCTTCCGCTTGCATGTCGACGGGATGGGAAATGTGGTCGAGTTGAGAATATGGACGAGTTGGCACTGAAGACGACTTGGTAATACGGACGAGTTGGTGATATGGGAGATTTGGCAATAAAGACGAGCTGATAATAAGAACAAGTTGGTATTGTAGACGAGTTGGGTGTATCGTCGAGTTAGGAATATGGACGAGTTGGAAATGTGGATGAGTTGGCAATGTGGATGAGTTGGTAAAATTGACAAGTTGGGAACATGGACAAGTGGGCAATTTGGACGAGTTCGCATTATGGACGAGTTGGCAATGAAGACGAGTTGGTAATACGGACAAGTTGACAATGAAGACGACTTTGTAATACGGACGAGTTGGTGATATGGAAGATTTGGCAATAAAGACGAGCTGATAATAAGGACAAGTTGGTATTGTAGACGAGTTGGGTGTATCGTCGAGTTGGGTTGGGAATATGGACGAGTTGGAAATGTGGATGAGTTGGCAATGTGGATGAGTTGGTAAAATTTACAAGTTGGGAACATGGACAAGTGGGCAATTTGGACGAGTTCACATTATGGATGAGTTGGCAATGCAGACGAGTTGGTAATACGGACAAGTTGGCAATGAAGACGACTTTGTAATACGGACGAGTTGGTGATATGGAAGATTTGGCAAGAAATACGAGCTGATAATAAGGACAAGTTGGTATCGTTGACGAGTTGGGTGTATCGTCGAGTTGGGTTGGGAATATGGAAGAGATGGAAATGAGGATGAGTTGGCAATGTGGATGAGTTGGTAAAATAGACAAGTTGGGAACATGTACAAGGGGACAATGTGGACGAGTTCGCATTATAGACGAGTTGGCATTGAAGACGAGTTGGTAATACGGACAAGTAGGTAATATGGACGAGTTTTCAATGTGGACGAGTTGGGAATATGGACGAGTTGGGAATGTGGATGAGTTGGCAAAATGAACAAGTTGGGAACACGGACGAGTGGGCAATGAAGACGACTTGGTAATACGGACGAGTTGGGAATGTGGATGAGTTGGCAAAATGAACAAGTTGGGAATATGGACGAGTTGGCAATAAAGACGGGCTGATAATAAGGACGAGTTTGTATAGACAAGTTGGGTGTATCGTCGAGTTGGGAATATGGACGAGTTGGAAATGTGGACGACTTGGAATTGTGGACGAGTTGGGTCTATGGACAAGTTGGAAATGTGGACGAGTTAGCAATATGGACGAGTTGGCATTGTTGATGAGTTGGAAATGAAGACGAGTTGGCAATGTAGATGAGTTGGGTGTATGGACGAGTTGGTAATGTAAGCGACTTGGCATTGTGGACGAGGTGAGAATATGGACCAGTTGGAAATGTGGACGAGTTGGCATTGTGGACGAGCAAGTAATATGAACGCGTTGGCATTGTGGATGAGTGGGAATATAAATGAGTTAGCAATGAAGACGAGTTGGTAATACGGACGAGTTGATAATATGGACGAGATTAGCAATAAAGACGAGTTGGTATTGTAGACGAGTTGGGTGTATGGACGAGTAGGAAATGTGGACGAGTTAGCAATATGGATGAGTTGGCATTGTGGACGAGTTGGGAATATGGATGAGTTGGCAATAAAGACGAGTTGGTAATATGGACGAGTTGGCATTGTAGATGAGTTGAGTTTATGGACGAGTGGGCAATGTGGATGATTTGGCATTGTGTACGAGTTGGGAATGTGGATGAGTTGGAAATATGGACGAGTTGGAAATATGGTCGAGTTGGCATTGTGGACAAATTGGGAATATGGACGAGTTGCCAATGGAGACGAATTGGTAATATAGACGAGTTGGCAATGCAGATGAGTTGGGTGTATGAACGAGTTGGCAATGTGGACGTGTTGGGTGTGTGGACAAGTTGGCATTGTGACCCAGATGGGAATATAGACGAGCTGACATTGTGGACCAGTTGGCAATGTGGAATAATTAACATGTTACCCTAACATGCGAAACTTGATGGTAGAAATAACCTACACATGATGCAAATTTCAAAAAATCGACGCTCTCAAGAATAAATCATATTTGAATTAATGACGTCTGGCTGATCATTCTTATTCTCATTCAAAATAGAATTTGTCAAATCCTGCTGTCAACAAAACAAATTGATTTTATAAGGCTTCCGTTTTTACCAACTTTAGTAAGGAACCCTAAAATTAGGTTTATATCATAGACTTGAGAGTATAGATAGCATCTCCCTCACTCTTCTGTCAGACACTATTTCAATGAGACGAAAGACGAAAGTTTGAATTTGGAATTCGCGGGTATTAGGCCTTCAGCTCTAAATTTATTGAAAAAAATATGTCTTAATATTCTTTTTTCAACATTTTTAGCTGTTTTATATATTGGATTTTATTTATTACACATATTTGACACATTTTTTTTTTGTTTTTTTTTTTTTATGTTGGAGTACCTATTGTTGGTCAGTTATTTATTTAGATTAGTAAATAGGGTTTGATTAAGTATACCTAGCGTAAGAATTTCAAACACAATGTGTTATTGTTATTGAATAAATTGATTGATGATGATGACATGGCAGCACCCATATTAAGAAAATTTGCACGATCTATTGAATTTCATAAAAAAAAACAAGCATTGATAATAGTGGTTTTTCGTGTATCTATAAACGTTTTATACTCTCTAATATATACAATTGAGTTTATGTAACATTTTTTTATTATCACTACCTATTTTTAATAGTGAGTGCCCAAATCTGTCGTTTCGATTCATGTGCTTATTTCTGGAAATTGATAGAAATCGATCAAATCGATAAATTTATGCCCTGAAGAAAGAACAACAAATTAAATTCTACCAATCTTATGTTCGGTCCTATGAAAATATGTCAATTATTTTTTTAAGATTTGGGATTATTTTTATGAATTAAATTTTTCCATAAATCGAATAATATGCATTTTATTTGTGAAACAGATCAGCAGATCACATGTCATTAATGCACAAGTTATTTTTACAAGAGTTGAAAAAGTTGGCACGATGAAGCTGGCAGTTGGCTATCAGGCCTAGCTCTAGACTGGCATGTTTTACCGTTTTTAAAAAAAGATTTTGCGAAGTTGCGATGTGGTCGCTTAGCGACAAAGCCCTTTAAATATATATATAAAAAAAACATAGTTTTAACGTGTTTTTTTACAGTATTTATTCTTCGTTCGCCAAAAACTTCTTATCGATAAAGTAGTTATTTTCGGTAACACTTCCGGATTTCCATATTCTAGCGGCGGTTCGACGCCGCAACGGGCCTCTAGTTTTATTTATTATTAGTTAAACCGAATAAGGTCACCTGAGGTAATAGGCTCTGACTTATGTCAAATTGTATTTAACTAATGTTTATTTCGTATAGAATTTAGCATAGGAAACCTAAATATATATTTTTCAGTTCATAAAAGTGGAAGATGGCTGAAAAAATAAATTTGAAAATATGGTTTTTAATCTGTATTTTAAAATGTAAACGCTGTCCACCATTTGCGCTTACGATAGTGGCGACATCGGTCCCGTAAAGTAAACTGGAGGTCTACTCCGACGACTTCGAATAGTGCCTTCGATCTCCTGTCAAATTATATTGGAGGGAGCGGGACGGCACTATACGACGGTCGAATTTCGAAAATATACTAGATATGCTACGGCACGCAACAGATTAGCAAAAGGCTAAAATGACGGACGGCGTTTTTGTCTGTTCATGAAGTTTCTAATTTTCTATTAATAAAATTTTGCTTTTTAGCTTTCACAAAAATACAAGACTTTTTTTTAGAGCTAGTATTTCAAACATATTTCAAAAATGGGTCAACTAGCCTATGCGACTATGGGATAAGTGCGTCTTTTGATGATATCACAGGAGCGGAACATTTTAAGACCACCCATACCCTTACTGCCTAAAGTTTGGGACTATTTAATATAAAAAAGAGTGGTGGGCCATTCCATATGAAATCATCAAATGAGGTGCGCTGCATTGTTTCAGATTTTGATGGAAAAAATCATGGATGATATATATTAGGTAACGCTTTACTCAAAATCATAGTTGTTTAATTTTTAAACAGCCTAATAACAGTCAGATAACATCTGTCTGAAGTTTGAAAATGAGCAATTTTCGAGGTTTATTAAAATTGCTGAAACTTTTTTTCTGTGTCTGAAACTGAAATTGTTTGTGTGTTATTTTATATTATTTTATTACTAAATATATGTTATTGTATATGTATGTATAGCAATAGGTAATATTTTATTTTCTCATTGAATAGGAAACTCAAAAACTTCATTTTATTATGCTGTTTTCAGTGATGTTCAGGTGGCTTTTTTTGATGCCTTATTTAGCCGACAAGCGGTTTTTTTTTTCATACACAAGATCAAATGGTCAATATATCAAAAACCTAAGCAATTTATTCTAATTTTTAAATATAATTAAAAATATAAACAAATTACAAAATCAATTTATCAGAATTTGCCATTTTTGACTTAAAAAAAACCGTGTTTGGCAAAGTTTAAAAATCTGAAAAGTTTACAAAAAGGTAGGACCTACTTTCTTCTTTATAAATCAGCTTCATTTATATTGTGATTTTGATTTTTGTAAGAGATATATTTTTTCTTTCAAATCAATTCTGTAAGAAATTTCAAGAATGTTATTTTAGTTTATGATTTTATTTATGACGTACAACATGAATAAACTTAACGGTGGTAGCCTAGTGGTTAGGGCATGCGACTTTCAATGCGGAGGTCGCGGGTTCGAACCCGGCCCGTACCAATGAGTTTTTCGGAACTTATGTACGGAATGTCATTTGATATTTACCACTCGCTTTTCGGTGAAGGAAAACATCGTGAGGAAACCACCTAACCCCAATAAGGCCTAGTTTCCCCTCTGGGTTGGAAGGTCAGATGGCAGTCGCTTTCGTAAAAACTAGTGCCTACGCCACATCTTGGGATTTAGGTAGCCGACCCCGATGGAGAATTCATTCTCAAAAAATGGGACAAAAGGCTAGGAGGATGATGATGAACATGAATAAACTTAACCTATTGACCGCCAAGCGGTCTAGCAATTTACCGTGCCACTGACGCCAGAGTAAAAAAAAAAGATGTGCCCCAAAATCAACAGGGATTGAAAAATACTTGTAGCGGTTAGAATTACAAAGTTTTTGATCATTGAAATTTGGACGGCTGTGGCCGACGTGGCGTCAGGGGCACGATTTTTTGTTGACGGCCACAGCCGACTGTGGCGCTCAAAAGGTTAACAAACAACAAAAGAAGTAATTTTCGATTTCCTTGTTTACATGTATGGACAATCTTGTGGTACAACTACGGTCTAAATAGGAAATAGGTGAAATGAAAAAAAAAATGAAAAATGATTTATTGAAAAAAAAAAAAGAAGTACAATCCTTTCATTGGACAAATGATCCTGACGGAGTAATAAAGTCACTTGGCTGGAGGACTTGTCGGAGATGTTGCGGAGCCTAAATGTTTCTTCCAGGCGGGTAGGTCTGGGAATGAATGTGGATAAAACTAAAGTTATGTTCAATTCATTCGTAGACCCAATACCGATCACCGTCGATAATGTTAGCATCGAAGTTGTTAAAGAGTACACGTACCTAGGCCAGATGGTCCAGTTAGGTAGAAACAACTTCGACAAGGAAGATGACAGAAGAATCAGGTTGGGCTAGGCAGCATATGGGAAGTTGCGCCATATTTTTCAGTCATCATCACTGTCCCAGTGCCTTAAGTCCAAAGTCTTCGACCAGCGCGTCATTCCGGTCCTTATTAATGGGGCCGAGACGTGGACACTAACAAAAGGCCTCGTCCACAAATTCCAAGTTGCTCAGCGAGCTATGGAGAGGGCTATGCTCGGAGTTTCTCTGAAGGACAAAATCCGGAACCAGGAGATCTGACGGAGAACCAAAGTGACCGACATAGTCCTAAAGATATGAAAGTTGAAGTGGCAGTGGGCAGGGCATATTTGTCGTAGAGCCGATGGTCGATGGGGCAGACGAGTTCTAGAGTGGAGACCACGAACGACACGCCCTGTAGGACGGCCTCCCGCCAGATGGACCGACGACCTGAAAAGAGTGGCGGGAAGCGGTTGGATGCCGAAAGCTGAGGACTGGGTATGGTGGCGCGCGAACTGGGGAAGGCCTATGTCCAGCAGTGGACGACTCCGGGCTGATGATGATGATGATGAATAAAGTCACAGAGTGGTCATAAAATGTTCCACAAAATAGAAAATTAAAAAAATATATATTTCAGACAGACATGAAAATCACAAATCAAATCAAACGGAATCGTATAAAACAGAGTAGGTTCTATATTTTCTATATCGTTTTGCATTTTTATATCTTGCCAAACATGGTGAAATTTGGAGTCAAAGATGACTCTTTTCAAAAAATTGCAACTTTCACAATTCTTTTTTCAGCTAAATAAAATAGTCCGTGGTCAAACTCTAGCTATTTTATCAGGTCCATACTTGTTCTACACGGTAAAAGAAAGTTTTTTTTCCTGGGCCTAGTGAATATGCCACAAAAATCAATCAGAAAGTGAGTGAGAATTACAATAAATTACGTAACTCTTCGTATTTATTATGGAACAGGTAAAAGTGTTTGGTGCATATTGATAAGGAAGTTTTAAATAACATTTACCAGAGAATCAGAAATCATTTTTTTATTTGTGATATCAGTTACCGAAACAAAATAATATCACTTATTGTGAAATCTCAAAAACAGGTAAATTGAAAACTTAAAGCGGGCTCTGTCCGGAAGGGAAACGAGAAAAAAAATTACTAACGCCGGTTTTACGTTTAACTTACTTGAATTATCAACCTCGATTTTTTTCAAACCATTAGAAAATCAGTCAGCGCAAAAATTAATCAAAATCTGATGATTTCATATTATGGAATGGCCCTGGTAGTAAAGTGTTTCGAGCTTATCAGTTTTAATAAAGAGTTGGGTTGCATTTCTCAATATTTTATTTACACATTATTAACATCACATGATTTCACAATTTTATCCTTATTACAAATGTAAGTAGCTATGGATAAATTTGCAACTGGGCATTACAATTCCGGAAGTCTTCCAATCCTTATATTACATAATCAACAGTGTACTTTAGCACCTGAAGCAAGCGACGTGGTTGGACGAAGCAATTACGAACTCTTGAGGCATTTGTACTATGACTAATCCAGTGCTGTTAAGAAAATAATACAGGCATACAGAAAGTACTACATATTAAAATAAGCCTAAGTGAATTTTACAGTGGTGGCATCCGAGACTTGTCCTATATACAATCAACTCTCAATCCATTTCAATTCCAATTCCAAACTTGAACAACAACAACATAAATACAATATCAGTCTCATGTGTTGCAAAGTTGTCAGCTTGCAAATATTTAGTCTACTTTATTTAGTTTACTTTACCAAAATATAACAACAATAAATTACCAGCGCTACCTTTCGTAGACAACATTTATCGTAATCAATTTTGATTATATTATATTGCTTATACAGGCAAAATATTAACTTCTGTCGTGCTGAAAGATTGATCCTTACAAGCTCAATTTTAAAATATTATCAATTTGAAAACATGGCTGCAGTACAAAATTATCTCATAATAAGCATAAAGCATAATAGATACGATATCTTCTTAATACGGTGCCATATAAAAAAATGCAGCAAATTTATATTTTGATTTAAACACCCATTTGACTAGACGCAAAACAATTGATTAGAGCCTGCCACCCACTTATATTTATGTACATACATTTTTCTAGCAAATTACCAAATGGATTAACGAGGCAAGTCCCCACGTGACGGACTTAGCTCCGCTTACAATATCCGCGATCTACATGGCCTACCACTAATGGCACTTACAATTATTGTACACATGCAGAAATTCGCATTTCAATCCCGTAAGTATTCAACAATAATCGTGGAAAGTTAATTTTTAAATGCTCTTAGGAATGAAAAGATAAATTAGTACTTAATACTACAAACTGTTAAAAATGAAGCAAAATATTACGCGGAAAATTATTAAGGTAAAAAATAAAAGACCGTAATTTTATATGTAACATAACTTGTCCCCATGTATTAATGAGATCAATTTAGTGTGATCATCCATTACCTCATCAAGGCCTTTCGAATAAACAATACCTACCATTCCACAAATTATCATCCATCACACTTAATTTGACATATTTTTTCTTACATATCTTCATAGAGCATTCAATATAATTACGACATTCACATTCAATATCAATTATTTGATAAACCATTATTTCTAGATTTATGTATCTTATTTCATAATATAAATTCATTCCCATCGGTTAAATTATCACCAGAGCGTAGTCTTCTTTAATATGGCTTCGCAAATTTGTCACATTCCTACAACGTCTTTGTACGCACTCTCTATAGACAAGGGCAAGTGGAGAGGAATTATCTGTCGCGAACGGAGGACGGACGACTCCTACAGGCAAACTCGAACCAACGCGTCAAATGGTCAGGACGGAGTTATTTCCAGTTGCTCCTCTACAATAACAATAACTTTCTGAAAAATCGGAAGAAGAAATGACATATCGGGCTACAATTTTTAAAGCTTATTTTACAGCCATTTTATTCTTGCGATGTCAAGTGAAAATAGCCCCCGCCCCGGCGACGCTTGGTGAGGTCAGCCATACATAGACCTTTCTTTCGAAGCTAAATTTCATTAAGCTCGACCGCGTTCTAACTAGGTATCTTGCAATGCTATCCTAAACATTCCATGCAATATTATTTAGTTTCCTAATGATAATACATTCAAAATGTTACTTTGTTATTTGTGTTTCTTACTACAGCAATGGCGAAAAGAACATTCAATACAATCGTATACCGAATTAGCTCACAAAAAGATTGGAATATTTTTCAGACTTCGCGTAATCGAAATGTTTATTTTTTTACTTATTGCGATAAATTACCGTTTATGACCAGCATAAACGTATTTCAATATCCTATAAGTCAATTTAATGTTAGTATCGTGAGAGATTGCTTTTAAAATTTACGTTTATTTTGCTACTATCGAGGTTAGTTAATTTAAGTGCGCTTTAAAACTTGTTTGGCACCTAAGACGTATACGGTCTTAAATAATTGATTCAGATAAGGTTGCAAAAACCTTAATTTCCTAATAATCTAGACGTGCATTAATCACTAAGGTATTTTTTTCTCAGAACATTATTTCATCTGTGTTGATGACTTTCAGTCATTATCATCGGTGATGTAGTTTTCTAATTGTATTAGCTCTTATCGTGTTGTCGAGGTTTCACAATATAAACTGTCGAAAACGCTTCGGTATATATATATATATACAAACAAGAAATTAAAAGGATCTGATTACAACTTTACCACAAAGGAGTAAAAGGTTGTCTGATCTTTTTAAATTCTTTATCTGTACCTTTTTCTGTCTTATATAATGATTATTAAAACCATGTGCGTATTTGCATTGGAGCCTTCAAGGTAAAGTCGTGTAATGATAGTGTAAAGGTAAGTATCGGGGTGATACCTGTATCATACCGACATCTATGATCTAATCTAATAAGAAGGAATACGATCGAACGTACTAAGGATCTTAATTAGAAAACTACCGTGGGATTTAAGACACACTTTGAGTACCGCTCGACATGTTTCGACTCATTCCGGGGATCTTAATAGCTATAGCGCGTAATGAGCGGCGGCGGAACGTGCTCATTATTAAGGTTCCCGGAAGGCACCGAAAATACTCGACTTTAACGATATGCCTAGCCGTTTCGTATTGCAATCGTGATTAGAATCAGCGAGGTGCCAATAGCGTTGTGTTCCCTGGTTCTTCTCCCGCTATCCGCCCGCCTCGTATCATCTCTCTTTCGTATCAGCCCGTCTAGCACAACCTATGGTTCGTGACTCATGTCACTCTCTCACAGTTGTCGCATTTGCTTGTATGGCAGTTAGCGTTCTTCTCTTGAGTATTTATATTAATTGATACAGAAAGAGATAGGTACATCTCGCGCGAGAAAGAGTCGCGCATCACAGTTGTGCAGCAATGATGCGTTGGTATTCGGTAGGAAGCATGTTCGTCCCGCTAGGCGGTGGTGTGCAGCGGCGCGGGCGCGGGAGCGGACGCGACGGCGGGCGCGGGCGCGGGTGCGGGCGGCTGCGCGACGGCGAAGGCGAGGCGCTCGAGGCGGCGCTGCAGCGCGGAGAGGCGCGGCCAGGCGCGCACGAGCCGCTGCTTGGAGGCGAGCGCGCCGAGCGCCGCGTCCAGCGCCTCGTAGCGCTGCCGCCGGTCCGCCTCCGTGCACGACGACAGCTCCTGCAACGAACACGACAAAGACACATTTCAAAGAAAAATTTAAAAAAAAAAATTACGGTTTACTGACGATAATTTCACGATGTGTAACTGTTCCGTTTGAAAAAATATATTGAACAAGAATGCCTTTAAAAAATTACAAAAAAAAAATAAGTTCATGAATTGTCTTTGGTTAACTCACGCTTGGCTAAAACCATTACAAGACATACTTACATCTGCGAGTGTATGCATCACGAACGCTAATTTTATTAATCCCCTGACTCACCTCCTCAACGAAATCCAAGTCGTCCTCTTCACCGATTTGTGCCAATTGTTTTTTGAGCGCCTGAAACACAGAACAGTGTCAAAAACTTTACAAGTCGTTAACAAATCGACGCGACAATGCGGTATAGTGCACGGCCGTATCGACTTGTCACTTCACATTCGAAAAACGAAACAATGGTAACGCAGCAATATGAACGCTGCCAATTGCAAAAAAACTACAGCTATTCTATTTAAATTTATTCTTATTTACAATTAAGATCAGGTTATTGACATCCCACCAATTTGTTTCAATTATCATTTAGAAATTGGAATTATTTACAGACTTCAGTGTTTATTTACATGTGCGTACTCGGTCAACGCGGGAAGCGTTCAAAGCTATCGAGTGAGTCACTATGTTCCATCCTACAAGGTTAGTAAAACATACATATTATACACATACATAAAAAATGTAAGTTCATGACAAATGTAACGGAATGAGATGAAATAAAATTGCACAGTGCATTATAAATGACTATCGTACAGTTGACATGAAGGTCTCGTCGATTTTTTACTTTTTGTAGTTGATAGCATAAAAATGTTAATAAAGAATACGTTCCGACGTACGATAAAAAATTGAATGTTGTTAAATTATTGTGTTAGTTAATATTGTAATGTAAAACCGCTTGCATTAGAGATAATCTCATTCGAAATTCATACTCAGATTCATATTTGGCCAAGATTAATTTCGCTCCTTAACTTTCTCAGCCACCTGATCAAATTATGACAAATAAGTTTATTACAACCATTTAGCTTTACTTTATTTATTTATTGTTTATTTATATAGTGATTTTTCTTGCTTGTTCAGATCGACGTGAAAAAAAGTGTACAACATAGCTCAATGAGAGAATAAAATGTGCACCAAAAAACGAATTAAACTTATTTTTTTGTTTATACTTTTCTTGATATCTTCGGCATCTACAGTCAAATACTATTTCCAATCTGAATGAGAAAGCAAAGTACCAAATTTGAAATGCAATCGATTCCACGGTGCCTTAGGACAGAACATGGTGACCGGGGTGCTTCTAGAAGCGGTGAGAAGGCCGAACCAGCGAATGAGTTAATATTAACCTGTCCGTCTTATTCTTGACTCGAGATCGCCAAGCAGGGCCTGAATGGTGTAAATACCTGTTTCACATTAAACCAGTTAACGGCACTAACATTACTGTTCGGTATTCGAGTGCTTGACATAGATTACTGTTATGGAGTATAACGTTAGGAATAGTTATTGGTGTTAATGTTAATAAACTTCCGTGGAAGCAGTAAAATAGTAGTCCTAGTTCACAACGTGTATAAATCATGTTGTTCTGCAACCTCACGAAAATACAACAATAACTATCATTTCATTATCTTTTTTACAAATAAATACAATACAGACAAATTATGAATATACATTATACTTTTTAAGAAGCCGAATTTATAAACAATTTATCGCAGCACATACTTTCTGTAAGCTTTATTAACTTTATAAATATAGTGAATGAGAATTGTCGGCTCATCCTACTAGTCGATCGATCATTTCCCTCAACTTACAAAAACATAATTATGTGCGGCACTATTCGAACCTAAAAATATGACTTAATTATGATGTTACGGTCGTAACATCGTGGTACTAGTTGTACCAGCGCCATATACATTGCATTAAAGCCATAAGGGAGATACCACGACTTTGCGCGACAGCGGCAGCGGTGTAGATACGTGTTTCTCGCTCACTCGTTACGCCGCCGCGCTCGGATCTCTCGCTCAACCGCAGGTGGCGCAAAGTCGGGGCATCTCCGTAATAAATTGCTTTCAGTCTCGATTACACAACATATTTTCTCGAGAAGTGGGTGAACGACACATAAATGCGCATAAAATAAATAATGATTTCATATAACTTGCAGCCCTTGCTTTAAATACGACATGGTTAAAAGTACCATAATAGACATGTTGACTAATTTTTTTTGAGGATGTCAATCGATTCTATTTTTTATTGTGATCAAATGTCTATATGGGACTGACTACACTTAAACTGCTCTAAAAGTCAGAAATGACCGTCAAAGTTCAACATTTCTACGTAGCGCTAAAAACGCTCCATACAAAACGCGTCAGGCTAGTGACGTCACAGGCCGGTATAGGTACCAATAATTGTATGGAAAAATTAAGAAATTTGGCATTTTCACCGTGAAAAAGTGCGTTTAAGTTCATAGTTGTCATACAATTATTGTTTCGTAAAATTATGAGGATTCTGAAAACATTTTCAAAATTAATTTTGGATTAAAAAAAAAAAAAAAAACATAAAATTTGCGTACCTTTGAAGTCACATATTTCCAAAAAAGATAAATGTTTCTGGATTTTTTTTCTTTGTTTCGTGATATATTTAGCTAATTTTATTCATATAACTACAGTACGCTGTAGAATTCAACATCAGTCAAATAGCCTATTATTACCGTAAAGGTAAGTTCACGTCAGACAAGGGTGTACTCACTTCCACGGACTGGCGGTACTGCTCCGTCATGTTCTTGCTGGCGTCGAGCTCCGCGAGCTTCTTCACCACCACGTCAGCTACGTTCTTCTCCGTTACGTCTATTTTGTCTCTGGAAGGAATAAAAAAATGAGGAATACACAAAATAACAACATATTTTGGTGTCCACTTCTTTTATAGAAAGACACTTCACCGAATGCTTTAGTTCATAGAATTATCATTCCAAAGACAATTTTTTTATTGGAAGTCACACATTTTTCAGAAATATTGAAAAGTGTTATTAACATTCCAAAATATTTTATGAATCCAGAAAAAACGCTTTCAAATAAAATAAGGGTAAACCACATATATTTTTATGATATGATATCGAACGACCGTCGATAACAACGCTATTTATCGACGCGGCTGTTCTAAATGTACCTTTATTTCTTAGACAGTGTCGCTATTCTCATATTCTAATACTAGCATGTACCGTGGATAAGGAGCTCGCTCATTTCTAGCAAAACATTTAATAGCGATAATGCAAGCATACAATGTGACTGAAAGTTATAAAGGCTAGTCCGTAATACCTAACCCATCCTAATGGTCTTTACATTATCACTTTTAATGTATGTAGATTAACAGGTAGGTAGGTAACGATACTAACGGATCATGAAATTCATCACTATCGAATATGTAATAGCTTAAAATCCAGTGCCAATAAGAACTTAAAGTAAAATACCGTGTAGATGTTGTTTGCTGTATTTGTAGAGGCTCGCGAATGTAGTTCGTTGTCCGATGTTATTTTGTTTTCGTAAGGAAACCCTCCAAACAAATTAATCAAATTATTGTTATATGTACTTCTTATATAAGGCGTAGGGTAAAGCTACACACGAAGGTGCGTTTCCCACGCTATGGGTTTGTGAGGTATTTTAATATGATTTATGGAGGGTTACGGCTATTTTATTCTCAATAATATTGATTTAAAATCATAAACTATTACTGTAGGTAAAGTTGTGTTTAAAAGTAAAATTACTATCAATAATGGACAAGGAATTGAACAGTTGTGAGTTATACAAATTTAAATCAATATTATACAATATTGAATAAAGATTTCATGAAAAAAATATATGAAATTGGTACTCTGCATCAACTCAATGCCCCATTGCCCGTGCTCGAAGGCGGTTTTTGCAATTTAAAAATACATAAATACTAGCTGCGTCGTGCGGTGTTACCTGCACATCCCACGGGAACACCAAACTTTTCGGGATCAAATGTAGCCTATGTAACACATAGGCTGTCATCCATCCATCAGCTGTCTTCATACCAAAATGTATCAAACTTGTCCAGCCGTTTGAGCGTGAAGAAGTACGAGTAACAAAAATACACATAAACACACTCACAAACTTTCGCCTTCATAATACGTCTTCATAGTACCTACGAGACAGGCTGCGCCTAGTGTAGGGGCTAGTGTAACCTCAAATTGTTAAGTTATAGGTGCATGTTATCGTCATTTAGTTGTTATGTGGAAATTAGTTCTTTGTATAACATTAATATGATAGTCGTGTACAATAAAGAAATTTGAATCTGATAATATTAGTGTGATAAATATGTGTGTGTTGACTCACTTGAGCGCCGTAGCGAGCCGCACGGAGTCTGCGTCGTCGGCCTGCGCGGCGGCGGCCGCGGCGAGGCGCAGCGCGCGCAGCAGCTCCGACAGCCGGTTGTCCAGCGCCAGCACGCGCTCCAGCAGCGAGCCGCGCTCCAGGTCCTCCGCCTCGCTCTTGTGGCGGTGCGCGATGGCGGCCGACAGGTTGCGCAGCGAGTCGCGCTCCGACGTCGACTCCGCGTCCGCGGACTCGCGCTCCGGGGACAGCTCCTCGCCGCTCCACGCGCCGCCCGCCTCCGCGCCCGACCACCACTCCTCCGCGCATTCTGACGGAGAACGTCCACTTACTTTAGTGGGTGGCTATACCGACATGTAGCGGTCTAACAATAGGGTTGCAAACGAAAGGGCTCCTCTAAAGATCGAAATTCGAAGTTTGTGCTATCGAAAACACTGATAACTGTGCATTTTTAAACTAATATAAACCTTATTACAACGTGTCGGTCTATGGGTGCATAGTTAACCGCGTCTTCGTTTGACCGTGCCATCCCTCTCGATCACCTGTGAAACGATATATGAATGAACGGGTCGGCAAGATACGAAGTTCGAATTTCGAACATCGGAGTAACCCTTCTGGACAAATGCCACTGGCACCCGACTGAAAGAGGCCCCAGGCCCCAGAGGATGAAGAACATAATATTATAATTAATTTAGTTTGCACACTCTAAACTCAGCAACGAATGTCCAGAGAGACATGGAGGATTTAGGCCTAGCTGTAGGAGACACCTATCGTTGAAGCGAATGGCGCCTCAAGATTAGGAAAGCCGACCCTGTGTAACGTGAACAGGCGAGAAAGAAGAAGAAGACTTTAAAATCAGCGATCCTGTCATCGTTCCGTTATTTGGCTCGGTTTGTAGACACCTGCCTACTGAGTCGGCGGTCCCGGGTTCGAATCCCGGCCGGGGCAAATATTTGTGCAAATATTTGTTCTTGGGTCATGGATGTTATCTATATATGTATTTATATATTATGTATATCGCCGTCTAGTATCCATAGTACAAGCTTTGCTTAGTTTGGGACTAGGTCGATTTGTGTATGATTGTCCCTTAGTATTTTTTTTATTATTATTTAAAGTCTTCGCTTACCCGGGTCGGTGACGAGGCAGGGCTCGGTCTCCGAGTCGAGCAGGTCGGCGGAGTTGTCGTTGTCGTCCGACACGCGCGAGCGGTCGTCGTCGGCGGCGGCGGGCGCGGCTGGCGCGGCGGGCGGCGGCGCGTGTCGCAGCGCGCGCGCCACGGCCGACAGCAGTCCGCCGCGCTCCGAGTCCGGCGACAGCGCCTCGCCGCTGTCGCTGCGACTGCACACACACACACACACAAAATAGATCATACATCAACTTTGGATATCTAATTTTTTTTTAAACAAAACAAAATAATATCAATGACCTAATCAGTCCCATGACATTGAATCGCCCGATCTTTCTAAACCAGAATGTGAATGCATCGCCCAAAAAAAGTTAAGGTGACCGGATAAGTTTGTAATTCGATATTTTGTTACCTGCACGGCTTTGAAACGCCATAGTTAATTAATAATATTACTCTAAGTGCCGCGAGGCAAATACAGTGAGATCCAGCAATTTTTTGGCCTCTCCATAGACAATAACAGTACCTGAAGGCGTCGTTGTGGTAGACTTGCGGCTCCAACGCGTGCCTGGGTAATGTATAAGCGCGGGCGACGGCGTCCGTCAGCCGGACCAGCCGCCGTTGCAGCGCGTCCAGCGCGTGCGCGGCGCCGCTGCCTGAGCGGGCTCGAGCCGCTGCTGCGAGCGCCTCTTGCCGGCGCTGCTCGCACATGCGCACCAGTTGCCGGCACTCCGCACGCCTGCACAAAAACACAGATAAACGGTAAATGAAAAGAGATTGATGACCATAGTGGAGCAAAAACAAACAGTAAACAATATGTAAATGTTCGACCGGTCCGCATACAATATTCAAAATTCAAACTGCCTGAGCACAAGCCTTACCTACATAGGACTATGACCCGGCGAAACATTGCGGCGGCGGCTGTAAATGTGTAGAAGATCGGAGCGCGATCCTTTTTGTGTTTTGTCGGTTGTTTTCGACGCGGCTTACGGATGCCGGTTGCCGCCGATATCGTAGCTGAGCCGTTAGGTTTACATTAATAAATAGACTGTAGGGGCATTACACCAGCAAGTCAGGCACGCGACGCTATTCTTTTCATACTTCTAAAAAAGTTTGGGAAGCAAATTTTGATAATGTCAATGATTTATTAGGTACTTGTCTTTAGTATTGGTAGTTCATAGACTTTCTATATTTTTAAGATATCTGTCATAGCCGTCACATCCAATAAAGTAGACATTCTGGTGGAATTGCCCCTGTAACTGACTAGTCCTAAGTATTTTGACGACGCGGTTGGTGCAGTTCGTAGACAGCTGCCGATTGAGCCAGCGGTCCCGAGTTCAAATCCCGGCCAGGGAAAATATTTGTGTGATCGACTCAAATATTTGTGCTTGGGTCATGGTCATTCCATGTATTTAAGTATAAGTATGTATATCGTCGTCTAGTACCCACAACACAAGCCTTCTTGAGCTTAATTTGGGACTAGATCGATTTGTGTGAGGTTGTCTGATATTTATTTATTGGCATGAAGGACTGACCGTCGCTCGAGGTCCCGATTGGCGCGCGCGAGCTCGGCCTCGGCGTCGCGCAAGGAGTCGCCGAGCGCGCCTGTCTCGGCGGCGAGGAAGTCCTGCATCTCGGCCGCCTCGCGCTCCGCCTCCGCGAGTCTCGCCTGGAGAACGCGAGCTGACTCGCGCGCCGCACACGCCTCCTGTGGACAATACCAAGTTACGTTCAGCAATCGATAATTATACGATTTCTTTAATAACAATATTAGAATACCATAACGCGGTCTCTCAAAACATCGGTTCGGCTGGTCGGTGCTTCGGCTGAGGCTGACTATGTTGCGGTAACACAATCGGGCTAACATAACTGCTTACGCGACTTATATTGTAGACTAGACCTAGATAGTATTCCAAAAAACTCGCGTTTTTTAGCTCTTTTTTTACGCCTCGCCTCGATTTTTGACGTCTAGAAGTCCAAAAGGCTTTTTTTAATACAGTTGCTCAAAAAGTGGTACTTTTCGTAGCTGCAAATCGTGCGAAAAGTTGGATATTTCGAACTAGTGCTTTATACTTTTCAAATTTTTTAAATTTTCTGTTGTACTAACACGTCATGTCTCATACATCGAAAGAAAGGTCAATCACTTTCAGACTTTATTTATTACGTCATACAGCATTGCAAGTGTATATCTTATAATTATGCTTAAAATATTTAAATTGCATATTGGATCAATCAAAGGGTTATCAATTAAAAAATTTCAAAAACAGTTTTAATAATTTGCCTGAGTGACTTTTATTTAATGAGCAAATGAGTATTATGCGTGACCTATAAAAATTAAAAAGAAAAGTATAGTCACAGATTAGAAAATACAGTATTAAGCGTGAGCGTGACCCACGCGCTGCTTTATAAATTCATAATAATTATTAATAATCGCTATTTTTGTGTATTAAATGATATATTTATTGACAACTATATGAAATGTAAAGAACTAAAAACAGATTCACGATGTTTATTGTTTGGAATCAATTAAATTACTGTGTAACATTATCATATCTCTTCTGAAATATTAAAACTATTTCTCTTGATTTGGCTGAATGATGACAGCCGACGCCATCTTGAAAAAAAAATTACAATTAAAAGCAAAACTTTCTTTTTCATTCAAGATTGTTTTATTTATGTGTAAATGACACATAAGATTTATAAAATAAGAGTTTTTGATAGAAAATGATGGATTCTGATGTTACCAGAATAGATTTAACACCGCTCTATATACGAGCCACGGCAAAAATTGCAAGTGAGAGTATTTTACCCGCAAAATCGAAAGAAAAATTACATTGCCGTCTATGAAAATTTTATTGGCTGAAAACGAGAAAAAGAGAATTATTAACCACTTGTGAATAAAACTTTAAACTTACCAGCAAAAATATATAAATGCGACCCTTCACAATTGCTCTAAAAATTGTAGGTACTCTTAATTTGTATCAGACAGAAATAAATATGATTGCCCCTTTCAATTACTGTTTTAAATTTGTATTATTGCAATTTTTCGCAAATGTATTAAAAAACGTTGTTTGATACACGTGTAGAAGTGTCATTTTAACTCGTCCCGAGTCTTGACCCTCGCCTTGCGGCTCAGGCCAAGACTCCTCGGGACTCGTTCAAAATGACATACTTTCCACACTTGTATAAAAAACTACTATTAAGCTTGTCATAGGGCCGAAGTCTTAAAAGGCCTTGTGAAAGGCCTTTTTAAAAGTTAAAAGTCCTTGTTAAAATATTGACACAAGAATACTTTTTCCTCCAAGCTTAAAGATAAAAAGGTCGTCGGCATTTTTTTTTTTTTTTTTTTAGACAAATCCTTACCAAACATACTAGGCTTTTAAGTAAAACATCTGATTTGTGTATTAATAATTGATTTTAAAAAATCTGAGTGAAATGTTGTTCTGGTACTTATCCAATTGGGTTCTTAAAGTTATAATTTGAGTGGCCTATTCATTGTCTTGTCTGCTGTATCAATCATCAGTCACAGAAGAGGGAGAGCGTACACTCTCTGTGTTATTAATCATAACTCTTAAGTATGTTTATCTCAGATAATGATTATGATGATACTTCGGGCTTCGCCTAGTTATAGCCTAACCTTCGCCAAAACAGAGAGAAAAATAAATCAAAATAACAAAAGCATTACGCTACTTATTTTACGACAGAGCGCTATGTCCGCTAGAGTTTGTTTACAGCGTTTTCAGTTGCCAACAGTGTATAGTTTCGAGATTAAGTACGATCAAGCTCATCGCTGTTTTGCGTAGAAAAGGAATCGCCAAGCTAAACTGAATTAAGTGATGAAAACTTAGTGCCTACACAAATAAAATTCTTTATCTTAGAACTTGAAGGTGCACGCAAACTTCGTCAACGCGGAAGAAACTTATTTGCTTCCCCGTAGTCGGGTGAATAGTATCTTTTAACCAGCTGTGAATGCCTAGCTACCAGTGTACCAAAAATAATTGAATTAAGTAATATAAACGTTATGAGCGCTCAAAGATACATACAGACATACTGCTAATATATAAAAAAAACGAGTATTATTCGATTCAGAGACTACCAAAATGCCTATTTCGCTTATTTTATTTTTAAATATTCTATATATAACGACCCTAACAGGTAATCGAAATTATATTTCTACATATCAGATGATTAACAGTTTTTTGTGTTCAACAACTTTGCTCATGACCTTTGGAAAAACGTTCCGACCTCTACAACCCGTTTAAAATGTACAGCATGTAAGTCAACGAGGCACTCATGTAAGGTAAACAAGCTTAAAATGGCAACAAGAATAAAAGTGTTGTTGTCATGGCAGTGGCTCCGAGACTCATGACTCAGAGGTGTGGACAGTTAGTGAAATCAGTTGACACACTCTCATGAGACGTTAATAATGATCTGATACTGATTGTAAAACAAGTATAAACATGCCGCATTCTTAAGTGTAATATTTCAAGTCCAAGATCATTTGTCTTGGCGGTCGGTTTGAGACATTCTGTGTCTAATCGAATTGTCTGCACTGCAGACGTGTATGACAAATGGTTTTCCGTTGGCAACCGCAAGGTTATGTTCATTTGAAATTATAAATGCTGCATAACAAGAGGGTAATTCCCATTAATTATACTTGCGACGGTCAGGACCAAAGTCAAGTGTAACGACAAACAGCAATACCAGTATAATACCACATTGAAGCATATCTAGGTCTAATTCGATTGACATTGACATGTATCTAACGAACTGCATCAAATGTAATTGAAAAGTTTAGAGGTATGTAGACCAATCGCTAGTTTAGACATCTAATGGCGACATTTCAAACAGATATTATTGGAGATTCGAATTTAGCACCTAATCCTTTTGTCGGAACGAACGATAAGCCAAATCGGCTTACATTAAAATAAAGTAGGTTAAAGAGCCATATTCGTATGTTGTTGGATAAATACCATAATACCTATATTTCTTAAGTTTGCGAACACTAACAAATATTTGGATACCAAATAAATGATAAATGATATGTGTTCCAAGTAAGATAAAATTTAAATGCAACTATTCTGCCAGAGATGGCTTTAAGAAAGTTGAGTCAACATCTCGTGCTTAGTGATATATGTACTGTACCTAAGCTTTGATTGCGTCGTGTAACTTCGATAAAGTCAATCAATTGCTGCATCCTATTCCTGGTTTTAAATCACTGCTAAAGTTCCAATCCGCGACATTTGCGTACGAGGCAGTCAACTAGAAAGTCGCGGAAGTGCAAAACGCGTTTTATAACAATTCCCGCTAGTCTATTCCTGGGACAAATCGCGTGTTTTCAAACCGTAGAATATGGCGGTAGATCTAGAATATTCGTAATAGTACAAGATATATTGTCCGAATGAAGTGTTATGGTAGGCAAGCAGCCTTGAATTAAGTTTAGTTGAACAAACTATGTATACAATGACGATGCCATCATCATCACATCTGCTCATAGCAAATTTATAATTAAAATCATGATAATATTTTCTTCGGTTTCCGCGACTGTCACACATTTAAATAAAACAATTTAAACGGATTATATCGCGTATATTAATTACTAGCTTTTGCCCGCGACTACGTCCGCGTGGAACCTCGAAGTATGGAAGCAACCTCGTACAACACGATAGATATCCACCTAATCACCTTAATTAATAAAAGGAATTATCAAAAGCGCCTAAGCAAATGTAAGGCCATCAATGTCATCATGAATTACTTACTCACTTTTCAATCTTTTTAGGGATAATTGCCAGGGTGAAAACTATCCTATGTCCTTCCTCGAATCTTAAACTATCTTCATGCCATATCAAAATCGATTAAGCTGTTTAAGCGTGAACAGGTAACAGACAGACACACACTTTCGCATTTATAATATTAGTATGGATTACCCTTTTCGATGACGTTTCGAGGGAGGCTCAAATAATTAATATACGCAATATAATCTGTTTCGATTGTTTCATTTAAAAATATGATGTTATCTGATGCCGAATTAACTTTCAAATATGTATTTATGTATGTGCCCAAACACAAGCCTACTAGAGCTTACTTTGGGGTTAGATCAATTTGTGCGATAAAAATAAATTAAAAATTATTAGTATATTAGGCTCTTAGTATACCCCTCTTAAATAAGCGTCTTGGCACAGAACGCATGACCTAACTAACAGTAAGGAGGATTGGCCTTTTAAAAACCTGTTCACTCCCTTCTCAAAGAGCCCCGCTTCTATTCTATTAATAATTCAAAACCTTTACAAAACATTCGCGCTAAGTAAAGCCCATACTGTGCCTATACAGAGAACCTAACTAACCTTGAGTGTTATTTTTTTATTTAACGTTATCAGCAACCTAAGACATCTTTTGTCCAAAATAGCAAAAATAGCACGCTATTATACCTTATCTCGCCTAATCCTTTGTCGTAATACATACAGCTTATCACGCTTCTAATGTATTATTTAAAATTTATTTATCTTAATCCATTTCCTGTGAAACACCAGTCCGGGCCACCTTATACGAGTAGGCCACTTCCTTCCCTATTATATTTATTAACAAAACACGCTGGTATTCAATGTTACATAATCGGACTTGCGTTGAACATTGCTGTCCTTAATAGGGATGTTGAGTTTTTCTAACTGGCATTGCGATTAGCAGCTTAAATTTTTTTGTTCTTGCCTAAAGACAGCTTTAGTAATGGGGCCATGAAGGTAGCCTTTGATGTATGGTAAACCGGAAGATGGGAAACTTTGAGTTAAGCGTTCGACCTCGTACTCATCGGATTGCAAGTGATGTCTGTATACATAATGCCTACAGGTACTCTCGACTTAACTGATACAAGTAATACTCAAATTAGCAAAAATGATTCAAAAGGATATTTTACTTTTATGCAGCAGTACAGTCCATCCAACAGTGCAGTGTATCCCAATCTCTGTTGCTCGAACTCATAAGTGCAACTGATAAGGAAATACACGACCGAACGTTCCGATTTACGCTACTGTGACTTGTAACGTGGTTGCAGAATCAGAAACTGCAGAAGTTAATACATATTATTTGCTTAATTTTATATTTAGGCGTTCTGCGTTGAGTCAAAGCGCCGAAGAAAACGCAAGCAGCGAGTTGAGCATATGTACGGCATCCGACTGTTATTCAGTACAGATATTGGAGACTCACGTGATGCAGTCGGTCGCAGTGCTCCCGGAGAGCGTCGATGTCGCCGCGCTGCCGCGCCGCCAGCTCGCCCGCCGCGCGCAGCTGCTCTTCTAAAGCACGAAGGCAACCATCCGCACCGGCGCCGGCCCCTGACAAACAGACTAGAATTAGCTCGTGCTTTTTGTTGTCGTGGGTAAATACTAAACCTATTGGAAAAAGTACAAATAACTCAAATGGATCCAAATTCGAAGAATTACTAGAAACCTTAAAAGTATCCTTAAATCATTTTACAAATGATTGTATTTATATTCGGGTTTCACATACTCGCCAATACTATTATTAGAAGTAGGTGAATACCGACTTACAAAATTTTATTACATAGTTACTTATAATTAAATACTACTGGTATAAGTGGAGATAATAAAATAATCATAACCATAAGAGCATGGTTTCACCATAGATTACTACTTAGCAATCGCATCGAAATTATTTTACTCATTAGAAAATAATACGCGACTTTCGCTGACTCGAGTAACCAACGGTTTAAGCGTAAGCACATTAGTATTTTTTTTCACAAACATTTATAGTAAGAGGTCTCAAGAATGTCACCGTTAAGAGGCCTTATTCCTTTTAAAATGCTGATTATTTAGACGTTTTTCTCTATGATCAAACATGTTTCTTAACATATTATTGATGTTACTACCTAGAACAGGGCTATTGGGAATAATTGGTATATATTTGAAACCTACAGTTTGACATTTTCATTGATAATTTTTGTTTCAAAAACTACTCGAAATTGACAAAATTCACGCGGAAAATTAGTTTTTTCAACTTATTTTCGACTGCACGCAATGAAAACATGAAATAGCTATGTATACTCTGGGAAAAGTATTATTTACTTCAAAAAGTTGGTCAAAATTATCAATATATTTGTCGTAATATGAAAAAAAAAATTTTTTTAAAAGGAATAAGGCCTCTTAAGTTGTATTTTAAATATAAACACATTTGAATCTTTCTATTAGATTATAATTTAATATTTGTTAATTTTAATAAAATCTGTAGCACGTTAGTCTGTACAAACTTATTAATAAATTTAGCATCCCCTTCACTCAAGTCTTAAGTGTCAAGGAACGGTCCATAGACATTACGTCGCCGTGATAATATTAAAGGAAACACAAGGTTGCTTAGGACTAAAGGTCTCCAACCATTTCGGTCAGACAGGTTTCGGTCTGTGTTACTCAATTTCAGATCTATATCAAAACAGTGCGAGCTTTTGTTGCTGGGTTTCCTGTTCCTGGCATATGCCACTTTGGCTTTACGTCTATAAAGTCAGGTAGACAAGTGTCAAAAAGTTTTGCAGTGTTTGGTAGATCCTAGTGGTACCAAATAGTGTCCCTTACTTTCACAGAACCATCACTGTTGTTTGTCGGAATTATGCAAACCCTAACAAGGCGACTTTCTTACATTACACCTGTATACCCAAGTTAATTGATTTCTCGTTCATAAGATTTACATTCAAAGAGCTTCAGAAATGCGGTGGAAAGACGGGTCATTTTGATACATAAAACCCACCAACGTACAGCTTAGTTTCGGGTAATCTTGATCTGTAAACCTGCTCGGCTAGCACAACTATTTAGTCTTGTCGCGCGACGTCGTATCAGCCGTCACTCTCTCACGGTATAATGCATAGAAAGAGATCGAGAATATTTATCTCGCGGGAAAGAGTCGCGTTTCATAGTTGTGCTAGATGTGTTCATGTCATCATACGGATCAACTGTGAAACCGTTACACCAACACATGTTATAGGACTAATTTTCACATGATTGCTTTTCTTCCTCGTAGATAGTATGCGAACCATGCCTGTGCAATGCGATTTCTTGTCAAACCTTGTAACAATAGACATGTTGACTAATTTTTTTTGAGGATGTCTATCGATTCTATTTTTTGTTGTGATCAAATGTCTATATGGGACTGACTACACTTAAACTGCTCTAAAAGTCAGAAATGACCGTCAAAGTTCAACATTCCTACGTAGCGCTAAAAACGCTCCATACAAAACGCGTCAGGCTAGTGACGTCACAGGCCGGTATAGGTACCAATAATTGTATGGAAAAATTAAGAAATTTGGCATTTTCACCGTGAAAAAGTGCGTTTAAGTTCATAGTTGTCATACAATTATTGTTTCGTAAAATTATGAGGATTCTGAAAACATTTTCAAAATTAATTTTGGATTAAAAAAAAAAACATAAAATTTGCGTACCTTTCAAGTCACATATTTCCAAAAAAGATATATGTTTCTGGATTTTTTTTCTTTGTTTCGTGATATATTTAGCTAATTTTATTCATATAACTACAGTACGCTGTAGAATTCAACATCAGTCAAATAGCCTATTGCAAGATGACACGAGCCATTGTAGTCTGATGTGAGTTCCTTTCACTTAATCGATGCCAAACGGTTTGGAAACAAATCGTGTCTAGAGTTACGATCCTCAACGGCCTATGGTTCTCGAGCCAGGTAGTTACAATCAAATTACGATATCAATCGTCAAATTATAATATACTAAGGAATGCAACACCATCAGCCGAAACAAGTCGTATTCATACTCGATTTTATACTTTTATAGCTTTCTTTTCGAACAACAAAGCATGAATACATATAAAGGTACAGTGGTGGCACATTTGAGGGACCATTTGTGAACCTTACCGCAAGGAGATGAGGTCTTAGCTAGGAGCTAGGAGTCGGTAGTCACCTATTCAATCCAATTGTATGCTGATTGTCGTTCTACGAAATGTAGTACTCCAATCCAACTGCGTAAACAGAGACCCTAAAAAGGCATATCCTTCTTGTTTTAAATGAAGTTCTCGTTACATTTCACTGCCACATTGATGGCGGGTTAGCGTTCGAGATATCAAACACTCATCTGTTTTTTTTTTTCACACGTGTCAATGTCCCGATCGAATTATCGTCATAGGAGGCGCACAACGTGTGGCAAACCTTCGGTTTTCTACAAATGAACTATCAATATTTACAAGAAAAGAATTAGTAAATTCTTTTCGTATTTTTAGCGAAATGTACGCAGTGTTCGCGGCTACAACAACGATATCCCTATGGCATGCAACCCCGCAATGTCGTGCAGTCTCTGTTAACATTGCCGAGCCTTGTAATGGAAAACTGCGTCATTTATATATATTTTATCTTCTCCGTATTAACATCGTTGTTGCCGTCCAATGAAAAAACGCCCTATACCTATTCTAAATGGACTCGGTTGAGACATACCTGCCCCGGCCAGCTCCAACAACCGCTGGGAATTCCTCTCAAGCTCGGCAATGGCAGCCAGGCGAGCGGCTCGCTCCACAGCCAGCTGTTCCTCAGCGTGTTGTCTTCTCTCCCGCTCTTCCGCCGCCGCCGCCTCACTCGCCGCCGCCGCCGCCGCCAGACGCGCCGTCTCGGAGTCGCGCGCGCTTGCTTGTACTCCGCGGTGACACCGCGTGACTTCGCGACTGCTGCGAGAACAAACATGTTTATTGTAGAGTTGTCAAGCAGTATAGGTCATACATTTACTTCATTTAGGGATACCTATTACCCGACCAAAAATATTGCACATCGAATTGTCACCACGTTGTCACACACAACCTATGTGTGACGATTGTCAATCGTTGTTTAGGTGCAATAGAGTATGGTCGCATTTAGTTGGGAATTTATAATGTAGAGTCGTTGAAACCAATTTATAAATAAATTACAAAATAATAGGCACATTATTGTTTCACTGTAATTTTCAACCATTTCGAAACAAAATCTCGAGCTCTACCGCTCACAAAAGTACTAGTAGTTGCAACAGCTCTCTATAAATATCGAAGTTTACATGTCACGAACGAACAAAGTCCATAAAGTGCAGTATATATTTTATATGATGCGACAATAATAAATACGATAATTGATGGACGGTCGCTGGTGTTTGAAAATTGTCGTAAACAGCCAATGGTCTCTTTCCAAAGACCAATGTGCAATGCGTAGTTTGGTAGATTAGCTTAAACGGCCGTGTAAACAAAATACTATTTTTCTTATTAGATAACATAAAGTAGGACAAATGTATTACTCAGTATCTTTTATAAATTATAATATTAACCATTGAAGGTACTTATATTCCTCATTTTATCAAGGAGAGCCGCGAGAGGTGCCTATCAAGTATGCAATGCACACGCAATATAGCAAAATATGCGGCGCGCTCCTTTATTTATTTTATGGCGTAGTATTTTATAGACAACAAATGCTATAACAGGGAATGAAATATGAATAAATATTCGTAAATGTAACAATACCCGTACAGATCATTAGAACGTTTGCACTAGAAGAAAACGGACCATCGCACAAGTGCATATAAAAGCAAATTATCTTTTAATATTCCAGATTTGATATCGATACTATGATATTAGCATTGGAAGTATTGGAACAAACATGGCGTTAATGCAAGTTTTTTCCAGATATAGTACAAAATAAAAACTCACCACTCAATATTAGGCGTGATTCCCGCTAGAGCGGACTCGACGTCTGACCCTAGTAGCACCGTCTGGGAAATCTTCTCTGCGTAGATCCGCACGCGGGTCTTGGTTGTCGAGCGCGTGGACACCGACCTCGTGATCGTGGGCCGTCTCGAAGTCGGCGGCGTGACATCGTGCTTCGGAGAACCCTCCGGCTCACCGTTTTCACGCCTTCTACGCGGAAGTGTTCCGTATTTGTCGGCGGCTACCCGCGTCGCGCTACAGTCAGTCGGAGTCGTCAGCCGAGGTCCATTAGAAGGCCACCTTTTCTCTTCGCTAGGAGAGTTCGGCGTCCGGCAACGCGCCGTTGAGGTTTTAGTAGGTTTCGCTCGCAAGGCGGGGCTCTCGCGAACAAGGTTCGGCAGTTCACCGGTGGGACGGATTCGCGGCTTCGGGGTGAGAGGCCGCGGTTTCTCGGGCGGAGTCGGTTTCTCTCTACTTCTAGCGCGTTCTCTAGTAGCCAGGTTGGGCCCGCGCGGCGCCGTGACCGGGCGGGGCGTGGAGGAGCCGAGGGGCGAGCTGCGCTTCGGTTCGGTGACGGTGACGTTGACCCTGCGACGGGGCCGCGGCGGGGCGCCGGCGACTGATGAGCTCTCCGAGCCGCAGCCGGAACCGCACGACACGACACTGGAGGCACATGACCGGGAGCCGCCGCCGCTGCTAAGTGCTCGGCCGCAACCTTCGACGCCGCTATCGCTGCCTGCCGCGCATAATACCAGATCGTCTCCGGCTGGCAAGCTGTCTAAATCACCCAGCGACCGCGCATCATCGTTCACTTCGCACGGCTCGTGCTCCACCAACGATTCCACCGTCACATTCTTATTGCAATCGTCTACTGAATCCAAACCGACACCGCTCTCATCATTGGTGACGACGGTGCTGCCGCTGGTAGCGAGCCCGTCGCTGTCGGTCGACGCGTCGCGCCGGTCTGAGATCTCTTCACTAGTGTGAACCTCGATCAACGGTGGGTCGTGGTCCTCCCCAGCGCAGGTTGTGCTGTCTTCTTCCATGCTTACCGCTAATTCACATGATCTGTAACAATACAGAAGTGGGTTAATAAAGAACTTGGTCGCAAGTAATCAAGAGACAACGGAATTGTGCATTGTTTAAGCGCCCAGGGGGCGCGACGCGACGTTCCGAACCCCAGGGGAGACTACCGACTGCTATATTGTCCCGCCACTCACTCGCGATCCAATCTAGCTGTAATCATTGTTCAACTAAGCAAAGCACGCATTAAAATAATTCGCGTATGGCTTACATAAATAAGAAATGGCTTATTGCATTTAGTTATTTCCAGCGAGTGACGCTCGTGTTAACAAAGCACGTTTTATGGCTTCGTTTTGTAATATCATCACTACAGTGAGATACTTGTTTGACTCCGCGTATTCGTGTTGATACGTAACTGACATCATTACGTATTTAATATATGTTAGAAACATTACTATTAACAATGTCTGACAGCCTAGTAAAATAACATTGCCGATATATGTATTAAGTAGATAAACAATCTTAGTAGGTAACATGATATTCAATAGTAGATAAGTAGAGAACATAACTTTGATAGACAAGACAGTACATTAACTAGAAAGAGAAAGTAATGGCCGAGTCCTACTCCTAATATGATTTGTCATAGATATAACTGGGCGACCCTACTATTATCTTGTTACCTAAATGTGCTTATCAAACAATATTATGAGTACTTCTATTGTATCGAATTGTTGTGAGGACCACTCCCTTTCTCCCGCGGGTACCGTAACTAATAACGCATTTTAGGTAAATAGGTTCACATATACCGGGTGGAATTTTTCTATGGGCCCTGGAGGGGAACTACCTTAAATCCCTTAGTTAGCTCATTTTACTGAAAGGAAACATTCCTTTATTTTTAAAAAGAAACAAAACTGCTTTCCAAGATTTTCCAAAAATTGCTTGCCACAACCGGGAATCGAACCAACTAAAAATTAAAAAAATAAACCCTCGATATTTTATTTCACGAATCAGTAGGATTATTGTTCAGGATAAAATTTATCCAGTAAACTTAGCCCTACACTCATCTGTTGTACGAGATTCCATGAAATTTAATACTTATTACAAGTTTTTTCCCGGTTGAGGCTAGCAAATTTTGGAAAATCTTTGAATGCAGTTTTGTTTGTTTTTAAAAATAAAGGAATGTTTCCTTTCAGTAAAATGAGCTAACTAAAAGATTTAAGGTAGTTCCCCTCCAGGGCCCATAGAAAAATTCTCCCTGTATAACGTATGCAAATGAATCATTTGAGATAATGCTTAATTTTCTAATGCGTTTAGGTATTTTTTTACATGTTCTAACATATATTTTATAACGTCAACAGATTATCAAGCTCAAGAAGATGGACATTAACTAAAACCCATTAGTCTCGTGTCAGCCATCGTGTCGTGCACTCGTAAGTTTTTAGTTTAAATGTACCTATTTTCCGGTAAACACGTTCTTCATTCCCTTCAGACGGACTAACTAAACACATGTTGTAAACTTTTCAAATTGTTTTTATACGTTTACACTAAAGTTAAGAATTACACACACCCGCTATTAACTCAAGACAGTTCTGTCAAACCAATAAATATTCTTAACAGTCATCTGCAAAAACATTCTTGTTCGTACAGCAGTAAAAAGGTGGTTCTTTAGAATGTCAAGTGGTGAAACCAGTAACAATGAGCAAAACCTATCGACGTATTGCAACGTTTCTCTGCACTCCGTAGTGGCAGCGACACAATACCCCGTTCCCATGGATAGTGTCGCGCACTTCACACGCGAGTCGTCGTAAAACAGTCGGTAAGTGTCAACCTGTTTTAAGTCAATTTGTTTTGCAATATGGCAACCTCGTTTGTCTATGATCTGACTTTAACGGTTCTGTATGTTGACACCGGGGACAGAAAACGGCGCCAGGAGGAAGTGTGGGCAGTTATGCAGGAGTATGGACAACGGAGATAAGGGTTTCAAGGTGAGAAACGTGCGTCTCTCCGCGAGGTCACCGGATATGCTCTGGTGAGTGTTCATGCTATTATTAACGATGTTTAGCTACATGAGTGTGGAACTATGGGTCGACCATGAGTCGTGATAGAGTTCCACTAATGGCAGGTTCGATGAGTCCGATCATGTAAACTGGACTGGGGTGGCCCGGCTCCACCAAAGCGTGTGTATCGGAAGCACACGGGCAGCCATTGTAGCACAAATCGATTATGAGTTGGCGCTGATGGAGGACCTATTAGGGGATGGTTAGGAGGGTCCTTTGGGGCCTTTGATAGGCACCCTTTCCAGTGGCACAGTCAGACGCACATGAGGGTAGCAACCCACCAATGGGACGCCGCAAGACGACGTCATCTGATGCGAACTGGGGCGCTATGCCCCCTGACATTAAATCCCCCCTTTCGTGGGGTGCCAAGGTTCTTTGACCAAGAGTCAGGAAGAGACTGGAAGTATAATAATATAATCGATCTTGCTAGGAATGAGCAGCCAGGGCGGAGATACATTTCTAGTGATGCATACATAGCTATTATGCGGTCGAAGGTCACTCCTTCTTTCACACTCATGCAGAAATATATATATTTATTACTTTGTTGCGCTGGCGAATCTGTACCCAATAGAATTCAGGCGATTTGTCATACACGTTGGGGAGAGATGGCGCGACAAAAATGGTGGAGATGCCGGGGATCGATGACTGGGAAGTCAGAAGTCAGAATTTAGCTCTGACTATTCCGGCTTCGAAACCCTTATATCAGAAAATCCCAATCAACCATCGTAATTCATTTTGTTATACCCACAGCCTGCTACGTGATTACTACAAGAGAAAAAAAAAATATACACGAACATTTTGTTTCATTCTTTTATACCCATTTTATTTATTTAACGGCCTTTTGAGATAACAGGGTGCACCCTAAGTCTAATTAAGTATTTATTTTTTAAAAAAAAGCGCGCTAGTTTTACACTATTTTGTATGATTAAGTTGTTTTTAATTTACTCTTAATTCAGGTCGTTATGTTGGTTAACATGGAATAAAGGATTCCATCGTACCAATCTTGATTTTGTGGAAAATATTTATGTCTATGGTCTAAGGATGCGTTCATTATATTATAAGTAGCGTTTACAAAGGAAGCTAAATACATGAATAATTTTAGTACTTATTCTGGTATTTAGGTAAGGTAATAGGTATTAATGTAATTAAGGAAAAATACAAGAAATTAGAATTAAATCGGATTTCACTTATAGGAAAATTTATTTACATTAATTTAAGGAACGACAATTAGTCTAACTAGATTCTTATAAGTATCTGAACGCGACCTTTCGGTGCATTATGTTGGCATTTTTTCGTCTTCCAGCGTCTTTCCGTTTTCGAATGTTCTGCGAAGGTACTATCGCTCGCGAAAATTAGTGATTGTGAGATTAATTCGTAGTTTACACGCGTGTTAATCTTGTAATAGTTACAGTGTTACATACATATTAGTGGATTATTGACGGGAAACGTTTTCGAAGCAAGTTGCTGTATTTAATATAGTTAACTAGAAATAGAAAACGTACCCGTGCCGCGTGACCTTACGAAGTACGATATACTTACCCATACGATACCTACATGACGGTTAATTTTTTCGCAAAGGATTTATTCGACGGACATCATGTCAAGCTCCCGCCAAAGATTGGTTTTGAGGCAAGCAAAGCTCAAGCAACTTACTGCGAATGCCATAGCCGTGCTGCAACAATGCCGATCAGGAGGAACGCCCGAGGAAGAGTTTGTCTCCGCTCACATAAAATTGAAGCAATGCATGGATGCATTCGAGAGGGAACTCTCCCATTACTTGACTCAATCTCCAGAAGCTGATGTTGAGGAATTCTCGCTGGATCAGTTTGCGGCAGAGGACACATTGGCAGATTTAGAGACAGCGCGGAAAATTAACACAAAGCCTGCGACAAACGCACCCAATGTGCCCGGACCGACGGAAGCCAATATGGAGACCACAGCTAGGGTACCCAAGCTTAAGCTGCCTTCGTTCTCAGGAGACCGTCTCAGGTGGACTGAGTTTTGGGACCGCTTCAAAGCCAACATCCATGAGCGAAGTATGGCAGAGGCAGACAAGCTGTCGTACCTGCTGGGGTGTCTGAGAGGCGAAGCATTCGACGCTGTCTCGGGGCTTCCGACCACCAATGAAAACTATATGATTGCTGTGGATACGCTCACTGAACGATTTGGATCTAACGATGCCGTAATTGACGCCCACTATACAGAGCTATGCAATCTAAAGAAGGCAGGTGAGGACAGCAAAAGTTGCCGAGCAACCCTCAATGAGGTTGAAAAACATCTTCGGGTTCTCGAAAAATTGGGCGAATCCAGTAACGGAAACCACCTCCGCGCTATGATTTTGCGCAAATTCCCTGACAGAGTTGTGCATGAGCTACACCTAATTGGTATCGACAATACCATGCCCAACATTAGGTCGAACCTGTGCAAAATCATCACGGCCATGGAAAAATCGACAATGATCATTGCCGAGCACGGAAACCCAAAACTCCCTGAACCTTTAGGATCCACAACAGAAGCACTCCACGTTCAAAATAAAGGAAACCAGAATCTCAAGAGAAGGGGAGAGGCATTCAATACTGAACATCAGGCCAAACGATTTAAGCGGTCATGTTTATTCTGCAATTTGACTAATCATGCCAGCGCAGATTGTAGAAAAGTCAATACTTTAGAAGCAAGAATGAAGAAACTGGCAGGTAGATGTCTACGTTGTCTGCGGCGGAACCATGCCACTGCGGCGTGCAGAAGGAAAATCTCCTGTTTCCGATGCAAAGGGGACCATTTGAAAATGCTCTGTCCAAAACCGATTCCAACTGGTAAGCCTGAACCAATAACTGCTTCGGAGAAATCGATATGTACACTGTCTAATAAAAACACCTATTTGCAGACGGCGGTCGCCGTGCTTCAAAACCCACAAACCAAGAAAAGTAAACAGTGTCGCCTGTTACTTGATTGCGGTAGCCAGCGCAGCTATATTACACAACACGCAGCGAATATGCTAGGCTTACCAATCTTGGAAGACGATTTTCTACTTATCTACACTTTTGGAGCCTCAGAACCGCAGGGAACGTCAAGTCCTACTACAAAAGTCAACGTCCGGACTAAGCGTGGTGTCACCAGACAGTTGACAGTTAATATAGTACCGAGAATCACAGACCGAATTCCAGTGGCCTCGTTTGAACATGAGGATGTTGATACCTTCGGTGATGATGATACCGTCGGAGACGCCATCCACCTCCTCATTGGCAACGACTACTACAGCATGATTCTTAGAGAAAACAGGATACACGTCAAAGACGCCCTTTGCCTACTCGACACTGATTTTGGGTATGTGATGTCGGGGAATGCTACTGGACAGGAAGTGACCGATGCACTCTCAGTGGTGACATACTGTCAATGTCATTTACCAAGCTGTCCATATTTTACAGAACCTGATTTACCGTTAAGAAATATAGATGTGAAATTCCTGTGGTCTCTTGAAAGCATAGGGATTACTGATTCTCCCAAGGCTACCAGACAGGAAGAAGCTGTTAGACATTTCAATGAGACTGTGCAGCACCAAGATGGTCGGTATTTAGTGAAGTGGCCGTGGATCCAGTACCCACCAGAGTTGCCGACTAACTTTGGCTTAGCCTTAGGACGACTGAGAAGCAATCTGAAGAGGTTAGATTCAGAATCGCTCGACGAGTATAACGCCATTTTGAAAGAACAGCTGGAACTCGGAATTATCGAGGTCGTCAATCGAGAACCCTCTGAAGGCTTGAACCATCCTCTTCATTATCTACCACACCATATGATCAAACAGAAGGGAAAGAAAGGTCGTATCGTGTATGACGCATCCGCAAAACTGTCTGGACAGAAGAGCCTTAATGAGAATCTGTACAGCGGCCCATCCATGCTTGAAGATTTGACAGCGTTGCTTCTGAAATTCCGCACCAAGAGATTTGGTATACTAGCTGATGTCGAGAAGGCTTTTCTCCAGGTTGCACTTCAAGATAATGATCGTGACGTTACCAGATTTCTCTGGATAAAAGATATTACCAAAGGAGCATCCGAAGATAATCTGCTTTGCCTGAGGTTCTGTCGTGTACCGTTTGGAGTGATTTCGAGCCCTTTCCTACTGACAGCCACAATCAGACATTACATAAGTCAAACAAATAAAGCCTTGCTAAAGTCTGTAGCGGATAAATGTTACATAGATAACCTGGTAACTGGAGCCAATTCGAAGCAAGAGGCAGAGGAGTTATATAGACTAACTAGATCCATATTTGAACAGCTGTCGATGAATATGAGAGACTGGATCTCCAATAATCAAGAGTTCATGGAGTCCTTGCCAGAATCATGTAAGGCAAAGCAATGCGACAACGTTAAAGTTCTTGGATTGAATTGGGAGGTCCATAAAGACAATCTGGCACTGAATTTAACTGAGAGCCACTTCAGTACAGACCCCCCAGTCGATACTAAGAGGAAAGCGCTACGGGCATTAGCACGCGTTTACGATCCTTGTGGATTCGCTTGCGCACTTCTGTTACCAATGAAGCTTATCTTCCAAGACATCTGTGAGAAGAAAGTTAAATGGGATGCAGAGCTACCAACTGACGTGAAACTATCCATAAAGAAGGCAATGGAAGGTTTGAGGGTGATTAAAGACATCCAAATACCCCGGTACATAGGATCTGACTCGTCAAACACTGACCTTAAATACCAGCTGCACTGTTTCACGGACGCTTCAAAGAATTGCTATGCTGCGGTTATCTACCTTAAAGTTTGTGATAAAGAACACAGTTCGGTATCCTTCGTGATGGCGAAGTCGCATATCTCACAATCTAAAGACAAAGATGATCTAAAGATTCCGAAACTGGAACTACTCGGATTCTTAATAGGGAGCAGGCTCTTAAAATACGTGAGGAATAATTTAGAACTTGAAGTAGATAAGCAATACTTGTGGTCAGATAGCCTGGTAGTGCTCAGTTGGATGAAGTCAAGCAAACTGCTACCACCATTCGTTGCCAACAGAGTCAACGAGATCAAGCAAACCCACCCAAGCACTGAGATGTGTTACATCAACACTAGGTTAAATCCAGCTGATATCGCCACACGACCGAAATTGTTTGAAGAGAAGAAGGATCTGTGGTTTAACGGACCGGAATTTCTCGTGAAACCTGAGTCCAGCTGGCCAAAGAACAGACTCTACGAGGCTCATCAAAACCTTCTTTCTTTTGGGGAGGTCCTAGGCGATAGCCTAGGTGAAGTAAGACAAGAGCACGAACACGCCTGTGCTACTGACAGAGTTACCGAACAGATGGAGCCAGATAGCCAAATTAATACTCCGGAAGGTGAAGTCTCCCATGGCTCGAATACGCCGATGGAGTACAGCGATGAAGTTATGGAGCTTGACACTTCGTTCAACCAGGATAAAGAGGTTGATAATCAGCGTGAAGATAGCATGGCCAAGACGATCCTTGAAATAAAAGAATTGCAGAGAATACATTTTTTAGAAGAACTTCAGGGAAAAAAGACACATTTAGCAAGGAACTTGGATCTCTTCACGGATAGCGATGGTCTTTTAAGATGCCGTGGACGTATGGGAAATACAAATTGGAGCTACGATATGAAGTACCCAATATTGTTGCCGAAGAATAGTGATTTCACTAATAGAATGATTAAAAGAACACATGAGAATAATTATCATGTTGGTGCTACACACACGCTGAATATTATTAGAGAACGGTACTGGATACCTCAAGGAAAGTTACAAGTGATGAAGGTGCTACGCAGATGCTCACAATGCATTAAGCATGGAGGTGGTCCGTACCCCTTGCCAGCCGCACCGGCGCTACCACCGGAACGGGTGAATTACAATCAACCCTTCGCTTACACTGGCGTAGACTATTTCGGGCCACTGTTTGTGAGCACACCGTCTGGCAGAGAGAAGCGGTGGGTAGCATTGTTCACATGCTTGACAGTTCGGGCTATTCACCTGGAAATCGTGAAAGACTTGTCAGCAGAAGAGTGTCTGTTAGCATTGAGAAGGTTCGCGGCGAGTAGAGGTATACCACAGAAAATGTACTCAGATAACGCGACTTGTTTCAAGCTGGTTTCTGAAGTGGTACAGCAACCCTTCTGTATCGAGAACCATATACAGTGGAGATTCATACCTCAGTTGGCCCCATGGCATGGTGGTTTCTACGAACGGCTCGTAGCGCTGGTAAAGCACTGCCTCAAGAGAACCCTGGAGAAACACCTGCTTAATGATAATAAGCTATTGACAGTGTTGAAGGAGGTAGAGGCAGTACTCAACTCAAGGCCACTAACGAAAGTTGGTACAGAGGTAGAGCATATCTTGCGACCAGCAGATTTCTTAAGCCTGGGAAAGTGCTTATCGATGAAACCATCGACTTCGGAGGCCTCGGTGAGTGGTACTACTACGAAGGTCGACCTAATCGAGAGCTGGAAGAGAGGACTTGGGATCTTGAACGAGTTCAAGAAAATGTTCATAAGTCAGTATCTTACAAGCCTCAGAGAAAGGTATAACCATGCACCTAAACAGCCAAGAGTCAAGTCTCATCGTACTCCACAAGTGGGTGATCTTGTGCAAATAAAATCCGACGTTAAAAACAGAAACCAATGGAAGGTGGGCAAGATCGACAGTCTGCTCGAAGGAAGAGATGGCGAGTGTAGAGTTGCAAGAGTTAAGGTCAACGACACTACTCTGACACGCTCTATTGGCCACCTTTATCCCCTAGAGGTAGATGACACATCGCTAGAGGTGGAAGGGCCATCAGAAGAGGTAGCGGAAACCGCAGACATCGATGCGGCGGACGTCGTGGAGCCTCAGTTATCCCATGGTCTAGTGGAGGAGGTAGACATCGGCATACCGGATGTCGTCGAGCCCCAGGTACCCGATGGGGAAGTGGTCGTCGAGCCCCAGGTACCCGATGGGGAAGCGGACGTCGAGATGGTTTCGCCCACCAACTGTCCAGAACCTAGTCCTAATGATCCACTACAAGAGGAGCAGCGAGAGGAAGAGGATATGCGGAGCAGGAGAGGGGCAGCTATCCGTGCCAGGGAAAAGATCCTAGAGTGGACGCGCCATTTACTCGCCCTGCTGCATTGACTTTCTTCGCTGCTGGGAGTGTCGCGCACTTCACACGCGAGTCGTCGTAAAACAGTCGGTAAGTGTCAACCTGTTTTAAGTCAATTTGTTTTGCAATATGGCAACCTCGTTTGTCTATGATCTGACTTTAACGGTTCTGTATGTTGACACCGGGGACAGAAAACGGCGCCAGGAGGAAGTGTGGGCAGTTATGCAGGAGTATGGACAACGGAGATAAGGGTTTCAAGGTGAGAAACGTGCGTCTCTCCGCGAGGTCACCGGATATGCTCTGGTGAGTGTTCATGCTATTATTAACGATGTTTAGCTACATGAGTGTGGAACTATGGGTCGACCATGAGTCGTGATAGAGTTCCACTAATGGCAGGTTCGATGAGTCCGATCATGTAAACTGGACTGGGGTGGCCCGGCTCCACCAAAGCGTGTGTATCGGAAGCACACGGGCAGCCATTGTAGCACAAATCGATTATGAGTTGGCGCTGATGGAGGACCTATTAGGGGATGGTTAGGAGGGTCCTTTGGGGCCTTTGATAGGCACCCTTTCCAGTGGCACAGTCAGACGCACATGAGGGTAGCAACCCACCAATGGGACGCCGCAAGACGACGTCATCTGATGCGAACTGGGGCGCTATGCCCCCTGACATTAAATCCCCCCTTTCGTGGGGTGCCAAGGTTCTTTGACCAAGAGTCAGGAAGAGACTGGAAGTATAATAATATAATCGATCTTGCTAGGAATGAGCAGCCAGGGCGGAGATACATTTCTAGTGATGCATACATAGCTATTATGCGGTCGAAGGTCACTCCTTCTTTCACACTCATGCAGAAATATATATATTTATTACTTTGTTGCGCTGGCGAATCTGTACCCAATAGAATTCAGGCGATTTGTCATACACGTTGGGGAGAGATGGCGCGACAGATAGAGGCTGCCCCCAACCAACAGCGGCCTCGCCGGCTATTCATACTGACATTTGCCTCGCTGTTTTGCTTATTTTACATTAAAACCGACCGTGTTATTACTCTACATCTTTATGTTTATCTATTCGAGCAAAATGTTGCTTTATTTTTCGATTATAAAGTAAATATCACGCCATTTAATCCGTAGATATCGCTTATGACAAACCGATAACCGATTGTGGCAGAAGAGCCCTTCTACTCCTATTTGAATTATGATTGTGGCAGCTTATCCTTGCAACTATTAAGCGATAAGACGGCCCGACATTTTCTCGGTGCGACCGTTAAGGCGATGATAGATATGTTCAAACACATAGAAATGAGATAAAGCTATCTAAGCGGGATTGAGGGCTTGGGGGGGTCAGGTCATCGCACTGCAATGCTCGCGGGCGTAATAACCTGCCCATTCAAATACGAGCTCCGTAGTAGCATCACCCACTCGGAGGTCTACTATTTAATTCGTCATGGTTGCGATCGCCGACGAGCCGTCTGCACCCACTCGGTATTAATCATTGGTTATTTTTACCAGCGCGTTTGTGGCAGTTATTAATTAGAGTTAGAAAGGCTACGGCGAAGGTCCAACGATGCCACCGGTCACGCTTCATACAGAACCTCATCAGGTTGGGAATAGTTGACACTTTCAGTAAATTATATGTACGCCGCGCTAAAATCTCTATAGAAAGGCATCCCCAGAGCAGCCGATGGAGGAGAAAATTGCTCGCGTTAATGAAAAATGCCACCAAAACACTTAATTACCGCCTATGAGTTGACTCTAGCTAACTAACCATAACGCATACTTTCGTAAGCAATTCAAACAAAGTGGCACCACCACAATAAATAGTAATATATGCGTTACCGCGGTTATTCATTGTGGTTTATTTTATAGATATTTCAGTATTTTATTACCTGGGAGCTTTCATCTGATCCGGTAACCAATAGCCATATTGCGATTTCTATTCCAACTTTCTTAAGGAGACATACCGCATTGGCGATTTAAAATTAGTCAACTTGTTGTCTACTTAGTATTCTACAAACCTGGACGGTATTTTACCAGATAAAATAATCCAGACACGTCTTGTTTTCGAGTTGCAATTCTCAGGGGAAAAGGTCTTGTTGTGAATGTTAAACATCACTGCACTAAAACAATAGTACTTTAAAGAGCTATATATATTGCATTAGGTAAATATAATAAATAATATCAGTCCAATTATTTTATGTTGTTCAATTTATTGTAATCTAATCACAAACGAGACGTTAATTTATCAGCGCCGCGGGCAATGCCATAAACGATTTGAATAACAAAAGAAAGTTGCTGGCTGCATTTTCCCTACATATGTAGCACAAATCTTCCGAGCTTTGGCGTGTCTCCATGTGTCGCCATTGGTTTTCGAGTAGCGTTAAACTATTGCACACATCTAGGTTAATGTTCAATTGCTTGCATTCGTATATATAAAACAACGAATTGCATCTAAACGCCATTCGTATTCGTCACAGGCATTTTAGTTGCACAAACCTGCATTTGGATTGTGTGAAAAGTGTTTCAATAGCTTACATACAGAAATTATAAGATTTCAATATGTGTAGATCAGAATAAGTACAGTACAATATTTACTTTTGAAGCTAATTTTATGAGAAGGTAGACACAATGTGGAATATAATTACCCTAAAACAGCTTCTCGACTAACGTTCTATAAAAAAAACTGTTTCGGTCGTCTCGGCAAATAGGGTCAGTTCATTCCATAAACAGCTATGTTGAGTCGGCCACCTTTTTATTGGTACATAAAATATTTGTAAATATTTATCATATTTATCCGTGTATCGTCGCATATCCGTACTTCGAAAAATAGTTAACTTTTTATTATGAGAATGAGCCATGATTAAATAATAGATATCGTTGCTTATTGCATTTGATCAATATGTGACAAAACTATATTACATAATTATATATACAATACTAGCTGTGCCCCGCGGTGTTAACCGCTCATCCCACGGGAACACTAAATTTATTCGGGATGAAAAGTATCATATATGTCCTTTCCCGGGTCTCAAACTTTCTCCATACCAAATTTCATCTAAGTCGGTTCAGCGGTTTAAGCGTGAAGAAGTAACAGACAGACAGACACACTTTCGCATTTATAATATTAGTATGGATATATATATTCAGGAGTAGTCAATTCTCTTGATAATAAGGTGGTGTGCAGATAATTTTGACCCCTTGGTGCCCGTTACTATTTCTGTGTAACGTGCTACATCATACAATTAAATTAAAAAAGTGAATGGTGTTTTTTACATTTTACTCCTGGCAGTGAATTGTAGAAAAAAAACCGATAATAGTAAGTGGATACAGAGTGTTGTATGTGTACAACGATAACGCCCGCAAAAAGTAATAAATACCATGTGCAAATTACGGAAAATATGGCTCTTGACAATATCAGCAAACCAGGGATTTACCTACTTAAATAAGGATTTTATTTGGGAATATGTAAATTGTTATCGTTGCTAAGAGCTGTGTTAACGTAAGGACAATGTTTATGACATATTCCTTGGACTAAACACACAGAATTAATGTTTGATCAAACACACGTTTGCCAGTCAAAATATAAATGTAATTAGTAGCGATAGAGTATAGTCATTAGCAGATAAACAGAAATGCAGTTTTATATAGACAAAGAGACTTTATTGACAAGAACAAAACAATAAGACCATGCCTAGATACTTGAATATCCTCGTTGTGAAGAACCTAAGGGTTCCTCCGAATTACGTTTCGTGCCGGCCCGCTCATCCAAATGTTTGACACTAGATCGAGAGGGGAGGCACGGTAAAAAATTCAAATTTTGATCTTCGGAGTAGCCTTTCTGCTGCTAAGTGTATATACGACCATAAGCAACGCAACGTCTTAATTAAAGGCATGATGTTACAAAACGTGATAGTGAAGCTGTATTTTGTAAACAATAATTAAAATGCTCGTCGCGTCCGACCCCTATAATTTGGTTGGAATTTGGAAACAAAAAACTCCATATTGCGTAGTGAGAAAATGATCACAACCTCACTCTAGCTCAGTGGTGCCCAACCTTTTCATGACTATGGGCCATTTTTATTCATTTACGCTTTTCGCAGGGACCAAATATAAACGAAATCACCTCCTTCGGCAGACTCCTGCGATGTAGAATCAGTCAACTTGAATCGTTCGAGGACCATATTGTTATTCGTGCGGAGTGCGGGCCACTAATGATCCGGGGACCACTGGTTGGGAACCACTACTCTACCTACAGCCGTAATCAGTTAAATTGTAGAGGTACTATTGATAACCATCAACAAAACGTGTAAGAGCTAGACTGATTGATGACAACAAAAACTAGCAAAGATAACTCGGCAGATTTTAACATTTATTCCTCGAGTTGGATCACTCATTGTGATTGGCATCAAAGGACCGTAAAAACTTTAGCGTTCATGTTATTCTAAAGGCTGATCTCATAAACCGGCGTTTATATTACCAAGAAACATTCTTGCAATCAAAATGGTCACGCTTCAGGAACATTATTTTTATTTATTTAATAGTAAGTCAATGCGTTATTGCTAATGGATATTTCCATCCGGCAACAACATTATTTATTTTAAACATTAGGTATTTGCTAAAATGTTTTTCGTGCGTCCAAACCACGCAAGGTCGTTGCACCACATTAGAGTTCGACATCCAGAAGACGTTAATCTTGGCAAAAGATATGTTTATCCAATCTGGTGAGCAAACAGAGCTAATAAATTTCCTTAACACTAACCACAGACGCTAAAGCCCGGTCGACGTAAGGAGCAAATATGATTAACACAAATCGAATGTTTACTCTTACATTTATTATACTTGAGCGTGTTGGGATACAGCACGTGTGCTGGAGTTTCACAATAGCAAAACATTTAGTCATTGTATTGTACCGGTATCATGTACAGTAAAATAATCTGAAACGCGTACCTTTTTGACCCTTATTGTCATTGGGACAAGAGCGAATAAGGTACGTGTGTCAATTTCCTTTACTGTACATTTTATACATATAATGCAAGGGAACCAGTCCACATTATAAAACCGTTTACATCGAAATCTCTAACTATAGCATAAAGCACGTTTAATGTGGGTTGGTTCCCTTTTGCATAAATACGTCGATTTGTCTACGATGCAAAATGAAAATAAAGCTATTGAAAAATAAAAAAAAGCATGTTAACATTAAAAGTTATTAGGCCGTATAACAAGGCACAGAGCTCATTGAGACATCCCCGAGGAGGCGGCACGAATAACCAATAAAGCGAGGGTCGACCGTTATCGTTGCGTTGCTCGAAGAGTCAACAGAGTATTTTAAAAGATAACAATAAATTGTTTAACAACATCATCAATGCATCACCATCTCTTATTGAATTTGAACTTGCCCGTCGTAAAGCTGTCAAGAGACAAGTGGTATTACAATAGTATTGTCGTGTACAAGTACAATGTATTGTGGCGTCGCTCGTGGAACTGTGGTACCCCTTGCTTTTGCCATTAGCGTGGCAGACAGGGCGGGACCGGATGAAGGGCTCGGTGCAATAAAGACTCTTGTGTCAATTAAAACGGGGAACTGTGCTAAAACACGTAAGCATAGCAAGCCGAGTTACGAAAGGTCACATGCACCTTGGCTTAGCTATTAATATATGTCTATTCCGCGACTTGGGAGTTTTATAATTTTATAACACAAAATTGAGGTAAAATTGGGATTAAATTAATTAATAGTACGAGAAAGTCGATTTTATGGCGCGACATCGTATAAAAACTAATAATTTGAATATTTAATCGATTAATGATAACCAAATTCATTAAAAGCTATATCGATATTATGTAATGCTTATGTACTCTCATAATATCAAATCAATACGGTTGACCGGAAGAGTACGGTAACAATTGTTTTAATTATCTTGATCCAATATAATAAATCGTTCCGCACAGCTGTATGAGAAAAGATTCCCATATATTTCCGGGTCTCATAATTCACATGCCGTATCACGAGACGCCCGTATATTTGAAAAAATTGGAAGTACTCGCTTGGCCTATATTATTTGCTAACCTCCCTCGCAACAGGGCGTTGTATCCCACGCCTTAAAGACCCCCGACATTAACACAAATCAAATTTCGTAACAGTGTAACGAGTATTAATGATTTCGCAGACTATGCAAATAAATGGGCCATCGATTTTTCACTCAAGTTGACGCCAACTCCTGGCGAGGTGAAAGATTAGATAAATCATTCGTTCGAAACTCGTGTTTGCTTATTCAACGAGCCTGTTGTCACAGAAAACAGTTTTATTATTTGAGTAAACACAGCCCCCTAAAATGAACACCCTCGCTATTGCCATACGAGATGGGAATGTCAAATTACCACCATTGATTTTTGGGAAACACCCACCGTCAAGCTGCGTTGACGGACATTTCATAAGGATTTTACAGATAAAAGAAGATAAGATTGTGGAATGGGATCTCTTCTTAATCTATTGACACTACTGTATTGTTGTAATTTAATTCTCTTCAGTTTCGAGTATCTTTCCATATAAAACATTGAGATCTTTATCAAGAAAAACAATGGTTTACGCCGATATCCATAATACCATTTCAAAGGATATTAACATAAACTAGATAAATATAATATCCACGATAATCTCGCCCGATATGATAATTATATTAATCAGATGGAAGATAAATAAACACGCATCGAAACCTACAGGCAGCGGCGCTATTGGTTTCGAGTTATGATAATAACCTTTCTTCACACCAAAGTGAAAATAATTAATTAGTAATGCGTTTTATAGCGACGTATTTAGAGGACATACTGGTTGATGAAACTTCCGTAGACGGAATGTTGTGCACAAAGTATGGTAGTAGTTACAGGTGATCAAACATCCTTATCCAAAACAAGTAATTTCTCGATGTTGCTTAATCCGTTTAATTTATGACAAAAGTTTATATAGAACCAAGTTCCATATTAAATGTCCAATGTATGTAGTAGAGTTAAATGGGCAAAGATTTAACCAAAAATATGTGAACTCGCCTCTACTATTTGTTAACGGCATAGAACCGTGTTGATCATAAATTTATGAACCCATCATACACATCGACAAAATGGTTTTATATATCCTCATCCTCGATACTTTACGAATAACCAGTGTGTAAATTTTACGGTCAAGGCGCATAAGCATATTTTGAGTGCATGTCCAACATACTCGTAACCTTATTTTAGGCTTACTAATCTCACTATCGAGTGCCACTGGAGTCATGTGCATTAGTTAAAAAAAAAACACGATTTTTTTTAACGAAATTCTTTGAAAAATATAGAAATAAGTTATGGTTTCAATAATAAATAAGATAGAAAACACAAATAATTTTCCTAAAGCTGTAACGATAATACATAATTGTATTTTATAAAAAATACTTCCTTTCAAGCCACATTGTCCACATCCGTTACGGTTCAAAATAAATACCATTGAAAATGGGATTACCTTCTCTTCAGGAAAAACATGAACAGAATGTTGAACAATAAACTTAATCCAATAAAACTTTCCAATAAGGCACTTTCACAAATAACCGAATGTGTAAAGGGAAGCAAATTTTATTATCAGCCGCCGATTACTGTAAACGCGTCAATGTTCAAGTCCGGCGCGGATGGAACTGTCTGAATGTACTAAATAAGAGACCCGCGACGCCGGGAGGGGCGCGCTCACCATGTGTAGCTAACAACCTAACAATTCACATGCTCCTGTACTCAATACTAATTCCATACAAACGGACGTCAAGCTGAAATTGGCAAGATTTTTATAGCGACTTACACCGACTAATCAACCCCGCAGCTGCAGATGTTCAAGACAAAAATACAAGACAAAAACTAGGCAGAATGCTATCTAGAAAAGGGCTTACAAGGCGAAGTGAACTTGATTGGTTAGTTGAAAGATGTTTTAGCAAGCGAGGAATTTAAAATTATGCAATAAAATGCATAAAATGCATATATAAAAGCAAGTGGTCTTAAACTAGACCGTGCAGGGCGTATAACCAGAACGATATCATGAAATTGGATCTATAATTCAATCTATAATGACCTGCAAATTGGCTATGCGTTTCGCTTGGGAGATTCAATATCGCGTGCAATAACCGAAGGCTGATCGGACGCATAACGTTAGGATTTCATCTTCATTCATGATTTATCTGTATTCGCAATAACAGATTTGCCGCTAGACGTTTTATTTGCATATGAGATGGTGGATTTTATCACATTTTCTGGTCCGTTGAGCTGAATAATGAACAAAAAGTTGAGCAAATATTCGCGTTTTAACACATCAATTGCTCGTCAACGTCAGTTTAAAAATAATCACTCTTAGGAAGTAAACGACTATTACACGTAGAAAGGAGTCAGATTTTATTTCCTACATACAGGAAACCCCAGTTACCCGTCTAGAACAATTTTCTTACACGTACAGCTTGATTTATGTGCAATGCAGTTACCTAATAAAATAGTTCTAAGTCCGCGTATATGTTTAACAATACAAGTTAACATAAAAATGATGTTAATGAAACTGACACACAAAGTTATGCACCTTATGCAGAGAATAGACGAATAAATCCATGCGCGTGGGAATTTTTGTCTTGAATTTAATTTCAACTTGATGTGAAGAACTTACTAAAAGACTTTAAGCCCAATTGTTTAGATATTTATGGCAGTGATTAAGCAGAGTTGGATGGAAAGTCTGATAACCCTGTTATTGTGTGAAATTAAGAAGTTTTCTAAATTGCAATGAACGTGATACTCTGCGTAATTTTTATTAAAACTTACTGACGATCTACAGAGATGCTGCATCATTTTTACAAAGCCCTGTAGTTGAAATTCCAACCCGCAATATTGTTTAACATTATTTCTATAGAGAAAAAGGATTCAGCTTTATGCTTTTAGCATGAAACAAAAATTAAAATACGTGAAATGGGCGGAATTGGATTAAATTTTCGCAGACAGTAATATCCTGTCCGTAGGGCGATGAGACAGGAAATTTGTCCACGTATAACAGAACCCAATATCCCAATACCTTTATCAAGATGTATCTAGCTAAACGTCATGATAGGAGCAGACAATACCAAGCACTTGTAAATCATCAACCAAAGTAGGTATAGGCAGCGTCAGGTAATTTGATACTGATTGAACTTACGCGGTAAGTAGTTGAGATACGGAAAGCTCGTTGAGCAAAATATGAAACACATACGTATGATATTAATGTCACATATAAACTAATATGATACCAGCTCTAGCTCGTAAAAATGATATCAGTCTCGTGGCGAAAGTAATGATTTTAATGATGCACGAAATAAGCGGAAAATCAGATAACAAGGTTGGAACAGCTGTCGCTTCGTACTCATGACTTTCCAATTGTCTTCGGTCGTGCTTGACAACTCTATTAGCGAACAGCTTCAAGTAGCAAGTTCAGGCGAAAACCACGGTATGGCTGTACATTTAAGCCATTTACAGTCATACCGGGTACAGTACTGAGAACATTATGATTCTAAAAGCTTTTGAAAATAAAATCTAGCAGTGCGCGGTTAGGCCGTACAGTCTTGCGTCGCATTCGCATGGCATGCTTCAACTTTAATGCCTCTATTTGAATTAAAAACGACAAAATTATTGTGAACTTTTTAATGACCCATAAAACTCTTTAGGTATCAATTGTTTTGCTAATCGTGAACTCGCCGTATAAACATGCACTTGAGGCAACAGCAGCAGGATTGCAAGCAGAAATTTTCCTCGCTCAAGTGGCGACCCAGAAACTGGTACTCGGCCTTGACCGGGCAGCAGCCATATGGTGCGAGTCTTTGATACTCCAATCTGGAATGACCAGTCCACTGCCATACAAGGCGCTATGCTCGTGACCATCCGATCCAGATCCAGCCTTGCACGAAAGCTGTGAAAATGCTCACATGACCGACTTTGAAACGAATAACACAGCATCCTAACCAGTATGTCGCCCCGCGGTGTGGGGTCCTCGGGGTTTTCGGTGCCGGTATATATGTATCGTTCGTTATATATCCGCACTGAATACCTTAGGATATCATCATAAGATCATAACACAACTGTGCTAGCCTGCAAACATCTCGACTCCGGCGCTTGCGTCATTAAAAATGAACTAATATTACAAAACTAATTATCTGCTACAACCTTACATAATTAATGCTGAACATCTGTGTCAATGGAGCATTTTTCTTCAAGCATCTCGCAGAAATATCAAAGCCGTCAAAATTTTGATTGACATTTTATTCATCGCGCTTGACACGTTCTTCAAAATAATGTACTTAATATACAAATCGTAATTCTGTAAGTAGACACTCGTATTTATAGAGAAGCGAGATCCAAAAGACAAAACATCATATAAATTTCCATTAATTAACGAAAAACAGCACGTACATTATAGTATTTCGAAAGTTAAATAGAAAACGTCTGTTCTTTAGGTAAAGTAATAATACATTATTGAATGTCGTATCAATGTTCATTTTTTTAACGGAGTGGTCTAAAAACAGAAGCTAAACGCTTAGCTAGGTCCGTATGCATCTCGAAAATTTATCATTCATTAAAAAAAACTTTATTGATTTCTAGTGTTTTACAATTAAATAAAGGTTGGAACCTCCTAGTAAGCATAAAGTAATACTTGTGGCAGGAGACCCCGCTCTTCCATCTGCATAATTTACGTATAACCAAAAGTAATATCAAAGTTTACAATTTAATACTATATTTTTATCTTTTTAATGCCTATTTTAGTGTTTAAGTTTACAATTTTAACTTATGTATATCGTATCAATGTTCATTTTTTTAACGGAGTGGTCTAAAAACAGAAGCTAAACGCTTAGCTAGGTCCGTATGCATCTCGAAAATTTATCATTCATTAAAAAAAAACTTTATTGATTTCTAGTGTTTTACAATTAAATAAAGGTTGGAACCTCCTAGTAAGCATAAAGTAATACTTGTGGCAGGAGACCCCGCTCTTCCATCTGCATAATTTACGTATAACCAAAAGTAATATCAAAGTTTACAATTTAATACTATATTTTTATCTTTTTAATGCCTATTTTAGTGTTTAAGTTTACAATTTTAACTTATGTATATATTATAGCTAAGAACGAGAAAAATAGAATACTTTATTTATCTATTATAATTAAAACTGAGAGTGCGTGTGTGTGTGTTTATGAATGCGTGTGTGCGTGAATATGTGTGTCGGTGGTTAGATAGAATCAGTATATTTCGTAGCAAAACTGACGTGTGTATATACTTATCTGTATCCAAATCTAATAGGAAAACAATAAGTAGATGTTAATAAACATATACAATTACATTTAAATTTCATTATTTTATGACACTACAAACGAAAACTTTTACAATCAATGTTCGTTAACAGGCCATGAATCACGTATGTACTTACATTGTGCATGCAATCATGACGACCGACTGCCGCTTTACGCATGCTATCGATATCAACTTTAAACGATTTAACAAACATGGCTGCCTGGCTGTCCAGTGAGATTGCATCCGCATCATTGCGTCTGCTGACCTGACCTGGTCCATGGCCTGCTCATTGAAGCTGCAATCAGATCCACAACGCACGAGCCCGGAACGAACACCACGGGTATCGGTTTACTTTCGATTAACGCCAGTGAGACTATAATCAATGGCATTTTACATGAGAATTACCCACATTCAGTGATCCACGGCTATCTTTAAACCCGATAGCTCGAGCTAAGCGAAGCATCCCATCTCTACGGTTACGTTCACGGGTAACAAGCTCGTTAATAGAGTTCTAGAATTACTAAGACAATGGGAAACAGTCCGAGTTGCAAAGTAACCATTTTGATTAGTTGAGGTACGAAGACCCACAACCCACAAGTTCTCCGAATATCCGAAACAATTTAGACAAGGACATTCACAGTAAGTTAGTATTCGTTACAAAAGTTCCACGTAACTGGTAATTTAATACAAATATATTAATCTGTTGACAAACTTAGGCATAATCTTTTACCTTTAAGGGTTTTGTGCAAGTACTAAACACAAATGAAAATGTAGAGATTTTTCCGTAAACGCACATAGAGAGTTCACCACAAAATAAAATGTTCTAACGAGTGTTTTTTGACCAAACGTAATCCATTGTGCGCTTAATGTATATAGAAATAATTCCAGAACTCAATGCAGACGTGTAGACTGCAGAGCCAGACAACAGAAAACCAACAAAAACTCTGCACGATCTCATTAGAGAACAAGAATTTCTCCATTTACGTGATAAAATATGATCGTGGCTATGTTTAGTGTTTTATCCAGACAAATTTATACAGAGGGGCTGAGACTGAACGAATCTAATTATACCTCCTCACTCGCGTGCCTAGCGTGCCCGTCGGGACCTGTGGCACTTGCAAGAACATCTTGCTGAAAACTTAAGGAAATTCCAACATTGTGGGGCAAAGAGTACTTTATTAGGCAAAACAGTTGTACGATTAAGTAGTAATGCTTAATAAGTCGTTTCTCTAATATGGAACACAAATTATACAAACGAACACGATAATAATACATACAAAAGGGAGGTTCCTTCCATAAGATTTCTACTAATTTACCACTCTGTGTAACGAAAAAAAAATTGGCACATTTCTTTATGAATTTAATATTTCCGTAACAAAATATTCCTGCAGGTGTTAAGTGCAACAGTGTAAGATTAGTTTTTGAAATATTTTCACGTGATGTGTGTTCCAATATTGCCATTGAATATCGGTTTTTAGTTCGTAACTATATCAGTCTTTAACTTCCGTTAGATGTAGTACATCACTAGCCATGTCCGTCCGCCATTAATCATGTTCGTTCGTTAGATTTTGCACGAGTCGCATGTCGTTGCTCATTAAAATTATTGAAAATTAGTATAGTCACCTTTCGGTCACAAAAAATAGTTAAAATTAGTGCGAATCACATTGTGCGTGTGAGAATTGTGGTGGACCGGGAAAGGCAATCCTTCGGTGGTAAGATTCGGTAAGACAGGTACCTGCACGGGTTTTTGAAGCCAGGAAGGCCTAGGAGAGCTAGCCTTTGGATTCACACGAACCTCATCAAAATTAAAGGTATGTGATTGCGCACTCTTTCTAATAGGAATTGTTTTGTTTCGATATATTCAAACATAAAATATTGTCGTGGTTTTCGAAAAGTATAAAGATTTTTTAGTTCTACAGTCCATTCCTAATTAAAATCAAAGTTAACAAGTAAACATTCACGTGATGTGCTATATTACTTTATTTTCATTAAATGTCGAACGATACAAGTATTTTAGGTCATCGAGGGTTGTTTTTTTCACGAAAATCTCAGATTAAATAGATCAAACGAATTCTGATATAAATTTTCGAGCCCGGCTTTTAGCGGTCAAACAAAAATGGAAACGGATAAAATATGAAAAGAATTATGTCAGTCGTCGGATCCGACCAAGATTACGTTCCGAGTTTCCGACCGATATTTCATTTCGGCTTGTTTGGACTGGACTTGAGAAGCGTTCAGAGATATGCATTTCCGCATAGCTCTATCGAAAATAAAGGCGTCGCGGTTAATAATGATTTATAGCATGTGTTAACATTGCCACTATTTACTGTAAGCTATAATACTGCATCCTTTGAGTTTTATTACAGGAATGGTCGATGTCTGTTGTTATTTCCGTTCTTTGGCTGAGAAACAGTAAACACGTGTTTTTAACATTGAAAGATAGGCGCTTTCGCGTAAGTTATGTGTTGTATCAAGTACGACGAAGTAACAAATTATACGGTTTATAGCCTAACCTTGCTGCGCAGTTGCTAGCGGGAAATTTCACTTCAGTCGCTCAGTCAATTTCTCCATGACAAGTGTGTTCAGTAGATTCTAAAGACCACCCACACGACTGCAAATAATAGCAGTTCTATTATTAAAATACATACGAAATAGGTTTACTCACGTCGTATAGAAGTCGAATATCGCTCGACATGACCAGTCTTCGATTGGTCACAGCCGCGACTGGTCGTAGCTCCTGATGATGAATCGCGTACCGATTCGAAACATGTCGAGCAATATTCGACTTCTACGACGAGAGTAAACCCGTTTCGTAAGTATTTTAATATGTCTGATATTCACGAGAGTTTTCTATATAAAAAAGTTCTATTATTTTTTTTATTCAATTCTAAGCGTTAAAGTATAATGTTTGTCAATGTGTACGTATACCTTGTTGAAAATCGAATCCCTTCGGAATTGGATTTCTAAAGGGATCCGATAGCCATAGATGTTGTAGTTGGGATTCAGCTCGGCTAGCGCAACTTGTCACGCAAATTAGCATTACCTGTATTGATGTCTACTGTATGGAAAGGAAATATGTATGTCTTTGTCGCAAGTAATATCACGAAAAAGAGTCGCGTGTCACAGTTGTGCTAGTGATGCGCACTATGCGCAGGCCTCTCCGCACGAGATAATATCGATGATAATAATCCGAAAAACAAAATGTCAAATGCGTGTTTTTAATATGATGGTAGAATAGAGCACAATGCACAGGATAATCAGAATTGGTCTCACTTAGGGTGAAGGCCGGTCTCCCAGAGCGCTCTGACCACGACTCGCTAAACAACTCACTTCCGCAGCGGCACTGGTATTACACGACCACACGCCAACTCTATTATTGTTGTTATGAGAACACTTAGTGCGAATAGTGTAATGAATGTAAGTTACAGGTTAAAACAGCAAAACACGTAGACTAAACGTTATATTAGGTGGATAATATTGGAACTTTAATAGTGAACCCTAGTTTTCAAATTCAATTCCTGAATGAGACAGAAATTTAAACACTTTTCTGAGTGTAATAATATGATATTTAAATACAACAATCCTTGTACAAGGAAGAAACACAGTAGTTTCAATGTAGAGAACTCAATAATTTTATTGATGCCTAATTTTAATAGTAACAGGAAAACGGCTCTTATGATAAATACCCGTTTTTCATTGTTGAACTGCTCATAAAAGCTTTAAGCGCTTCTTTAAATAAATAATTGATATTGCGCACTAGGTAAGTTTTATTTAACATTACATCCAGGCATGTAGAGCAAAACCTCTTTGCAAAACACTTAGTAGGAAACACAGATAAACAAAATTTCCAGTGATCTAAGTCTCATTTAAGATTTTAAAGACGGTTATACTTACAAACTAGCAAATACATAGACAAAAACAATGTGCTAGATAATAAACTTTAGGTTAAAAAGAGTTCTTGGCATTGGCATTATGCAATACCTACTTAATTAATCAGAGCATTCAACATTAATATATACGAATAATAATTCTGCTAGCTTCCGACTTCTGGTGTTAAAATGTGTTAACTGGAGTTTAAATACATCTTTTCCCCGGGGCGGGGTCGGCCGTCAGCTGTGTCAAGATGACGTGTTTTGTACACAAACTGACGCTGCACGTGTTCAGAGATACAACATGCAGTCATGCACCCGGGCCGAGTTGTCGGCCCCTATTTGTCGCTACACTCGCCAGTTCTTTGTATTTTAAACTAAATAAATTAGGACTGGTTTGTTTTCCGTCTAACACATGTGCTAGGAGCTTGTTAATGCTCGTTTAGGTTTATCCAGATTTCTAGCACAATAATTTTTGACACGGACTCTGTGACAAATATTTACGTCTGCCCACTTGGCGTAGTTAGGGAAAGACGGGTGACATCTCTATGTCGCGCGACAATCGAAGTTGGGATCAGTTATACGACCAGCAGCCCGTCTAGGACACCTTTGCTTTGCGACTCTTGTCGCGCGACTTAGCGTCATCCGTCACTATCTCACAGTACTGTACAGAAAGAGATAGGTAATAAATAAATCTCGCGCGAGGAAGAGTCACAGTTATGCTAGAGGTGCTGTTCAATCGTTTTATTTTAAGTGTAACACATATGCTAGAAGCTTATTAATATGCTCGTCCAGGTCTGCCCAGTTCGGAAGTCGTGCATTTCAAAATACACATGCGTGATTCACTTTCCGTCAATAAGTATGGTTGTATAGACATTTTAAGGCAAGGGCCCTTCCTCCTAAGTTCGTTGCACCGTGATTGTTTTGCATTGTATCAGTCGACGTCGTCTGCATATTGATCGAATGCTCTTCTATTTTCACTGTATCTACTGGCTGCGTTTACCGTCTGTAAGTGATAAATTACGGGTAATTCGCAAACGTTTTATTTCTGCACGTTAAATTGTCAATTTTTATATTTGCCGCCAGTCACCTTGGCTCGTTAAATCTTACGTCACCGCCGATCACGGTGATTGCTGGTTACGAGGACTGCATACAATGGACGCGCTAAAGGCGCAAAATCGTCGACAACATCCGGGAAAGTAGCGGGGAAGTGATTTCAATCGGTCTTCATCAATCACATTATAGTGTACGAATCACCTCTTTCGAAAAAAGAACAATACCGCTATTCGGTTTATCGACAAGAGTGAAGCCCAGTCTGTCTTACAAGAAAACTGAGCAATTTATTCTCAAGTAACATACGAAGATCATAAATCTGCGAGATAAACGGTTGTTGTCGAAGTTATTGTGGTCGAACAAGCGAAGGTCTATCCGAAATAAACGTGAAGAGATTGAACGTAAAAGGTCGTGCAACAATAACCTATATAGAGGTGGGGCAAGTTTTCGCAATAAGACCGCAGTCGAGTCGCGACAATCCGGCGCCCGCTGAAGACTGATATTGTCAGCTGTTGAGCAGTGAGCGGCTAATGGATAGTGTCAATCTACAAGCTCTAGAACAAAGGCAAATATAAACACTCAACTGCCGCCACGGGGGGTACACCGCATCACGGAACAAAATAGGAGGTAAATTTATCGACTAGAGTTTGGTATTAGCTTTTCCCCATGAACACCATATCTGTAGTCAATGCGATGCGATGCAAATGCGCAAACTTTTGTGCAACTATACAAATATACTACAAAGAAAACTCTGGCCACCAGCTTGCATGATCCTTTACTGAAGATGTGCAAGGGAGTTACTTATCGCTTTATACAAACTATGTGAAAAAATTCGCAATATTTCCGTTATGGGCGGCAGTGTAAAATTAATTCACGCGGCTTTAAACGGTTGCACTGGAACTAAGCTAACTGAGCAGTTAATGCGAATATTTTAGCCAAACTATGCTACTTCTACCAAAGAAAAGCGCTATATTTGTAACCGACAACTAGTAATCCTTTCTCGAACATCTGGAAGGATGTCACTAACCGCATTACCCCGGTGGTAAGTTCACATTAAAATGAACAAATTTGCAACATCCGTTATGGTAGTCTAAAATTAATTCATGTGTCTGTAAACGGTTCGTCTGAAACTAAACACGCCGCAGTTTATACCGTACCGGTTTACGAGCGCGCCCCTATTGCTAGACGATAAACATGTCCGCTAGCCGGTAAAACAAGACGCTAGACAGAAATACACGGGGAGAAACAAACAAAAACCTTAGGAAGACGAGATTGTTACTAGTTGCATCGCTTCCCAAACAAAAAGGGCTGTCTACTCGCCACGTGCCACGCTAATATCATACCCGACAGCGCGGACCATGGTGCTTGTCTTCGTCTTCCGCTTATCTTCCCGATCTTCGTGCACTCGTTCATGGCCAACCGCAGTGGCGTAAACGCGTCAGTCAGAGTCAATGCCGTCGCTAGGTTTCAGGTCCCGTTAGTGTGTTTGCAGAAAACTTTTGCGAATTTCAAAATGGAGAAACTTCTCTTCTGTTTTATTCTAATAGGTCCCATAGGACTAATATACGAGTATCAACCAAGTTTCATAACGTGAAGCCCGAAGCCCTTAAGGGGCTCCCTGCAGAAATCAGCCAATTTGATGATTTTTACATCGTATCTAGTTTGTGGATTATAGAGTTATAATGTCCTATTTAATATATATTGTAGTATGGTCTATGCTTAACACTTTGTCTAGACCCGAATTTTGATTTAACGACTGTGTATTTTATAAAAAAATATTCGGTAAAGGGCCAAAAATACACTAATCTCGTTTCTACTTTTATCCCCGGTGTATATGTAGAAAATATCTTACATTTTATTGTTCTAAACCATATTCCACAAAATTTGTTCTGAAGCTTTTTCTATTTTTCTCAATACTTTTCGAGAAAAACGCAAAAAACCGTTTCCACAACTTTTTCCCCGAAAAAATCGTAAACTTTGACGGCCTGTATCTCAAAGTCAGTGACATGTGAAAGGTACTTGATACGGTATTTTGTTGTGGAAAAACTATGTTATTATGATTAGCTATTTATAATATGGGAAAATCTATCGCAACAGATCGAAGATCATTGAGAGCGGGTAGCCCCTTAATGGCGAAACTCAAATAATGGACGATCAATCGCGAATGACTTTCGCAATTCTCTGAGAAATGTGTTGAGTTTCTCACCCAATATGCACTCAATAGGTTCAGTTAACGTGAACCCTCTTTACCATACTTCGACTAATTGTCGGCAATGCCGCAGCAGCCTATTAAAATGCATCGTTGCCTCAGCCTGGGAGGTCGCTCAAACGGGTCCAATACATTTTACATTGGCAAGATTCCAATAGTTAAGCGTGAATGTGAAACAGACCGCGTCAATTAAATGTGGGTTATCTAATCGCTTATTAGCAAAAAAACGGAATATTTAAGTAATTACTTTTCAATTAACACTTACGAACAGTTTATTTGGGGCGCTGAAATGAATAGAAAAGCTCACAATATTTACTGAGTACCTATGTAGCTTCAAGAATGAGACAAAATGTACAAAAAATTAAACGAGAGTGCTTGAATATGCATATCTTAATAAATTATCATAAAAATAACGGTACAACTAAAGTGTACGTGGTTAACCGTAGGGCAATGGGTCGCGTGGAGGTTGTGGAGTTTTAAAATAGAATAACTTTAACATTAGCTTTACCGCATGGGCCGGTGCAAAGAATATGGTTCGTTTCCTATTATAAAAAAAACACGGCCAAGAGCATGTCGGGCCATGCTCAGTGTAGGCACAAAATAAAACAGTGAGGAGGTACAGATGGTTCTTTCTTTTGATTGTCACAACAGCCGACTGAGCAATTCATGTACACTGAATTTTTCTTCGCTCAAAACGCGTAGGACGCTCACTGCATCCCACGACAAATAGCGTCAGTCGTGGCGTGTCGTGAGCGACCTACGCGTGCGACTGGCTACGATCGAGAATTGCTTCGATAAAACGGGAAGGTGGATCAATGCACTATTTATGTTATCCATGGTGTGCACTGTAAAATAATCAGTCATAAACGTGACATAGGTACTGTGCGTAGTGCGTATTATTAGATAAGGGTTCCGTAAGTAGTCCTCACTATAAAACAGAATTCAGTAGATATTATGGGCAGATACCTAAGCACTTCTGCTGCATATAACATAACTGAAGAACTAATGCAGTCTACTTTTCTCGTGATAGTTTTCGTTCTGTTTAAAACATTCTAATTACTTAACCATAATGGTTTTTCGTAAAACAATGTCACGTTTAAGCGTGAAAAACGGAAGAAATAATCTGGCCTGAATAATGAAGGGACTTAACAGGATGAGCCTCGGTTTCTAAGACAATCGCTTCAGAAGCCCGCACTTGGCAAGAAAATAGGCCGAGAGCCGTGAGAAAAACATTAGTAGCAGCAAATTGTGTGGAAACATAACTCGCGGAAGATGTGAGGGAAATGTAGGTTAAGTTTGCGACAAATCGCTCTGAGCAGATATTAAGTAAGCATAAGAGTAATAATTTTTTCATGAGATCCGGTTTCTTGCCATTTTAGGACCAGCTTAAAGCATAGGTTGGCTACAGACCAGATAAGAAAAAAGCTTGCGTCATGATGCAGTCATCGGTCATATAATTGTAATTTTAATTTTGTACCGGTTTTATATGTACTTTACACGACGAGACTTAGGATTTTAATTATGTAACCAAAAAAAATATATAGATTTTTTTGGTTACATAAATTGCGTCTCACTAGACGCATTTTTGGAAAGTTTATTCGTTGTTATTGTCACTGGTTTTTGAACGGAATCTTGAATAGATATCTCTATTGCTCAATTGGGAATTTGTGGTCTATCGCCTCGTCAAAAATGGATAGGGTTGCCAGATCGTCAAACTTAATAGCCGGACAGACCGGCCAGTTTGGCCGGACATTTGAAGAAATAAACGACAATCAGTATTGATGTATTTCTCATGTCCTGAGTTGTCCTGAAACCTTGTTGTTACGGTCAGCATAAAAAGTAGCTGAAAATGAAATATCGTACAGACAGTCAAGAAAGTGGTAAGTATACCACTTTTGGATCTTAATATGAATACTCATGAAATAGATGACTGTAATTGATTCACATCACATTCCCTTCGAAATTCTGCCGCAAATTATCGCCGCCATTGACGCCGATTGATACTCCCAAATAAGTGACAATACAAAACAACAATTCTTTATTGCAACACAAACAAGAAAAATATTACATGAGACAAATGAAACTTTAGACAATAGGCGGTCTTATCCTCGCGATCTCTTCCTTTGCGTAGCGGAAAAAAACATAAGTACCTAAACCGCAATGAGTAGTTGGTGAGATTTATCCTTGTATCAGCAAAGTAGTAACAGCATTTCTGCAGTTTTCAGGCTTATATTTTCTTGTTGTTCAAATTCCTACGTCTCGCACATTGCAAGGTCGTCGCTCTAAAAACGGTCTAACGGGTTCGACGCCCGGTGCTGTCTGCAGCTCCGGCTAATAACTATCATCTTTATCTAACTAATAAAACGCTGATGCATCTGAAATATTAATCATATATGAGTTCTGTTAGTCTCTTCCAATGTATTCTACTTATATTATCGTACTAGTGACTCTGTGAGCAGTAAGCCTCGCGAGTTTGTATCGAAATCGTTGGAATTTTTAATTTTATACGTTTTTGTCCTCCGCCATTTTAGAAAAAAATTCAAAATACCGATTATCATAAAAATCTACATAACTATTTACGAAACATCACAACATTTCATGAGATAAAAATATAAAAACTAAATTGTCCGACACAATACGAAAAATATAAAGCACTGCGAAAGCACTATATCTGTATAGCTCTTTCTTTAACTATGAATAGAGATGTGCCGTTTCCGAAAATTTATTCATATTGTATAGGAAATGAGGAAAGATTCCGGAAATTTTCGGAAATGGCACATCACTAGCTATGAAGTGCTACACCGTAAACTACGCAAGGAACAAATCACCGTAGCGTACAGTTTATTATGGCCAGTATTTTATAGAGAAAAATATAAGACATGGTAGATTTACTGAACAATACACTGTGCAGAAATTTTATTGCCGAGCCTTATGAAAAAACATAAAAACATGCACGATCCCTCAAGGAGGCTAAATATTAGCACGCCTAGGGGACTTTGGAGTTATGTGTATATTTTCAACTCGGGTTTATCTTTTTAATTTCCTGAGCCCTAGAGCTTCACGGTGTTTACGTTAACTCGAGAAAGGTAAAGAAAACACAATATTCAATGCTTAGACAGTATGCAGACTAAAACGGCACTTTATATTCTCAAAATACGACGCTGCTGAATAAAGAAGACGCCTTATAAAAACGCGATGTCGGAAAAAGCGTACTTAATACTTTAGTGTGCGACACGCGCTTTAAAGATAGATGCCGTACCGATACCGTCATGTCTTTGAAGGTACGACCTTGAATACAACTGCGATTTTCTGTTTAAAGTGCTAAAATCTGTTGTGCGAAGACGGTCTTACTAGACCCCAATAGCAGACGCGGCAACGCCAGTGCTCGTCTACACCTTCCGTTTTTGTTTGACCAAAACCAGCGTTCGTTCTTAGCCAGTCGCGGCGGGGCGCACACATTAGTCGATAGCATCGCCAATTCGCCACGCCCCCGCATCGACGTTACACACGACCAATAAAATATAATTCTCAGACGGTTTTGTCAATATCAAAAAAGATAACCTTCTATAGTGTTTTCAATCGACATCGATTTGGTTGTATTTCCTTTTAATGTTTGTTATCCTCAGAAATCCGTCATTTATAAACCGATTTGGAAAATATTTTTTTATGCTCGAGGGGAGAACATTTCCAGATAGGTACATCTCCATAAAATTTTGGTGAACATCTGAGGACGGGACCCATGAGGAGTCTATAGCGACTTCGGGTATTTTTGTAGTTACTCGTTCCATTGTTCTCGGAAATACGGTATCTTCTCGTTGTAGTCGGTTATTATTAGTGAAAAAGAGATTATACTTTATTTTCGTTCCGATACCCACTTTAGCTTTAGCTTTTAGCTCCGTGTATTTATGTACGTGTCAGAATAGAGTGAATGTCAAGTTCACAACGCTACAATGAAGTAATTGGAGAACATATGAACTGGCTAAGGCGAGTCAATAAAGATGGTTCTAATGGAGGTAATTTTGTCATAAAGCGACAATCGCGCGTGTGGTCATATCACCCGCATTAGACGCAGTATCTGTGGGAAACAGAGGACCATTTCTAAAAATATTCTTCTTAGGGTACGTAAGCGCTCAACGCGTTTTCCTAAGGTGCGTTTACACCCGACGAAAAGAGAGGAGTGTTATAAGTTTAACATGTGTATATGTGTGTCTGTTTGTCGCATCATAGCTTCCAAACGGATGGACCAATTTCAGTGCAGTTTTTTTTTTATCGAAATACTTGTCCGTCGAGATGGCTTAGCTTTAATTGGGACAAGTGACAAGATCTCAGCCAATATTGAAACTGAGAACTCCAAATTTTGTAGTTATGTTCAGTTTTAGTAGGATTTTCTATATCACTCTTTGATTGAGGGTCTCACGATGACCAGCTACTTGTGTCGGGGGTGTTTTAAAATTTAAAACTTTTGTATGTTGTTGTTGTACGCGTTACAGCCCGACCACGACATAGCGCGACCAGCGGAGCGGCGAGCGGCGGCCATAGGTCAGATCGAGAGGTCCGAGCGCGGTCTCGCTCACTCCTATGGTCGCCGCTCGCCGCTCCACTGGTCGCCGGTCGTTAGCAAAAAGCGCGTTGAGCACTTCTGAAGCGTTCGCGTTGAATCATCTGAAGGTAGCCTTATGGTTTTATATCGAACGCTGTGAGTTATTATTTATAGAAGTTAAAATTAACCACATATGGTCAACTGAACCTCTAACACAACTGCGTGAGTCTCTTTTCTTCCAACACCGTGCGAGAAAGACGGGAGATGGTATGTCGCGAGACAAACGAAGTCGTAGTATATGCACTAACCCTGCTGCTTTCATATGTATCAAATTAAAAGCATTTGAGTCTTAAATCGAGAGTTGCCGATTATGGTGATCAAATCTACCTACATACAGATAAGGTGAGGTAAATCATTGGGTCTGTTTTGTAGACCGCCATACCTAAATATAAAGTTCCTAATAAATAAAAAATAATAATAATAATACCATCGCCACAGGCGGTAATTGGATTCTATTCAATCGGTAATCTATACAGGTTTCCCTAGTAATTATCATTGTATATCAAATGAATTTTCAACTATTATTTCGTGCTCACTAAAATTATGTACCTAAGTAAATCGTGGGCGAAATTTCGTGCTTCTGGTTTTAATGGATTACTTTAAACAATATATTATTTCATTTAACTACCATAACTTTTATATCACTTTTATATCAACTATTAAGATTTTTATCAATTAAAATGCATATCATACTGATTGGTTATTTTGTATATTTCATACATCGAAAATCAACCGGAATACAATTAACAGCAAGATCCAGTGTATGAATATTAATAAACACGGAGCATAAATCACAGATCTGGTTCTATTGGACAAAACCCTCACTTTCCAACCGGTCTAGACCGGGATCTCAAGATCTTTGTCTGCGCCATACCATTTAAGTACTAACATAAACATAATGAGCTAAATTTTAAACTAATTTAAACTCTTTATAAACTCACAAAACATGATAATCACACTAATATTATAAAGGCGAAAGCTTGTGAGTGTGTTTGTAACTTTGTATGTTTGTTACTTCTTCATGCTCAAACGGCTGGACCAATATTCATAACATTTGATACGGGACGTAACTGACACCCTAGATCAAAACAGGCTACTTTTTATCCAGAAAAATAATAGTGTTCCCGTGGGATGAGCGGGAACACCGCGAAGTGCAGCTAGTAATTAGTAAAATGCTACACATTACTTACCATAATGACACAAAAGTTTTAACTATAGTACCTATTACGCTTTGTATTACAAGTCCAAACACATCCAATGTCTCAAGATTGAAGCCAATGCACCGATCAGTTGGTTAATAGGTTTTTTAAGAGCACTTGAAAAGCATTAAACAACAGGTAGACTGTAAGGCACACGCGGCCAGCGCTTACGCGGGGGTGGGCGATACTGAAGCGAGCCAGCATTTACCAACTGAAAGTGAAGCGATGCAATGCGGACTAAATGTGTCCATTATCCTAATATCTTAGAAAACATTTTCGTATATGAATCATTTTGTCAGAATAAGGCCTAATAGATATCTTCAGCGAAGCTCTGGCTAATTTTAACTTGGCGTTTGACGAGCCATATCGAGATTGGCCGACTATCTGGGGCGGGGGTACATGGTAACCATTTATTTTACGTTCTCTTCAAATAGATCTGGTGTCTTTGGCATATGAAGCGCTTCCCACATTACTTTACAACCATTTGTATCATACATTGCAAAATAAACAATTAAGTTAATTTAAATCATAAACTGTTTTTTATATTAGTATCGCAATTTTATTGAACAATACTGAAGTTTTGTGAATTGATATACTGGTAAAATAACAGACGAACAACGTTTGCTTAAATGTAGCGTAATAAATATAGATTTTTAGATCGCCCATTTGCATTTGATTCAGTGACTAACATAGGAAATAACCGAGGCGTTAGCGCGACGAATAACTTGGTGTTTAAGAGTCACTTTAAATATGTCGGGATCACATTTGAGTGGCGTTTTCGGGCGCTGGCATGACCCAGATCTACAGACTGCGGTACGGAGCCTGCTCGCCGCATCGAGAGGTCAGCCTGTTTACACGCACCACACAGCCGTGACACGAAAACGAGAAACAATTTATACTGTATCAGCATCACGCTTCTACCTATGAATCAAAATCTACCGTTAAACACAAGTCACAACACGCAACCGGTTCTACGAAAACTTTCTCAACAAAGACAATGGAAAAAGTAAAAATGTAGCGTAATGTCGATAACTGAATTCCCATACGCCATTAATTCCGTGTAAAAAAATGCGTTGCATGAGCATGTAATAGATAATAGATGACACAGTTGATTATTCTCACGTCGAGGAAATATTTATCGATTGCTCGGTTTATGGTCTATTGTGTAGGTGAAAGTTCACGACAAGTTATAGTTCTCAAGTTTTTGCTAACTGGTATTTAAGGTATTTCGTGCAACGATGTGTATGTTGTAATTAGGTGTCATATCTGCTGTCATTTGCACACGAAAGAGCTTTTTTTAAAGTAAAAAAAAACAGTTTTAAAGCAATTAATGCATACTGTATGTTAATCCGGGTACGAAATGCAACGTGCTTGCGTTGCATTTCGTACCCGGATAACGCAAATACGTTAGTATCGTTTTGCAGAGACAATGAGCTTTAAAAATAAAATCATTAAGTTTACGATAGCCATTACTTTAATAGGTCGCATCATTGCGCCACTAGCAATTTTATTAATGGTGCAACTCATAGATTAGTTTTAATGATTCTGCCATACTTTCTCTAGCGATTGAATTCGATGCGCGAACTCGATTGTAGAGCAATTATCGAGTGCGGATATACTTACGCGCGCCCGTCAGCGCATACGCATCCCTCCATTAGGTAAGGAAATGCATTTCAGACGGTAACGTCTCGCCTCGCCTGACTCACGTTTGTTTATTGTCTAGTTGATACACTTAAAATATACAGAGAGATTGCTGTAATCGTAAGACGTAAATGAAGCTCTAATGCCGATAGCGATTGTTTTAAAATCATGTAGCTGTTAATTAATGGTGGGGAAATTGTATAGTTTATCGTATCTCAAGATTAATCTAACGATAGGGCTTTAACCCACACGGCGAGCTTTATAGAAAGTTCTGTAGTGGACTTTACATGGCTTTCGGTCTGGCATTTACCATCACAAGACCTATTTATGGTATTTTCACGTAATACATTTAATATGGCTACAAGCGAAAGTGGTTTTTGTTAATAATAATTGCTTTATACTCCAAAACTGGAAGCTGGCTACTTTCTACAGATTGACAGCTTAAAGACTGAAAGTAAAACTGCATACATTTCTTGTGTACCCATACGAGGGGCGTCTGAAAAGTTCTAAGCCTAAGGTATTTCGAGGTTATATATGCGTTTATGATACTGGCCACTAGAAAGGCCATTTAAAAACAAATTATTAAAAAATAACATGTCACGTTTTTATTATTCTGTTTCGAGATATTCAACGGAAAAGTACATCATGTGTGAATTACCAACGAATATTACGAAAATTGAGCACCGTGCTGTAATTAAATTCCTTACAAAAAGTGACAAATCACCGCAGTGTATTTTTGAGGAAATGGCTATTATTTACGGTGATTCTGGGCCTTCTTATGCCACAGTCAAAAAGTGGAGTCGCTTATTTAAACTCGGACGGGAATCGATCGAAGACGACCCCCGCTCAGGGCGGCCAATATCGGTAGTGACCGAAGAAAACGTAGCAAAAGTCAAAAAGCTGGTATTAGAAGATAGAAGAATTAAGGTTTGGCAAATAGCTGAGGTCTTAGGTATTAGTAAAGAAAGAGTCGGAGAAATTTTACATGAACATTTGTACATGAGTAAAGTCAGTGCTCGTTGGGTACCGAAAATGCTAACGGCCTTCGATAAAGTACGTCGTGTGGAAACTTCTCGGGCGTTTTTAGAATTGTGCGAAGATGATTTAGATGAAGTTTGTTCCCGAATAGTAACTGTTGATGAAACATGGATCAGACAGTATGATCTGGAGTGTAAGTCTGAGTCGATGCAGTAGTGGATTGAAATGGGTGAAAGGCCGCCGAAGAAATTTAAAGTGCAAAAGTCGGCCTCTAAGTTAATGGCTACGGTATTTTGGGATTGTGATGGCATTCTTTTAATCGATTATTCAGAAAAAGGCTCTACGATAAACGGAACTTGTTATGCAAATCTAATAAGACAGGTGCGACAAGCCATAGTTGAGAAAAGGCGGGGTAAACTAAGGAAAGGCATTTTGTTTTTGCAAGACAACGCACCCGTTCACACCGCTAATGTTGCGAGGCGTGCTCTGAAGGAAGTTGGTTTTGACAAAATTGACCACCCACCCTACAGCCCAGATCTAGCCCCAAGCGATTATTTTCTATTCAATAATTTGAAGAAAGAGTTGAGGGGAAAGCGATTTAGAAGTGACGAAGAGATAAAGGCGGCTGTACAGGAGCATTTTGAAGGGCAAAATGAAGATTATTTTTTTAATGGCCTAAAAGCACTGTATAAAAAATGTAAAAAATGCATTGATTTAGGAGGAGACTATATTGAAAAATAAACACGAGTTCATTTGTGTAAATTGTTTTTTTCTATCTTAGGCTTAGAACTTTTCAGACATCCCTCGTATTATTAAAGTGTGTATGCAAAAGCATGCTCTCAGACAAGAACACAAATAGCTCTACCAATCTTTTATCTTCATCACTATTGTGCACGGAAGCGCACACTATCGGTGTAGTATTACTAACACTAGTATACTGAATGCACTTTAAGTTATATCGGATTAGGTTACTGTGCGTAAACGCCCTAACCAAGAGGTGTTCCAGGAACCGTCGTAGAATCTTCGTGTACAAAGGACAGTGGCTAATTTTAACCTCGGCTCGACTCCGCGTTCCGCGCATAACTGCAGCTTCTACTGCTGTCGCGTCGTTCACCAACAACAAACTTCTATTTCCATCTTCGCAGATACCCATCTTCTTTATACTATTCTCCAAATAGACACGCTCTTTAATGAGCAACGCTTTAGGCAATTGCTTAACGGCCCATTACTTAAGAATCGAGAGTCATTGCGTACCATTACAGTTTAAGTATTGACGGATTGTTTTTATCTCGGCTTAAAACTGAACAGTTACTCCATATCTATTTGTAATTGCGGACTTCCTTGTATGGCGTATGTTTTAACAGTTTTCTTACGCTCGAGGATTGTTTACTAGTGAAACAAAATAATAACAAAGCGTGATTGAAACTACCGTTTCTTCGCCAATTTGCGAAACGAAACTTAAATGGTAACTACCACAAGGTTATCTTAATTATCAACACGTTTTTAATGAAATCCCGCGGTCGGTAGACTCTACAGTCATTGTTCTATAAAGTCACGGCAAATCGTAATCCTTTATAACTTTTGTACCACTGCGAAGGTATTAATAGACGTTTATCGTTTTCAATGCTTCAAATGTAAAATCGATAAAATGTATTTACGTAATTCGTTTTCAAACATACATCAAATTATTTATCGCTATCCCGAACGGGCGACCTTATTTCATGAATGTCATAGGCTATGTCAGGGCCCATGTGAAAACGCGGCCTTACAAAATTTATAGCAGCTGTAGTAGGTACTCTGCGATGTGCTTGCCCGTATCTGAGCAGACTCACGTTACTTTGGATATTGACGGTTTATAGCTTTCGTTTCTAATCCAGTTATCCTAACCGATATTTTATATTTACAGCTTATTTAGTGTCGAAGTATTTGCTGTGAATTAGCACAATTTACTACAGTAAGCTTCGTGAGTTATACAGAACTCACGAATCAAACCGACTTCAATGTAGTGATTACGTCGCTGTGCGTACGGATGGCGACGAGGGCACTAGTTAGAGAAACATAAATCCAGGTCAACCTAGCTTAATAACCCCGGCGTAGGCAAGTTTGCAAACAGGAAAGGTTGAGCGATAAAGGTTAATGCTCACTTCCTTGTAAAGGTGAACGAACAATGAAAACACATAAAGCTTAGGGGCATAATAAAGCTACAAAAAGTTATTATTAACAATGTAAATGGGGTAAAAATGCATGCCTAGTCATGAAATTAAAAATATCCGGATTACGAACGGCATTGCTAGTTAATTAATATTTACGCGTTAAAGAGCAAGGCAAAACGTGATTTTAAATGACAAGATCAATGTAAACTTAAGCGTTTTATGAGGTCATTACTTTCAATATCAAAACAAAAGGACCTCGTTAAAGAATCGCTTACGAAAATAACGTTACAAAAGACTCAATTTAAGTGCCATGTAAAACTAAGTCTGTCACTATGGCGCCATTACCTTAAGAAACAACAACAGTTGCAATACAATGTGCCCACACGACCACTATAAGCAATTAGACCAAACCGAGAAACAATTGGAGACACTCGAGATAGGTAGGTATTGTTCGCAGAGAAAACTGTCACCCAAAGCACGCCTCGTTATATTTGAAGGAGACCAAGTTGGGAAGATCTAAGTATTTGTAATGCTCTTGCAAACTTGTCACAATAAACTCGCGGCAGGGGCTCGTCAAGTAAGTATACAAGATTAAAATTGTACAAGATTTTCACTTAAAAAATATATCACTGCTCCTTTTCCCTGGTAACCATGGCGTCGGACAGAAATGAGGTCCAAAAACGTTTCGTTCACGTCTGTTTCCTCCTCCTATACTTAACCAATCTTTACGAAACTTTAGGAACTGAACGGGATGGAAACATTTCGTGTCGGACCGTTTCGATTTTTGCGAAAATGATTAGAGAATTCATGTATTAGACGGCAGCCGGCAAATTTTGGACAAAAACAGACGCCTAGTACATACACAAATTGCATAAAAGAGTCACAAAGAAACGCAAACATCGAAATGGTGCGACAAAGAACAGTTCTTTCGCATTCGGTCACTAAAATTTCGTAAAAAAAAAAGGTTAAGTTGTGGAGGAGTAAACAGACGAGACGAAACTTCAATTTGTATGGAAAAATCAGCAGTGTCATTTCCTCGTGACTTTATAATAAAATTTTGAACGGGTCACTCACGTTAATGACTTCGAATATATGAATAGGGTCTCGATACTCTCGGTAGCCCAGAGTGATATTTAACATCATGTGTGACTCGTAAACCTATTATGAACGAATCTCAAATATGTTTTGTTAAAAAAATGTTCATGACTTTTACATGGAAATGCTGATGCAGACAAACGTGGTTGAGGATGTCGTGGTCAGTCTAATACAGCATCATTTACACGTTACAAATCGCAATTACCGCAGTTTTCTGTATTTACGTCACGTGTTACGTCAGCTAACCCAGCTAGATTGTCGCATCTAATGTTGCGTGTAACCTCCGCACGCGACATACAATTTTGCTAAATTTACCCTGTAATTTGTGAGAAATGCGTGGCATGATCTTAGAGGTCAAACATTGTAGGTTTAATATCATATAATCGCATGTTGTAGCCCTCTCTCTCGCTCCCCTGTACACCGTTATTTGAAAAAAGGAGAACGCGCGATTCCAATTTGGTTTAGGCATAGAGTAGACCCCTGTTATTTTTGGAACTGTCAAAATACTTAATGGGTTAATTTATTTTTAACTGCTCTATTATGTACAGATTTATAGAAAAGTGGAAATTTAACCCTACTTTGGATGTCCAAACATTTCCGTGCCAAAATTGGTTACAATACGTTTAGCTGTTCTGGCGTGACGATGCCGCTAAGATTTATAATCAATGTTCATTATAAACATGTATAACGCAGATAGACAAAAAACCTGTTAAAAAAACCCGAAACCATGGCCCGTCCCCATAGAAAATAATTATAAAATTCAACTGCGCTGTATAACGATGTTACAAGCTATACGCTTAATTAAATCATATACCGTTGCACTGAAACTGTTGTAAACAGAGTGAACGCAAATTGAAATCGTCACGGGCAGCGTCGTTGGCTGGCGGGCGTTATGAAAGCATAGATCTGGTCATATTCTGACCTGGTTACATGGCCTTTTTTCGGGATTGCAATTTTAACAAGTCTACCGATGACGACAGTTCGATACTAGCAAAAGTAGCAAATAGCTACTACCTACCTATCTATACCTAATAGAAACTACCCCAAAATGGTATTCGTGTTCTTATAATAGGTACCTATTTCTCTATTAGATTCTCACTGGAATTATTCCTTAAGTTATGTACCTACGAGTATACATTACATATAACTTGAAAGTCTTGAAACTCTTGACCCTATTAATTTTAAGTCTTAATTTAACCATATGTCCAAGTGAATAGACGCTTTATTTATTCATTACGCTCTTAATCTCCATCAAAAATCGTTGAAAAAAAAACCCGCTTCCTCGTTTTCAACGTCGATTGAAAACCATGAGATAGGTACACGATACTAATGCAAGAGGCTGAATCAAAAAGCTTCGCATATGTGCCCATCGCGTATCTTTTCGTAGTCAAAAGGATCTTTCCAAAGCCGCTATAGGTGCATTTTCATAGTGAACCCAGTGAAATCCGGGTTCAGGAGCAAAAATAACGCCGTCTTCTTTTCGCGTTCGGTGGATTGCTTGTCGTTCCAATTTTGAGCGAGTATTACACAAAATAATAACAGTCGTTGGTTTTCACAATTCTTAACGCGGTCGCACGTGACAATTAAAGGAAACAATTAATAAGTCGCGCATAAATCAAATTTAACCGTCGCCGCCATTAAGGCAGTTCGCATTTCAGCGCGCAGTTATGGACGAAATACATTTAATGCCGCCGAAAATAAACTTGTTGCGTCATCCACCCCCTGCACGCGATGAGGAAATCAACTGAAACATCGTTTAAGGCGACATATGATAAGACTGGCTGTCCAATAGAGCGGAACTGTGTATAATGGACCAATTACATTCTTCAGATTTAAATGGGGGGTTTTCTTTTGGGCTTTACAAAGACGCAGCCTGATTCGTTAATTTTGACACTTGGACAGGCATCCTAAACGTGAAACTAAAACCGCCATTTTACTTTTAGGTTTATGTAAGTTCTTGGCGACAACTACAGAATGACAAATTGTATAGGTACCGTGCGGTTTAATGAATATTGAAGTTGTTTTGCTAGTGCCTATCGCCCTAGCCTACCCTTTTACCTCTGCATCCTGCAGCAAAGTGCGAAATGCGTTATTTTTTTTTATTTGTACTGTAGAATCTTGATTTATACTTATAGTCAGATCACGCTGATTCTTCCAAGCAAATGAACTGTCAAACCATACAAAATGAGTCAGTTTGTATGGTTTGACAGTTCATTTGCTTGCAAGAGTTAGCGAGGTTTGACTGTATACAAAAACCGCATGGTCACGCAGCACACTGACTCCATATCTCCGTGCGGACAATTTTTTATTGCCGTCTGCACTTCGCAGCAGGATGCGGCGCCAGTGTGATCGCTTCACTGAAAATTAATCTGACTATAATTTAGAAGATATTATTTATAGTTAAAATTTTCATCAATTTTACTACCCAAAGGTTGTCTGGAAGAGATCGCTTTTTAGCGATAAGACCGCCTGTTGTCTACCGTTATTTATAAATTGTATTTGTCTTGTTTCCTTTTGTAAACTTTTATTGGTGTGCAATAAAGTACTGTTGTATTGTATTGTATTGTAAGATATAAGGAAGAATCGGACGGCGCGCTAGTTTCGTATCATATCGTCTTGATAACTTAGTTGAATATGCTTTCTAAGAGATACGGAATTTCTTAGTTATGCAGTGTGAGATGGCGCAAGCATGTGGACGAGGAATTTCGGTAAAAAAGTTAAGTTGATTATCGGACTTACAAAATGTTGCGAGAAGCTGTGCTGTAAAAACTGTTTGATAATAATGACCTAACACTAGGATAGTACGCAAATCGCTACCAATTATTTTTTATCAAAGAAGGGATTTCTTCTTGTCAAACTCAGTAGCCAAATGTTCTTTGTTCGACTTTTAGGCAAACTATGACAATGGTCCCCCATCAAGAACCAAATAAAAAAAAGTTGTGGATAAATTACTGTCTCAAGATTCCATCTCAAAGTCCCATTCATGTCTTATTTGTGCTGTCTACATCAAAGCAGTAGGTGCAGCAACCTTATGTTAATGTCTTTTTTAATTGGTAGGGCAATTGTACTAATAAGTTGAACATTATATGATAAACTAATTCGAAACATAGTTGAGACGTCAAATAATAAATTGCTTGCAACAATTGGTGCGAGACAGACTAAGTGGACTGTAACAAAAACAATAATTAGGGGAACATGCTGAATCAGGTTTGATGAAATAACTACCAATCAATACTAGGAACAGAAACCAACCATTTAGTGGCAAACTGTTTAATTATTAAATTATCTGGTTGGAAGGACCAATTAATTATTATGCAATAGGAACTATCACTACAAGTAAATAATTGTTTTATGAGGATATGTATAGTATAGTTACAACCTTTGTTACTACTTCCTTGGAACTATCAAGGGGGTCCATTAGATGTCTTTTAGATTGGTTTAAGAAATATGTGAAGTTTTCATTATTAACATTCTTGCTTACCATAACAACATTTGTTTGCATCTTAATACCAATATCAGGATATCAAGGATCAAAATGTCCTTATGCTAAAGAACAAAGTGGACAAACTCTTTTCCATGAAATGGATATATGGATATAAAATCATTTTCCTATATCCAACCAATTACATACCATGGATGCGGTGAAAATAAACATTTCAAAAGGAAGCACAGCCACAATAATTATAGTATGAAATCTGAATAATTTACAGATGAACAGGACTGAAGTGACTATGTACTATTTTTCTGACAACAAAAGGATGTCTTAAAAATATATGTTGATGAATGAGGTGGGAAATGCAATCTATATTAAAATATGGCATTGATAATCTCTGGGATTAGGTAATACATCAATAGTCCAAATTGGTAATTATTTTCTTATGTGTGCAAGTATTCTACGGATAGTAGACCACTGATAAACAATGGCCCTGAGATGGCCAATTTTGAGTACAGCTTGCATTTTTTTCTTAATTTAAATGTTTTTTTCTTACACAAGATATTTGATAATGAACTTCTTTTACATTTTATATTCTTTTTTCTTTTCGTGCAGTATTGGGCACACATACTAGACATTAAATAAGGTACATAAAACTATTTACTATTATGATTAGTGGTTCCATGACCATAATACATGTGCAACTTGCTTTGGGTTAAAGAATGCATGTTACATGTTTAGCAACTAGCTATATTGTCTATTGTAGTGGTGTTTTAAGGAAGATTTCTGTAACTAACACAATATAAGCGTTTAAATTGTAAAATTTACCGCATTTCATCGAAATTTACATATTCATCATATACGGAAAAAATAATAAACAAGTAATAAAATTGAAGATTACATACCTGTTAACTACCAAAATCGATGTTTGTGATGCTTTCCCTGTTTTAAAATCGGTTCTATTAGGGAAGAAACAACAGTAACTTTGTTAATGAACCGAGCCAATAAAGAACTATGATTTTTGATCACAAATACGTTCAATTTAATACAAAACCACGAATAAACAAAACTATAAAGAATAAAATTAACCGCAACCACAAGACGCATCGAACCAACGCTCACACAGATAAGATAACATTTATGTCATCGACAGTCAACACAATGCAATGACACTTGCAACTACACCAACATAATGAATTAATACAATCACAAAATAAACTTGCTGTACACACTCCTCAAAATTTAATGAGACACGTTTGACATCTTTTTCTTACTTAAATTGTGCAAAGCGAATACAGCACGCGAATCTCGTTCGATTTCGACGAGAGTGCAAATTCACGGGCGAACAGTAGTAATCTGTCATCTCAATTGATTTTTGTTTATGGTAACATTTTTAATGACAGGTGTCATGTTGACATATTTCGAAGCGTTCGGAGTACACAATATATTACTCCAGTCAGTTCACAGAATCCTAATTATTTTTTACTAAATTAATTTCCTTAAGAAAAATTGCGTATGATAAAATATAGTTAAGTAAGTAGGGGCGTCTTAAAAGTAACAATATGTGGTATAATTCTTTTTCTGTAATTTTAATTCTGAATATTGGTTTGCTAAAATCGGGATAGTCTCTGAATACACTTTTGAAAGTAAACCAAAATAATGCATGCGGGCATATTGAAAACGAAAAAGAAACTCATTAGCTCATCAAATCGCTTTTTATTTAATAATTTTAATTAGGTAATGTTTAGGATGTCAACTTAGAGCTTGTAATCCTGGATTTTATAATATGCACGAATAACAAGTGAAATTAAGTCTCTTCGGTGAATATTTTCGTGCAATGGAAGCAGATTCCACTACTTTCGATAGCAGTCCAAAAGATTCGAGTTGTGAGCCAGCTTTCCCTTTCCCCGTCAGCCCAGGGTAAGTCTCAACCATTGGAATGAATAAAAATAAGACCTTGAAAAAAAGTGTAGTTCTAGACATACCCATACCTTTTCTTAGAACCTCATAATTTTTCACAAAAAACACCAAAAATCTAATAATACTTTCTAATTTTAGGAACTATCAACTCTACAGTACTTTCGCTACCTGCACTGGTAAGGGGAGCCTGGAATGGCAGATTGTGGAGAAGTTTCAGGCACATAGCCTTCTTCCCAACACAGTGAAGTGCCCCACTGGGAAAGCAGAGTGCAGGGTTGTGTGCAAAAATGCTAGAGTTATAGACAGGTATGTTGATTTCTTGTTTATATTAATTCAGTTTAGGCTTACTTCCAGTTATAACTAGGCACAAGGCGAGTAATAAATTAACTTACAAAATAAAACATAAAGGTAAACCTTTGATTTTTTTTAATGGGTACCATTGACTATCCAATGCTAGGTGGCATGCTGTTACTCAACAAACTTTTTTACTAATTCAACCAGTATTATTAACCTATCGGGACCTAAACTATATAAACATATTATGTCCCCTAACTTAGGCCCTAAGTCACTGCAATTGATCAGTTGACTGGTGGAATAGGGATGGAATGTTTTAATTGTATCATAATTTATTCATTAGTTCTGTGCTCATAATGTACTCAGAATTATTTATAACATCACTTTACAGAGTGCAATGGGTGTGCGAGGTGTGTGGGGTGCGACAGCCGGTGCGTCTGGGCTCATTCTTCCAGAAGCTGCAATGCTCCCTGCTGCAGGCCCTTCAGATCATCCTGGCCTGGAGCGAGGATGCTGACTGCGTGCAGGCTGCACAGCATTTTGGTGAGTATATTTATTTTTGGAGTTCTAAGGCACTGGAACAATTTATAAACTATTTACGACAACTCTACTAAACCGTATAACAAAAGATATAGACGAAAACCAAACAAGAGATCAAGCAGGTTTCAGGCAAATTACTCAACAATCGACCACCTGTTCACTGTCACTCAAGTTATGGAGAAATTCTCAGAATACAAAAAAAAACATTATACTTAGTCTTTATCGACTACAGTAAAGCATTTGATACAATCAAACACAGCACACTTTGGGAAGCTCTAGAAGAACAAGGGATTCACCTTAAATATATATCGCTCCTGAGAAACATATACTCAGAATGTAATGCAAGAGTGAAACTGGAAAAACCAGGTAACATATTCAATATAGAGAAAGGTGTCCGTCAAGGAGATACTATATCGCCGAAACTATTTATTGCATTACTAGAATTCATATTTAGAAACCTCAACTGGAATAAAAAAGGCATAAATATAAATGGCGAATACCTTTGTAACTTACGCTTCGCTGATGACATAATCCTTCTATCAGAAAACCATGAAGAGCTCCAAGAAATGATCCACAGCCTTAATACAGAAAGCACAAAATGCGGATTAATTATGAACTCAACGAAGACAAAGGCAATGACGAATGGCGTAAAGAAACCACTATGTGTCAATAATCACAACATAGAATATGTGGATGACTACATATACCTAGGTCAAAACATTTGCTTCAAGGACAGAACAGCAAAAGAAGTAGCAAGACGAATAACCCTCAGTTGGAAAAAATACTGGTCACTGAAAGAAATTTTTAAGGGTCCAATACACATAAAAAAGAAGATTATGGACTCAAACGTGTTACCCACTCTTACATATGGTTGCCAGACATGGGCACCCACGTCGGACGTCAGAACAAAGATCAGGTCATTCCAGAGAGCAGCTGAGCGGAGTATGCTAGGAATTAAACTGAAAGATCACGTCAAGAGTAGTGATATCAGAGGTAAAACAAACATCATAGATGCGCTGAAAATGATCCCCAAACTAAAATGGAAATGGGCCGGACACCTTGCTAGACTAAAGGATAACCGATGGAGCCAGCGCATGTTACACTGGTTCTTGGCAGATGGCAAACGCAAACGCGGACGCCCCCTTCGCCGATGGCGAGACGATGTTGTGTCAGTGGCCGGGAATCTCTGGGTCCGACGTGCACAACATCGAGATGATTGGCGTGAGATGGAGGAGGCCTTCATTCAGAAATGGAAGGTCATAACGTAATTTTATCTATTTTTTAACTATAATTAATCATAAATTATTATTACTGTCTTTTTAAGGGTTTTATGTTATAATTATTATTACTGTTAGTGAGTAATAAAGGCTATTTTATTTATTTATTTTATTAAGGCACTTGTTATATAGAATTTGGCTTTGCTATATCGTCAGTTAGTCTAATTCAATAAAAAAGAGTAATATCATTAAAATAGTAAGTAATTGATATTTACAGCAAAAAGTACCAAAATCCATACTGCATTAATATTTTGGCATATCAAAAAACATTATTTTAATATAACCTTACTTAAGTATAGGTATAATTATACTTAACCTGTCTTATAATTATGTCCTATGAGCAACTATTTCATTGTAAATTAATGTTTCATGCTAACATTTCCTAACAGACTGGTAAGTATTAGAGATACTCGTATATTATTTCATTGTTGTGTTTGTACAGTCATCTAATTTCTCACACTAGGCGCCACGATTGTTCCTTACAAATCCTCAGTTAAATAGAATAATTAATCAACTAAAGGAACTACCTATCTTGTCAACTTGTAAAATTTTAGACATTCACAGGGAAACAGTGCATAGCGCCAATTGAACAAGTTTACATTTTGTAGTTTTTATCATTATACTACTCTCATGCTATAATACAACACAACGGCATTACTGAGATTTTTGCTTTCTTTCCAAAACACAAGACAAGGTGTGGACGCAGTTCGTTCATATCCAGTTTGCATGTTTTTTTTTGTAGTTTGACCGACAACCTGGTTAGGACCGCGAGTAGTAATTGAATGGGGGCGGCACACGATCGATCGGCGTGGAAACCTTGGGCCTTTGTCCAGCAGTGGATGTCTATCTGCTAATATGGTGATGGTGGTAGTGTTTAGTCTTTACTTCTCATTGTCCAAATTCGTGACTGTCTGTGACATGCTATCTTGATGTTTAATCATAATCACACTATTTCATTTTCAGGAGTAAAGGACCGTGTAGCAACCAGCATATACAACAAGATGGATGACCTAGCAATCCAAGAGCAAAAGAAAAGTCGCCTGGGAGGCGAGAACAGTGTAGTGCTAGTAGAGATGTACCCCGACTGCCTCAACAGGCTGTCACCAGACACCACGGACAGGCCGCACGTGCATCGGATACTTATGCTGGCGGACACTAATGTAAGCCCTTGATCTCGCATTCTTAAGCCCCGGCTAGCCGTCTTGGCTTCGCCGGAGGCTGGGAGGTACTGTGTGGGCATCTGGGCCCTTGAGTGCGGATCCGGCATCGCAGGGGTCTCAACTGGTCTGCGGGCCATCATTTTGAGGATGGCTTCGTAAGCCCTCTAGCTCCGTGATGACGTCATAGCCTCAGCGGATCAAGCACAACTGTGACATGCGACTCTTTCTCGCGCGAGACATATACATTCTCTGTACTGTACTGTAGGAGAGTGACGGGTGATACTATGTCGCGCGACCAGAGTCACGAAGCATAGTTGTGCTAGACGGGCAGGTCTATTGTGTTCACCTGATATGAAATGATAGGAATAAATTAACTGAATGGCCATTTGCAAGATTACAAATTACAAGGTCCACCATACTCTACTTTCAGAAATAATGGGAGTTTCTGGCCATACAATTGATAACGTGATTAAGTTTTATGAAAAACCTGGGACGGTTAAACAACCCGCAGTCAGGCCACCCAATCGTGCTAAACTTAGCAAATTTGATAATTTTACATTGACAGCTATTAGGAGAAAAGTATACATCAATTTTATTTTGATTTTGATTTCGGTATTTTATTACTCGATATAGTTTGACATAAGTAAAGGAGTAAGCAAGAGTCTTGCCCATCACTAGTAGATTCCTCATTCAGAGACAATTTCAATATGGCGGTTTGTTTACATAGTTAGCAAGTTCTATTGACGGCGACTTTATACAAGCATGCGAATCTTAAATCTAAATTTTGTTATGTCTTTCATTCTTAGTGTGTGAAATAATAATTGAAAACCGTGTGTTCATATATTAATGATGAAATGGAAGTTCAAATATTAATAGCAATTGGATATGTAAGCAATTTAAAAAAAAACCGGCCAAGTGCGAGTCGGACTCGCGCACCGAGGGTTCCGTACAAACACTTTCCTTTCCTAAGTGGTTAAGTTAAGTTTGCACCTGGTATGTATAGCGGCCTATATGAATTAGGTGCAAAGTTAGGTATTAAAAAAAACTACTTACTAGATCTCGTTCAAAACAATTTTCGTTGGTAGTTTTTATAGTAATGTACATCATATGTTTTTTTAGATTTTTCATTTTCTTATTTTAGAAGTTAGAGGGGGGGGACCAACTTTTTTCCACTTTGGAAGCGTCTGTCACGCAAACTATTCGGTTTAGAAAAAAAATATTTTAGAAACCTCGATATTATTTTTGAAGACCTATCCATACATACCCCACACGTATGTGTTTGATGAAAAAAAAAATTGAGTTTCAGTTCTAAGTATGGGGAGCCCCCAATATTTATTATTATTTTTTTATTTTTGCATCAAAATCTTAATGCGGTTCACAGAATACATCTACCTACCAAGTTTCAACAGTCTATAGTTTCGGAAAAAATGGCTGTGACATACGGATGGACAGACGGACAGACAGACATGACGAATCTATAAGGGTTCCGTTTTTTGCCATTTGGCTACGGAACCCTAAAAAACATGATGCTCAGAAATATTTGGCCACCTCGCCCGCAACGAGTACTAGCGACTGTACAATGCAAAATTCCTTATGTTACATTTTTTTATTTCAAAGTAGGCTTGCATTGAGGTTGCTTATTTTATTTTCCATAATTATAGATGATTGCGTTTTATCTTCGTTAATTCAATTTTACTCGTAACTGTTTTAATTATACTTGGAATGTTTCTGCAGCATATACCTACACGATACTGGCTGCATGTGATAAAAGAGGACAACAAGAAAATACCACCCAATAGCTCGTTAGAATATGAGGTAACTAAGCGAAACTTTTTTAATTTTCTTGCTTCTCTAGTTCATGACAACAGAGAATAAATGTCGATTTGTCGACTAGAGATGTGCCGTTCTCGAAAACTTGTCTCGATTTGTTCGGGAAAGGTTTTCGAGAACGTTATTTCCCCCACTCCCATAAATCGGGAAACATCTGCAAGAACGGCGCATTTCTAATGACGAAGAACAGCCGTGTCCCAGAAGCTACGAGGTTATATAATAATAACAATAAAGCCCTTTATTCTGAAATTAGTAAATTTACAATAAGTTATTAAAATTTCAATTAAACTACAATATATCCCTAATTTCAGTGTGCCTTTTTGCATAGGCCTCCTCCAAGGACTTCCATTGGCTTCTGTCATTTGCAACTCTTCTCCATTTTACTCCGACAGTCAATTTCAAATAATCCGCCCATTCAATTTTTTGTCTTCCTCTCTTTCTTTTTCCATCTGTCGGGAACCACTCTGTTATTTTCCTGCTCCATTTTTCCTTTCTATCCCGCATCATGTGGCCGAGGTTATATGCTGCAATTCAATGTCTTATAATCTGCTTGTCAGATTGACGTCTGGGACAAAGCATTCCGTCGACGATTTGGGCGGTCAAAAGGTTAAATACCGCCCTACTGGATAAATGGCGTTACTTTTGTCAAATATGTTGTCATGGTCGCTTCAGCGCACACTTAATAAATAAATAATAATTAATAATAAATAAATAAATATCAGACAATCTCACACAAATCGATCTAGTCCCAAATTAAGCTCAAGAAGGCTTGTGTTATTGGTACTAGACGACGATATACATACTTATATAGATAAATATATACTTAAATGCATAGAACAACCATGACCCAAGCACAAATATTCGAGTTCATCACACAAATATTTGCCCTGGCCGGGATTCGAACCCGGGACCGCCGGCTCAGTAGGCAGGTCTCTACAAACTAAGCCAACCGCGTCGTCATTGATGATTACACCCTATATAGACAATATATTTTATACTCTCCCGTGGATATATGTAGCATTGATACTCATATTCAATCTTATCTATTCCAGCATTTAAAAGCGCAAGTACAAGAAGTGATAAAATCAGTGACGCTGCCGAGCTCCATGATAGTGACCGGCGACAGTGTGCCCGCAGTCGAGGGCGCCGCCTCCACACAACATTTGCTGCAGCACTGCGATGCGGATATGCAACACTTTTGTGAGTATATCTTGGACCCTGTTTGCAAGCAACAGTACACATGAAACAATTGACAACATTTCGTATTTCTAATAGGTGGAAATTATTTTAGAGATCGAGAGAGCTATGCGTCGAGTTCACCATGAAAAATAATTTGTATCTATATTTTCTGTATGTAAAGAAATATAAGAAAATACATAAAAAAATCTGCGACAACTATGCCTGCACAAAGTTTTTAGTCGATCTCGCCGTCATTCGTTTTTTTTTAATAGACACCAGACTAAACTAACGTTTCCATTGTGTCATATTTTTGGAGTTACTACATTTTAATGAATAAATAATAAAATAATTAGTAATCTCAGGAAAAATATAAAAACAGTGATTACGTCCTCCTAAGCGGAATACTTACAAAAAAGTAATAACATTATAGGCTTAATAATATGAAATATTGTCAATGGTTCCAAAGGAACGAAATGGATGCCTAAAAAGTTGGGTTCGGAGTCCTTTTTCGAGCTGGGTTGATAGAATATATAGGTGAAGAGTTAGTGACCCTAATAAGATCCAACCATTAATGACCTAAATTAAAAAATTTAAACACCCCGACACAAGCAGCTGTTCATCATGCGTAGGGATCGGAAATTCAGGTGGATATTTACCTAAAGTTGACATAATCCTATTGGTATCTCACTCATACCTCAAACAAAGCCGCCTATACCTAGAACTGAACTACGAAGCCGCCGCCAAATTTTAGGTATAAAACCATCCGATTATCCGATGCCTAATCATGAGACTCTCATTCAATGAGTGATATAGAAAATGCTATAAAAACTGAACATAACTACAATACAATACAAGTACTCTTTATTGCACACCTCATAAAATATACAGGAGAAATACAATGCAAGAAATTACAATTAGAGTTAATTAACTACATAGCTTTTAATGTTTTTGACCATTGAAATTTTTGACGTCAATAGGCGTCGTTGGCGTCAGTGGCACGAATTCCCGATGACGTGATTTGCCGTCTTTGACGGTCAAAGGGTTAAAGCTGATTTTCTTGGAAACTACTGGTCTTACTTCCACCAAACATAGCTAAGGACCATCTCGACGGAAAAGTCTTTTGAATAAAAATCTGCACTCAAAATTCAAATTAACGTTTGGGCTCTATGAGCCAGACAGACGCATAGATACACAACTACTCAGTGTACACAGATACACATGTTAAACTTATAACACAACTCCTCCCTTTTTTGTCGGGGGTTAAAAATGGTTATACCTAGGCATTGTTTAGAGCCTAACTTTTGAGCATATCTACTTTCAGTGTGTATGTGTTTATTGTTATCGAATAACATTTGTGTTCAGTGAGTTCCCGCATCTGGCGGTCCGCCCTCACGCTGTGCGGCTGCGCGCGCGAGCTGTGCGCGGGCGCGGCGTGCGCGGACGCCACGCAGCGCTACCTGCACGCCGCGCTCTACCGCGCACAGCGCCGGGACCTGCTCGCGTGCCAGCTAAGGCTCATCTCTACCGATGGCTAGTAGTTTCAATGTCTTATTCAATACTTTGCACTCAACAAGATCGATTGAAACCGGGCCCCTTTTCCCATTGAACACTCTGGACACGTCCCCTAGTTTACGAAGGTCCTCAATATCACGTGATAACTCCCCGAAAAATCATAAATTGCGTTTTGTTAATCCGAATGAACTGAATGACCGAGCCTGTGCATCTTTAAGACGGCCCCGGCTGAAACACGCGCATTAGTACCCTTTTTACGGTATTATTAAGGATCTAGCCAACGTCGTCTATCGCAAAAAAACGGTCATATGCAAATAGGACTTTATATATCGATTATAATAGATTACATTTAGAAGAACCTATGTTTTTACTATACTTACTGTAAAAAGGAAATTTGCCACAAATTACAAATTTCAAGTGATATCAGAGGAAAATATGTAATGTTTATTATAATCAATAATATAATTATCTTCTTACTTTCAACATGTAAATCTGGCTAAATGGTGAAATGGCTAATATTTTGTGATACTTATTAACTTCTGGGGTTGCGGCACGCCAGGAGACAGATTTTCCAGGTATAAAGGTGTAATTAAAGTGCCAGTTTTATTTTAGGTATACATAGTATAGGGTCAGTAATGGCTGTAGTTTAACATAAATAACATAAAACATATATCCCTGATATAAATATCCGTTTAACGAAAAACACACAGGACAACGATATTCCAATTAGTAGAAAATGCCGTATACTTGGGATATCCGCTGTATGGGGAACATTGCCGTTATTATCAGTATTATTGTCAAGTTAAACTTTTGCCCCAGTCGTCATATCACGACATCGGAAAATTGTGTCACCGACGCCAACGACAAAACACTGCTTAAAAACTTTGTAATTCAAACCTCTACAAGTGCTTTTAGGAGCTCTTCTTTATTTTTATGCGTTGACGACGATGTACAGTCTGTCCAAAAGGGGTAGAAATTAAAACGTGGCAATACAATGTATTCTCGTCCCCGTTTTCTTATATTGATTAGAAAGGGAGGACACTACAATATTGCTACTTTTTAATTTCTACTGTTTTTGGTCGGACTGTAGGTAGAGGCTGAAAAAGGTAATAAATGAATATTGGGTTATAAAATGACAATACGACATTTGACTATATTGAAAATGAATTGTGTCATTGAATGTACGTTTATTCAAAAATACACGGAACCAAATAAACGACTGCTAACTTTTGAGTGAGGATTGAGAAGACGTGTTTTGACTACTGATTTTTAAGGTGACCTCACAAGCCAGTATCTTCATACTAACAAATTGTTTTTGTCATTTCATAAAGAAGCTGATTTGAGCTGTCGTCAAATACCGTATTATCATTGTTAATGAACTAGAATTATTATTTTACAATTGTTTTTTTCCGTTGTTAAATTTGAGTATGCTGGTACAACAAGTTCGAAGGATCACTTTTTTAGTAAGTACTGCGTTTAACTAGTTACTTAAGTAGTTTAAGTATATTAACGATTAGCTTGTAGAAGTATACTACATGGATAAGCGATTTTTTTTACTCTTAGAAATGATATTATTCTTAACTTACGAGTGCCTTATCAATCAGATAGTTTTATGTCTTCCCAAGTGCCTTGGAATTGTTTTTTTGTTTTACAAATATGTAGTTGTGTCTAGAGATGTGCCATTTCTATTTGTATGGGAGATGTTTTCGAGAGCGTTCTTTCCCCATACAAATCTGGAGAAGTTATCGAGAATGGTACATCTCTAGTTGTTTCTTGTGGATGATTTATTATAGGAGCCGAATATCTGTTGAATTTGTAATGATTTTTGTTCTCTTTATTTCTGCTGCTTTTATAATGTTTTAGTCGTTCTTTTACAAATATGTAGTAACACTTTATTCAAATGCACAAAAAATGAAGGCTTCCTAATCTTCCTAATATTGTTAAAAAAATGGTAAATATAGAGTGTGAGAATTTAGAAATTATGGAAATATTTTGTGAATTGTTAGTGTTTGCGCGAATGGATGATTTCGATTGCACAACTGTCTTCCAGTTTATTGTGCAAAAATGTTTCAAGAAGTTTAAAAATAGCGTGTCTTTTTAGTTTACTTATATTTCGAATCAATAAATATGCAGGTTTATTATTTTTATTTGTATGATTTAAGCTCTTAATATCCCTCATTTCATAAATTATTTTGGTCAGTCGAAAGCTGTGCCCATATGTTATGTAGGCAATAACTACTGCTGTCATTATTGGCCATCTTTGGTAACGGCAAATCACGTCGACGGAAAACTGTGCCCCCGACGCCAACGTCGTCAAATGACGTCCAAATTTCAATCCTCAAAAACTTCGTAATTCAAACCGCTACATGCATTTTTCAATCCCAGTTGATTTTGGAGCACTTTTGTTTTTTTCTTTGCTGTGGCGTCAGTGGCACGGTGAATTACTACTTTACCGCTTGGCGTTCAAAAGGTTAATGCCAACCTCGTGAAATGACGTCCTCAATCATCAAAACTTCGTAATTCAAACCGCTACAAGTATTTTTCAGTCCCTGTTGATTTCAGATATTTTCTTTATTTTTTTGCCGTGCCGAAGGGATCGCTTGCCGTTGAAAAAGTTAGAGTTACTTACTACTCTTGGAATAGGGGCAGCAATATTAAGTGCATCGCGGCTCATACGGGAGAGCCCGGCTATGGGCCCCGGAGGTAAGCTTGAACTAAGCATTGTCTTCAACTTGTCATATTTTTTATTTCATTAATTTATTTCCGTTCCGGTTTTTTTTTATTAATGTAGAAATCATTAGCTTACGTATGTTTTTGTAATAATATGACAGCCCTGAAAAGTTTCAGCTTACAGAGAAAAATAGATTTGTGGCGAGTGATACATTACGATACGACATATGAAATTCGAGCAAACGATAGAGAACCCTTAAAATGCGTCCGTGGCTCCAAAATTTTCTTTTGCACCGAGGCCCTTGATCGCCTTTCTAGCTACGCCATTAGTAACACAAACTGCTTATAATCAGGGCTGCGGCCGGTTTGTGTAGAAAGGTGCCGGTCCCGTTGGCCGCAGCTTCTTATCATTACCACCCACCTACAGTTATAGGTATCGTATCGTATCGTAATTATCGTAGGTAAATCTTCTACTAACACTATCTAACAAATTCTTTTTTTTTGTTTTGTCACTATGAACTGATGACGTTTCAACGATACACCGAGCGATAGATGGCGTTATGGTGGCAACAAGTATCAATGTCCATACTTTCTTCTAAAATTATTTTCGTATGAAATATTCTTGACCGACAAGAGATTAAATTTCACGTCATGAATAATCCTTGCTCAGTGAGGGAATGAAAAGTTTCGTCACTTTTGAAGCTTAACAATATTCAGTGTTTTTCGTTAGTGAAACTTGGAAACATTTTGAGAAATAGGGAATTTTATTATTATTATTAAATAAGGAATTTCTCAGATAAAGTAGGAATTAAGAGACTGACTACCCTACTAAGCACTATCAATCTTGGCTTAATAGAACACTGGCCTTCATTTAATTCAAATGTAGAAGGGGGCAGCCTACCCCAATCGACGTCAGGACATAATTATGTGTGTGATAATGATAATGTGTTGGCACCCCCTGCCTACAAACGTGACAAAACGCAATTTGTAATGCATGTGTTTTGCGTGTCTTCTTTTATAGATATGCGACATGACAATAAAATGGCGTCAAGTAGTATATGTACAGTCGCCATCAGATGTATCGCAGCATATAAGGCGTTCATAAATATGTGAACATGTACTGTAACGCCCAGTCAATAAGAGTCGTATCCAGATATTTATCAATACCTACGATATATCTGATGGCGACGGTACGTAGGTTCATATTGTCTACAGGTTTTTATTTTAATATTAGAAGGGCACCTTCATCTGTGGAGAAGAGAAAAGGGAACTCCCATTTTTGCTTAGCGGTATCCTATAGGCTATAACCATTATTTAACATGTTTGATGACTCGACAAAGTTATTCTGACATACCTGTCCAAGATTGCATTTGTTATCAATCCCTTACATCTTAAGTAGCTCGTCCATCGCGGTGTTATGATTTTCTTGGAAGATATTACACCTGTACAGGAACGGAACTGGATATAAGTATTTCATAACAGAACTAGCGACCCGCCCCGGCTTCGCACGGGTGCATTACTGATACCAAATATACTATGCATGTATTATACATGTAAACCTTCCTCTTGAAACGCATCAAAATCCGTTGCGTAGTTTTAAATAGATCTTTAAAACTACGCAACGGATTTTGATGCGTTTCAAGAGGAAGGTTGGATGGCAAGCATACGGTACATGGTACAGAAAGACAGCAGGAAGCGACTTTGTTTTGAACTAAGTATGTAATAATAGAAATATCAAGAGACTATCTGAAGTATTACCACAAATAATATACTACAGAAGGTTCTTTCATGTTTCATTGATTATATGTACCTACGTGTAAAATCTACGCGAAGTGAGGTCACGCAAGACTGACACGTGTGTGCTCAAACAAAAGCGGAAGGGGGAGCCGAGCGCCCAAGCGTGCGCTAATTTATTATATTTACAGGTGATCAGCTAGGTATACGAGTATATTAAACCGTTGTCTTATAATAAAGTTATATAAAAGCTCGCGCTCAAAGTTCGGCTCGTCTGTAGCCAGACACCGTAACCGCACCGCAGCCGCCATGACTTCATCATTACAACTAACAGTTATCTTGGCTGCATAATCGCTGTACAGTTGCAGGGACTCTTACACCCACTCTATTAAGTATGTATTTTAAAAACAAATGACACGGTTGGCGCAGTTTGTAAGCACCTGCCTATTGAGCCGGCGTTCCTGGGTTCGAATCGCGGCCGGGGCAAATATTTGTGTGATGAACTCGCATATTTGTGCTGGTCATGGTTGTTCTATGTATTTATCTATAGTATGTATTCGTCATCTAGTACCCATAAAGACAAGCCTTCTTGAGCTTAATTTGGGGCTAGATCGATTTCTGTGAGGTTGTCTGATATATATATGTATCGTTTTTAATATGTACGCAATTAGCGTTTGTCCGGTACTCCATTCGAGCGTGAGTCGCGCGTATGTACTATCGGCTGCAAAATTGCATGGACCCCCTTGAGGCGATAATGGCTTGGACGGTTGTAGGCAAGGTTTGCAGTTAACAAACTAGATGGCGTCTTTGTGTCCAAAGCTGTCGATTTTAATGGCATAATTGAATATAATAGGCTTATAGTCAATAAAAATATTCTACTATTTAATAATCTAACCGGACAAATTAAAATATACATTTATCATCAAATTAAAAATAGCTTACACCGAAACCGTCCGTCCACCCGTCTTTTTAACTGGTAACCCAGTTCGTTTTTTAACTATGTTGCCCTTCTAAAACCGCTCGTGTTATTTCAAAGAAACCCATCGTTACAGATTCTTTTGACGCCATTTTATACAAAGTAAGTTCGTAATTATAAAATTACGAATGTTTTTATCCACGTATTCACGGTTTTATAAACATATATGCCGTAGTCTATACACAAGAGGCGTGATTTAATAAAACTTCAATTAAATCACAGAAAATGAAATGTAAAGGAAATTTAATTATTTAGGCAATATGCGGGGTTATCGTAAGAGTAAGTCATGTTTATCATTACTCTTGTCTTAAAAAAAAACGAGGACACGAGTATTATAGACATTAATTCGTGTCATTTATTTGTATTTTAAAGCTTTCAAACCAAATAATACCTACCAATTTCATGGTTATGAGGTTTTTATCAAAAAGAAAACATAGGCTCTCAAATTAAACATATAGGTAATTTATATTTGTGCTTAAGATGTTTGGAACACTACAATTGGAATAATACAAATGTGGAAATCAAAATGTTATGTTACATCATCATTTTTAATATAAAAATATAACACGATATTTATGCAGATATTCGTATGAAAATATTGAGTGTTAAATCAGTTAGGATTCTACAATCAACAATTTAAAACATGACCTGAATTCATAGGTATAGGGATCAATCTAATTGTATAATATAGCCTTAAACTCATGTAAAACAAACTTTTTAATCACTGGGGTTTATTCGTAAAGTCAAAATAATTTATTTCAGACAGTGGTCCATAATATGTTAGTTACATTTACAGAAAACCCCACCAGAACGGGCGCGATTTTTGTTACTATAAAATTAACTAAACAGGAATAATAGATCTACAATAATAAAAGAACTAAAAATCATAGTTTCTTTATTACTTACACAACATGTTTTTTGTTTCATGTAATTCAAGGGTAAAACAATACTACTACTTAACGTTTTGTTGAAGGTAAAAAGCTTAATTATTCGTTTCTGAAATCAGAAAGAGGATTGAAGCTTCACCTTAATCAAAACAACACTTGTTTTATTTTATAAGTGAATCAATTTTAAAAACAAAACTGAGACCGGGTTAAATAGTTATATTTAGATTTTAGTGTTTTAAACGCTTTTGCTTGTCATTTATCAATTAGCTATAGAAAGTTCTCGTGATGTAAAAATATTGTAATAAACTCAGTACCTATCACAAAATGGTGTAAAAATATTAAACATGGTTTTGCACTCTTTTTGTTATATTAATATCATGTTCATAGTTGACACTAAAAAATATATATATTTTTTCGATTTCAAACAATAATGAATAATGTAGCATGTTGCAGAATTATAAAAATATTGTTTTATTTACTAATGTAACCCGGTCTCCGCTAATTGCCATCTTTTGCATTAATAACTAGTATAGCCACCATTTTTGTCTATAACGGCTTGCAAGCGGGAAGGCATCGATTCTATTAAATGTTCACACAGTCCTGAACCACGAATACTATCCCATATTGTAGCACAGTGCGTCTCCAATATTTCTGAGGTTCGCTCATTTCGGTTATCCCAACGTTGAACGATAAAACCCCATAAATTTTCTATGGGATTTAAATCAGGTGATCTAGCGGGCCACAACACGACATTTATATCTTTGTGCTGGCGAAACCACTCACGCACATTTTGCGAACGATGTATAGGACAGTTATCTTGAACAAACGTAATTAGTGGTAATTCTCCTTCTGGATAGACATTCCTAACAGTTGGTAACATGATTTCTTCCAGCACATTTAAATAGTCACCACTTTTCGCCCTACTCGGCACTCGGACCAATTCTCCCGGATCAGCCGCACTCATCCAACCCCACATGTTCACAGTTATATGACCTGATTCCATATTAGGCACTACGTGGTCAGCGTCATACCGAGTGTTGTCGCGACGCCATAAGCTTAGACGTCCATGTTGACTCGATTTAAATGTTTTTTCATCGGTAAAGATGACATTGCTCCAATCATCATTTAAGTGCTCCCGGGCGAACTTTAATCTCTCTTCTTTGTGATGTGGGGTTAGCAAAGGGTTGACTGCATGCCTACAATGATGCAATCCTTCACTATGAAGGACACGACGAATAGTATCCACACTTGAGTCACATAAACGGGCGTAATGTCTTATTGGTTGAAAGCCGTTTGCTTCATACTCCCGTACTAACATGTCACGCTGCTGTGCGTCAATCAGCCGTGGTCGACCACTTCTTTGGCGGTGCAATAATGACCCTTCTTGTCCGAATCTCCGCACCCATAAAGCTACCGTTTTTTTTCTGCAACAAAATTTAGGAATATATAATAATTGATAAAATATAAAACAGATACCTATCGTTTAAATATATTAATTATGTTTGTATTATATATAAAAATATACTTCGAACCTTAAAACAACTACTTACATTTACACCGGTTTCTCTGGCAATTTCTGCCATATTTTTGCCTTCATTATGCAAGGCAATGATCTGTGACCTTTTCACTAAATCGATATTGCAATGAGAACTCATTTTAATATTCGATAAGTAATAAAAAGCAATAATAAAAGACAATCAAATCAACGGAACTAGCTACTGTTAGCGGACGAACTGTTTTGTAATAAAAACTGGAACGGTATATATTTGATTTTCTAAGTCTACCCTCTAAGTAACTATGGGTGTAAGTATGCCAATAGATAATAGTTGCCCATTTCAACAAGAATACCAAATGAATTTACTTACTATTCATTTAATTTGTATTTGTTTAAAATTGCAATTATTTTTTGATAACCCTAAAAAATAGATAAGATTTTTTTATCTATTGTTTATTTTAAGTCTTAGTTTTTAATTTTTACTTTAAGGCTTTATTTAAGATTTTCCTATGCTATTACAAATTGTTATTTACATTAAAAAAGTATTAGTACTAAACATAATTCTTGTTTTTCTTGTAAACTAAAGTTATTCTGAGTATGGTAATGAATTTCGTCAGCTTTCATTAAGTCTCGCTGGCTTAGAGGTTGAATACATCTGTCTCGATGTCGGAGGGTCCATGTTCAAATCCTCGCAATAATTATGAAGAAATACAATGTTTTTGGATGTTGTGTGATTCTTCGTTGGTAGATTAAAAAATATGTTTTGTGTTTTATTCTCCATCCTTACAAAATAACATAAATGGGCGAAGTAGCATTCTATAATTTCTGGATGTTGGACAAGAACGACAATAATAATAATATCATGTTATCATGTCAGTTAAATATTGGATTTGCGGGAGAAAAAATATTTTATTTTATATTTGGTTGTTAGCAGTGCCATCTAGTGGGATCTTATTAAACTAATGAAGTACATGACATAGCTCAACCGTCACTGGCTTCAAAGCATTCGCGTTTAAAAAGGGGTATGCACTTTTGCTGCCGATAGTACCTATACTATACCTATATCGTCATTGTCGTTGTTTGATGGTTAACTACCCTTTTATGATAAGTGACTGCATCATTGCGGCAACAGTTATCTTAGATGCATAATCGCTGCAGTGGCAGGGACTACGCTGGAGGTGGTTATTGCTCGGATGACTGATACTCCAGTCAATGAGGTACTTGAGCTTAACAATAACTCTTCCGTCCAATGATTGCGACATCCGTTCTGACTACCGTTTAGATAAGCGGCGGACCTCTTTCTAACAAATATTATCTGTGGCGATAAGTACAACTATCAAACGTTTCCGATGTTACTATCAAAGGTAGATTTCTGTTTTGCGCCGGATAGACATATTAAAAACAAACAGTTATAATTAGCAGATATTGAATGTTGTGCCAGCACACATTACATAAGATAAGAATGTAATGCCTGCTACGCATTACTATATGCCCTAGAACAGACCACTATATTAATATTAAGCTGAGCAATGCAGAGATGGTAAGTGGAAGTAGAGGAGATGGACGTTTTTTTAATATTTGAATTGCTTGCCTTATTAGCCAGAGCGAACGGATCTGTAACGGTGGTCCCGTTTATCGGTACAGTTAACTGAAAGCTGCGACAAGACAAGAAGGTAATTTTTGCTGACCTTACCAGGCCTCGTTGACTGGGCTACGTAGGGCGAACGGATCGGTAACGGTGGTCCCGTTTATCCATAGGTACAGTTAACTGAAAGCTGCGACAAGAAGATAATTATTGCTGACCGTACCAGGCCTCGTTGACTGGGCTACGTAAGGGCGAACGGATCGGTAACGGTGGTCCCGTTTATCCGTAGGTACAGTTAACTGAAAGCTGCGACAAGAAGATAATTATTGCCGACTGTACCAGGTTTCGTTGACTAGGGTACGTAGGGCGAACGGATCGGTAACGGCGGTCCCGTTTATCGGTACAGTTAGGCGAAAGCTGCGACAGGTTGCGATCTGTGCCAGCCGGCCGAGATGCTATCGGGCTTGGCTAAATACCGAGGCTTCGTATTTATATAGATAACTACATTATATATCTATCCTAATCTAGGTGAGCCTAACCTTAAAGCAAAGGCCTATATCAATACATAATACAGGTAAATACTATAGTACAATGTAATACATAATAAGCACGCAAATCTCTGTAACTGTGGCACTAGAATAAAAAAATACATTTTCGTCTTTGAGATGTGTAATTGCGTTCGTTACTATAAATATATATATATATATATATATATATATATATATATAGCTAATGACAAGGCATTGGTCACTCATTTACTTGAAGCTTAATCATTTATCTACCGCGTAAACTCCACCATAAAAATAAAATTATAATTGAGGAGTTGCAATGATCTGATGATCCTATGCTTGAAACGGACAAAATTTGAGTTATAGTAGCACAACTTGATTATCCAGTGAGCTTTAATAACGCCATACGATAAACAAATACATACTGCGAACGTCTTCCTTTTTTAAAGTCGGTTAATAAGTAATAATCACATATCTTAATTCTGACGAGAATGGGACCATTCGATGGGTTCAAGGTCGGTTCATAAAAGATAAAGTTATCAACTCTTTTTAATTTTTTACGTAAAGGCAGTTGAAAATATATGTAGGTAATATTTTCTTCGGTTTCCGTGACTCAAATCAAAATGAATCAAGGATCAAGCAAGACACAAGACTGGAAACCGTGGACCATGAACGGTGTAAAACAAAAATAGTGTTCAAAGTTAGTCAGTAATAAGGCAGTCTGAGGGTTCTCTTGCGGTTCTTTCTCCTCATTATTAGCTATGCTTATAGTGAAAGGCTAGTAGATATTTTTCAATAAAAAAAATATTAGTGCCCCTCTGGCACATGTGTAATTCTTTCTTTACACATTAGGCCCATCTGCCATGTATTATACACCGTTGTTTATAATTCATATTTATAAAATGGGGTAGATTGCGCAAATGTAAACTTAGACAGAGAAAAATTGTGTTTTTCTCAGTAAATTTTTGTCGACGGTAACTGGAAAGCTACCGAAAGCTAGCATCATACTTTTTGGATGTGTGGATGTACCTACAGGTATCTTTATACCAAAATTGGTTAAATTCTGTCCAGCCGCTTCGGCGTGATTGATAGCGGACGAAGAACATTTTACGAATAGATGGCGCTGTACGGCTGTCGTCGCGCCCCCATACAAATCCAGTTTGGCATCGCGCTCGCTGTTAACATTTCTCCTAAAATAATGACCCCTTTCAATACAATCTTATAAAAGTATAAATAATCTGTCCAATGCTGTCCGCTGATCAAACTTGGATGGTAGTCTTTGCGGAATTCCGTGAAAACAATATATTAGCACAGGAACGGAACAATATGTATTACCTGTTATTTCAATATGTAATCAGGCTTTCATTCCATTTATCAATTAGTCAAGAAGGCAACAAGTTTTCTGCGCTAGACTGACGACATACTTAAAAGCCTTAATAAATATTTCCCCGAGTTAACACACGTACCAGAAGCAACGGACACGGAACTGGCGGAAAATTATGTGCTAAGAATAAAAGGTACTTAAAAGAGACATAGAGACACAAAACTATAGCCCTTTTACACCTAAAGATACCTACCTATATATTGCCTCGCTATATAAGCTGTAAAATCCGCTAACCAACGTGATTAGAACGCTTTATTAGCTAGACGTATATAAATTTAATACAAACCACGTAAAGTTTTACGGGATAAAAAGTCATCTTCCTCTTCCTACATAATGTAATGTTTATGATCAGCGATGACACGATGGTAGATTTTTTAAATCCAAAGAAACCATGCTTAACAACTCTTGGGCTAGATTTGACATTTCTAATGATATCCACTTTATAACTCTATTACGTTTATGTCATAATAATTTTCCAAAGTAATATAATGAGAACAATCAACATATAAATCGGCCATATCACGACCGACATCCGACATCCATAATATTAACTTTGTACGATGAGCTGCAACCCTTGCAAGTTCGGTTCAATAAACACTAAAACACCGCGAGCTTTTGTCCGCTACGCACGCATCATTATTTATATATTGTGTAGTTAGACCTCGAACGATGCTAAAAGTTAACGGGTTATTGGGTCGACGGAGCATTGCGCTCACGGCTATCTTTATAAACAAACTCGTTATTAAAAAAAACCTATCACTGATACCACTTCTCTAGCCTAGTTTACTTAGTACGAGAAGTTTTAACAAACACTATTTAGATACGAATTAAATCTTAAGAACTTAAGTAAATATCGAAGCATACGCGAGTTTATTGCACATTAAAACTGCACTTCCAGAATAGTACTCGTGGTAGGTCGCAGCCAGTCTGAGAGTACCGCTATCTCCGCAAATAAATAAAAAATGCATCGGAGACTGGGTACATAGCGGGTCCCGCGAGCTCCGTCCGCAGTCCGCCTCCAGCCAGCAGCCGCGATGGTCAACTACAAGCGTGTCGTGTGCGACGTGGCGGTGGTGCTGACCGTGCTAGCGGTGGCCGCCGCAGCCCCCGCCTCCAGCCCCGACTGCCACTACGACCAGCGACAGAACGGCTCAGAAAACTACCGGCTAAACATCGACGGCGTCGTCATCGCCGTCGCTCCAGCTGATTCCTTACTCGCTGCGGCTTCGGAAATCGATCTCAGCGATCTTCTGGACCTGACTGAATATGATGTAGCTACACACGCGCCTGAAAAGCCCCAGCCCCAGCTGGAACCTAAGCCGGAGGAGGGCAAGCCTCAAGATGCCAAGCCTGATGAGAAGCCTGGTGACAAGCCGGAGAAGCCCGACCTGTCCATCCTCGACGTCAGCCAGAACACCGTCAAGGAGCAGAGGAAGGAGGCCTTCACTAGGAAGCAGGAAAAGGCGCACAGGTAGGTAATAAACTATAGATTTTACTGTACATATTTTGTTTTGTATAATAATGCAGCAGAATTGGTTTTATAGGCGACTCTAACAGGGAGAAATCTTCATCATCTTAATTGCTCATTAAATACAAAAATTAAATAACTCCACTGACACTATTAATTACAAATCTAATATACCATTTCATTATTTACTCATAATAAATTAAAATAAACTGGCTGAATTCATATAATATCCGTGATTCAATACTAATATCAATTCGATATCAAACAAATACCTACTGATATAGAACAAATTCAATTGAACATAACTATTTATATTGTGTAACTAAACTGTTTAATTCTCATGAAATGTAACCAAATGTTATCCGTTCCCGTTATCATCGTAACCGTTAAAGACATAACAGCGTAGTTAATTCGATTCAGATTACTGAGAAGTTATCCATAATCGTAACTAGTTCCCGTTTAAATGTAAATTTTGATATTGCCTTAACCTTAACTTTTTTGTTTCCAGACTGAAAACCCGCCTCGCCCAATTCTTACTGCCGCTACTGAGGAAAACTCGTCATCATTAAACACCTCCACCATGACACGGAGACAAATAAGGCCTATCTATCTATACACAGCGACTCAGGCGCGGCGTCGTTGTGGTACCGCCCTAAAAGTACCGTATGGAAAACAAGACTTGCCCATTAATATACTTATAACGTTAGATATAATAATCGCATTGTAGGAAATGTATGAATGTTCGGCACATATGTGCACTTGACTGCCCATTAAGATATAGCCACGAGTGATACTCTAATGCATTTATAGATATTTATTTTAGTCGTAAGTTAATCTTAAGTTAGAATGTATAAATCGTTTTGTTGAAAATAAATGAAAATTCTTATTGAAAAATCCCTAAAAAGTGTTTATTAATCATACACATTTAATATAGAAAATAGCCGCCTTTCCTATGGTTACACAGTAATGGCTTTGGCACTTACCTAGAACTTTAATTTAAATATTGATCCGTATGTTCTTAAATATGTAAATTTTAACTTTAAAACGAAGAGATGTATTATCGTTAACTCGTTAAATATGTACCTATTTGAGACTTTAATGACGTATGCTATTACTTTTTTTCATAATTTGCATTGCAATTTGACTTGAGTACACTTAAACCGAAGTCAACCTGATGTTAATCATTATACTGACGCTCGCACGCGACCCTACACTTATCACCGTACTAAACATGAGTTCCATCCCATATAGTTTACCTGTCTATCCTTACATCCACCACCTACCAGCGTCGAAAAACGATTTTCCTAAAGTTATCATATTTATAAAGTAATAATGTATTTCATAAAAACATAGGTATTAACGAAAAGCAATAGGTTATTAAAATAATATATAACTTACACTAAGTACATTACGATAGTACATACTGATGATGATGTTCTCTTCATCGGATCCGATGACAGCGACTTCAAGTAGTAGAGGGCTCGCAGGACTCCTACGACGATGGGAGCGGATATAAATAAATAAATAGGTATCAGACAACCTCACATCACAAATCGATCTAGTCCCAAATTAAGCTCAAGAAGGCTTGTATTAAGGGTAGTAGACGACGATATACGTACTTATATAGATAAATATATACTTAAATAGTTCTAGACCCAAGATCAAATATACGAGTTCATCACACAAATATTTGCCCTGGCCGGGATTCGAACCCGGACCGCCGGCTCAGTAGGCATGGCGTACAAACTGCGCCAACCGCGTCGTCAATATGGATAATGTGGATATGGATATGACTCGCCAAACTCAGTTTGTTGGTAAATATCGGGTCACAGCGCGCGCAGTGGAGCTCACCGCGGTTCACGATCACGATTCCGTCTGTGAGTTTGGGATTGTCAACTATGCGCACATCCCGTCTTTGTATCAAGTCTTAAGGGCCAAGCTGGTATTCGGGGGCTCCTGCCCAGAGGTGACTGCAGTACTCCATGTGGATGTGGGGTCGGACTTGCGCTTTTTACAGCAGGAGCCTTTCCCCAGGAGTGACGTACCCCTTATGCCAGCTTTGCCTTATCCTCTAAATGACTTCGGAATTGGACGTCAAAGGATCCCAATATGATCCCAATACTCTGAGATGTCGAGGGGTGTGTAAACATTGAATAAACACGGCACTATTATGTAATTTGTGTCATTGTACAAGCCGATGTTTGTCAACTGCGCCAGCAGATTTCGTTGTCAATCAAGGAAACACACTGTGTATAATGTGCATTGTAAACACTTTATTATTGCAGTGCTGTTCTTTATGCAACAAGTAACGTGCTTATTTTCGCGTGTATTTCGCAGCAACAGGCAATGTCAAGGTATTGCTAGATTTCGTGGAGAAGTTGGGGTGGCGGTGGAAATAGCGCTACCCCTTTTCACGCAAAATGGGCACGATGAATGTCGATGAACGGAAAATACCCAGCGAAACTATAACTAACTTTCACGTATAATTAGGTTTATGTGTACGATGTTGTTCATAGACAGACCCACGACTTATCTGTAATACCTATTTCTTGGCTTTACGGACGTATTGAAAGTCTAATTATGGGTTACTGATATACGTCTGCAGAAAAGTGTAAAAAATAAGTTTATGGTCTGAAGTTTTGAAGATAGTCCAAGTTTATAAAGATATATGCAGTGAAACATTGAACCTTCTCCGTTTTTTGAAGTCGGATAAAAATAAGACAGCCTTTCTAATCACCTAAATTTATTGAGGCATTTCAGTACATAGTGCCTGAGAAAGCTTATTTAGCTTATCAGTCAGTATCTATAGGGCCGCCAAAACGTTCGGAATGTTCGTTCAGTTTCCGTACAGAATGGCGCCAGCAAGCGAGACATCGCCATATGATAGACAGAGATAGAAACACTTTGTGACGTCATTCCGTACAGAAACCGAACGAAAATTCCGAACGTCTGTGGCGGCCCTTAGGAATTAGAAATTTCACATCACAGAATGCGTGCAGCATTCGGTATAGTTATAGACTTTATATTCGCTTTCCTGTGGGCATGTAGTCTTTAAAGTACTTAAATAATGAAATTAGAGAAATAAAAACTTCAAAACTAAGAATAAATATGGTATGGAAATAAATATACTATAAGTAGGTAGATGATTATAATAATTGAGCTGCATGATCGTTAACCAACCAAGCGGCTAGCATTTAGATCGGGTTTCCCTTCTAAATGAAATGTCTAGGGCTTTAGCCTAGCTAGTATTTCTCAGCAAACTCCTCAACCGTCTCCAACTGTCGCTGGCTGAACTCAGGGCACCGCTGAGACCTGTCTTCCTTGGTGTGCTTCTCGAACGTCGCCAGGTCGGCGAAGATCACGCGCGCTTTCTCGGGATCCATCAGGACGTACGGGTACCTACTGAATAATCGCTCTATACTTCCGACGAATGTCAATTCTATCCAAACATTTTTCTAAATCGCAACCCAAACTTTTAAGCCTGACCCAAAGCTTTAAGACAAAGATCTTGAAGTTGCATCGAACGGCAGTGGTTTGAATTTCTCCGCGGAAACTCCGAGAGGTAGTCTGGTACCTATACGAAAAACATGATGCCAAATGCGGGCGGCCCGTAGCGGTCCAAGTAAGATCGAGTTTATCGGAACACCGTTGTCGTACTTAAACTTTTAAATTATGTATTATTTAATTCACCCATAAGTCATGTTGAAGCACCACTTTAGAGAATACGTTGCTCTCCAAGCCTCCATTACGTAGGTAAGGTACCTATTAGTCACATACTCTGAGAACTGTTTCAAGAGTTTAGACTCCAAATCTAGAGTGGTATCTCTATAAGTATTTACTTATTTAATAATTGTTGGAGAACGCTGGTCGGCGGAATTCGCACCAGGGCGTATCCCTTGAAGTTAGTCTCTTCGATGAGCTGTCATCAGTACAGACTTGCGATTCAACGGGAAAATGCCGGCATCATCGAAACCATGGGGGGTACAATCTTTTTACATCTATGTAGTCAAGGTTTAGGTTTCTTCTATTCTAATTCTAATTATAAATTACGAGTGGATAGGGTCTTCTAAGATAAATGGCTTATCACGCATCGGTTTAGTGGGCAAAAGCTCGCTACTCACACATGTATCCATCGATGTGCGTGTGCAGAAACTCGGTTATCGTATCGGTGACCTGCGGTCACTGTCGCGCGGCGCGGGCCCATCGTCGTCCGACTGCCGGAAAATTGCGAGCTACCTAGGTGGAGTGCTCCCAACGCCAAATATAACTCTGAGAAAGAAAAAAACAGAACACCCTCTAAGCCGAATAGTCAAACAACGACAAAAAATTGTAACAACTTTGAAATGTAGGTACCTTCGCCTTTGGTGGCTCCCAAAGATTGCTGGAAGAGCTGGAAGAGGATTGCTCTTTAGACCGGCTGCATATTATTGCCATTTTTACCCGGATATGCGTCTTTGAATTAAAATATCAAATCAATTTCCAAAATCTGTGACGCTTGCCCCCCGACTGCTCGTCCTCGTTAAAGCCACTATCAAATTGCCTAGGTCTTTCATTCTGTTGTAGCAACGAAAGTGTTACAAGACCATTCAAGACAATGGTTGTTATAACAATAGATATATCTACCTCTACAAGGGGGCGCTATTGTAAACAGTCCCAGTTTAGCCTCAGTCTCTTCTCACGAACATATCGTGGGGAACGTTTCTCGTGTTACTTATATGTAAAATTTACCTCGTTTTCTAGACTTTAGAAATAAACTAAATACACCGTTGTGTCCTCTTAATGAACGTGTAAAAATTGTGTGTCCATTACTGCGTGTGCCGACGAGATCGTGTCGTGTTAACCGTTACCGTGTGCTCGATTCGTCCGGCGACTGGTTCGCTAGCGCCTGGTAAAAGCGGCGCGGGCGCCCGTCGCGCGCAGTCACAAGCCGGGAGATCACACCGACGCACGCGCCATGCTACCACTAGTCCTTGCATTCCTGGTTGCAGCTGCGGCCGCCGCACCCGCCACCTACGACCAGCGGCAGGATGGCGACTTCAACGTCCGCGCAGACGTACAAAACGTAGTCCTCGTCATCGCATATCCCGACAAAATGAAAATCCCCGCTGACATATTCGGCGGCGGCCTGAAGAGCAATAAACACGAGAATGACTTTCAGGAGCGCGCGGATGTCAGGGTGATGGAAGCGTTCGTAGAACCCAACACGCCATACAGGGTTGACATCGGTTCGGACAGCGAGCGGTACGCGGACAGCGACGGGAGAAACGTGGAGGTGGTGATCGCCGGGCGGCGGAGGCTGGAGGCCGAACCGCAGGAGGCTGAAGGCGAGAAGGAGGAGTATAAGCTACTAGGAGCGCAGGAGCAGTGCGGGCCGGACCGCGAGCGCGACCCCGTGACGCTGACCTGCCGATGGATCGCTTCAGCCGCGCCCGTCGACCCTCAACCCGAAGCCAAGCCCGAGCTGCCCGCCGAACCCGCGGTCGTACTCGTCTCCTCATAATCCGATCTCCGCCATACCCCGTATTGTTAAGTTATTTATTGCCTATTTTAAGCCATTGTGAATTTTAAGTAAAATGTTTTTACTGAGTTGTCTTTGTTTATGCTACAGGTACTTTCTAAATGCCTTTCTGAGATCTCACAAAGGAATAACTATGTCGATTAAACTCGTTTGAACTTAATAAGCAAGCATTGACATAGATAACCTAGATATGGAGATGAAGGAGCGAATCGAAAGAGAACGATGAAATGAAGCGTCATTGTTTACGGTGGTTGTGCATGCGTGAGAGACGCCGGTAAGTATCGTGAGCGCATACAAATAACATTACGCAGCAGTTACGCTCATAGCAATACAAACATAGATGTATTAAAAGCTGGGAACCTTCGAATGTTTTTACCCGATAAATTAAGAGCAGTATATATGATAGGCGTCCTGTTAGACACGCTTTATCACACTTGCAATTTGCGAGCGACTTTTGTATGAAGGCGATCACGCAGCGAGCTCGCCGCGTCGCTTATTTGTATAGAAAACTCGCTCGCAAATCGCAAGTGTGATAAGGCTCTGACTGTATAAGCACGATAACTGATAAGGAATGATCAGGTTTATCAATTCAAAATAGGCACGAGGCTTTTAAAAACTAATGGAACGAAACTCTCTTTTTATAAGATATATATACTAAAGGTATGAAATGGACAGTAATTTCCTTTAAGATGTATAAATATTTTTTAGCAAACCAAAGATGAATATGTGCTACAAGAATCCTTTTAACTTCAGTAAAAACAACTTTACAGAAACTTATTTACCTACGACTTACGACATTGGTCGCGGTGCCTTATCATATCGTACAAGCAAATTTTTACATTTAGGTATTTACCGAAGTATATGAATAGCAAACAAGTTTATTTGTACTAAAAATTATTGCAATTCCCCTTTAATTCACCTATATAAGCTAAATGTAGCACTGGCCATTAGCTGTGTTGTAATATTGACAATGTTTAATATGTACTTTAAATAAATCTGATGGTAACGATACGAAATACCTAAATTCGTATTGTTTTATTAGGTTATGGGCCCAGAATGTTTCCACTGCGCTAATAGAATGAGAGAAAAATGACATTAAAGATGAATTAGTCATTTGATGACATAATATTTAATAACTGTTTGACTAAGAAACATGAGTTAAGTGAAAAACGTCGAAAATTTAATATCTCTGACAAGAATGGGACCGTTTAGAGTTAAGCTGGGCTGGGACTGGGCGATAAAAAATAATCTACATCAGAAAAGCCACTCCACAAAGGTTACCTACATAAGTACAGTAGCCGGCAAACAACTTGAGCGTGACCTTGACTGCGCAGTAGCCGATTTACCTACAAATTTACATGCGCAGATCCGCCATTTTGGTTCAAGTTGTTTGCCGGCTACTGTACGGGCCGTGCTCCGTTGCTAAACTAGGAACCCTTGCTCGGGCTCCACACAAGTTGACCGAGGCGAAGTTGGCGGCGAGGCGGTCTTTTCGCTTAAGAGATTTATTCCAGACAACCCTTGGCAAGCGGAATTTTTAAAATCGGTGGGAAATAGTTACGCGGCGTAATTTCGTCTTGTACTCAGTCGTGATGACGTCCTTAATTCGAATATATTATACAAATCACAATCTCGTGCAATCTCTGCGCCGTGTTGCAATCCTGTATTACACTATTACCTTTTAAGGGTGCGTCCACACTTGTATCATTTCGCCGATCCGATCCCCGTCGCGTATCTTCACCGCGTATCATGAACGGTAAGTGTGGACGTCGCGCCGTGCCGCCGAGCGTTGCATGATCGCGACGGCGCGACGTCCACACTTACCGTTCATGATACGCGGTGAAGATACGCGACGGGGATCGGATCGGCGAAATGATACAAGTGTGGACGCACCCTAAGTACGCGTCCGTGATAGTAAATAAAATACCTATGTGCATTAAGCTACACAAAACGTTTATACTGATGTTAACTGTACGAACGACCGAGTTCAAATAAAAGTGAATTCTCATGATATTCGTTTGAATAAAGGGTCTAACAAGAATGTATATTATAGAGCGCAGTTAATTTAAATATTGACCTGATTTACCACAGCCCGGCTGGACAAAATGCTACAAAGGATCTCCACAACGACCGGGCTACTACGCTACTTTTAACCAAATGTTTTCCTTTCTTCTTGACAAGATCGGACTACTTTATTAGTAAGGGGCCTTTCGGCTGCTATTCATTCCTTCGTTCGTTCATTGTCAATCCAGACAAGGTATAGTATACGTAAAAATATTTTTTCTGATTTTTTGGTTGATATATCACTTTCTGAGGTCAAGGAATCCTAACCTATTAGTAAAAAAAAAAGGATATTTGCATTATTTGCTCCCATTTACCCAGCTCTCTCCGCGCACAAGGACGGATTCTGACTTCCAAATACCTACATGATTCACAACAAAAAAAAAATGGGCAAGTGCGAGTCCGAATCGCGCAAGAAGGCTTCCGTACCATAATCTGTAACAAGTTTGTTGTATGGGAGCCCCCCTTAAATATTTATTTTATTTTATTTTTAGTATTTGTTGTTATAGCAGCAATAGAAATACATCATCTGTGAAAATTTCAACTGTCTAGCTATCACCGTTCTAGAGATACAGCTTGGTGACAGACGGACGGGCGGACAGCGAAGTCTCAGTAATAGGGTCCCGTTTTTACCCTTTGAGTACGGAACCCTAAAAACGCGACACTATCTATGGTAGAAAAAAGTATGCTTGTAACCCGATGCGCACAATAGGCTAGTTGACTCATGTCAAATTGTTATAAACTAATGCTTATTCTGTATAGTATTTAGCAAAGGAAACCTAAATATATATTTTTCAATTCATAAAATTGAAAGATGGCTGAAAAAATTGAATTTGAAAATATGGTTTTTAATCTGTATTTTGAAATGCTTAAAACGCTGTCCGCCATTTTCGCTTATGATAGTGACGTCATCGGTCATGTAAACATAACTGAAAGTCTACTTCGATGACTTCGAATAGTGCCGTCCCTCGCGATATTCTGTCAAAGTATATTGGAGTGAGCGGAATGGCACTATACGACGGTCGAATTTCGAATATTTACAGGTAATTCTGCGTCACGCCACAGATTAGCAAAAGGCAAAAATGGCGGACGGCGTTTTTGACTGTTCATGAAATTTCTAATTTTCAATTGATAAAATTTAGCTTTCTAGCTTTCACAAAAATACAAGACATTTTTTTTAGAGCTAGTAAGATCATTATTATCCATTTCAAATATATTTCAAAACTGGGTCTACTAGCCTATTGAGTTAGAAAACTGCGTCTTTGCAACACTAACTACAACACGGCATTGGTTAACATAAAGTATATACAATCAAACAAAATATTCCAAATATATTTATAAAGAATACAACAAAAATATAGAAATACGGATGTATTGGAGCAGGCTGTTTCAAGGCAAGCTTAAGCTGCAGTAGGTTTTTTGTTTTATTGTACCTCAGAACGGTTTCAAGATCACCAATATCGTAATTAAGCCAGTATGTACGAGTACATTATTTAAATACAGTATATCCATACTAATCCATACTTAATATTATAAATGCGAAAGTGTGTCTGTCTGTCTGTCTGCTTAAACCGCTGAACCGATTTTGATGAAATTTGGCATGGAGATAGTTTAAGATCCGAGGAAGGACATAGGATAGTTTTCATCCTGGAAATTATACCTAAAAGGATTGAAAAGTGAGTGAACATTTCTGTTGGGATGCGGTGACCCTGTAAGAAAAGTAATTATTAGAACAAAAGCACAATTGCTCTTACATTTGCTTAGGCACTTTTAATAATCCCTTTTAAAGTTCCATGCGTACGTAGTCGCGGGCAAAAGCTAGTAAGTACAGCATAATATTCGGTATATTGATAAAAAAGGTCTGTTAAAAATATACGATATACTTCAACAAATTAAGAGAGATTTCAGTGCACAACAATTGAGGTTTCATGAAATAGATAGGAGTGTCCAAACTTAGGCTAAAAGCCTGTTCCATATCTTAGGTGGCCATAGATACTTATAATAATGTGTTTGGCGTCAGTTTTCCTATATTCTCAAATTATCCAATAAAACAAAACCAACCGAATAAAACTCTTACTTAATAACTACACAAAGAGAGACTAAACCGAGTTTATTGAAATATATAGTCATGGTTTTAATTGTATTTAGTACCTATACATACTTTTATTTCTTGTTTTAATTTGTATAACGACGGAAGACTATTAATTGTTTATCATAGTTTCGTATTGAATGAGGCTGTTTACATACAGAGATCTGATACTTGAGTGATTGCCGGAGGTGTTAAATAATATCGATGCAAGCGGCGCAGGCGCAGAGTTCGTGCGGACGCCGCCAAACGCGCGCGCTTTCACTCGCTTTCCATTTCATTTAAATTGTGTCAATTGTTTTAATTATATAACGTCGGAAATAAACAGATACAATGGATACGCAAAATAACAACGCATTTCCATTGGAAATACGAGATGTGGAGCCGAAGTTGGCTACGGAGTTGATGAAGTATTTTACTGGTAAGGACATTTTTATTTTATTATTTCTGTTTTTTTCTTGGTTATTCTGGTATTTACTGGAATTTTTAGGTAGTTTATATATATGTAATTAATATTGAATCAATGTCGGGCTATAAAGAAATGCCTAAAACTTTTACAATTTACTTATATAAATTATTAAATTTATTATAAATATCAGGGGACTAAATTTAACGAAGTAAAGTATCCCTTTGAGAAATTGTGACCTGATAGAGTCTGATTTGGTCAAAAATTTGTAAAATATTGTTTTAAAACTTATAATAATATTCATCTGCATTCGTTCATACAAGAATCCAATAATTGTTGAATACCTAGTTAAATAATTTGAGCCGCATTCCAGTATATTCAGTACAGATTCATGTCGCAGTGAGCTGAGTACCTACTTCGGTATGTACTTACCTAAATGCGTCAGTGTCTTATTTATAATGAGCCAGCCAGAGTCTCCGGCGACCTTCCTCTTAAGGTCTATGCCCTTCTCATTTAAGATACACAAAAACCTATACCGGGTGTCCCTGTAACAGAAGCAATAAATGAAAACATAGATTCTACTTTTCAAACAGAACGACAATTGATTAGCAACTTTTAAAAATGTATATTCAAAGAAGCAATGTATTTCAAAATAATTAAAATAGTAGTCACAGCTATGTCAGTGCTATGGGGACGTCAATGTTGGACGACGTACATATAAAAACCGTTAAATAAGGAACATATTAAAACCGTTTTCTTAAGCCGTTGAACGAATGTAAATAGTTCACTTGGAAGAGTAGAATCTGTTTTAACGTATTGCTCCTATTGCAGGCCACACCTGGTATATAAAATTAATTGATCATGCCTTCGTATTTGAAATATACAAACACCAATACAAGATATAAACTACATCCATGTCCTCCAGACCTACCTACGCTATAGTCTGTCTGTTCGTAGTAAACTCGTAAAATAGGTACTGGCCGTTAACTGATGTACAAACCATATTTTTAGGACACAATGTGAAGATCTACTTACCATAAAACTATGTCAAAGTCACGTGGGAAATTATAACGTAACAACTGTGCCTTAATTTGACCTTCAGTGTTTATGATTTTTAGCGTTCTGTACCCAAAGGGTAAACACGGGACCCTGTTACTAAAGACTCCACTGTCTGTCTGTCTGTCTGTCACCAGGCTGTATCTCATGAACCGTGATAGCTAGACGGTTGAAATTTTCACAGATGATGTATTTTCTGTTGCCGCTATAAATAAAATAAAATAAATATTTAAGCGGGCTCCCATACAACAAACGTGATATTTTTGCTGTTTTTAATTTGATGGTTTAATTGGTGGCGCAAGTCCGACTCGCATCGCACTTGGTCGGTTTTTTGGTTCTATGGTGGATCAAGGTTCATTTTGACCTAATTAATTAATTGTTTTTGTGTACAATGGGCTGTGCTAGAATATTAGGGTTTCGATTTTAAAACGAAGTAAAATTAATCCAAAGAACAGTGTAAAAATCTTGATTTTCGTAGCCACTTTTTTGACCGACTGTACTTACTTCCGAGTATGGCGGATGCTTTATACGTCCGACTATGAATATATATGTGGCCATGATATAACACGTGTAAGTTTGTCCAGCGCATGTCCTCGTATTTAAGTATATTATTTTACACCTATCCTTTAACACAATCTGTAAGCAACACGAAGGAAAAGATATACAATAAAAAAAACCGGCCAAGAGCATGTCGGGCCACGCTCAGTGTAGGGTTCCGTAGTTGCCAGTCCTTCACAATCCCAACTAGCAAAGTAGTGATATAATAAAATGTTTTAACACTAAATAATGATATAAAAGTCATAAAATAGCAACTCGGAGCTGCTATGTTGTATATTGGCGACTTGTATCATCATCTAGCTGTATAATCTTATACAGCTATATCGTGATAAGAATTGATGACATAAACGTTTACTGGACTTCTTAATACGGCACATATAACACAGCTGCACAACAGTATCCCTAACTGTGATTTAGAGCAATTTCGTTGCATATCAGATATATACAGTGCCTGTATACAGCTAAGTAACTCTATTGTGGCTTTTAATGCGCTGCAATATCGCTGGTGATATATCAGTGCACTAATGGAGTTAACTCGAGATATATAAGAACATAACGCAGCTGATATGCGTCTAAAGTATCATATAATGGCGTTTCCTTAACACCAGCAGCATAAAGTTGTTTAAAGATCTACATTAACACTAAAAAGTTGCAAATACACTTTTTAAGACCTTTTATATCATCAGTGACATATAAACATTATTGTTACTAATATACCGCTAAACAAATGTATATCAGCTGTTGTAACCTCATTTATAGGATCTTTATGATAGTCAAACCAGCGTCGAGAATTCGGAAGTTGGTTCCGTAGATACAAAAAACAGAACCTTGTTCAGGATACCAAGATGACTTGTTTGCGACTGACAATTTTGATGATAATTGAGAAGATGAAAACATATTCTTCCACAGCCATTCAAATCTGTTGAGTTTTATGAAATAACCTGCTTGAAAAACAGTAATTGACCAAAAATATAACCACTTTCATTTCACGCAAATGAGTTGAACAATATTGAAGATACTTTATTTATTACCTAAAGGTAGGTACAGTAGGGGGTTTTACTAGTTTTATGAAGGAACCCGAAAGTGTTTGGTAATGGCGGTGGGAACTGTAAATTTGTGATATATCGGCAACCAGAACACATTTTAGATACATATTGGTGACTTTAAATAATTTGCTATTTTAAATATTTTTTATTTAATTAAATATTCAATATTTAATAGGGGCATGAAAAAAACACAAATAATATGCTATTATTTCATCAATAAAATTTTAAGCGCATGATAAATTACCCGTTATGCACGTACCTAAAAGCAACTTGACACTACTTACTAACACAAAAATAGTTTGCTATTTTATTATACTTACAAAACTGTTAATTGTAAGGTCACTTTTTTTCATACAACTTTATTTACACATAATACTCAGAATTTAGCACTAACGATATGCGACATAAAAGAATCCCTAATAACAATATAACAACAAACAGCTCTATATCAGCATTGCTGTTACTTTCTTATCATAATTTAGTGATATAGTGATTCAGGCACCATTGGTGTAACGCTAAAGAGATTCATAAAACATTGTAGTATCATGGATATACATCAAAGTAGTGACGTGCGGTGCCAAAATACACATGATATATCATCAAATAGCTGTAAAACTGGGGCCACTTCCCAGTGATAGAGATGTTTCTATCACGGATATAAAACTGCGTCTGTCACTGATTTACAGCTAAATTTGGTTCAATTTTGCTAGTTAATAGACAATAAAATCGAATTTAAATTACGAGAAAGATTTCAAGCTCTATAAAAAGGTCGTAAACGCCAAAGTAACTGTAATTACTTATTACCTTCTGGAAGTTATCGATTATACGCACCAGATTGAGCGAAATATTTTAATGCAGTATGGCACTTAACTAATATGTGTAACGTTCGAAGTATAAGAACACCGCGCGGCACTTACGTTATTTTAAAGAAAATTATGAATTTTTGCGATAACTCAAAAATGGCTCGACCGATTTTATTCAATATAGTTTTCATTGAAAGTACTAATAAGGCCTTATTTTCATGAATTTTTCCATAATTTTTTGACCCGTAGTTGAGAAGTTAGAGGGGGGGGGGGGACACTATTTTTAGGATTTCCCGAGCGAATATTTACAAAACTGCTGACTTTATCAAAAAATAATCTTTGAAGACCCCTATTGTTTTTAAAAAACCTATTCAACGATACCCCACACGCTAGTGTTACAACGAAAAAAAAATTCATCTCCACTATAGGTGTACGGGAGGTAGTAGGTAGAGTAGGAGTAACAAGTTTTTTTTTTTAGTTTTTTTTTTACCGTTATGTCGGCGTGATACATACACATACTCATACCAAATTTCAGCTTTCTAGCACTTATGATCACGGAGCTAAGCCGCGGACGGACAGACGGACAGACGGACATGGCGAAACTATAAGGGTTCCTAGTTGACTACGGAACCCTAAAAATGAAATTCAACTTATCAGTATTTAAATTTCAAATTACCTAATGTTTTCTTCCGAGTTAGGTCCTTTTAACAATGATTCAGCCAGTTGTTTTTATTGCTTCGTATTAGAGTTGTATTGGTATTGGCTTGGCACATATTATTTATCTAACGAAGTCATTGCCCTGGTATCAAGTGTGGCCTACATTTAAGTAATTGTATTGTATCGAACATACGTTGATATAGGTAAGGTGACTGAGACGCTCGTCCATGCTCGTGGAACGAGTTGCAGGGCGAGGGCGATAAATTCTAAAAATAATAAACCGATTTCAACGACTTCAACCGTATTTCTGAGGACAACTTAACGCGTAAGAAACACCGAAATTGGGTATCTGAAACCATGAAAATGAAGCTAATAAGTATGTTACTATCATAACTTAGGGAAAAGTGTTATTCACATCAAAAAGTTCTCCAAATATGATGTTTGAAAAGGACTATATTATTTATGATTTATTACAAATGTATAGAGTTCCTTAGTTAGTTGTTAATGTATAGTAATGCCGGGGCAAATATTTGTGCAAAATATTTGTTCTTGGGTCATGGATGTTATCTATATATGTATTTATATATTATGTATATCGTCGATTAGTACCCATAGTACAAGCTTTGCTTAGTTTGGGACTAGGTCGATTTGTGTAAGATTGTCCCTTAATATTTATTAATTTAATTTTATTTATAGTTTCAGATTTTTACAAGTGTTTTTTATGTGACGATATTACTTGCCAAATTGCATAGTTCTAGGTCATCGGGAAGTACCCTATAATTTTGATTCCCTCGAGAATGTCGAACTCTACGTTTTTTGCGAAATAAACAGCCGTAACTTTATTGTATTAAGCGGTTTACACTCACGTGAAATTGTCAGGAACGGCCCGACATGTTTCGAACTCGTATGGAGCCCTTCATCAGGGACGGCTGCCCGTACACCGCCGCGGCAAACTCGTCACTGCTGATACTTTGACCGACGTTCCGCAATGAGCGCGCGCGCCGATGGCCGCTAAACCGCTTAATACAATAATTAAATATGTCTCACGAAAGTTTTAATAAAGCCGTAACTTTTTTTCACGTTAATGTAAAAGTCTGATATTTTCACAGCTTCAAGGGACCGTAGACTTAGTATTTATATGGTGTTAAATTCAACTCGATACCTCCGCGCGTTCTAGAGATTGTCTTGACTGACAAACAGACGGACGGACAGCAAAGTGATCCTATAACGGTTCCGTATTTTCCGATTTAGGTGCGGAACCCTAAAAAAATTAAAAGGAATAAGACCTCTTAAATAAAATTATATTATAGGTATTATTTACAATTACTTACAAGTAGTTACTTGTCTAACCGTATAAGGCCTCCAAATACCACGCACCATTGCTTGTAAAGGTGCATTTATTGTTATTTAAATCAAGGTTATGCATTTAATTGCATTGGTTGTTTGGTTATTTGATGCTGCGTTCATTCGATATCGTCTGATCATTTACTTAACTAAATAAACTAAGTATAAGTAAATAGCTAGAGTTTAACATTTAAGTATTTATATACACATGAATATTATGTGGTTAATTACTATAAGGCGATAAGAAATGTAGAATAAAATGATAATAAGATAGGTACTTAAGACACCAGATCTAGTAGCAGACAAAACAATATTACATTTAATCTATATTACGATAGGGGTATAGCTTAGACTAGTTTTAGTCACAGAATACGGTACGATATACTTAATTGAAGGATTAATTTAAAATCATCTTGATACTTTATTAGGTACATCCATCCCTGCCATTTTTAGGATTCCGTAGCCAAATGGCAAAAAACGGAACCTTATAGATTCGTCATGTCTGTCCGTCTGTCCGTCTGTCCGTCCGTATGTCACAGCCATTTTTTTCCGAAACTATAAGAGCTATACTGTTGAAACTTGGTAGGTAGATGTATTCTGTGAACCGCATTAAGATTTTGATGCAAAAATAAAAAAATAATAATAAATATTGGGGGCTCCCCATACTTAGAACTGAAACTCAATTTTTTTTTTCATCAAACACATACGTGTGGCGTATCTATGGATAGGTCTTCAAAAATGATATCGAGGATTCCAAATTGGAAAAAAGTTGGTACCCCTCCCTCTAACTTCTAAAATAAGAAAATGAAAATTTTTCAAAAAACATATGATGTACTATAAAAACTACCAACGAAAATTGTTTTGAACGAGATCTAGTAAGTAGTTTTTTTTAAATATTTTAATACCTAACTTTGCACCTAATTTATATGGGGCGCTATACATACCAGGTGCAAACTTAACTTAACCACTTAGGGATGGAAAGTGTTTGTACGGAACCCTCGGTGCGCGAGTCCGACTCGCACTTGGCCGGTTTTTCTTAATAATAACGCCTTGTAAAGGTATTTAAAAAGCGGAAATAAAAAATGGAAAGTTGAAGCCGCAGCGCAGCACCTGTTTTCACTGATAAAAGTTACGAAATAAGCGTAAAGAGCGAAATGTTAACCAGTGATTTAAATCGTACGCCGTCTTGCCGTATTTTCATCCAAAAAACCGGCCGGTTCCGTAGTTGCCCATCCTTCACAATAGACGAGCTTAAAACAGCGGGTTTAAGCCCGAAGTTTAATTTTTCAAGCTCTATAAAAAGTTCGTAAACGCCAAAGTAACTGTAATTACTTATTACCTTCTGGAAGTTGAAGTTATCGATAATATCGATTATACGCGCCAGATTACTCACTTAACTAATATATGTGTAACGTTCGAAGTATAAAGGACACCGCGCGGCAATTACGTCAATTTAAAGAAAATTATGAAATTGTGCGATAACCCAAAAACGGCTCGACCGATATCATTCAATATAGTTATTTTTCATTGAAAGTACTTTATAAAGGCCTCATTTTCATGAATCTTCCCATAATTTTTTGACCCGTGGTTGAAAGTTAGAGGGAGGGGGAGACGTTATTTTTTGGGTTTCCGGAGCGAATATTCACAAAACTGCTGACTTTATAAAAAAATAATGTTTGGAGACCCTTATTATTTGTAAAAAACCCACGACCCCCCCCCCCCCCCCCACTTTAGGTGTACGAGAGATACCCGAATATTTTACCGTTTTGTCGGCGTGTTACATACACATACCTACTCATACCAAATTACAGCTGCGGACGGACAGAAAGAATGAAAGACGGACATGGCGAAACTATAAGGGTTCCTAGTTGACTACGGAACCCTAAAAAGGTACAGTCAGAGTAATAAACACATATACCTAGACCATCAGGAATCTGAGCAAAAATTACGACGAATTTGCAAATTGTTAGTCGTGTAAGTGTTAATTTGCAATAATTATCTGCCTAGTTAAGGATATTAGCGTGGATTATATTAAAATTAATAATGAGCGAATTTCTTTCCCAGGCGAGCACACTGGTTTCGTGCGCGTGGGTCCGAAAGGCTACTTTCTACCTGACAAGTACAAGCAAGAAGCCCTCAATATCTACACCATGGATGTACGCCCCAGCGACATCTTCGTGGCCAGTTACCCCCGATCAGGTTCTAATAGTTCTTTTTGTATATCACTTAAGTGGCAAACAAGCGTACGGCCCACCTGATGGGAAGCGGTTACCGCACGCCATCTACTGCGCTGCTTGCAACTCCAGAGGATTCGCATGCATGCTTCCGACCCTTTCAAAATGAGTACACCCCTATTTCGTACTGTAATAATTCCTTAGTTCGATTATATTTAAGTAGTCCTATAGATGAGGCGGAAATATCCACTAAAAAGGTTCCCATGTTTTTTAAATGTACATTTCGTACCTCTCCACGATCACTGCAAAGCTTGGGACGCTGATAAGGAAAATGCAGGCTTGCCTAAGACCTGCAGCACCCTAGGATGGCCCCGCCTCGCTGGCTGGATGGCTGGAGTAAGGAAATATCGATAGCTGTGGACTTGTGGAGGCTGTTTTAATCATCATCATCAGCCTGTTTCAGTCCACTGCTGAACACTCCCATGGCACGCCATGTTTAATTTAATATCTAATAAAAAATTACATCGTTTTACTACGGATCACTTATTATTATTCTTCATTTAAAAAGCGGGATTTTACTTATATGTCTATAAATAAACAGAACTACCTCTTTCTAATAACGTGGCCCCATAGCCTTTATAATCATTATTCGTCCGCATTTCTCTTGAAACAAGCAGTTTTTTTCCCGATCCGTTAGAAAGGTACCTACTACAATTAAGAACAATGACAATGTAAACAAAATTTACAATAAGTAAAATAGAAATTACTATATAAGCACCTACGTATAAATAAAATAATATCCAACCGTTTCCCATCAGGTACCACTTGGACACAAGAGCTCGTCTGGATGGTCGCTAACGACTTAAACTACGAGAAATCTGACGCCACACCCCTTACAGAGAGATACCCGTTTTTAGAGTAAGTTGTTCTTCATATGTAAATAATCTAGAATGATCACGCATTCATCTAGTACCTAGTAAAAAGTATCTAGTATCAAATAAAAACCTGTACATATTGAATTTATAAAATGGTATTTTCTTATTGATGTGATGATGTGTGAGCCGATTAGTTTGGACTGTACGTTACCTATTCAACAATCAGTTTTAACTATGCACTAATATGGGCTGCACAATTGTATGGTCCATTTATGAATGAATTCATTTAGCTCATTGTACAATCAGTACTTAGTAATAATTTAATAACTTCTCTAGATTCTCAATATTCGTCCACCCGGTAATGAAAGCCCGGTTCCAAGAAGAGAACAGTCACAGCGCTGAGAAGCTCAAATTACTGGAGATGGTGTCCCAGCCTGGTACCCAGCAGCTGGCCGCCATGAGCTCCCAGCGGTTCATCAAGACACATCTGCCCCTGTCCCTGCTGCCGCCCACGTTGCTGGACAAGGGTCGGATGGTGTACGTGGCCCGGGATCCGCGGGACGTCGCGGTGTCATTCTACCATCTCAACCGACTGATTAGGACACAGGGATACATTGGAGACTTCAAGATGTATTGGAATTTCTTTATTAATGACTTGCGTAAGTTCCACAATCATATCGTATAATGTAATGTAGTTATTATTGTATACATTCCCAAGAGGCATTTACTCGTAGCTTCACCTGCGTTCCGAGAGTTAAATGTCCTATTTCATCCATGATTTATCTGTTTGCGAAGTTGACGGTTTGAGCATTATTCAATAACAAACATCCAAACACCACACATCGCAAAACACGTGTCACTCTCTGTCAACTACTTGAATAATGAGTTTATCATTTATTTATGGAGTGTTAAAAGTCACGATCATAGGCTCGCTGCAAATGTCGAGATTAAGTATAATAAATATTAGAATGTGGCATAGTTTAAGTTAGTATAATGTAGGTAAAATTTCGTTTCCCAATGTGAGCCAGGCCAAACCAAAAACTACGAATCGAATTCGCAATCATCCCTAAATATTAAGAAGTTATTTAACGTTATTGACACGTAGCAAGTAATCAGCAAGTTCTTTAGCAATTACTGCCACATAAGTACTTTTAAATGTAAACAACCATGCCAGGTTGCCATTTTAATTATCTGAACAAGGAAACGGCGCAGTTCCGCAGCACTTAGGTTATTGCTACAGGTATATATTTATTTTCTTGTTGCATAAATACAATAAAACGAAGCCATAACAAGTTCTTGGTGGTAAACCTTCACCACCATTCCCTTCTCGAGTAGTTGTAAACTTGCTAATTTATCACATTTTGATAATTTATGAAATATAGATAGGGTCAAAAAGTGTTCACTGTTCGAAGTCACAAATTCGGAAAATAAATATATGTAGGGATATGGAGTTGACTTTTAAGGAATCTAATCGTCAGCGTATGAGATTTAATTATATGACACCTGCGGAAATAGTTATTTGTTATACAAGGGGGGAAAGTTGTATTTTACCCGCGAGTGTTTATTTGAAACACGAGCTAGCGAAAGGATCCTATGGTTGACCACGAGCGAAGCGAGTGGTTCAAAATAGGATCCTGAGCGTAGCGAGTGTTTCAATACACGAGACGTAAAATAACTTTTCGCCCGTGTATAACACAAAACTTTTCACCTCACTACAGCGAGGAAAAAAGAATAAGGGTTTGTACTATATCTTTGAAAAATATCTGCAATAATCAACCAATTTGACATTTATTAAAACTAAGGTCTAATAAGCTTTCATGTAGGTATTTTAAACGGGATTTTTCAGAAAATAAGCTCATGTCAAATTTTTACTTTAGCTGCGTTGAAACGTCAAAACTCTTTCTCCACATGTGGATAAAAAGCGATTTTCTCAATAGATATCAAACAAACAAACTGGGCTTTCCGAGCTAGTAAGGTGAAAAATATTTTGGGTCAAACATATAAATTTTTCAAGTAAACATTTTTTTAAACCATATAAGTTAAAACCTATCACGATAGGTCGTACATTTATAATGTCAGACGCTATATATATATGTTTGTCTCAAATAAGTAAGTAAGTAGGTACACGTCCATAAAGTTTACGAAATTAAGGCTACAACTAGTTAAGCGCAAGTTATTGAAACAAGATGTTATGATTATGAGACCATAAACATATTACCATTTAAATTAGTTTACCGATACTTTAAGCCGAAGTATTTTTACATGCGGTCATTGGCGTTCTATCATGACTCGTGACTATGGCGATGAAAAGGTTAATTGAAGCGCAAATGACAATCACGGGTGCGATTTTTTTTGGATAACGATTGATGTTCATAACGTATTGTTTGTCATAATATCGTTAGCCATAACTCTGTAATTATTGACTTTAAAAGTCTTTGAGACTTAGGTTAGGTTTGTATTAAGTACAACAATCCTGAAAAGTTATCTAATTGTTTCAGAGAAAAGTAGAAATTATGACTAATGACAATTAAGAATAAAAAAAAAATTGAGCCAATATGGACCCGACAATCACATCAGGGTGATAAAAGTACCTACTATACTATTTTCTTATGTTACAGATCATTGGACGCCATACTTCGACCACTTGAAAGAAGCCTGGCAGAAGAGGAACCATCCGCGCTTGTTGTTTTTGTTCTACGAAGAACTCACTAAGGTCAGCTCTCCATGGTCGTTTCCGGTCATCAAATTGTTTATAGATATTATGGTATTTAGAATTTTAACCTTGGATAACCAATTGGTCATATGCAAATAATTTGTGACCTTATTCTTTTTATTTTGATGGTTGCTTTAATCTAATGTTTATTTCATAACTTCTATCTTGGTACGTATATTGTTTCAAAACTACTATAACTACAAATTCTAAAACAGTATTGAAAATAAGTTTCCTATGGAGAGGGGTCATTATTGGAAAATCTTAACGGCACGAAGTAGGATTCGCGTGGCGCCATCTGTTGGTGGTCTTTGTTCGCCCATCATCATCCCGAGACGACTAGACGGATTTTAACCAATTTTGGTAGGTACAGGGATAGCAGGACGTCGAAGATGGTTATGGAATACTTTTTACCTGACAACGGTAAAGAAATACGTTTTACGCGGACGAAATGTGGCCTCCTAAGGCACCTAAAGGCTGATTTAGACGAAGACAATTTTGAGACGCCTAAATTACGGCGCCTCGAAAAGGCACCGTATAAACACTTTCCGCGCCATTTTTTCGCGGCATGCCAGCGCTGGCGCGGAATAGAACACGGGCCTATTTTTTGGCGCCAGTGACCCCCCCTCCGCGTCTCTCGCTGCCACTAATGACTGGTACTGAAAAAAAACACTGTGTAAACACGGCTTGCTGGTCACTGGCGGCGGGATTTAGGCGGCTGAAAATAGTCATTGTCTAAACGGTCGGAGGTGTGATGTGCGGTAATCACTGGCGCCGTCATTTAGGCGTCTCAAAATTGTCTTCGTCTAAATCAGCCTAGGCCGTGTTCAGACCGGGCTGACTGTCGGCCGCCCATTACCGCCCAAAGTGAGCGAACGTTACGCAGTTTCCATACATATTCACACATTCGGCGGCCGACAGTCAGCCCGGTCTGAACACGGCCTTAGGTAGTAACCACACCAACCGATTGGTCGTCTCGTACCTATAGTCGCGTTGTTGAAGAAAATATCGACCAATAATTATGTCCACTGTCAATCGATGGCACTAATCTAAGATCTATCGATTGGCGTGGCAACACCTTTATTTCTTCATCCTTTCATCCTTCTTTCATTACCTATCGACAGGACTTGCCAGCGGCCATAAGACGCGTCGCCGCCTTCCTCGGCAAAGAGTACAGCGAGGAAGAAATCTCGCAACTATGCGAACACCTCAGCATCAACAGCTTCAAGAACAACAAGTCCGTCAACTATGACGTCATGAAGGAGCTCGGAATTCTGATCCCTGGCGAACAAGGATTTATCCGCAAAGGTAAATGATCCGGGTATACTCAGGTAATCAGTAATCACCCAACAGTGTGAACGAATGAATTCAAGATGATGATTGCTATTGGTTACGTTATACCTACTTGCTGTGAACAACGCCATCTTACCGGGGTCACTGTCCCATGGAGCATACTTAATGCATCTATAACCTTCCTAAATTAGTCACTGATGAGAGGGATGCATTAATATGTCATATTACTGCAAAGATAGTGTCTCAGATTGTGAGACACGTATGGAGATAGCTCCATCTCACTCCTTCGTATTGTTTCATCGCTCTCTGCAGTGACTTACTTAGAAAAGTGTAATAGGCGCATAAAATTGAACTTTGCCAATTTGAAGTTGAAGAGCCGTTTGCCAGACGTTTGGAATTCTGGTCCGGTTTCCGAACGGAATGACGTCAGCAAGCGAGACATCGCCATATGACGGACGGAGACACTTTCTGACATCATTCTGTACGGGAACCGAAAACGAAAAATCCGAACGTCAGAGGCGGCCTGGCAAGGCAGCGACTTTAAAATCGACTTGGACATCGTTTTTAGGGTTCCGTAGTCAACTAGGAACCCTTATAGTGTCGCCATGTCCGTCTGTCCGTCCGCGGCTTAGCTCCGTGATCATTAGTACTAGAAAGCTGAAATTTGGTATGAGTATGTGTATGTATCACGCCGACAAAACGGTACAATAAAACCTAAAAAAAAAATATTTTTCGGGTACCTCGCGAACACCTAAAGTGTAGGTGATTTTTTTTTTCGTTTCAACACTAGTGTGTGGGTTGTCGTTGAATATGTCTCTTAACCCTCTGACCGCCAAAGACGGCGAATCACGTCATCGGGAATTCGTGCCACTGACGCCAATTGACGTCAAAAATTTCAATGATCTAAAACATGCTAAATCAAACCACAATCTGTGTTTTTCAATCTCTGTTGATTTTGGAGCGCTTTTTTTTGGTTTGGCGTCAGTGGCACGGTGAATTGCTTTGCCGCTTGGCGCTCAAAGGGTTAAAAATAATAGGGGTCTCCAAACATGATTTTTTGATAAAGTCAGCAGTTTTGTAAATATTAGCTCCGAAAATTAAAAAAAACTTTTCAACCATGGGTCAAAAAATTATGTAAAAATTCATGAAAATGAGACCTTCTAAGGACTTTCAATGAAAACTATATTGAACAAAATCGATTGAGCCGTTTTTGAGTTATCGCAAAATTTCATAATTTTCTTAAAAGGACGTAAGTTGTCTTCCAAAAGGTAATAAGTAACTAGTTACTTTGGCGTTTATGACCTTTTTATAGAGCTTGAAATCTTTCTCGTAACTTAAGTCTATTGTGGAGGATTAAAACGTAGTGATTATATTCTCTTTGTGGAGGATGAGCAACTACGGAACCCTACACTGAGCGTGGCCCGACATGCTCTTGGCCGGTTTTTATTTATAATCAAATGGACCGTGAACATAGTCAATTGAGCCCTTGACATTTTAACTTTAACAGCTTAACAGCGCATAACTTTTTGTTTACAGAGCGATTGCATAGAACATAAATAACCTATAGCTGGTGGATTTTAATTAGATTTTATATGGGTACTTCATTTTATTTACATATTCTCGTTAATCTAGATAGTTATTTGGAGAGGCATCGGCACAGAAAGAATCATCCATCTGTTTTGCTCTATAAATTATTAATTTGACGACACACAACCCTCAACCAAGTGTTTCTCAGGGTTCCACAGTATAACCAATATTAATTTGCAATATCGTGTATTTTGGCAGGCAAGGCGGGCGGCTGGCGCGACCACTTCGACGAAGAGATGACGCTGCAGGCCGAGCGCTGGATCGCCGACAACCTGAAGGACACCGACTTCCGCTTCCCACACTTTTCCGTGTAACATAATATACTACTTGATATGTGATACTTTAAAAGAGACTTAATTTTAAATGTATAGAGGTATAAGAGTATTGTAAATAGTGTGATGTAAGAAAAATGCCTGGATGAGGATGTATAATCATTTATTTGAATAAAATGTTCTATTTTAGTTATTTCTTTGTAACACCATGATTATTTAAGTTTACATAATAATGTAAGTACAGTAGCAATTAAACAACATCTAATCCTTAAGCCTCGCGTAATAATAACTGCGTCACTAGAATTTTCATAAATAAAACAATGTCTCAGTCCTTCCTCACGTTTTTATTTAAATAATACGGTTATACAAAGATAATAAATTAAAAGCCAGATTTTAAATCAATCATTCGTTGGTAATATAAAATTCTAAAACAGACTCGTATCATAATAATGAATAATAACCGTCTAGAGGCGGGCCGGCGCCCGCGTAACGAACCGGCGACGTACGTCTATAAAGCGACTCTAATATAAACCGGGAGAACCCTCCCCTCCTAACGCGTCAACTATCATACACTTATAGAAAATCACAAAATTCAAGCGGAAATAATAGGAATCGATCACTGGGGCGTTCCGAGATCGAGGCGCCCTCGTTCCTCGAGCGCGGCGCGGTAACCTGAGTCGGCTCGATACTGTAGCGTCAGGTTACGGCGTCAGTCAGCGCCTCACGCGATCACGTCGGGCAGCGCGTTGTCGGCCGGCGGCGGGCTCGGCGGCGGCTTGCTCGGCACGTCGCCGCCGCCGTTCGTCAGCCCGTTCGTCAGCGGCTTCTTCGGCACGCTCTTCGGTGCCGACGATTTGGAAGTGGGGGCCGTCTGGAATGTCACACGACAACGTTACTACTACTTCTGCATTCCTTTTATTAAGGTTTACTTCCTGAGTAGAATCAGACTCCTCAGGAGATGAGTAACAACGGACGGAAAATACAGTAGTCGATCAGTTCCTTTGTAGTGAGGGAGAAAATATAGGAGGGATGGTAGCTGCCAGTAACTGGCAGACTAAATAACCTTTATTTCGCTATGAAACCTTTAAAAATATCGAAATCGATGTTGAAATAGCACATTACAACAGAGACCGGAAAATGGGGATTGCCTGCCAAATAGGTATAGACGGCCAAGCAGTGCGAGGCCGGCTAGGGATACGATATGAGCCTGGCAATCATTTTTCACGCCGAGCTATGTATAGTGAGTGCTTTCTCAAATAAGCAATAACAAAAATAAAATGGAACAATTAAATCAAATCACAACATGAAAATATTAACAATTTGACCACAAAATGTCATTTTTTTATATTAAAATTTGTTTGAGCGAGGGAATATATTTTTTTAAAAAGCTTCCAAACACCGATGTCCAATCTGATCAGATTGACAGAAACATTTTCAGATTACAAAAAAACTAGTTTAGTTTAAAATTTGTTTGAAATTAATATTAAAAGTTATGAGTGCATTTTTTGGCAAATATTTTTGTAATTAAATCTGCAAATATCGCTATTGCTTTTTTTATGGGCGTAGTAGTCGAGTGCCATGCTAATGATTTTTTTTAATTGGCTGATCGATATGATGTTGTGGCAAAAACTTATATTGAAATAAAAGAAGGTTGATTTGTTCGCTTCATGACTATTACATGGAACACAATTCATAGCATATTTTGAGAAAATACTATTACTAGGAGTATTCAAGTACTAGAATTGTCGACACCTTACCTTACTGGTCGCGGTCCTGGGCGGCGCGGCCTTGGCCGTAATGCGCTTGTTGGCGAGGTCCTTGGTCTGCTTGTCGAGCGGCGCGCGCGTCGCCGCCGGCGCTCGCGCCGTGGGCTTCGGAGCCGAGGGCCTGGGAAACAACATCGTTCTGTAATTCTTAACTTTGGCGATTTTTGCGTAAGAGTAGTAATGCAACGCTGAAAGTTGTGTAGCATTTGGTAAAGGTAAGAATGAGTTTTAAGGGTAAAGAAGGACGATTATGAGATCCTGTAACGTACGTATGGCGTCGTGGCTTCCGTTAATGAAGATGTAGGTTTGGTGAACTCGGGTCGACTTTATTTTAAATTATAGGGGTAAGATCCTTCAAGAAGTACGAATAGATTAGAGAATAATCTATATATATAAAAGAAAGTCGTGTTAGTTACACTATTTATAACTCAAGAACGGCTGAAAATTGGTGGGGAGGTAGCTTAGAACCTGGAGAAGGACATAGGATACTTTTAACCTCTTTTTTTTTCTACATTTATCGATTTTCAGGCGGTACAAAGTTCGCCGGGTCAGCTAGTACTTGATAAATACTCACTTGGTAGGGGGCGCCGCGGGAGCGGTGGCGGGGCGCGGGGCGGCGCGCGGCGGCGCCGGGCGCGCGCCGGGCAGCGGCCGCCGGATCGGCGCGGGCTTGTCCTCGCCGTTCGTCAGGGGCTTCTTCTCGGCCGGCTTCACCTCCTTGGGCTTGGCGGCCGCCGGCGCGGGGCGCGGGGCGGGCCTCGCGGCCGGCCGCGCCGCCGTCGTCGCGGGCGCGGCGGGCCGAGGGGCCGGCCGGGCCGCCGGGGCTGTGCCGGCCGGGGGCCGGGCCGCCGGGGCTGTGCCGGCCGGGGGCCGGGCCGCCGGGGCTGTGCCCGGCCGCGCGGCCGGGGGGCGGGGCGCCGGGGCGGCGCGCGGGGCCGCGGGCTTGGGCGCGGGCGCGGCGGCGGTGCGCGCGGCCGGGGGCTTGGCGGCGGCGGGCTTGGGCGCGGCGCGGGCCGGGGCGGCGGCCTCCTTCGCGGGCGCCGGGCCACTCTTGACGGCGGGCTTCGGGGACGGTTTGGCCGCCGTCGGGGTCGCGGCCGGCTTCGGTCTGGCGGCCGCCGCCGCCGGGGACTTGGCGAGCGACGTGCGAGCGGCGGCGGCGGGCGCGCCGGACGTCGGCCTCTTGGTCGCGGCGGCGGGCGCCGGCTTCGTCGCCGACTTGGCGGCGGCCGGGGTCGTCCTGGGGGCCGGCGAGGCGGCGGTCTTCTTGGCGGGGGTCTTCGCCTTGGCGGCGGCGACGACGGCGCCGGCGGCGGCCGCACCCACGGCGGCGACGGCCGCGAGGGGGGCGACGGCGGACTCGGCGGGGGCGTCGAGGGCGGGCGCGGATACGTCGAGGGCGGGCGTGGGCGGCGGCGTGCCGGCGGCCAGCCGGACCGCCTCGTCGACTATTTCGCTAGTGACGGGCACGCAGATCTCCTGGGCGTGGGACTCGGGTATGCCGATGTCGATGTCCGTGACGATTTCTCGGTGAGTCTGCTCCCGCTCCTCGGGCACGATATCGGGGGCGGGGCCGGAGGCGGCCTCGGGAGTTCGCGTCCGCTCCGGGAGGGCCTCCTCGGGCCGCTCGGGAACCTCGGGGGTGAGGCGGTCGCCCGCCGGCGGGGCGGGGGAGGGCGCGGCGGCCATCGGGGACGCGGTCTCGGGCCGCAGCTCGGGCTCGACCGGCGCGACCGGCGAGGGCGCGGCGGGCGGCTCGAGCTCGACCGGCGCCGGCGACTCCACGGGGAGCGCTTCGTCGGCGGGCGGCGGGGCCGGCGCGGGAGATGCGGCCGGTCCCGACGACTCCTCGGGGAGCGGCTCCTCCGCCGGCAGCGGCGAGCGGGGCGCTCCGTCGACGGGCGCCGGCGAGCGGGGCTCCGGCAGGGGACACTCGGCCGGGGCTAGCGTCTCGGGCCGGGGCGACGCGGCCGGCGGCGGGAGACTCTCGACCAGATTCTCCTCCGTGGGGACGGGGCTGACGGCCGGCGGCGGCGACTGCGCCGGCGCGAGGCCCTCGACCAGATGCTCCTCTGTGGGCAGGGGGCTGACGGCCGGCAGCGGCGACTGCGCGGGCAGGGGCGAGTGCGCCGGCGCGGGCGACTCCATCGCGGCGAGGATCTCTCGTTGCACCGCGACGTCTTCGAGCTGCGGCGCGGGAGATATCGCGATCTCGCACGGTACCGGCGACGCGCCCGTTCGACTCTCCGGAACGTAAGCCGACAACAGATCGACTTCTTCGTGTAAATCGTGCGGCGTCTCGGCGTCGCGGGGTTCGATCTTCTCGTCCTCCTGTGCTTCGTTTTCGAAGTGGTCGTCGATCCTGTCGGAATTGTGTATTTCAGCCTTAACGTTTTCTTGGAATTCGTGTGCCGGTTCGGGCGTGAGCGCGTCGAGACCCCGGTTGTCCGGCGTCGGCGCCGGCGACAGGGTGACCTGTTCCGGTTCGCTGGAATGCAGTTCGTGGTTTTCTGTGGTGTGTCGTTCGCCGATCAGCTGATCCTCTATGTGTTCCGTTAGATGTGACAATTCTTCGGAAGGCGCGGGTTCCGTTTCGGCGATTTCGTTTTCCTGCTGTAGGGGTTCCGGCGCGGCGGACTCGGGTCGAGACGGCGGCCGGACGGCGGTCTCCGGTTGGCACTCCATGTCGACATCTTGTGAAGTTTCCTCCTGCGGCGTGATCGCCCGGTCCGAGGGATCCCGGTTGTCCTCGTAATTGAAACCTAATTCCGAGCTCTTGCCGTCCGGTATTTCAGGAATCTGTTCGAAAAGGAGTTTGTGAGATTCGGGAGTGTCCGTTTGCATAACGTCGTCTCGGGGCGGGCGATCCGTTCCTAGGTCAATGTTGGGGAAGTTCTGTAAGTTGTTGGAGTTGTTGACGTATTCTATGAAGTTGGAGCCGGGCTCGAAGCAGTCTTGCCGCACGTCGTTGTCGGGCTCGGGCGTGCTGGAGCGGCGCGGCTCGGGGCGCACGTTCTCCTTGTCGTGGCCGTGTCCGTGTCCGTTGTGCGGGCGACAGTCTTCGTCGTCGCTGTCGGGCAGCGGCTGCACGGCGTTGAGGTCGACGGCGGCGTCGAGCGCGCGCTCGCACGTGTCGTCGTCCTTCTCCTGGTAGAAGCTCATGCTCATGGGGTCCCGCTCTTTGTTCTTCAGTCTCTCTAGAAGCTCCTCGTTGTCTTCTGTTGCGAACGGATTCGTTTCAGTGTGCGCTTGGAATACCTGTAATGAATATGATAAAATTATATTTGGAAAATTGGATTAGTGTATCAAAATTTAATAATTAAGGGGGTGCAATGTTCACAATCAACTCAGACTTAAAGTTTCTTCCAATATCTTCTGATAAAATCTATATCTTTATGAAATATTTGATTTCACTACAATTTATTAAATGGAATATATTCTTATTTGGCTTTATATACAAACGCGAAAGATATTTGGATTGAATTTGTTTGACTATTTTAAAAATATATGCAGCATGTGCATTATCAATCTTATCTCAACTTAAATACCGATCTATACTGATTGTGACAAAATGCATATTAAAATTCTATGCACTTACATCATTCATATAAATATTAAGACTGCGCCGAGCGTTCGCCGCTAACGCGCCTATAACCATATAGCGCGGGGAATGCGTGTTTAGATCGGCGCGTGGCCGCCATAGTAAAAATGTATGGAGAATTAAAAGCACATTTTGATAAATCTGAACCTTTAATACCAAACAATAATTGAAATATTTGATGCGGAGAAATTGTAATGTAAACATTCATCTTTTTTTTAACTGAAAATCAGAATAGATTTCCATTGTTAAAGTATAAAAAAACACTTAACGCCTGCTTACGATTTTACAATTTTCGTCCAACTTTACAAATACTCTTTATTGCACACCTCTACGATTTTACAATTTTCGTCCAACTTTACAAATACTCTTTATTGCACACCTCCAACATCAATGTAAACATTCATCTTTTTTTTTAACTGAAAATCAGAATAGATTTCCATTGTTAAAGTATAAAAAAACACTTAACGCCTGCTTACGATTTTACAATTTTCGTCCAACTTTACAAATACTCTTTATTGCACACCTCCAACATCAAGGAATATACAACACAACATGAGGTACATTCAAATAACAGGCAGAGGTAAACAACAGGCGGTCTTATCGCTAAATAGCGATCACTTCCAGACAACCTTTAGGTAGCAGAGTAGTTGAAAAATAAAGTTTGAAATTAGTAGGTGGTGCATAATAATAAAAGGACTAAATGAACGACTACCATAAAAGACAAAGGTAATAAAAATACATAAATAAAAATATACAGATACACTTACATAAATACTTAGACATAATAAATAAATATATTGTAAAGTAATTGATAAAACAAAAACAGTATGAGCCACAAAGTTAAAGGAGCTATTATTATTGCAGTGTACTAAGGGAGAGACAAGTGCTTACTTTACTTAGTTCTCTAGGGTAAAATATAAATAATCTTATAATTATTCCACGGAGAAGTTGTTAACACATTCTTTGAATGTGCTAAATATATAGTTTAGAAATGGATTAAACAACTAGTGTTGACTTTGTCTACTTACCGGCAACTGCCTATTTTTCTAATTTTGCTCGGTGCAGTCTTAACTAATAAATAATCAATTTAGTATATGGACTCAACCATTTAACCTCTCATATGATTTTTATCCTAATTGTTATTTAGTTACAGAAATAGCTTCAGAAAGAATGCAGTTATTTACAGAATACCATTCTTTGTTTCCTAAAGCATATACCTCTACACAACAGATTTATACCAGCAGCAAGTTACACTTAAGTGCATGGTGCATGGTTTTCTTTTGACAGAATGTATTATTCTTATAACTACGTCATTTGAAGCCAGAGATCTGATGGATAATTAAATCTGAAAATCCTCTTTAAGTCATAGACATTTGAATTTGGTAAAAATTATATTAAGACAGACAGGTTTTTCTGATTTGAGCAATAGGTTTCGCTTTGGCCCTGGGCTAGTGATGCTACAAACAGCTTTCATATCGCAATATATCATATATATGCATTGTGGCTTAATGGCCCCTGTAGCCAAGCCATAAAATCCCAAAAAGAAAAAAATATATGCATTATAAAATGTTAGGCATCAGCATAATGTCAACAACTGATTTCAAAACATTGTTTACCAGAATGCTACTCAATTCTTGATTTTACTTCTCATATAAAAATAAAATTGTATGTAAAAAGAAGTTGACTTGCATCACTGTGGATAGTTTTAGATTATAATCTCAGTTACCTAAAAGTAGTCCTTGCCAGTAAATTAATACCGCTAAAAATGCGCAATATGACGTGTGCGCAATATGACGTGGGCCCAAAAGCAAGTTGTAGCTGGTAACGTATAATATTATAACCCCTCAATTGCTTTTGGTAAATACAGCTACCTTGTCAATGCTCTTATTTTATTATATAAAGCCTGACCAGAAATATATGAGGATTGCCAAGAGGGCGCCATTTATAAGATTTATATGGTAACAATTTTGCAACCAATCACAACCGCACTAAAATGACATTAGTTTAAATACCCGACTAAGAGGTCATCACCTAAAGCTAGTTGCCTGCAGGTCGCACAACAACCCTCATAAACACTTTCTGAGCAATAGAGTTGTGAGTGCTTGGAACAAACTCCCCGAGGATGTAATTTCAGCACCTAACGTCAATAATTTTAAGAATAAATTAGACAAGCATACCACTGAGCAACGATCTCAAGACACGGATCGCTGGATATAGGCACTATCAGTTGTTAAACTGCCTGCCTCATTATAAATAATAATAATAATAATAAAATACTTGTCAGTTCCTCCCCATAACCTCGTAATATAATTTAATAGACTGCACTCTTTTCCTGACTGTTTTTCGTGTAATAAACACGTGTACACTTCATTTATAATATCGCGTACACGACTGTGAATAGTTTTCGGCATTTTCTTTGGATATTTTAAAATATTTGCTTTTTAAAGAAACCACCACGTAAGACATTGACATTGTTGACAAACCATCATAAAATCACTGCCAGTCTAAGAAATTAGTTCCAGTGAAATTCCGCAATATGGCGCATCCTCGTAGAAATATACAGAGGTCAGGCTTTAAATAGTTCAACTCGAATTTCGAAGTAAGTGAGTGGATAATAAACCAAGGATTTGATGCCGGTAATTTCAGCTTCATAGAAAATACCGTGTTCCATTTCTGTATTTCGCTTCTTGTATTTCAGTGGACTTATTTCGAAGACCTATATCAATACCTGAGTGGATCAACTTTGTCTTGTTGTTATTCTGTCCCGTCGCCCAGGGGACAATGGTGATTAAACTTTTTAGAAGTATTAATAATTTGTAATATTGGTATTTTCAAGAGATAGTCTAAATAAGAATGGGCTTGTAATTGCTGCAGTAACAAAGTTTTTGTTGAATCTTGCCGCCGAAAATTATGGTTTTAAAGAATGACCCAGGGGACATCACCATGGCAACAAGCAACAGAAAAACCCACCTAAATTATATTTAATAGCATTTGAAAAAAAAAATGAAATTACAAAGATATTACAATTTTAGTTAAGACCAGTAACAATCCCTATAATAATCTAACCTGTATATTGCAGAAGTCTGTGGTGTCCTTCTGTATTCTTTCAAAGTCCTGAATGAGACTGATATCCTTTGCCTTGTCAGGTTCCATGCCCACACTGAATCCAAAGCCGAGGCTGTCCATGGTACACTTCTCATTCCCATTCAACTGCTCTGTCACTCCATCCAATGAGACATTCTGAAATCATATGTATATAAACGTTATAATAATAAATAATAGTAAATTTTCTCATGTGACATACAACATTCAAAGTTGATTTCTATCTCTTAATATTACTCAATGTCATGAATCAACTTTTTAACATCACAATACTAAAAATAACATCAAAATGTAACTAAATAAATAATTGGAACAGAGTAGTCTGCATCAATAAATTTCAATTACATATTACAAGTTGTTATTAAAATATTGTTAATAAATACTAATAGGTATGTGTAATCAGATCATTATACTTTTTTCCTGCATGACAATGTTAGTGTACATATAACTACAACAAACAATGAAATAACTGTATGCCTTACTAACTAAAATTCCATTGAATGCATCTGTTTCTCTTGACACTTTATTGTTTCCATTTCCATTCCAACAAATGTCATCATTTCAATTGGAAACCTTTGTAACTAAACTAATACAACCATAAAGAAATTTCCATAAGAATAAATAAATGAGCTGAATCTAAACTGTTAGTAATTTCTGTGAAGTTTAATCTGAGAAATGAGACTCTCATTAAGAATGAAAGCATTTTACTCACATGGTGTCCATTCAACTGATCACAATTGTCCAAGTCAAGCAGCTCCGCTGGCCGTCGAACTGCCTCTGTTTCAAACTGGGACACGTCTGGCAGCTCAATGTCATCCATTGGCTGTGGTTTACGCGGGGACTCTGCCAGGAGGATATCAGAGCCGGCCACGGTCCCGGGCACAAACACCGGGGCGTCAGGATTGAGTGGGGAGCTGTTCATGTCTACTGAACTGCTTTCCCAAGCCGACTAGAATAGATAATATTAAGGATTTATCAAGTGGTATCATCTTTTATTGGATTAGTGGACACAATCTTATATTGAACTTCAATGTAACTTTTAAGAAACATTCTAAACTGCAAACCTACACACAGTTTTGTGAAAACAGTAGAAGATTTGTAAGATTCAAGTTTCAAGGGTATTTGCGAATGTATGCACAAAATTATCTAAAAAACCTTGCTGGTGTTTAAGAAAGCAAACTACCTGTTATCAGTCATATTAAACAAATGACTAACAGCTGATTTCAAGAATTTTCATGCATAACAACTGCATCATTTTACGTTTATACTTATGAGGATGTTGTAATCACAATATAAATGAGTACCAATATGTATGTGATTCATTTATAGATTATAAATATGCGAATAAAAAGAACAAAAGAAACTTCGATTTTATTTTCTGTTTGAATACGAAACCGGACATAACGAAATAAAGTCCTGTTCTGTAGTTAAGGGCTTACTGGCAATGTTTACGTCAAGTTATGCAACATAAACAAATGTTGTTAGAAGTATTAGTTTGTTGCGATCGGTAATTTACTCACATTATCTTGGCAAGGCGTCTCTGAGCGCGGCGGCTCGTCCTGGTCGTCGGCGTCCTCGCTGGGCTGCTGCTCGGAGCGTTCGCCCTCGCCCTTGAAGTAGTTCCACTCGTCTTCGGACTCCTCGCCACTCTCACCTACATTATCCGCCAGGGCACCGTCAATGTGGCTCGCCTCCACTGCGCATCAACAAAACACCACATGTTTAATACCGAATCACCCCTCTCCTATCATCAACAGGTGACACACCCTCGTCTGACAAGAAAAACAGATGTCGACTGCTCACTTTACATACGACAAAAGAAAAATGACGCGCATCGTCGCGATTTTATCATAAACACTGACGAACATGACATATAAATGACCAACACAACAACGATATTTTACCGGTCGCAAAATTCAAACTCGCGACATTCGCGGACGCCATTTCGAGCACGGCCTGTTGAGACACGCCCGTATTATCCTAGTCGCTTTAAACGTGCGAAGGAACCTGCAATAATCCTGGGTGAAACGAACGTAGGGATGCGCCTTCAGGCGAACCGATCTATTTCCAGAACACCGCTCCGCATGAATCAACACAGAAATAACCTTTCACAAACGGATCGGTATGTGAAAGTAATTAACAACTTATAAAAATCACGTACCGTAAACGGTAATTTCACTGCACAGATTATTATCTTCACTTCACTGTCGGCGTAATATTCAAGCCGTAAGCGAGTAAGAATGTATGGACAAAAGCCGGTAACAATAGGTGAGTGGCTGTCGAAACAACACAGTCCCAACGCGCGTTCAATGTGCGACTGACTGGGAGAGAGGGAGAGGGCGCGGGCGGGGCGGGGAGGCGAACACGCGGCCGCGCCAGGCGGGAGGGGGGTAGTTCCATTCCAGGGACGGGGATGCCGTATCAATTCGTAATAAATAATAATACTTGGAACTCTTTATTTAGGGACTCGCGTTATTTTATTATCGCAAAAGTATCCTATGATAAACTTTAACATGTATTTGAATAATTATTACGTTTGTTTCCATTAAAATTATCTCCCTATTACTTCTATTAGGGTTTTGCTTGCAGATTCGTCACTGTGGCAAGCGAATTTTGCGTGTCCTTCGGGAACCGGTTGTTTTTACGGGGTCGTATTAGGTATATTATTAATAATGTATTTATAACCAGTTGTTGTGTACAATAAAGTGTTTACATACATACATGCATACATATTATACCTATGATATGATTCATTTATTATTAACTTTTTTTAGTGGACTGATATAATATAAACTAGTAAGATCACTATGTTGGTTTTATATTTAAAACGGGACACCTTGGCACAAAAAAATCGTGAAAACTACTAAGTATAGGTATTACTCAAGTTGCACTAATGATTTTGCTATCAAAACAGCCAATTGCTGTCATCAACTAATTCGCGAGGATGAAAATAATTAGCAGGGCAACGACATTACAAAGAAGACTTCTAATCTAATCTAGTTATAAGTGGTCTGTCCGGTACAATTGTTTATAAGTATAGCTATCCTTATGCCAGAGTTGCCACGTGTCCCGATTCTTCCGGAATACTTAGTTTTTATTTCGATAGACGGTTTCTCGTCCCGACTGACCTATCATCATAAGCAAATATATTTTTTTCTTTTCCGATGATCGACTGACTGTCAATGTTTTTTGTCCAAACCCTATTCGGACCTACTCACTTATTCGACCGCCTCCATGACTTGGTTGGTGCAACCTAGTCGTGGACGGTGTTTGGTAATCATGCTGTGCACCTCTAGCATAACTGTGACACGCGACTATTTGTCGCGCGACAAATACTACCTGTCACTTTCCTTTCAATGCCATGCGAGCAGGACGGGTGATGCTGAGTCGCGCGACAAGTGAAGTCGTGGCAAGATATGCTAGCTCTGCTGATTGGCCATTACCAGAGACAGCGCGGTGAGTTGACATACCTGTGTGAGCTGGTGGCGTCGGCGCCGCGACGTGATTCCTGGCTTCAGCGTCCAAGTCGTCGGCGTCGACCGCGGTCTCGGGGCCGAGGTCCTCGCTGTCGCTGTCGGAATTGTCGACGCCGTTGTCGCCGAGCTCCTCGGGCTCGGCGCACTCGGCCGCCGCGGCGTCCATCTGGTGCTTGCACGCGTCCGCCGCCTCCACGGCGAAAGGCGGCAGCGACGCGTTCACCAACGCGTTGTCCAGCCTGATTATGATATGTATAATTAATATTACTGAACAGCAAAAGACTGAAGCAAGTGGAGGAATAACCGGCAACCCGGGGTTTACTGGAAAACTTTTGCTGCAGAACGACAAATGTTCGGTTCGATACATTAGTACGTATACTTATCGAAAAACTAGACAACGACGAAAGTTACATTCAAGTTTATCTAGTCCTACCTCTGTGAATTGATGTGATGCTTATAACAGATTAATAGGCTTTCGTCGCTTCAAGCGAATGCCATAAGGTTTTTCAAAGTAAAAATAAATACAATTATCAGCAATTCAGCATGCGATTCCTAAGACCCACAGACTCAACCACCCATAATACCTATAATCTTTCTTGCGACATGCGCGTCGGGGGTTCGTCCTGGGACCCTGGACACGTTATCACGGCCTTCTCTAAGGTTATTAGTCTGGCGATGTGACCTCCGCCACGAAATATGCGACCCCGTTAACCCTCTAACTGCTCCTTAATATGTTATGCAGGAGAGGCTAGGTCGGCCTATTCGAGACATGCTCTAGGTCCGAAAGCAAAGTAATAAAAGTTTCAAGTCAGTTATTATTTATATTTTGTGTGTTCATCTTTGCTGTTGGTTGTTCCTCGAATTAGAAAGAAAGCCTTCCCGTGCGAAGGAAACAATTTACTCAATTCGAGGCTCTTATCAGCTACAATATCGATAAAGCGATAAAATATCTTCGAGTTCAGCATCCTGCATAATGTTTCGACATATTTCGTTCGGGCAACAGGACTTCTCTGTTGTTCTTATCTTGAATATAGGATCCCGGATCGTTGCGATGACTCATGCTCAAGAACAAGTTAAACGCCTCGCCAGATAGTAAGTGTAATAAATATTTTAAGATCGTGCGTGGACTCGCGATTTAGTTTAAAAGTTAGGCAGGCAACCGAATATTTGAAGGTCGTCTAGTTTTGTTAATTTCGTTATTGGGAGAATGTCAGGGTAACCTACGCAAAAACCGGAAATTTTATCGTTTGCATTCCTAATTATTTTACCTTCATATTTATGTAGGTTATAGAAATACTAAAATTCAAGCAAAAGGAAAAGTTGAGTCTGAAAAGTTGCTTAGTTTGTTATACATGCTTGTCATCTCCAAACCCTTTCCAAGTGAGATTGAATTCTATCTTAGTGAGCTCAACGCAAAATTAAATACTCACCTAGATAAAGTACTCCTTTCACATTAAATAGTTATTACACCTTACTAATATGTACGTAGAAAAAAAAACTAACATAAAAACAAAACTACGATCGTGTCCTTTTTGTAACGAAAGTTAATCATACACATACAAAAGTTATGGGTAACATTCGTTACACAAAGAATCAGAATCAGAATCAGAATCAGACATTTATTTGTAAACATGGGTACATAAATATAACAGGTCTTACATTTAATAAAAGGAATCAACCAAGTTTTGTTTTAATTATATTATAGCCCTTAACAAAGTAGGTACATGTTTTATTTTAAAACGATTCATCACTAAACCGTGGGTGATTAAGATTTAGCTAAGTTGCACATGATGTTTATCGCCAATAAACAGTATCGATGTATGCTGAGGCATAAGTTGTAATGTAATGAGGTAAAAGTTGCTATGGATAGAAAAGCGTGGCGCGAGTTGATGAATGCTCTCGGTACCTCCAGGCTGCTATAGGACAACAACAACAACATCGAAGTATTTATTCATTTACACTTCATTGCAAAATACAAAAAAGGAAATTTTACACAATGGCGGACTTAATCCCATAAGGCATAAGGAATTCTCTACGAGTTAACTATAGGGCCAAACAGAAACTATAGCAGTTGGTGCAGGTCATTACACAATTTACACATGCATAAACATAAAATATATACGTACCCTTCCTTGCCAAACATCATACAGATAATCAATAGGCTATTTGACTGATGTTGAATTCTACAGCGTACTGTAGTTATATGAATAAAATTAGCTAAATATATCACGAAACAAAGAAAAAAAATCCAGAAACATATATCTTTTTTGGAAATATATGACTTCAAAGGTACGCAAATTTTATGATTTTTTTTTTAATCCAAAATAAATTTTGAAAATGTTTTCAGAATCCTCATAATTTTACGAAACAATAATTGTATGACAACTATGAACTTAAACGCACTTTTTCACGGTGAAAATGCCAAATTTCTTAATTTTTCCATACAATTATTGGTACCTATACCGGCCTGTGACGTCACTAGCCTGACGCGTTTTGTATGGAGCGTTTTTAGCGCTACGTAGAAATGTTGAACTTTGACGGTCATTTCTGACTTTTAGAGCAGTTTAAGTGTAGTCAGTCCCATATAGACATTTGATCACAATAAAAAATAGAATCGATTGACATCCTCAAAAAAAAATTGTCAACATGTCTATTGTGAGAAGAATACAAGAAATGCTTGCGCAAAAGGCGCTTGAACGAGGACTTGCTCTGATCTTGCCTGGTGGTGAGAGGAAGATCGATCCGTAAAGGAATCACTTGTATCGCGCAGGAGTTGGACATAAAGCCAGTGCGGTGAGAAGGAAAAGCGAGTTTGAGCATGCGGGATGAGCGCAGCTATTAAGTATGTGTATATTTACCCAAGATCCATGGGCGGGCGGTTATCGGCGGCTATGTCGTGCGGGTCCTTCAGGAACACCACGATTATGGAGATGTTGTCGCAGGAGCCCTGCCTTTTCGCCTGCACTATCAGACGTTTCGTCACCGCCTTCAAGTCATCTGGGGACAAGAACATCAATTTAGCACAGCAATCAACACAAACCACAATTAGTTTATGAGTCATGACAATTTACATTGAAACTTTAGAAGAGCTCCGAGTTGATTGATTAGACTAGTGATTAATTCAAGAAAAATGCGAGACAGTTAATAAGTCTTCGGAGTTAGTTCATTGAAATTCTCGACCATTTTGCCTGTATCATTTAGTAAATAAGATTTACATAAAGATGTAAGTTTCAAGCATCAAAAGAAAGCGAAAAATGTATTAAGTAAAGCCCATTTGTTTTCGATTATCAGCAGTAACTTAATCTTTTTTAATGAGCTACTGCATTCCAAATTCCAACATTTCTGTGCAGCACAGCAGCACGCTGTTAACAATGCAGAGACAATTAAGGCTCAACTCGTTAGGCATCCGTCAGAATTTCTCAAGTCTATTATCATGCCTAAAATATCAGTGTGTCATCTAGCGCAAAGGTGTTGCGAAGTCTATTATGTCTGCAATTTGTTGCGGCACAATGGCGAGGCGCCGACGGATATGGAGTAATGTTTATGTTTCGGTTGGTCGCAGGCCTGTTGCGAGGATGTCCTTGTTCTGTCTCACACCGTGAGTCAGCCTACCGCTATTGTGCCCCATTCGCATACGTGATGCGCCTTAGGTGGCTGAAGCCGTTATCCTCGTTTATATAATTTTCGCATTTGCTAGTACCTACATTTTAGCAGTTACCGTTATTTAAAAGTCAGCAGTGCTATACATTTCAACGTTGAATTTTAACCTTTTCTGTCAGACAATAAGCATTGCAGTCGAAATATTTTTCGTATTCTACAAATGGCATAAACAATATTCGTCTTCTTTTTAAAGCTTGCATATGCATCATCATGGAAATGAACACAACGATTAAAATGCGAATATTGAAAAAGTCAACTTTCAACAATAGAACATCGGACTAGCGCATACCGAGAATGATTTCTTAAAAACATCGTAAAGGAAAATGGGTCAATGAGGAAATATGCCGACTGCAGTAACTAGGTACCTACTTGAATATATTTTTTCTGGTCCAAAACCTCATCTCTCTAGTTTCATGTTCTACTTATTTTCTTTCATTACTTAGTTCTATAGAACCAGCCCATTTAAATGCACTTGAGATATTAAAGTCATCGGTTCGTTAACCGTTACTGTGAAAATTTTAGTTGTTTGTCTACTAGTTTCAAATTAGTTAATTTAATTAATTAGTAAGCATTACAGAATTTATAGATCGAAAACTATTCTAAGATCTTAAACCTAAAGTAAGTTCATTCATCTGAAGAACCGATTCTAATTCGCTGTCTGAAGCTTGTCTGGATCTAAAGTCATACAAAGGACGGGTAACGGTCCTTGAAATAAGAAACCCGCCAGTAAGTGGCTTTTGAGCTCTAAGATGTTCTTTGAATTCGCAAGATACAATTCTCTATTAACTCGACGAGGCCCAATTGGGCACGCCAGACATTCTCGAGCTTACTCGTAATATATTCATCAAGGATCGCGTGAAATTTATACGTTATGAATGTGGTGGACGGTAACGTCATACCTAATAGCGTCAACTGGAGGTGCGCTGGAAATTATTGGGCTAATTGGGAGAATGGTTTGTCACATGACCTAAAGACCCGCCCAGCCCTGCAGGGCGTGTCTTGTTGTCAGTTGTCGCTAGTTAGGTATAGGCTAATTAGCGAACGAGTTGACAATACAAGCGCGCACTTAATTAGAAATTAAGGCGTGCGAACTAACAATAACATAACATGATGCTTTTGCCTCACGTTATACTAATTAAAACGTTCATGAAAATTCTAAAGTATAGCGAAAGTATAGAATAGGAATTTATCTCTCAAAAGTTTGTCGCATTGCTCAAAATCTGGAGTGTATTGGCTATGTGCACGAATGCAGCATCGGCTGGCATCTAGCTACAGGGTACTGTCAAGGTTGGACTTCACTCTCAGTGGTGTTGGCCACTGATTTAAGAAATAAAGACGTTTTGAATATTGGAACGGACGAGTGACGTCCGTCAATTGTAAAAATGTATATTCAATCTTACTTTGGCCTCCGGGCAATAAATATCTAAATCGTACCTCTGCTCTTTTAATAACTCCATCTGAGTGCATTCCCCACAGTACTTATTTTTAAGTAACAAAAATAACTGAAGAAAATATAAAAATAATGAAGACAACCATTTTTCACATCTCCTACTCATTAACTTAAATTTTTGAACATGGCGTGCATTGTGCAATTTGTGCATTACGAAAATACTATAAAAAAAGAAAATAAATACTTAAATTAAATTAATTTAGCCTAACATTTAATACCGGATCCGAGAATTATTTTATTTTTAAATGAGAAACTTACCTAGAGGGCAAATTATCAGACAAAAATCTTTTTTTTTTTTTTTTTTTCATAACACGGGAAGCCGGAAGCCTGGTATGGCTGCATCCGATTGTCAATAATTAGCAGGGGGCGGGGCTTAGCCGGCCGCACCTGCCTGGAAGCGAGACAAAAATCTCAATTGTGAAATGTTTATATCAACAACACAACATTTGCTTTAATTACGAGGGCGAATTGAAAAGTTTTGAGCCTGAGGTTGATAATGAAATTAAAAGAAAAAAATAATACTGGCACGTAAGACCTGCATATTTTTTTTATCATAATGCACTATCTTTTGTTTTTCTTCTGTCACAATTGCAAATTTTGTGATAGAATTACTATAAGAGGTTCGCGATTTTCTTTAGAATGGATAAAATTGAGCATCGTTCTGTAATAAAATACTTACAAAAAAAGGGCTTAACGCCAAAGCAAATCTTTGAAGACATGTGCCAGACTTTAGGGGAATCCGCTCCATCATATGCCACTGTAAAACGATGGGTAGCAGATTTCAAACGCGGCAGAGAAGCAGTTGAAGATGAACCTAGGTGTGGCAGACCAATAACGGCTTCTACAGATGAAAATATCAATAAAATACTAGATGATTATGAATGACAGGCGGTTGAAAGTTGCAGAGATAGCGGAGACAATTGGTATTTCCTATGAGCGAGCGCAAAACATAATCACTAAGGATCTAGGTTTTTCTAAGGTTTCTGCAAGATGGGTACCTAGACTGCTTTCAGCTGAAAATAAACGCACCCGCCATACAGTATCACAGGATTGTTTGGATCTGTTTCAATGCGACCCACAAGATTTTCTTGGTCGTTTTATAACTATGGACGAGACTTGGGTCCACCACAATACACCGGAGTCAAAAGTGCAATCCAAACAATGGAAAAGGTCAGGGTCTCCACCTCCTAAAAAAGCTAAGGCCATTTTATCAGCGAAGAAGGTAATGGCTTCAGTTTTTTGGGATTGCAAAGGGGTCATCATGGTTGATTATCTTGAAAAGGGTAAAACCATAAATGCTGATTACTATTGCATCCTCTTACAACGTCTGCATGAAGAAATTAAAATAAAAAGACCTGGTATGATTTCTAAAAAAGTGTTGTTCCACCAAGACAATGCTCCTGTCCATACTGCAGCGAAATCTATCGCACAAATACATAACTGTGGGTTTGAATTGTTGCCGCATCCACCCTATTCGCCGGACTTGGCCCCTTCTGATTATCATCTTTTCCCGAACCTAAAAAAACACTTGGCAGGACGGAAATTTTCGACAGATATAATGAAGTTGGAAGCAAGGTGGCAAAAGTGTATAGATCGTTTTGGAGACTATGTAGAGAAATAAAATTGATATAAAAACCCAAGTCTTTATTTTAAAGGTTAGGCTCAAAACTTTTCAATTCACCCTCGTACCTATAGGATGGGACTATGCCATGATGCCTCAATGCATACATACCAAATTGACCTTATATGTATGATGTATCTAAATAATGTGTAATACCTATATGTCGTCTACTTCAAAGTCAGGTGGAGCACCGCGAGCATGCGGCTTCGGCGGCACACGCCTTGACTTTGCTCGCTATTTCGGGGCGCGGCCGCCGCCGCCCTTGCTTTTTACCCTGTTTGGTCTGGCCGCAAGCCAACCGCGCCCCGTCTACTCACTACGGGTTTGAACGAACTCGGTAGAAAGTCATACAAGTCATGATACTAATAAATATTTCATAAGGGTTTGGTTTTTCAGTTCGAAAACCGGTGTAAGCGCATAACGGCTGGTATGTCACGATAAAGAGAGATATAAAAGCGTCCTGGAAATTCCTACGAGTGTATTATATTTTTCACTGCAACAGCTAAAAGTACCTACTGTTTTTTGTTTTGGTTTTTCCATTTGCCTATCACTGCAAGTGAAATTTAACTTAAACGGAGAAAACCTATATGTTTTTCTTAGTCTACCTGCGATAAGGGAAAACAAAAAGATTCTCAAACGTCGCGAACTCAAATAATTCATATACGATACGCAATAATCTGTTTAAAATGTTATACTTAAACAATAAGCACCACTTGCAAAGTTGTTTGTTACAAATCTTAAACACCTAATCTGGATCCATATTTCCTTTCACGCAACGCGGAAGCCGGGTCGGGAGGAGTTATCTGGCTGCTCAGATTGGAAGTCGGCGGGTCAGTTCAGCGGCGATGATCGGACGATTACCGCTCGCGGCTAACGGCGCGGCGGAATGCACCGCCATTGTGTCGGCCTGCGGCAAAAACGAGCCACTACTGCACCTGTCCGTCTACACCTGAACCTGACCAAGGCAATAGTCATCTTTTACAAGAATTACTGTCTCCCTTATGAATATTGATGTCAGTAGTGATGTCAACTGTCTGTGCCAACTGCCTAGCCAAACGTGGCCTTGTTTATTTGTCATCGGATTGAATCTCGACGGTTAGTCCATATACGAACATTTACATTACGTAAATTACGTAGAAAAAAAGATTCATAGGTTGATTACATATATCTCTACTTTCTGAATACAATAACCCAGCTAATTTGCAAATGATGACTACAAACTAAACAACTTGATAAACCGGACGATATACCGAAACGATTGCAACCGACCCATTGTATTTAAAGCTGCGCCATGATAGTGTTCTCCACATAATAACGGATAGGTAGGCAGGATAATTGTAGTAGGTCGGAAATCGCATCTAAGGAGGATGCAGTCGCAGACGATGGGGACGGAAGGGATCAAGTGCAATTTTCCGCCGAGTTCAGTGCAACGTGCATATTCCCATCAAAAGCGCCTCTACATAAACATAGTAAGAGCGCTAATTTTATTTATACGGCACGTAGTAAATACTGCTAAATCTAGAGACGCAGAAATATTTCACACTGTATAAATAGGTATGTAGAACTAATCAGTACGCCACTAAGTAAGTTCCCATTAAAAATAATTTTAGACAGCGATAATGGCAATTCATAGCGGCCTCATAGACTTGTATTATCAAACGTCACGCCAGTACGTGGGATAATAGCCAATAAACAAGACGGTATTTTTTATGTTATAAAGAATGAATAGGCAACTCTTAACGTTCAGTAGGTAATAACTATAAAGAAACATGTTTTATTCCATGTTAATGAATGTTTCCGGCTTTCCGCATAATAAGGAAAATGCTCAGTTCTGTATATTTGCAGTAGTTACTAGAGTACACTTGCTGCACAAATTCATCTGTATCGAATTTAACATTGCATTGAAATTTTCAGTAGGTATATGGAATATCATGAGCCTGGCAGGCGGTTTAAACTCCTGCCTGCTGGTTGGAGTAGGGGGGTGCCTCCCGTCCGCCATTGCAGTTTCAGGATGGCTCAGTAAGCTGTTCGACTAGCTAGGCAAAGCACTTTTAATTTAATGCTGCAACTTCCTACCCTTTGAGAACGTGCTGGTGAAACTTCTAACGAAGTATTTTCAAACGGTCTAGTATAATACATAATCCCGATGGCTTTAAGACACTTTTATTGATTTAATAATAAGCTTGTATATTTTTTATTCAAGTTCAATCAAATAAATCAGGCGTGGCATATTGGCACTTTAAAATGTTAATCTCAGAAATGCTACCGAGGCAGAACATCGAACCATATGATTGGATCAGAAGATTGCTACAAGAAACATGAAAGTTCGCTGGCAGGAGGCGGTCAGCAAAAAATCGATCAAGTCAGGGGAAGCGGCTGTTATTGCGGGGCACGACAGGAATATTAAGCGGTCGACTAGACAACGGAACCCTGTAGCATTTATTTTTTAGGGTTCATCGTAAAACGTAAAAAGGCAAAATGGAAATCTACAGTGGTCGCACCCCTGCTGCTCTATCAATTTTGATTTGGGGAGTTAAACACTGCGAAATGTCACGAAGGGAATACAAACAAATGTGAAAATTCTTTCTATTTTCTACTTCCTTACTTTTAAAGAATTCCTTAAAAAATACGTGCGTTATGTATTGTATCCTTGTGGTAATATCATCTCTATTACAACTGTAACGGCTATTAGATCAGCTTACGTGAAGCCGCTGAATTTGATTAGATCGAATTACGAAATTCCATAGCGTCCGACATATAATGGAATGGAAGCATGCGTGCACCGAGTACGGAATGTGCGTGCATTGTGCAAGGATCACTCGACACCACGACTGCGGTCTAACTGTACCACTCTATATGTATCATATATGAGCGCCAACAATGAGCTAATGTTGCAAACCACTCTCCGTGTATCGGCGAAAGATATTAGTCCAACAGCTGCAAAAACCGATGCATCATACCCGTTTAATAAACGTTATAGCGGAGCGCTGATATGCAGAATTTATTGCTATCTCCACTTAAACGCTGAAGTGTTAATTAAAGTTATCTTTGCACGAAGCTTTCCAAGCGCTAAGCCGTGATCTAATTGAAACAAAGACAGGCGTCCATTAGCGACGGAAAACAAACGCTCTGTTACATGTATAGAGTTGATTCCAAATACCTAATTATAACGACAGATGTGACGAGTCAAAGGACATGGAGCCCATAATGCTTGACAAACTAGAAAAAACACTTTAGTAGCTGACATAATATGTCGTATATACGAAAATAATACATCTTTTTAAGCAGCAGAAGATTAAAAAGTAAACACGTCACTTTAAAAAAAAAACATTAACGAAAACAAATCATTTGAACGGGTTATTAAAAATAACACCTAAATCACAAAGTTCCCTCCAGTTCAACAGGTTCCCATCATCAGATCATGGGTATCCATAACAATGGGACCAACTAGAAGTATTCTTTCAAACAAAAAATAATGATCTAAATCCGTCCAATCGTCTTCGAGTAATCGGGGAGACGGGAAACGTGCGTAAATACATTCCGACGAACGTAAATACAACTCTCTTCTTTCTTGAAGTCGGTTAAAGAGCAAGTTTACTTGTTTGAAATAATTTAATTGATTGTTGACTTAATTCTCTAGATTTTCTAATGGCGAGTGGCCAGGCTAACAAGCGATGTACGGCGAGGCGTAATGGGATTGTGTGTGAACTTTTGTGCAGTCGGCGTTCATCAGTTGTGCTGTAATTGGTTGGCAGCCGGTCGCCAGTAGTGATGTGCCACGGGAATATTACCAAGAATTTATTTTGGCCCCGGGAATATTCTCCGACTTTGTGAACATGAAAAATAGTGAGAATTCAATTGAAAAGAAAATTAGCTCTGATTAGTACCTGCCCGTCTAGCACAACTATGCTTCGCGACTCTACGCGAGGTGCAGGTATTTAGGCATCTTATTCCTACAGAATCGACGTCACTCCATAATAAGCTATTTCCAATTGAACACTTTCATTATAATATGTATGTGGCGGATCCGTACTAACGCAGAGATTGAGGAGCTGGTGGCCGAACCGAACATTATCGGAGAGACAAAGTCCCATAGACTTCGTTGGCTCGGTCACCTACAAAGAATGGAAGAGGATCGCGCAGCAAAAAGAGCATACTTGGGGTCCCAGGTACCGCTGGCGAGCCGTGGTGGTGGGTCTGCGTAAGCTTCAAGCCGAAAACTGGCGAGAAACTACGCAGGATCGCGACAAGAGGCGTACCTACTCTCGTTTCGGAGGATAAGATCCTGGTTGGGTCATTGAGCCAAAATAGTTATATAGTTATGTATAGGTTGGCTTGTAGGGGACATAAAATATATAGTAGAGTTGCTAAGCCGCGAAATTGTGCGCACCGGGTTACAAGCATGAAATTTCTACCACACATACAGCGTTCCGCGGTAATTATTTTCAGATGTGGAGGGAAGTCAGATTAGTCCCCTGCGTGGCGGGAGAGCGGGGTGAATAGGACCAAGTACTGCTCTTTTTCTTTTTTTAATTACTGATCAGTTGAGGGCTTATGCGGCACCGTTTTCGTGTAAAACAGATATCAGCAATTAATTTTTTATGTTATTTAAGAATAATTTGATATAAAAATTTGTATATATTGCCGAAAAGGTAAAAATCACAACAAGTTGTTTTTATTCAGAACGATAAATTAGTTTTTTATCCTGAATATTTACAATTTAAAAAAATATCACTAAATAGCAAATTTAATCTTGTTTTTAAAAATGTATACATATTGGGCACATCAGATACAAAAAGTACCTTGAAAAAGATGTTGATGTTAAGCTTACACAGGCTAAGGATGCGTTCGGAGATTCACGTTGGTTACGCCGACGTAAACATATATTTTAAGCTAATGTTTGTATGAGAAGTGCCCCACATGCATATATTTTTAAAATAAGAGTATTTCAAAGTAAGAGACAATAAATTATTATTTAATTTGAAAATGTTAACGAAATTTAAATAATTTACCTCACCGAATAAAAAAACTTGTTGTGATTTTTTCCTCTTCGGCCATACTCCCATATTTTTATATAGAACTATACCAAAATAACATAAAAAAAATATTTCTGATATCTGTTTTACACGGAAACGATACCAGTAGTACCATACAAGTCCTAGTAGACCTTACTGACCAGCAATAAAGAAAGTAAAGAGATAAACTTGGTCATATTCCCTCCGCTCTCCCGCTTCACAGGGGACGAATCTGACTTCCCTCCACATCTGAAAATAATCACCGAGGAACACTCTATCTGTGGTAGAAATTTCATGATTGTAACCCGATGCTGACAATCATGTTAGAAAACAGCGGATTTATGTACATAAAACAATTGCACTTTTGCGCCTAGGCGGCTTTATGCCGCCCTTTATGGCTTTATGGCGCCTAATAGGAAATACTGAATTAAATATTCGAGCAGCTTGTTTCGTCGAGTATAAAGTAGCCGCAGCTGGGCACTCTCATTTTTACACGTGTCCCAATACTGGAGCAATGTTTTATCTTTGTGGTTGACATCAAGGTCATCTTGCCATCTCCATCGAGTCCTACCCGAGAAGATATTTTGTGGGAGCGGGGCTTGTGATGAGCAATTTACGATTGAGTGACTATATTTCCGGGGACGGCACATCACTCTTTGAGTTTAAATTTTAGTGCCCGCTACCGGAACATTACCGGGAATATTCTCGGGACGGCACATCACTAGCCTGGGCTCGAAAGAGTTAACGCAGCCGCGCACGGCCGGGAGTCCCTGTAATTAACGCTCGCAGCACCCGCTCGATTCTATTGGAGCCTAGTAATTGGAAGAGCGCTTGTTCGGCTGTCCGTGTTGCACCATTCTATTGGAGCCTAGTAATTGGAAGAGCGCTTGTTCGGCTGTCCGTGTTGCACCATTCTATTGGAGCCTAGTAATTGGAAGAGCGCTTGTTCGGCTGTCCGTGTTGCACCATTCTATTGGAGCCTAGTAATTGGAAGAGCGCTTGTTCGGCTGTCCGTGTTGCACCATTCTATTGGAGCCTAGTAATTGGAAGAGCGCTTGTTCGGCTGTCCGTGTTGCACCATTCTATTGGAGCCTAGTAATTGGAAGAGCGCTTGTTCGGCTGTCCGTGTTGCACCATTCTATTGGAGCCTAGTAATTGGAAGAGCGCTTGTTCGGCTGTCCGTGTTGCACCATTCTATTGGAGCCTAGTAATTGGAAGAGCGCTTGTTCGGCTGTCCGTGTTGCACCATTCTATTGGAGCCTAGTAATTGGAAGAGCGCTTGTTCGGCTGTCCGTGTTGCACCATTCTATTGGAGCCTAGTAATTGGAAGAGCGCTTGTTCGGCTGTCCGTGTTGCACCATTCTATTGGAGCCTAGTAATTGGAAGAGCGCTTGTTCGGCTGTCCGTGTTGCACCATTCTATTGGAGCCTAGTAATTGGAAGAGCGCTTGTTCGGCTGTCCGTGTTGCACCATTCTATTGGAGCCTAGTAATTGGAAGAGCGCTTGTTCGGCTGTCCGTGTTGCACCATTCTATTGGAGCCTAGTAATTGGAAGAGCGCTTGTTCGGCTGTCCGTGTTGCACCATTCTATTGGAGCCTAGTAATTGGAAGAGCGCTTGTTCGGCTGTCCGTGTTGCACCATTCTATTGGAGCCTAGTAATTGGAAGAGCGCTTGTTCGGCTGTCCGTGTTGCACCATTCTATTGGAGCCTAGTAATTGGAAGAGCGCTTGTTCGGCTGTCCGTGTTGCACCATTCCTTTTTGTAGTGGACGGAGTTTTGCTGTAATTGTAAAGTAGTAATGGGAAATGCTGTATTAAGTGGGTGCGTCTCATTTCATAGAAAAACAATTAACATATTTTCATATGACCGAACATACGTTTGGTAGAATTTTCAGTTTGTATAACAACGTTTCATAGAATGTTTATTTCATATATCGTTATTTCGTAGAAGCACAATTGATAGAAAGTCATTTCTTATAACAATCATTTCATAGAATGCACGTTTAATATAATGCACTTTTCCTATAACAATAATTTCATAGAATGTAAGTATAATAGAATGTACTTTCCATAGAATGTACGTTTAATAGAATGTACTTTCCATAGAATGTACGTTTAATAGAATGTATTCTTCTAGAGCATCCGACGTGGCCGGGTTAGGTTAGAAGGCCAGGCGGGAGCGAAGCGTAGCGAGCTCCCGCCTGGCCTTCGAGGGTTTTTTTTTTTGCGTACCGAAAAAAGTTTTGGTTGTATTCATACCTACTGTTTACATACAAGAACAAATCCACCCAACCACTTCCAGGAAAGTATTAAGTTCAGAGCTAAGGCGGAGTACTGGCAAAAAAAAACATACAAGCGAGCGAGCGAAGCGAGCGAGCAAAACCTTCCAGAGCAGATCCGACGTGGCCGGGTTAGGTTAGAAGGTCAGGCGGGAGCGAAGCGTAGCGAGATTTACGTACCTTTCTATTAAGTGTGTATTATGTTATTTCTTTATTCTATTAAATGTTTATTGTATGAAATGTTCATTATATTAAGTATGCATTATGTTATTTGTTTATGCTATTAAATGTTTATTATATTAAATGTTCATTATATTAAGTGTTCATTATATTTAGTGTTTATATACGAAACAAAAAATATATCAAGTGTTGTTATAAGAAATGAAAATATATGAACTGATTTTCTACGAAATGATAATTCTAACAATTGATCGATTCTATGTGTTGAAATTATATTATATGTTTTTCGATGTGATGAACGTTATACCATTTGTTGTTCTATGAATTATTACACACCCGTATTAAGTAATTATTTGAACTGCGACAAATGTCTCGTTTCGTAGATTTTAAAGTTCAGTGACAGCTGTCGGACATGCTGGACAAAGACCTTCCCTTTTACACGTGCCAGGGTCCTCTGAGGTTCCCATCTGCCATTAATATTTGTGGCAGATCTCAAGTTCGTCTCGCCATCTCCCTGGATACCTACCGTGGTCACTTAGCCCACAATTTATTTTCTTATGGAATTTACACTATAAAGTTAAATTGTCGCTGGTTTAAAAGGCCTTATTCCATTGAAAAAAATTTTTTTTTTCATATTATGACATTTATATTGATAATTTCAAACAACTTTTTGAAGTAAATAACACTTTTCCCCGAGTTCTAGGTAGTAACGTAGCTATTTCCTGCTTTTATTGCGTGCAGTCGAAAATAAGTAGAAAAATCTAATTTTCCGCGTGAATTTTATCAATTTCGAGTAGTTTTGAAAACAAAAATTATCAATGAAAAATTTAAACTGTACATTTCTAATATATACCAATAAATTCCAATAGCCCTGTTCTAGGTAGTAACATCAATAATATGTTAAGAAACATGTTTGATCATAGAGAAAAAAATCGAAAACAATCAGCATTTTAAAAGGAATAGTTAAGGCCTCTTTAATAAACAGCTATAGCATTTATGAGTGTCTTATGAATATGCCCCATATTAACCATCCCACGCCCACAGTTGCAAATTGCAGCGAGGGAGCTCGGAATCCTGCATTGTTTCCAGTTTTAGTGCCTCATAGGGGAAGCGTGAATCAACATCCATTTATACGCAAAGCGACCTAAATTTCAGCAAAATTACGTGAGACACAAAGTACGTGGTTACGTAAGCGAAAGGGGAGAGTCGTGTGAATTTGCTAAATAAAAGTTGCTAAATAGAACACTAATGGTATTCTGACTAAGCTAGACTTAGAAAAACGTGAGCATTTACAAAATTGATCTTATGTCTGAAAATAATAAACGTTAATATCTCTTTTGCATGCAACAGTTCAGAAGAACGTCCATGCATTTAAAGTCATATAAATCATTTTCAGTTTAGCATAGCAGCGAGTTGCTTTCGTGCGGCAAATCACGCGCGCCTGCCGCATTTATATGCAAAGGCCTGGATCCCACGCAACAAGTGCCACTTGTCCCCGGCACCGACAGCCGATATGGAACGGCCGACGACGTCTCACACTGATTAATCACCAATGGCAATGCCTAAACGATAATACATAACCCCGAGATAATGCTTGATGCGCCGCAGCCGCACAAAGGAAAGGAGACATTACCATTTCACTTGATTATCAGAGTATAAATATGAAGCCATAAACGTCGCGATAAAACGGCGCGGTTTTCCTCGAAACTGGGGGAGAAATTCCGTTCGTTGTGCCATTATCAGACGTTATCTATATTAAACTTGTTGCAAAATGTGTCATGCCGGTAAAGTACGAGTATATACATATAGGAAATGCATATAGATGCAGTTTTGTTTTGATGTTATCTTATCGAGCCATAGGATCGATACCAGTTCCTTTAGTTCGTTTTTAGATTTCCGTACCCAAAGTGTAAATACGGGATCCTATTACTAAGACTCCACAGTCCGTCTGCCTGTCTGTCATCAGGATGTATCTGATGAACCGTGATTGAAAATTTCACAGATAATGTATTTCTGTTGCCGCTATAACAACAAATAGTAAAAACAGAATAAAATTGATATTTAAGTGGGGCTCCCTTACAACAAACGTGATCGGTTGCGAGAATTTTGCACCTCATATGTATTCGGCGCCAAACATACCCGGTGCAAACTTAATCCGGCCAGTTATTTCATTTGATGGTACGGAAACCCTTCGTGTACGAGTGTGAGTCGCACTTGGCTGGTTTTTGATCCTTGTTATTTCAATCAGAGATAAATAAAGAACAACACGCGATGCGCTCTGAACGCGAGGTCAGCGCCGACGAGGTGAAAACATACCCGACGTGGAGGAAAATCACGAATCGCGGCCAGAGACCTCACCTCGCTCGCCAGACGAACCTAAACTACACATAATACGATAATTATACCTAACAACTCCGTGGCTGTCTCTATCAACACAATGTCATACATGATTCATGCCGGGTACTCGGGTGTGAATTGTATTGTACACCCTAACGAGCGCTCACGGCTTAACTTCTTCCAATGAATAATAATTAAATTTGCAGCGCGAGGATATAATGAACTGGACACTGGATACGTAGACCGAACGGGGTCCCGATACCAGATTAGCCTGAGGATATTGACAGAACGCAGCGCAATAAATGTAGCAAGTTACCGGTTGCTAATGCAAAACCCGTGTCGAGTGGGCGACGAAAATATTTTATTTTGTTAGGGTGGCACTGGCCAGGTGGTACGGCGATGGTGTAAAATGGCGGAAACGTAAAGTCAGAATGCAAGAATAAGTGGACATTTGCAATGAGATGGTCGGAATATACAGATTTTACTGTTTAGGGTTGACATTTACGATTATAAGTATGACTGTTAAAGTCTTCTCAAACCCACGCGATTTGATTAGGTAAAGCTAGTCTAGACTGTATAACACTTAATTGTAAGTTCCTTTATGAAATCAGCGCTATCGAGTCGTGGCCGGGCGGACCGTAATTGCATCGAGATCAGCCTCCGCTCGACACTTCATTTGCGTCGTCCTGCCCTCGCTGCAGCGCAATCAATCGCAATTTCCGAACATGCGACTACGGTTATCGAGTTAGCTGATTGATTCTTAAATTAGTTCCCATCAAGTATTCTAGATACTGATAACCGGTGTACGCAGTCGTTCGGTTAAAATTGCGCATTATTCGGTTAACAGATTTACACTTCAAAAATAGTTTGATAATATAATGTGCTAGAAATACTAAACATGTACACAAAACACTTGCGGAACGTAAATAAATAATTAATTTACCAAAACGAACGCGCATCATTAATGTCAGTATTAACTCAAGATTTATGCATTTTGAGTTCTAAACATATTTAGTTACAGTCGTGTCTTAAGCCTCGACACACTCGTAAAGATAGCATTAGCGAGATGCGGAAATCCCTCCGTTTATTTTGTATACAGCCCTGCACGTACCATCTGAACTCAAAATTACACAAATTGAACAATATTAAAGCCGTCGTCAGCTGCGTAAACATAGAGATCAAATTTGAATTGTAGATCAGACGCAATCAGAATAACGACGTTTGCAAATAGTTCAGTGTTTGTGCTGAAACTGATGAGTAAACTGTAGGATTATTTTCAGGATTCTGTAATGAAATCTTATGTTATGGTGAGCTCGCGGTCGTTATCGAATCACAACACGACTTGCAAGACTGCGGATAGGGCTTGCATCCCGGAATTCCGGAATCTCGAAATTCCGGAATCTCGGAGGTTTTTTCCAATATTACAATTCCGGAATTGAGGACGCTCAATATCGAAAATTCCGGAATTGAAACGACATTATTTAACGTAGTTCCTAGACAGTAATATGAGATGTTTTACGGATGGTAAGTTTGTTTAAGCTTAAATATTATATGTATTCACATGTATCTTTAACGCTCTCAGAACGGTTAAAACTCTACTCTACAAGTGGGTAAGTACTTGAAGTATCTCTGTTTTGACTTTTGGCCCTATGGTGGACGGGTAGAGAATTTAATTTGGCATGAAGTTCACTATTTGTAAATATAGCATTAATGCTATAATGCTAATTAGCATTTGTTACAGTTAGCAGTGAGAACCATTTATAGTCGAAATGTTATACTGGTTATTTCGGTAAAACACTAAATTGCAGATTATTCACCAGGAATGAGCCAAATTCAACGGTTTTAATTCACATCTGTCTAAGATCTTGCCACTATTTATCTACCCACTACATAGATATTTCAAAATCTCTCATTGAATTAAGGCTCCACTAAGCATTTTAGAGATATGTCTTTATTCATGATTGTGGCCTCGTGATGGAAATCCAAGGGCATTGTTGTTAATGATAGGAATGTAAGGAATCGGGAGTAACAACATTTTCAAGATAATTATGTGCTCGGTAAAAACTTACGATAGTGATCAGCGGGGTATGAAATATCAAGGTATAATAAAAAAGTCATACATGACACAATTTCATAGGAGATCTCGAGTAATTATACAATCAGGTCAATAAATCTTTCAACCAAAGACAGAATAAGAAAGCTGAAAAACTGAATCAAAACAACTGAAGGAAAAATTTTGATCTAAGAATTCATTAAATGAGGAGGTCTTTTTTAGATTCCCGTTGACTCCACGGAAGCTCAAAATACGTGTTTTTGACAGTGGAATGACTGATAACAAGCAACTTGTGTAGTACTGTGCAGATCACCACGATATGGACTAAGACATCGCTAAGCAAGCTTTAGATTACGACACTTTTGATGTGTACACTAAGTAAGATACTGGAGCGTTTGTGCGAACATCACTGTAGGAATGAGAACAAAGAAACAGACATAAATATGAGGCATTTGTGTATTAAATGAATTGTACCTTTACCCCGACACCGATGGAGAATGACGCAATACAACCGTCTAAATATATTATTGGTCCTGCCGTCCTAAGAATATGTACTTTGAAAAATGCTTATCATGTAAGATAAGATATCCAGACATTTCATAGACTATTTAGGGTGAAAATCTCTTGACATATAGAAAGCCTCTAATCATCAATAGTACATCGATTTCCGCCTTCAATAGTAAAAAAAAATACTCGTTTTTTGTATTTTTGTATGTTTAGTCAATTCCGGAACCAGTTCCGGAATTCCGGATTTGAGTGCCAATCTCGAAGTCAATTCCGGAATTGGAAAACCATCCGATATTGCAAGCCCTAACTGCGGATTCGCGGTTGATGACCCGTAAAGTTAAAAATACGTGCGGTTCCCTCCCACGCCGGGTCAAGGGTATTATAGTGCATGCTTCGCACTCAGCATTAGATGCGGTCAGAATTTCGGTCCATTAATATTCGTGGTTCTTCGCCACATTCTGCCGTTCGACCACCAATCCAGCGTCACGACTTGTAAAAAGCTAAAACGTTTAGCAATAAAGCGAATTGCGATGTTATATGTACAACTATTCATTTTAACTTCCGTTCCGTGTGGTGATATTTTGGAAAGAGCAAGGTGTCCATGAAAGATTAGTTCGCAGTTGCAGTCGTTAGTCAAAATCCGCTCACGTAAATAGCAACGTTATCTGCTCGTGAATCAACTCAAACAAGAACTCTTCATCACGACAATTCGTGAGAGGAGGCAGACAGAGTAAGCAAGCAGCAAGAATTAGCTTTCCGCGGCGTCCATGTTGTTTGTGCTTAATCACTTAGACCGTGCACATCGTGGAGGATTGAAGCGGCTGAAATGAATCTCATAATTGTGAAACGCATCGGGTTCATTGGATTTGGTAAGTCGGTCAGCGCCCAACAACGGTTTCGCGGCGCTTTCTCAAGGATATTGAGAGCGTCGGCGGGCGGCGCCACCGCCTGCGCCCGCGCCAGCGCCTTCGCCTCCTTTACATACAATCGCACAATGCAGCGCCCCGCAGCCTAGCGCCTCTCGGCCTCCGCACAATGCCCCACATCGCTATTGTCTGACTCACCAGGCGCATGCACATACGGCTTGTTTACAATCGACACGATTAATAACGCTCCTGAAGCGAGTTTCACACCATTACTTCCATTGAGCATTGTTTGAGAAGCCATAAGGCGGAACTGGGATTAATATATGCAAATAACTAAACATTTCGGAGATTACAAAGGGTTATCAATAACGACTCTCACGCTTGTTTACATTATATTTATGTCTAAATACACCTATTATGGTCCCACCGGAAGATCATTGCTGGCTCTCAAACTAGCAGTATGCTGTGGTGGAACCTTTTCGAGGCACTTCGTAATTATTATAGTTCATAGTTTTCATTTTCTTTTTGTTTGTCACTATTTATTAATGATCAAACGAACTTAACATGTGAAGTTCGATCACAATTATGTGAACAACTTCATTCGACGCGATTTGTAGTTTACATAGTGTAAATTATGTTTTGTCCCCGAATAAATGTTTGCTTTCTTTCTTTCTAAATAGAAGTAATATATGAACCACGGAGGACAGGTTAATCAGTGCCTGATTTGTAACTACTTCAATAAACTTGTTCACGGACCACTGAGCCTTTCATGTATAATGAACCGCAACGAAATGACTTTGAAACATTTAGGGTACCTACACGAAATTGAGCAACATACTGTTGCCGGAGGCAATTTGTTTATTAATGTTACTTAGCCCGAGATGATTCACGTTCCACATTTCGACACTGAAGATACAAATCTTCAGCTATAATCAAACATGTGGGTGTGTCTACGATTATTACTTTAAATTAGATGATCTAAATTCAACCATGTTTGATTTATGATGATTATAATTGCATGCATGCTTGAATTGAGGTAACATTGTTTCCATACCAGTGGAAAAGTTATAAATGACTGTTTTTCGATGTGTATTGTAAACATATTCCATAATTTTGTTAAAGAGATATTGTTTGATGGTTGGCAACTAGACCCTATATTGAGAGGCACTGTAATCACAAGAGCCGTGAGAATTCGCGAATGATTTGATAACATTTCCTCGGGGCTATTACGTCGAGATGCTCCAATCAACCCATCCCGCATAACTGTAACAAACCGAATGCTTCAATTCCAACATTTTGATTTGTTCCAAGCTCGATTTATAAGGTCCAATTCAACTGCGTGATGCACGATACTTAACGTAATGCGTGTTCGAGGTCGAGGTCTAAAGAAATCAAAATAAACACCTTCACATTACGCTATTTGGGTCAGCGCTTAACAAATGGTAAAATAACTGGCCAGCAAGAATGCGCTTATGGGAAAAAAAAATCAAAAAAGGCTCAAGCAGAAAAGGTTGCTAAAGAACAGAGCGATAGGGAGTGAGTGAAATATGGATTTAATCTTGAATTAAATTTCCTGTATATATCTAGTTATGACAGTCAATTTACTGAATCAAAGATGCATTTAAATTGCATGATAAAATGCGTTTTTTTTTTCACATAGTCTTTGTTGATGATAAAGATATTGAGTTGCATGATCTAACTCAATATAATTCCATTGAAAGTTAATTGTAACTTCATACGGCTCATAACGATTGTGTTTCAAAAGAAAGTCTCGTCATACCTCATACTGGCAGTTATAAATAGCGCATTTAACGCCAACACATCGTCAGGAGGATTCAACACGCTGTCGCCGAGGAGCCGGTTCCGAACAGGATGATAAAATAGCATATTTGCATCTCCAGCGAAGTGCATTGGAAGTGCACTGACAGAATTATCGAAATCGCCGCGTGGGGAAGCTATTTGTGGACGATCGCGAGAACCGCAGTTAGCGACGTGATTATGCCCGGCATAACTTGCGCATGTCATCGTCGGCCAATGCACCAGATGGGCTACTACAAAAATCGAAATTCGAAGTTAGCACCGCGCCATCTCTTTCGATCTCGTGTCAAACAATATTTAAGTGAGCGGGAAGGCACGATACGAAGATTGAATTTCGAAACATCGAAGTAAACCCTCCTGCTTCAATTTACATATATCGCGAGCAACTTAATTTTTGACCATAAAAAACAGTAAGATTATCTCTTAACACGTTTCGTAAATTTAACCACTAATGTAGCCATATTGTATGCTTCTTAATCGACCACGCAAATAATGACAAGATTACATAAATAATTTTCTTGTTTACCTGTGCAAAATATAAACTGAATTATTGATCAAATATTATTCATGCAGAGACGTCTGATTGTGGCATCGGATATTTTCGCTTTAGTAAATACATAACGAAATCAACTATTCTTCCCTTCTGAAAAATACATAAAAGAGACAATGTACAGCAATCAATAAAAATGTAAATCAGCAGCTGGAAACCTATTAGGAACCCATAAAAGCTTGTTGTTATTGTTGGACTCGTATGATATCTAAATTGATATTATATGGATTTAACACTTACCAGGAAAGCAGGGCATGTTTTCCTGGGAGGAACATCTGGTAAAATTTTCAGTGACTTAAGTCCACCACAGTCTGGTTAAAGTGTCAGTGGGTTATCATTGTTATCAACGCTTTATAACTGGCAAACTCATTAGATAAATAAATTCAAGCACGAAAAAAATATTAGTAATTACCATTGATAGGTACATATAGGTAGGGGAGATAGGGGAGCATTGGGCAGTCGGGAGGTTCGGGCACCACCTTGTAAGTCGGGTCGTATGGAAGCTACTTAATTTTGCATACTGTGGTAGTTTAGCTTACTACAGTGCGACACAAAAGAGTAGAAAATAAATGAGGGCGCCACTTCCTTCGCAACTGTCACATTTTTGACGTAAAGTGCTTGAATATGGTAACAATTTTGTATGAAAAATTGTAGTTCCTTTATCATCCGTTTTCTACTCTTTTGTGTCGCACTGTAACTGGCTACACCGCTCAGGCTAATGTCATCTGCCATTTTGATTAGTTGTCAGTGTCACATGCCGTCGACCATTACGTGCGTGCGAAAGTAAATATTTTGATGTGATTTTGAAGGAAATAACAACGTGATCTGTGAAAAGTCGTAATTTTCTGTATTGTAAATTGACATTTAGTTATGTATTTACGAAAGCTGATATTAACGTATAAATTATGGTAAAACATTAGACTACAAAAAACTTATTTGAATTTATTTGTGAAATGAGGGGGTGGGGAGCATTGAGCACTAATTTAAAAGGGCATGCGCATGCATGCGCATGCCCAATGCTCTCGCCACTATTGTTTGTTTCGGCAATCGGTGTAAAATGTAGGTTCTGTTAAAAGAAAATTATTTCGACGGGTTTAAATTGCGTGTAAATATTGAATTTGAATACTAAATACTTTTGATGTTTCATTACTATTTGTGTTACTAATTATTATATTATTTTTTCTAGAAAATGCCGTTTGAGTTTAAATAGAAAAATAAGCGACGCGAAATCCCTAAATATATAATATACCGTGCCATAGAAGAAATTAAAAAGGGAGCAAAAATTAAATCTACTGCAAATCTTAGATAAAATTTATAACTGAAGAAAGAATACTGAGCATTGAGTACTATATCATTAGTTTTTTTTTTAGTACTTATATTTTAAAACAGTTGATCTTTTGTTGTTTTTATTGAAAGTTTTTATAATTATATTATTTAATATTCAAGTACCACAGTATTTACCATTAAGAAGCGTATTTAATACAGTGCACAAACCTCCCATTGAGTTTTTGACAGTGTTCAGAAAATCTCTTGCAATTTTGAGACCGATTATTATTGTAGGTATAAGTGCTCTTCGTAATAATTGAAGCCAAATATATGTGCTATGTGCGTATAAAGAGTAAAAAGTTGATTTTGTTAAAAAATTGCATTTTTATTAAGACTTAAGTAAAAAAGTGCCCAATGATCCCCTATCTCCCCTACTTAATTATTATTCCACACAAACGAAACTGTCTTATAATTATGTTGTTGTCTTATAAAGAGGCACATTCGCAATAGCGAAAAAAATTGTTCAATAAAGAGTTAAAAAAAATGAGAATTTCGTGTACGTACAGTCAGCGTAGTCATAGTTATTAGCAGTAAAATTGGTTAAATACTTAACATGTCCTTACTGCTACGCAAACTGGACTATCGCTGACTGGACAAGCTTGTAAACAACAGTAAAATGGAACATCACGATAGCACATGAGTGTACCAGTGAAAACAGTAAATTTAGGATACGAAATTGCCTTTTAATTTCATAATGCCCGCAAAAGGAGATTAAAATCGGCAGCCAAAATTACTCAGCTAAGAATGTAATTTACATATTAAACTATGTAGTTCGTTTTTTTTTTTCATTTACGATAAATCCTTCGTTACCACTTCTTTCCTGTGTCATCGATAAATCAACCAGTTAATTGCAAGAACAAATTCCATCCACCTATACAATACTCGTACGTACTGGACGTTTCGAAACCGGTAGATACGTAACGCTTTCCGAGCAAAAACTTTCTGCCGAAAGCCGCCCAACTGGTCATGCTAAAACTGAGAAATCGACGCCTTGTTGGGAATCAAGATGCCCATCAATCCTCTGCACAACACGGAACCCTTCATGGGATGTCAATCTTCTACTCAGAAACGCTCGCGTAACAGGAAACAGGCACAATTGAACACATCTAAGCTCCGGCCGCGATGTTTGGATAGCGTCTATGTAAATAAATAGTACTACCTGCCGGGGAGGGCGACGCAAGTGGAGCGTGCCTCATTTCTTGCTTCCACTCGCGTATAAATACGGACAATGCAAAAAGACCGCAATACTCATGGACGACTGAGCCGCCCGCCTCGGGGACGCCTGTCGCATGCAGATTATAACAGATGTCTATCTACAGTATCCACTCATTTATGACACCTCCAATGTGATTTTTAATTCGATTATTCTTTTGTTGTTGAAGAAAGTGGAATCGCAATTACGGCTACGACAGCAGTCGTGCAGTCGAGGCTGATTCATTTCCCATGTGTAATTTGAATATTTTTATAATACTGCGGATCAATACGCGGGAAGTGATGTCACGGTTTTATAAAGCCATATTCCAGTGGGAGGCTACGCCAGGGTGAGCACTCGTTTTGAATTAAAACCAAGCGAAAATTTATGCGTACATTAACAAACACCAGTATGTAGCTGTTTTGTACATATACATTATTCGAAGTGTGCACCGTTGGCAACGTGAGCCAAAAACGATTGGGAGTCTTTATGGAATACACCGAGTTAACTTAATAGGAAATGCGAGATTTGCGAAAATGGAAAATGTGAGGATAATTAATATTTTTGTTTGTATAATGGTTCCAACGTGATTTACAATTGCAGTAGCAGTGTTTTAGCAATGAGTCAGAGGGTGTGGGGTCACGGGAATGGAGAGTGCGTGGGCACTTGCAGCGGGAACCTGTTTGGGTCATGCAACTAATGCCCTTCTATTAATATCCGCGCCTTTTCTGCATTCGTCCATACCGACCTATAGATACGGGACGGCCTTCAACTATTTATAGGCGGTGGAGCCTTCTTTTGAGCTCGGAAATTATACTGCACATTGTTAATTTCACCAATTATTACACATTTTATATGTGGTAACTTCACTTGATCACTCTCCATCTGCTCGTCTCGCCAACGACATGAGCAGGTGGAAAGTGATCATCGTCGCCCATGGATATGGGTGATTCTCATATAGTTTTAAAATATTTACAATTTTTTTTATTTTTTTTTCTGTGATATATTGCGGTGTATATTAAGAGTACATACCAAAGGTTAATTTTTGGTGCATATGGACAAGCTTAATACCCTCTGCATTAAAAGTAATGCATGTGTACACGGCTGTGACATGTGGTGTCTATGGTTGTGACATCCCTAAGCATAGTTGTGAGACTGTATAACATGGGTGTGACAATTTCATCGAAAATCAAGTAATTGTATCAAATAATAATAATAAGCAGCCAAGTAGCCAGGATCATTCACCAGCAACTTGCTCTTCGATACGGTCTTGTGGGGTCTGAGGTGCCGTACTATAACTACGCACCGAAGCCAGTTCCTGAGAATGGTCGTGCCACGCTCTATTGGGATCGATCTATCATCACGGACAGGACTATTGTAGCCAATAAGCCTGATATCGTTTTGGTAGATCGATCCAAGCGCCAGGCAGTGCTCGTCGACATCACCATCCCCCATGACGAGAACCTCGCGAAGGCCGAGAAGGACAAACTCAGCAAGTACCTTGACTTGGCTCACGAGGTGACCGCCATGTGGGATGTCGTCTCGACGATCATTGTCCCGATAGTCGTTTTGCCTAACGGTCTTATAGCGAAGAGTCTCGAAAAACATCTTAAGAGACTCTCGCTAGATGGCTGATTTAATTTATTTTTCTTTGGTGACATCTGCGGAAAAAATACAACAAATTGATAACCCACCTTAGCAAACAAAATCATCAAATTATTCCAATATACTACAAGAATGTCACAACCAAGCATTACATGTCACAACCGAGGTTTGAAAAAATCCGTGGTCGTGACATTTAGATCTATCTATGGTCGTGACAAATTTTGAACATGTGCGACATAACGGAACAATTTGCTTTGTCTCGCCTATTTTAAACAATCCACTTATTCTGTTATTTCTGAGGTAGAATTTATATAAGTATCAATAACATAACAGTAGAACTTACATTTAAAACTCATCCACGGTGTTGACGTACTAAGGTTGTCCTTGTTTTTAATAAATACAAGAAAATATTTTTGCTATACATTCACCGCACTTTGTCATAAGCAGAACCGACAAGAAGGTAGTTTTTCCGTTCTTAAAAAGCCTAAATAGGGCTGCTAGCTTCAAATATAATTGTTTGCCGAGTTACACCTATTTAAACAATCACACATGGCTGTGACAAAAAAATTGATCACAAACTTTATGCCTTTGTACCTATATGTTAATTGTAATAGATGTATTTTTTAACTGTTTTTGTGTACAATAAAGCGTTTACTTACTTACTTACTTACTTACTTTATGATGTTCTGAATCAGAAACTGTTACATTATACTTTTACAACTTTTAAATAATGTTATCAGACATTTATTAGCTTTGCATCATTCGTATAACATTAGTCAAAATTACGTGATATTGTAGCAGAAAAAAATATTTTATTAGAAAATCGGGAGATATCACACGGCATGGACGTGACATTTTGGGCAAACATCTTTTTTTTTATATATATTTCTGAATATTTTAAGATAAATGCGTTTATAAAAGATAAGTAGAGGATATTTGCTCAACAAAGGCATTAATAGATTTCTGATTTAAACAAAATATACATGTGATTCTTACAAATCACAAAAAAATACATGAGAATAAGAATCACCCATATACCTACATATACAACACTAGAGGAACGGTCCTTACGTTACTGATTTTTAGGCCGTATTTATAGTAGAAATAGCAAGATTAATGATACCATATTCACGTCTGCATTAAATGGGCTATGTTACAGACTAGAAATATTATGAACGGTACCTACCGATTAGCTTAATATGAAATACTGCTAAGCCACGGGCCATATTTAAAGCTCATCTAAATTATTTGTGTACTGGCTATTTAACGAGCAATCAGTGCGGCAGAAGTCTCAGTGAACCGGGTTTCAGAGGGCAGCCTACATGCTCTGTACAGTCGAAGAGCGCCGTCCGTGGGCGGACGAGAGTTACCACTCCTTGCCGATATGCAGTACAATTAAATAAACGACCATTTTAACCAAACCGCCAAATTAGACAATGCTAATGAGAAACATTCGGTAAACTGTCAACAGTTTGACAGATTTAATATTTCCAAACGCTATGTGGGCCGTTAACGTAGGAGCGCCAAATTGATACATTCTGAAATCTGGTTCCACTTCGGTGAACAAAGAACGTTATTTAGCAGACCATTGTTTCGTACAATTATATTGTTGTTCAGTGTCGAAATCGCAACAGCATTCGGCAATCAATTGAAGAATCGAGGGCGTTATGGCTTATCCAAAATATAAGCAGGGCGGTTATCGATCAACGAAAGGATTAGCAATAGAGTACTACAGAATTAAGTAGAAATGCTAAATTATTGCACTGAATCAAGTTGCCTTGAGTGAAGATACTAAACCAAAACGAGTCATTTAAAAGCCATCTCCAGCCGCAACGGCTTAGACTATATTATAATAATTATGTGCGTGGGTTCGGTATAATAGGAGTTGTGGTGGTGAATCGGCGGTGCAAGCAGTCATTCGCGGAGTAGAAAGTAGGAAATGGGGCGAGAAGGCAGAGCGTGCACACCACAGTGACGTCACTACTGACTCACCGAGCCCCGTGAATCCACGGCTATGCAAGCAATCAACTTCAAGACAGACGTCTCAAAAAAATCTTAACTGTAATGCGTTTGTTGCGAACTGGCACCGTTCAAGTTTTTATAACAATTCAAAACGAGATCGTGATGGCATTTGGTGCACGGAGTGCAAGCCCTTTTACGGCGCGAAGCGCGTGACATTTAAACGTGCACAAAATTATTTACAAAGTTGTAACCAAAATGCGTGTATTTTTTATGATTAAAGTTACAGAAATTTCATTATTGGTTTCAAAAAATAAAACAAAAAAAATCAAGATGATATTTTTTATTTTTTCCAACACTAAGGGCCGAAACACATAACCGCGTTGCGGCGTCGCGCCGCTAAAATTGGCGGTAGCGTCAGCCCGATTTGTATGAAAATCGGCCAACACTACCGCCAATTTTAGCGGCGCGACGCCGCAACGCGGTTATGTGTTTCGGCCCTAAGAGATCCTCGATAGATGTCTGTATCAATGGTTACAATCAAGGCACTACTTCTATACACTGCGCGCATCATAGGCGCATCGTAAGAAGTCGAGTTGCGGAAAACCGGTCCGTGATAACCTAAAACCTATACTCCTTCTGCTACCCCGGCCGGGGAGCTTGCATGATGTAACGGGTTGGCTTAAAGTAATGAGAACGTTTTCAAATAAGACTGGCAGCCAGAAAAAAAAACATAATTAAAAAAAAATTACTCCAATATCTGTCAAAAACGTCTGTTGCTCTAAATATTCTCCAAAAACTTATCATATTAAGTAAAAAAATGTCGGTAAGGGAAGTTCTTCGTGAACGCGTCTATCACCTGCTTGGACTATGGAAAAAATCTGACGTAATCGCTCACTTCAAAAGTGAAAAAGTTCCCGTTTCGACTATTTACCGCATGATCAAACGATGGGAACTTGGTATTGGTGCTAGTGAATTACCAAAAACGGGTAGACCTCCTATTCTAAATGCACCCAATCAGAAAAAAGTGGCAAAATTTGCACAAAATAAGGTTGGTGTGTCGCAAAACAAATTAGCCGCGAAATATAAGGTTTCCCGTGGGTGCATCAGAAATATTTAAAAAAAAACAACATCGAATATTTCAAGAGAGAGAAAGCACCAAAGTACACCGAAAAGCAACTTCAGGAAATCCCAAAAAAATGCAGATTGTTGCGGCGAAAGTACTTGAGTGAAAACACTTCAATAGTTATGGATGACGAAAAATACTTTACATTCACTAATGATAACATGCCTGGCAACGACGGTTATTACACAGCTAATAAAAAAAACGTTCCGGAAAATGTAAAGTTTAAATGTAAACTTAAGTTTGAGAAAAAAATCCTTGTCTGGGTCGTGATTTCGGAAAAAGGGATTTCGAGGGCAGTGGTCAGAGACTCGTCGGGTCCAGCAGTAAATGCCGACGTGTATCAACGTGATTGCTTACCCATCGTTCGCCAATTCATTAATAAGCACCATTCTGATGGTAAATATATCTTTTGGCCCGATTTAGCTAGCTCTCACTACGCTACGAGCACAAAAAACTGGTTGAAAGGCCATGGCATACATTTTGTACCAAAGGACGCCAACCCTCCGAACGTCCCTAAAGCTAGACCGATCGAAGATTTTTGGGCAATCTTGAGTAGACACGTGTACAGTGATGGCTGGGAAGCAAAATCATCGCAACAATTGAAACGAAGGATTCAGTCAATTAAAAAAAATTGCCTTGAGTGTCGTCCAAAGTATGATGCTAACGGTGAAAAGTAAGCTACGGAAGATCGAAGATGCGGGGCCTTTTGCAATATTATAATATTGAATTAAAACATAAAACACGATTGAATTTACCATATTAAAATCCTTAAACCTATAGCAGTTGAGTTTATATTTATGTTTTTGAAAATGAAAATTCTCATTACTTTAAGCCAACCCGTTAGGTATGCTGGCGGGGGCGGGTTATGTCAAGTTTTCGTGATGTGTTCTGTCATTCAGTAGACGCATTTCTGTATTTCAAAATAATCCTTTCTGCAAATATCATTGTGTTTACGATTGGTGTAATTTGCCTTCGATTAAGCGATTACTTGAATGACGTAGGTATATAGAGTATAGGTACGGTACAGTCAAGAAAATTTAAACACATACCTTTTTCGCTTTTGTCACAAAGACAATAAGGGTCAAAAAGGTACGCGTTTCAGATTCCTTTACTAACACACTACATAAAAATTCACGGAATCGTGGTTCACGGCAATAACAAAAATGAATGGTGTACGTGCGCCACTGAATCACAGCAACTACAACACAGTTCAAAGAAATCTGACGCAATTATCTAATAAAAATCGAACATCGAAATCAATGATAACATCCATGTATTTTCAAGATCAGAACTTTTCTGGGTGCACTGCTGGCCAATGAAGTCTTGCAAAAAATTATATGCCTGGTTATATGGCTAGCAAGACTTCGTTTTTCCTCAAGGGCAATGTCTTTGAGTTAAATAAATACCTGAGAATTCGAGCTTTAGCGCAGTTGTAACGGCGTGTTCAATAAGCTATTGGATGCATTCGGCGATTAACGTGCGATTTACAACTAAAATTATTAACACGCAATAGAACTAAATTAGATAAATTAAGCATATCGTTCGCGAGAATTTCATATTTACTACTGATTAATTATTATAAGAGGTAAAATGATAAATAAAGTCACTATTAATTGATTATAAAAACAAAATGTGCGCCAATTTTAAATTCCGACAAAAACGAAGGAAATCTAGAATTTTCTAGTAATTAGCGGTTAGTCAGACAAGTCAGTTGTACGTAACAGAGTTTTTATTTCACTTTTTACAGCTGTCGCCGACCTCATGCTGATTAGTCAGATGATGGAAAAACCGATTTCCTCAACCGGCTGTCGAGACGCAAATGCAACGAAAAGATAATCAGAGTCGACCTTCAATTGTTGCGCGAAAAATAATGGAGTTTGGTTGAAAACCGCTAGAGTATCCGCTCGGAAACTTCGAAGAAGGTCTGTAGACGTCACAATTGGAGAACGGCAGCAAGCCGTGACGTCGCGTCGAGCCAAATTTCCAGCGACCCTTTGAATTTAGTTATTTTGTAAGCATGTTGTTGTCTGAGCGGCGCGTGGCACGATTCTTTCGCCCGCGCTAGCGGTGGCCGCTTCTCGCTGCCATAATTGCAGCCATTAAGATGAGTCACGCTTAGCGACGCGCCTGAGCCCCGCCTGCCTTAACAATCGCGATCAGTGAATTCCATGATTCTTTGTTCACCTTACTAAATCTGCACGACGAGACGTGCTATTAAAGATAAATAGAACCCTAGAAGACTATACCAGAGCTTTGTGTTAAGACAAACATGAAGAATTCTGAGCAGACCTTAGCTACGGGTAACAGATTAAGTGATTTGGAAGAAACAATTGACCTTGAAGGACCTGGCAACGGGTCGTAGTGCCGCGATGCTGTTGCACGCTAGAGAAAGCGGCGGTCGTTGTCGTTTCCACGCGAAGGCCCCCGGTAATGGCGAGTGGATCTAAGCTCTTCGCGAGTGACGTCAGACGGCTAATTAGCGACCGGCGCACGCGCACCCGGCCAGGAGCCCGCAGGAAATCGACGCTTACATCACCACTACGTGCCTCACCATAAACTATTGTCCGAGAACCCATCAAATAAAATCGAAGTACTATTACTAATTTGGAAAGAGTATGACCGTGACATTGTATGAGGAAAACAACTTTATTAGTCCCAATAAATACAATTGAATGCCATATAATCCATTCGTCCGAAATCTCTGATTCATTGAACTGTACACAATACACATGCGCGAATGCAGATTGCAGATTGCAGATGTCTGAAATAAATTGGTTAATTTGGTGGATGCGGCAATTCGACAATCGGCGACATAAAGCCAGTGACCGATGTCACTACACGCGTGCATCATTTCGCCATGCTATGCCTCTATAATCTGGACTTTATACCTACATCTAATCATTTTAGTTAAACGTGCAATTTTCTCCGAGCCATAAACAACGCCCGCCGACGATAAATTCAATAAGTGATCATCAGTAAAATAAAGTTGGATTCGATTAGTCAATGACAGTGCCAATCCCGTAACAGGAGTAAATTGGCTTTGGTGAACGGACTTAGATTTAGTTAGTTGGGTCTGCGTCTCGTCAGGGGACGGGCATCAATCACCCCACTCTTTGAAGTGCCCCACACCTACACTGACCACCGATTTATTAATCTTGTCAACGTCTCTTGTTTCTAACGAAGTTTCGTGTGTCGCTTGAATAATAAATTTGACTATAACACACTGACTTGCGTTCAAAATATAGGATTTCACTGGTGATATTTAGCCCACAACAAAAAAAAAAGAAATTTTCAAAGATAATAAGCTCTCTTCAACTTCATTAGATGTTGTCCTACACATAACTCGGTTGATTGGTGTTCTTACCTCTGATAAAATCCCCCTTCATTCGATACGGCACATTACTTGCTTAACTAACGAATCCTGAATTTTAATAGTTACTGCTATGATTACAACTTCATAATACACAATTATCGGACTGCTTAAGTGCACTGTTGAGTAATAAGCATTGTTTTATCTAATTAAAATAACTTGCCGTTTGTATTAGAATTAGAACATAACAGCGCGTCAGCCTGGCAATGTTTATCGTTAAGTACCAGAGGATAAAATACATTTCTTTTTTATATATATTATTGTTATTTGAGAATTTAGATACTTAACGAAATTGAAGGTAAGAAAATTCCGTGAATCGATTCTACAAAGAACGAGTGCGACCTATTTAAAAGAGTCTGATCAATAATGAAATACCTAATGCAGTTTTAGTATAACAAACGGACTGCAGAAAGCATATATTTTAAACTGATGGAGCGAAGACGAAGCGGTATAACACTGGGGCCGTAAAACTCTCCTCTAAATAAGGAACACTTATAAATAGTCCGTGACGGCGCAAGAATTAAGGTTTTAAGCGGAAAGTACACGGGCGAAGGCGAGGAGCTAAATAAAATATCGTGTGACATACGACAGAGCACTAATTTAAGTCCCCCTCAGTGTTCAGTAAATCAAGCCGCTCCCGACGCGTAAACACGGCAGGTATGGCTGTATGACGATGAGGCATGAAGTATGGGCGAGCACGCCTAGCCGCGACACCTCCAATCCAATGATGTTAATAAACGCACACCTGAATATTCATATTCATTACTCTATATACTGTGAACTTCCGAACGCGCATTATTATATTACAGTACAGTATTACACGTAGTTAATGCTCCCATGGACTAACCCAATTACAGGCAATTAATTATAATGGGTATTCATACTTCTAGTTATTATAATAACTAGAAGAAGTATCATGACCAAGTTTAATACTGGACAGGACACCGGCAAAACGTGTTTTGCTGGGAATGTTCCATAACTGTCACCATGAAGATTTCTAGATATAGCTTTATGAGAGTTTATGAGTCTATACATCATGCGAATCTACATATACATAAAACATTACCAAGCTCATGCATCATATTTTTGTAATTAAATTATGTTAATTAAATATCAGCAAAAACAGTGTTAACTAACACTGTTTTTGCTCATGTAGTCATATTTTATAATTTTATTTATTATCTTGTTTTGTAAGAAATTGAACTTCGCTGATATAAGTGATACGAATGAAGTTATAAGAGCATAAATCTTATTTATTGCTTGCTATCCTGGACTCACAGCAGTCACGACTCCGTTCGTCCACAGCCCATTAGTCTCACTCACACCGATGCAAACTTTAAACTACACTCGTCCAGTCTAACTAATAATAGAAGAAAGCTATATAAGGAGTTTATGCTGCGACACCAGCTGCCGAACCCAGTCGTCGCGAGTGCACTGTGATTATTGAAGCGACTCCTTAACATTTCATACAGTTTATGAGATTGATATACTTCGAGTGTATCTGGCCGCTGTACTTGTATAATAGTTAGGACTTAAAAGCTGAAAGCCTCTTTCCGACACCATGCGCTCGCAATTTGGCACGGCCGTCAAAACAGGGTGCCAGTTACAAAACAATAGCAGTTACAGGGTCAGTGCAATAGCCAATAACAATCTAGATTCTCAACAATGAACCACCACCAGTTCATGGGATATGTTCAATTGCCTTTTTGTAAAAGGACGCGTGTGCACACTGCCGTCGCAGCAATTAAAATTTCTGTGGTCCACTTCAGTACACTAATGAGTCGTTCGGTTGCGCCCCTCGTGATATCTGCGACCACCGCTATAAACGCAAAGCTACATAATTAAAATAAAACGCTATATAATAGCACTCAAATACGGGTCTACTTTCCACTTTTGCGAATGCAATTGGAAAGTAAGTCACTTTACTTTGTTTATTGTTAATCGATGATTCGTCATGTATGTATAACCGACTCGAGAGCGCTCTTGAGTCGTGCATAGTTACTCAGCAAGTCCATCCATGAAAGTATGATATCGGTGATATAAAGCGTGTTGTCGTATACTTAACTAAAGTATGTTTACACAGCGGCGCGATAGTTCAACAAGCAATAAAGTACTATTCAGCGAAATAGATGGTCAATTGGAATAGAATAGGTCGGTGGGAACATTTCGTCACGTAGCTAGTCGATTGGCAGCCCTCGTTCAGGGAACGAACGTGCACGCAATCCTCAATGCTCCCGAGGGCGGCTGTTCGATTCCAATGTTACAACTAAATCGATACGGCCCGCAAGGATCCGCGCCGTGTCCTACAACTTACCTACAGACGAAACACGAATCAGATGAAAGGATCATTTCATGACATGAAAAACTACCTACATGCATAGTTATAAGTAAGTATATCAGTTATATTACCAAACAAATACATTCTTAATGCAGGTTAATAGAGTGAGTAGATGCAAGGAATTTAAGAAAGCTAATTCATAGATGTTATATGATGCTTATTATGAAATTTGAGATACAATATTCGCTTTCGTCAGTACTTTACATAAAATTATTACAAAAGAAAGTGTCTAAATGCGAGTAGAGTACTGTTTTGTGCACGTACATAATTTAAAAACGAAAGTCGCTAATTATCTACTACTTTCTTCTGAATCGTAAATAAGCAGTTTTAAGTCAACACATACAATGATGGAGTGCATGAAATGTGCCACACCGATAGGGACACGATACAAGGTATCTTATGGTTATAGTACATAATATAAGAAATTATAACATGATATAATAATGTCTAGAAAATATATTGTCAGTGGGAATTTAAATGCATAATATGGACGGACACGATATAGGTATCTTATGGTTATAGAATAAGAAATTATAACATAACTAGCGACCCGCTCCGGCTTCGCACGGGTGCAATGCTATATTATGTATTATATAAATACTTATAAACCTTCCTCTTGAATCACTCTATCTATTTTAAAAACCGCATCAAAATCCGTTGCGTAGTTTTGAAGATCTAAGCATACATAGGGACAGACAGACAGGAAGCGACCAAGCGACTTTGTTTTAAACTATGTAGTGATATAATAACGTCTAGAAAATATATTGTCAGTGGAAATCTAAATGTATCCATTAAATTTTACCACGCACTTGGATTAATTTAAATTGTGCTTTGAAATAACTGTGAAATCAGCTCCGCGTGTGTATGTGCGTACGAACGAATGCAATAAAACTGAGTGCGACCGGATTTCTAAAGCTGTTATGATATGCTTGCAAGTGAAGCAAAAAGCGCATTTCCTGTACGAAGTACGAATGGCTCGTGCGGACGGAAGGGATTCCATTTCGCACTTATTAACGGCACTACAACTCCCACGAGAAATTCACCATTCAGGTGGGGTGGCACACGCAGGGGTCGGGATATTACACAGAAACTGACTGCGTAAACTTACAATCCACGTAATTCCATAAACTACAACTAAAACAGAGGGAAAGGGGCGAGCGCGCATAACATAAATAAGCGTCAGCGCACCACCAGCAATAGACACGAGCGGATACGAAAAATACTCTACCGCGGATGTTTTACGAGTATAATATAGCGTAAAGAGAAAATACTATAAATATTGCTCTATCGCACGAAATGCGATTCTGCGTTTATATCGCGAAAACAAAAAATGTTACCTGGGAGTTGAAAGAGCTTTTTCTCATTCAACAGCGGGCAAAAGCGGATGCAAATTTATTTTCAATGTAATTCGAGCGCAGGTTGCCCCAGGTCGGTGCGACTGCATAGGTACTGTCCATAAGTTCGTTTTTTATTATAGGCAGGTAGATGCAGTAGGCGCACGGTAAGGCGGGCGCGCAGGGGTAGCGCGGGTCGACGACCGCGGCGCGTGACGTCACCCGCCCTACAGCTGGCCGGCTATGACGTCACCGCTCCGCCCTCCGCCGCTCCACAATAAACCATTACCCACCCTACTAACTAAACCTTAAGATTCAGCCTCCAAACAATCACAATGCGTTGTGGCTACCACATGTTATCGTTGTGATATTAACATTTGATATTGTGTGGTTAATTCGTTGTTTGACGTAAAAGGATACTTGTATGGGAAATTAAACAATCTGCGGCAGCTGTTACAACAAACTTGACCTTAGCTTAGTCAAACTAGGGTAATAATTACTAATAATGCAGTTGCACAAAATAATACTACAAGATTTTTGTGTTACATTTATCTATCCTCAGTTTTTTGTTATTTATAATCATCATGCATAACATGGTCTATTAGATTTTCAATCGATTTTTTTAATTAATGTGCCATTATTTACCAAATAACATAGTAGCTTAATAGCCTCTATAAAGCTACTTGACAGAGTCAAATTTATCACCAAAAGTTAAATTGAAAGCCACCGACGCCTCCATCACGACGCGCGGCAAACAATACTGAGAATACTTATACTTAGAAATGATTAATTGGCCAGTTGAGTAAAACGAAACGCATTAAGAGAGCAGAGCACTAGCGAGCCAAAGTACCGTAGCGGTGACTAGCGGGATCGCCATGATTTCTCATCGCGGACTGGCCCATCAGCCGCCGTCACACTCCAAATTATACTCTCAAATATCTCGGCGTATTTCACTTGCAACTGTATTATAATGATACACGGTGATAGTCTGGGAATACAGCGCAAACGACGCGTTTAAATTGCCGGCGCCTCCAGATCTACGCGATAGCCCCCAACAATGCTCCTAGGTGATACGCAAATAGCACACCGAACAATACGGCATTCGTTGCAAAAACCTTAGGATGCTAAAACAGTTCTCACGAGCGATGTTTTTATTGGTGGTTCTCAGTAGCCCCTCAAATAAATTACGCGCGAAGAGATCAGTTTGACTCATGCCTGACTAAGCGGTCGTTTTTGTGCGACCATACATCTCGCTATACCTACTGACAAGTGTGACCCATCTTGGGAATTCGACATGAGTACAGGCATAAACATGTCTTTTATTAATGTTAGATCTATAATTAAACTCCTTATGGCTTCATACCTAAATAAAAGTATTTTTAATGACTCTAACTTCATTAAAAAAACTTTACCGTTTTGGTTTAAAGATACATTAAAACCATAAAGTGCTGATTGAGAATTTAAGTGTGCATGGTGCCGTTCGTAAACAAGCACTGTATAATTCCTGCAGACAGAATAGAATCCAGTGCAGATGAGATGGCCGATAAAACTATGCTCTCAGACATTAAAACACCATATATTACGGGAAAGCGGCGGTCTGTAAAGACAAAAGGCAGTTACACAAGTGATTGGTAACAGTATGTTCTGTCAACCAACAGTGCAGATCTGTTGGGAAGGTAAGGCACTAACGACGACATCAGAGCGATCGCTCAGGTGGCCGCTTTATGTTATGTTTTCGACAGTTCAATGCAACAGACATCTGTCTTGTCTGGCTGTCTATCGAGACTCAGATCTGTCACAATGGGGGCATTGCAACAACCTGTGCCACATCGCATTGTTACCAGATGGAAAACGCGTCAGATTAATGAGTTCAAGCAAAATACAATGCTTAGTCTTGTGCTAGAAGAGAAAGGTCCGATCGTAAGAACAATTCTGTTTGTTTTGGCGTACCTAAATAACAACATCAGATTCTTCCTCCGATATCCGGCAAGTAAATTGGACTAAACTTAATACATAACCTAAGATAGCATCGTAGAATGTTCCTCAAAATTGAACTAATTATTATCGCAACAAGTCAATCCCTTCCGGTAGACCGGCACGCTTGCATTAATGCACGAATTTATAATGTTGCTATCTATGCAAGCATCTCTCACGCGATTTGTTTCTGCAAGAGAAATGCCTTTCATGTTATTATGTTACGAGCAGTCTTAATTATCAACTAGTAATATATTTTAATAGAAAATAAAAGACAAACAGGTTCAGAATAAACTGGAGTGAACAGTTGTTCCCCGTGAATGAAAAAGCTTCATTAATGCCGTGTCAAATGATCTCAAAGGAATCCATAAAAGGAATGTTCTATCGAGTCCAGTGCGTCGGTATCCAAGGCGAATTATTACTGAGTCGGACGAGTGCAAAATAGCGTCTAAGGCCATCGTGTAATAATCCCATTTCCACGGTAGAGGTTCGTAGACCCCACTCGGATCTAGGGTTACCAGATGCTCAAACTGATCCGATCTTGATCGTTTTTATTTTAGGTTAATTAAGACTATAACAGGACTTTTTGCCATTATAAGAGGCAATTAGAAACGAGAAGAAAGTTGCTTTGTTTTCTTTGAACGGTTGTTGGAACGGAACGGAAACCCAGAATGTGCGACGGTTCAAAATATTATTCTGATGTGATATTCGTTCTAGTATTTTTTTTTAATAAGTTGTAAAATACATCATAACGGCTAAGAACATTGTAAAACATCTTATTTTAAACTCTGCAACATACCACACGAGTTGTAGAGATTTTTTTAAATAAGAAGAAATTCTTGGACGAATCGGGCTACGGTAATCTTAGCTAACAGACATGTTTGTCACTAACCTACCACTCAATAGACTTCAGGCATCCTTCAAGTTGTTAAAAGCAATTATACCGAAAATTACCGTTTATAGTTTTAACTTCTTAAGAATTAAGTAACTATGCCTCTGTTTAATTTTAATTATCACCTTCAGGTTTTTATGAACATACTATCACTATGAAAAATCCCATAAAGTTTGTTCAGTGATAACCCTGTCATCCAAGTGGTTCAGTAGAACTTCAGTCGATAAAGTAATTCAAAGTAACGATCAGTGCCGGTCTGTCTATAATAAAGTTGGTTTATTATAACTGATAACTCCTACCAGTAGTATCGTGAAGCTGCATGGGTGATATAAAGTATCGACTTTAAATGCCGGCCTGGAATAGCCCTGACGATGTATATGACGGTTAGGTGAATATAGTGGCCACTAAATTAGCGTGAAATAGGCGTCACAATTGTGCGGTTGTCATATAAACTTATAGCTTATACTAGAGATCTGTAGTGTAGTAAATAGCTCCAACAATTCTTTAATTGAAATAAAAAAAAAATCTTTGATGACTCCATCGAGTCAATTGCATAATATGCAAGCATTCCTACACCGGAAAAGATAAAGAGAAAACGACCACAACACAACCGATTGTCTTTTATGAATTTATATCCAGTTTTTCGGGTAACATATTGATCCTCATTGCCAGTTGCCAAACTTACGTGTAACCAACCCAATCCTACTCCATAAATTGTTGTCTTTCGGAGCTTTAGACTAGAATAGACTCAGCAATCTAACTTCAGGTTAGGAGGCCGTAGGTGTTGTAGTATTTAATGTTAATTTAATCACGAATACCTGCGATGTTAGCGGTAAACGACGTTAATCTTGAGTTATTATAGTTATGTACATGTTAATCAGTACTGGTAATGTTTATAACTACTCAGTAGAGATATAAGATTCTGAAAACCCCGAACAAATTGAGACAGCGCATTCCTAATCGTAACCAGATCAATTATCGGTAGATACACTGGATTGAAACTTTGCTTTTAATTATCGGCCAGGCTGAGACTTAAGTGCTAATCCTATGATAGGATCTAATGGAGTGGCTAGACTAGACTAGATCATGCTCGCGTGTTTACGCGAACACAAGATTCTCTAAAGCTGAAAAATTAAGCTAGCTAAAACAAAAGATTCTCACAAGCTCAGTAATTAAGCTATCTAATTCCTAATCCAATAGCAGCCCTATTGATACACACTTTGCTTTTAATTATCGGCCAGTCAGACCTAATCCTTTAAGTTAGCTATAAGTGCTAGCCCTATGGGTGTAGGATCTAATGGAGTGGCTAGACTAGATCATGCTCGCGTGTTTACGCTGCATAACACCAACATAAGATTTTCAAAAGATGAACAATTATGCTAGCTAATTCCTAATCTTATAGCAGTCCTATTGATACACACTTTGTTTTTAGTTGTCGTCCAGTCTGAGACCTAATCCTTTAAGCTAGCTAAGTGCCGAATGGAGTGGCTAGATCATGCTCGCGTGTTTACGCGGCATGCATAACACCAACACAAGATTCTCAAAAGCTAAACAATTAAGCTAGCTAATTCCTAATCCTATAGCAGCCCTATTGATATACACTTTGCTTTTAATTATCGGTCAGTCTGAGACCTAATAATCCTTTAAGCTGGCTAAGTGCTAGCCCAATGCTGTTGTATTATTGACAATGTCACCCAATTCTTTCAGCTAGCTAAGTGGTATCCCTATGGGTGTAGGATCTAATGAAGTGGCTAGACTAGATCATGCTCGCGTGTTTACGCGGCATAGCACCGCCGGGGATCGCGTTAATTAATCAACTAATTGAACCGCCTTCATTTTGTTATTTGTTCCAGCTCGTGAAAAATGCAGCGGTATCGCGGGACTCGGCCCATTAACTGCTAGTTGTTAATTTATTAAGTTAAAGAGGCAAAACCCTGGGCGGGTACACCTATGTAAGTGAGTCATGCTAGTATAATATTCCAACTTTGTTACAGAGTTTTTTGCTAAATATTCGCGGCGAAGGGGTAAACAATATCAATACTTATAAACTCTTACGTTGTGAACGAGATAACTATGTAAATCATTTGAACTCATTGCCCGTATGTACTTATTATCTGCTGCCGAACTAGTCTATTTTTAATAAAAATATACATACATTATTCTGGAACATAATCGGCGAAAACGGTAACAATAGAAAAACAAATTATCTATACAAAATTAACATCGTCTTAACTTTAAAAGAAACTCGTACCTGACTTTTCTCAGACTAAAAACATACTTAAGTAGTATAAATTGATGTCTCTATACATATATTACAAATCTAGAATGCACTTACTGTCATTTTCCAACACTAGTTTCAGATACGAGCTTTTTCAAAGTAGTCACGATTTCTAGTACAGTATAAGCCTTTTGTCAAGAACTAGATCGACTAATGCATAATTATATGATTTTAAATTCCACTATAAAACTGCCAGGTATATCGCATAGGTTATGTTACGCCGCGCGCCGGCCGGCGTCCGTCGAGCCGGTTCGGCGTCGCCGGCGCCAACATAACATAGCAAGCGTGGGTTGTGTGACTCACATGTCCACAGCGGGCGAGGGTGACTCCTGCACTCACAGCACTTGTATTACCACGGTGCTCTCGCGATGGCCGTTCGCGCGGCCGGTGTCTCGGGGACTGGCGCGCCGCGGAGCCCGAGCGCACCCCGCGCGCGCCGCCCCTCCGACGCCCGCGCAACGCGCCCTCCAGATGTTGCCGGCTGGCTTACATGGAAAACTCCAGAACACCATCATACTTTCGGACTGAGAGTTCTAAAGTCTATGCAATGGTGGATACGAAGTTTGGAGACGATTTTAACTCCCAAAACTAACTTTTACCAAACGTCAAATATTATGAAATAAGAAGAGTTAGTAGGGTTTCTAGTATTGTCTTCCAGATTAGAAGGAATGTATCTGAATCAATTAATATCAAAATGATAATTATGATAGATGCAGCGGGATAGTGGTCCCTCGGTGCACTGCATAGAGTCGGGCCGGAGCCGCTCGCCGACGGGCGACGACCTCGTCGGCCACGCTCCACCGCGCCGCGCGCCGCCTCTCCGAAACTTCGCACTTCACTTTTCCACTAGGAACAGTGCACAGGCTCGATACCCGTGAAATTACCGCAAACTGACGCAACCGACAACACTCCACAGCAAAACAATTGCAAAAAATTACTAAAACAAAACCCCCGTTTATCATCCTAAAATCAATTTGCCTTGACGGCCGGTATTTCGACGAAATCCTTCGAGCACAGTGTTTTTCACATCAGTTTTCTAGCGCCGATTACGGTACATTTTTTGTTCGGAAGTTTACCAATCACTATTGTAATGCATTGCCAATTAAGTAGAAAACTCGTACATTGCAAAATAGTCTCACTTGATCAGCTTCGAACCGAAAGTTCTTACTGAAAAACGTGACACTGAAATACATACACACTTTCTTCTCCCGCATCATGCAAAATCCGTTTTTCACGAATCTGTCAATTGCTGTTTTAAATGACGATGTGACGTGTGTAGGCTGCATTACAGTGTTCGCGGGGTAATTAGCCTTTCTAGTACTTATATCGCTTTCACCGAAACTGGAGAGAACAAATCGCTGAACGTGTCTCATTTTACAGATAAAATATTCAGAAAGGCGTTTGAATATTTATTAAATTGCGTCATCTACATATATTGAAGTGATGACTGAAGAAAAGCTAGACGGAATTGGTGCGGATTAGTCAGTGGTGATTGGTGAACAATACACATTATTGGTAGCCCTGATATGGTGAAGTTTGGTTGGATCAGACGATACCCGGCTGAATCTGAATGAGGCATCGCTCGAATCGCCTGGTGTCTAACGCCTCATAAATGTTCACTCGGAGCTATTATGAGTCGACGTGACTCACCGTCATGCTTGCAAAAACCAAAAAATGATCGCGGACTCATTGCGCAACACATAGACAGGCATTATTGGGACTATATTCACACGAACTCACTTGTAAGTGCGTATATCGAGATGTAACTGTACTTAATCGTAATAAAATAGCTATCTTACGACTGGATCAATCAATCCGCTGAACAAAACATTTCCCTTTGATGGATGATAGTGGTTAGGTGTCAATTATAAACTTGGTTGGTTACAAAAGCAATGTGTATGGTTATTCTCATAATACAAGATCATTTAGGTATAGTGACCATACATTTGTTAAATGTTATTATATCATACAATATTGAATAGTGCCGATAATAGCGTACTTAGAGAAACAAACGCGTAGCCTTTGATAACGTTGTACAGTTAGCAGGCGGATGTCACGATCCTTAGGTATTCTACAGTGATAGCCTCTGTCACCAATTACGGCCCATTACTCATGCGTGTGCTATTTATAAATTAAACACATACCAAACGTTTAAGTAATAATAGGTTCCAATTATTTCTGCCCGATAAATAATAAGCCGCGCTATTATCCAGCGTCTAACGCTGAACTATGTACGGGTAACAAGCTAAAGAAGCCTTAACGCTCAATCATTGTAATTAATTTACCGCTTGCAAGATATACGATTCGATAAACCGAGTAGTACGAACCGTGCGGGCAACAGAGTTTAGAAAATTATAGTCGAGTCGAGTTCATAGCATTTTATGCACACCGCGGCGACCCGGGTCCCGCATCTGGGCGTTTTTCGTCTTAATAATTTCGCGGATGGGTGTACGAAAAGCGGTCGATGACCTTGCGTTCACAAAAACAACAGTCTATATTGTGGAAGTGCGTTGCACGGCGTGAGCGGCGCATCGGCGGCCACGTGCCGTCGTCCTTCCGTCGTCGCGGGCAATCTGGCAATCCTTTGATAGATGCCGATAACGAAATAGATCAAACTTTCGCTCCGCAACCGCCGTGCAGCAACGTTGTACGGAAAACTGAAACTCCCTGTCGAAACCGCTTTAAGTACAAATATATGTGGGATTATAATTACGATTACTGAAAAACCAGAATTAAATATAAATCGTTGTCTTACGGTCCCCGATAGTCCGCTTATGCGATTCGAGAACCAGTTCTGCTATGGCAATACAATGGCCGGGCGCAAACATGGATCGACAAACCAAACAGAGTGCTCGACAAACATTGCAGGCCGTCTCGCCATCCTCAATTCCGCTCCATGCAAATTTATTCAGCAAAAAATATCCCGCGAAGGCAATGAAACTCGAATATACGCCCCGATATGGAGGAACAGAGACTTTGCTTTAATCGGTGGCCGTACACAGTTGGAGGATGACATTCTTTGACTGCATCGATCATCAATTTAACATAGCTCAGAGACATTCCGTTATCTGTCTGTATGTTCGACATATAATTGGTGTAACTTGAAACAATGGACTGAAGTTCTCATAGACTGTATTAAAATACGCGGGTGTTTATTTAGGTCTTCAGACCATCTTGTGCCGTTATTACAATTATCCGCGAGTAGAAATCTCTCAGCTTTGTATAGAGGTTGAGCTTGATATTGTATAGAAGCTAACATACGTATCATTAAAACAAAACGCTACCGTCATGTATAAAGATTACAGTAACACTACCGTCAGGTATATAGACCTATTTATTTGCGAACTATTGTTCATGTTCATGTATTTCTAGCCCTCCCAACCGGGATACAGTGAAGAAAGTGAAAGCTACCTAGGCAAATAAAAGGACTGCGTTCCGGTCGCAACTGCCTAGTATTGTTAAATACATACTACGAACTAAAAAACATGATGTGTATGTTTTCTCCGAGCTTCCAACCACATTCAGTTATAATACAGCACGAACACAATACATGTACATAACAACCTCAGAATATCTTAACTAATTAATCTATCAGCTTAATTAGCATGTGAATGGGTGATGCCAATGCAGACGGGCGCTCGACCGGAGAAGAATGGCGGTGCATTCTGTAGCACTGTTCATGTGTGAATTCGATGAGATAGTTTCGCTTGGCGTTGTATCCGTATGATGCTGCACGTTTGATATAGGATTAATTAGCAAAGACGAATTGACGCGAGATAACGTCGCCATGTCCAAGCGGCGTAACCCGCGAGACGTGAGACGCCGGCACCCCGGCCGCCCACTTTCTCTCGCTTGCAACTCATAAACGGAGCATACGTTTCAGCCTATGTCAATAACCCCTCTATATAAAGCGGTGATAGTCCGTTTTAGAGCGGCCGCTAGACTAAACGGACAATTAAAAATATCATTGCGCACTACCGAGAAGTATTTCACAAGAACACGATAAAATTTCTCTGTAATCCAAAGACCCCTCATTTGTCAATCCGTAGTGATAATAACTCAGAGGAAATAATAAATATCAATATTGATGGAGGCGGCCCAACAATACATCATAGATAAAACAAACATTGGGGTCAATCCACCTGACACCGGCAGCCGAGGATCAGGCGGAGCACCCATAAGACAGGTCGCAGGACCGCGCCGCGTGCCCTGGCCCTATCTGATCTCGATGAATTATTTATACCGAAGGGGCTTACACGACCACAACCCGCTTCGAAAATGTATTAGGGGATTATACGAGCGATAATTTCAGCAAACTAACGCTTTCCGAACAAAACAAGCGAACTATTATAGTTCCGTTACTTTAGATGTAAGGAATAACTGACTTATTGGGGCGATGGTTAACGAAACAAGAAACATTAACCATTTGAAAAATATAAACATAATAACTTGGTTATTTCAATCAGAGATGTGTCATTTGCCCGTCTTGTACTTAATTTAACATATGTTGTCCTCGACTGATTTCAGTTACTAAAATATCTCAAGAGTAAGCGAGCATGCGTCATTTCAATTCAATGTTTTGTGTGTTGTTGATATTTACTATTTGCAAATAAATCGTTACTTCAGAACGAGTCCATTTCACTAATAATTTAACTAGTCGTCAAAGAACATTCGTTGTTGATGTTTCGTTGTAGAACAGAAGGCGTCCACCCACGTGGCCCGGAACCGTGACTGTGTGAGAATACCTGGATTCGAGCCAACCAGACTAACGCATAAAAATATGCACTACGTAGTCGTGGGATGCACGTCAACGGTATGCTATTTCCCCCCTATTGCCTGCGAAAAGGCTGCACATATGCATCATCTCAATTGTACGAGAAGGTGAACAAATTGAGTCATCCTAGTAGGAAATGTTACTTATATTTCACTCACGTATTACTATTTGTATTTTAGTTATTTCGGCAAAATAAACGAAATAAATTACAGACACAAATAATGTTCAACGTATTTACAACACAATATGTCGAGCATAAGTTTCTCGATTCTTCCTTCCGCAAGTAATTCATAACACTCATAACTTACAAGGAACTTCTAAGAAAATTATAACGGAATATCGCTACAATAGGAGAATTATTGTCCCAAGGCACGAGCTAACTTCAACAAAAGAGCAGCCGCTGAGCTACTGAACTTTTAACAAGATCTTGACTCACTCGAATTTGAATAACAGCAGCCGCCAGAATAGATGACAAATTTTGATAAGGGTGATCTAAATTTGACGTCTCAAACAGTAGGTATGCCAGCCCTAAGGCGGAAGAATACGGCTTCATTTGGTGGAGGTTCTGCGGCTCGAGTTGGGGGTGGCACAATAAATGTAATGATGTCAAAGCGAGAGGGCCCGAGCCGAGGTAACGAGCGCCCTCCCGCCTCTACACATTCTTTTATTACGTCGCACCCCTCGCGACAGCCGCGAAACCACTCGACTGGATATATAATCACTACAGAAACGGATCGTTTTGTAAACAGAGTGGGTTGAGGCTGTTTAATTAATTCGCCTGATCTTTTTAAGTCGTCTTGAATTGCTGACAAGTTAACCTTAATGGATCCGATGAATGGCGTCTTAATTGTGTGACATGGTATGATAGGCGAATGATTAAGACAATGGCAGTGTAATGTGTCTGAGACGTTGCAAATAGTTTCGTTTGCGCCGCTCCGCCTGTTTACAATGCAAATTCATCTAGCACCGCCCGCGCGCCGCCTCCGCGCCCGACATGTCATGTGGAGCGCGACTCCGCGTCCGCGTACACTTTCATAGGAAACAAATCATGTACGCAGGTTACTTTCGACAACCGCGATCACGTGACGGCGAGTGCGGATTTCGATCTAAGTATTTTTCTTTAGTTTAAATTAAATTTCACAGACTTCAACACAGGAATGTCCAGTGTTATAATTAAAATTCATGAAGCCGCGCGACTGCCCTGCGAGGATTTTTTGGTAATGTCATGCAGTCATTACAAAAGTGGAGGCAGAAGGGAATGTCATATCTTTTTTAGGGTTCTCGTATTTCAATTTAATATGACCTCGGATGACCTAACTGAGGCCAAAGCTTGTCCTTTCTTCTTGAATATAATTTTACCTATCGGTACAATTTAAAGATGTTCGCATCATGAGAACTATGTTCAGAGCACTACGCCAGACGCCCTAAGGCACTAACGAGCAGATAGCGTAACTAGCGCTAATTACTTCTCTAGATGACAAAAGAAAGGGCCGCGATACACTCTCGGGCGCAAATTTGTAGATGCTAATGAGCTCACTATAGTCCACGGCTGGTTTAGCAACTGGAGCTCTATCCTCATTAGTCAATAAAAGCTTTTCTTTTAAACGGGCAACTATTTTAAATTACGCTTTGTAATCGCCAAACAATTTTACACGCCAGTCCCCGTCGTAAGCTAAGAGTAATTGTCAAAGTGGACAATTAAACTCATTGTACATTAACCCAGAACCAAAAGCGTTATTCCCAGTTTAAAATGAACGATATAATTACTCGATCTGTTTATTCCGGTTCATCGCATAATTACACAATCTACTAGTTGAATCGGATTCCTACCACAAGTCGCGGTGCAGCAAATGGTGCATACAAATATGAGTTCTACTTGAATTCGCAAAAAACGTAGTTCCAACGACGAAGCCTACTTTGTATTCAAATATAGTCTAATTTCATAGTCGACGTTACAATCCAGTACAGGTATAAATGCTAAACAATCAAGATGTGTAGGCAGTGGATCTGAATGATCGTTCCGATTGTTTTCTATTATTGTATTCATAGCGTAACACGTTAACCCGTGAATGAAAGCTGGCAGATACCGAGTATGTTTCCAACAGTGTCAAGGTCAAGAATGAGACTTGGCGACTTGGTGCCAACGAGCGTCACCGCGACGAAACGAGCTCGAGGAATGCTCGTATTTTACGACGGAAGCGAGTGAAATTAAGAAGTAATTTGATCTTGATGTTACAGTATGTCATCAGAGTCAATAGGAACGCTTCGTAGCTACATTTTGTTGGATACGCGTGCGCGTGAGTAATCGTTTATTGATCTATCAGCGGACAATGTTATCGCGCGCCGATCACCTCTCGAGACACGGGGCGTACTCCCGTGCCGGAGTGAACCATGGAATGCCACACCAGTGGGAGTCGCTATCTGAACGCAATTTGACATCAATGCATGTTGATGTAACTTATCCCAGCTACCAATCATTCCAGTTAATAACAACCGCTCTAAATCCGACGCCTACGTAATGGAAAGATCAATAGTCACCCTTATAATTTACCTAATTTATACGGATGAATGGATTTTCAAACAAGATTGGGTCGCAGGCAGAACGGAACGCATAGACAATGTACAATCCTTTGATATCGTAACATCAAACAGTACTACAGGAACTTCCGAATATGCGCAGATGGAAATGTGACATGCGACGAGGCAACGGCGACAACGTAATCCTGAGCTATTCAGCAATTTCAACAAGGGATTTAGGTCGTCGGATTACAGTCTCTGTAGTTATACGATAAGAGTGAAGTCGAGTGCATCGGATATGTAGCATCTAGCCCCAGGCGAATTAGTGACAGCTGTCCTCCCCTGTTTGAAGACGGACTCACGGACGACAGTTTAAACGGCTAAATCGCATAATCCACGGGACGGACAGGCGCGGACTGCCAGCCAGGCGGAAAACTGAAAGGCGATGTAGGGATTTGGAACCCACCGGAAAAATTAAATTAAAGAGGGAGTGATGAATTAATACTGGCCAAAGGTCGAATGCGGCAGTTCATTTCGAATGTTCTTTTTTTATTACCTACTCTTCACGCAATCATCTTATTGAGATTATTCTTATACCCGTAACCCTGTTGCCTTTTCCAACGGTTAATGAAGTCGGAAATAGTAATAAAAGTATAGGGGTTGTTGCTCGATCCGTCGAGAGCTAATCCATCTATCAGTGATCTCCACAATATTGCGTTTACAAAGAGTGCACAAAGCTAATAATTAGAAAGGCTTCGGCTCGGGCGGAGGGCTGCGACAGGGGGCGAAGCGAAAACAAAGTATCCAATTTCTCCACTTCCCCACTTCCGACGCAATTACTACACAATATTGTGGGGCTGCGGTCAGGCGGCCGCAGCCCGGCTGAAATCTAGGCACCGCTGCAATCTCGTTACGGAACACAAACTACAGTTTTATTGTTCTGCTTAGGTTTTTTCGCAAGACCTATTCAAACAAAGGAACCTGTGCCCGTGTACCGAACTGAATAAAACCGGCGCGTACAGGTGTTCATTGTTTTTTTTATTGTATCCAACGCTGCGTGACAGCTCGAATGGGACACGAACCATGAGATATTGAATTCGCAAAGAGCCACATTCATATTAGCTAATTGATGGTTACATGATCTGGTAATGTGTGGGGCATAAATCACAAATCTCCTCTCGGTTCAAACGTCAAGCTGTCATAATGCTGATGGACACCAAGAAGGGTCCCCCGACGCGGGCCGCCCCATTATACAAAGTGTCAACACGCCGGATAATATTATAGTCGACCTTTATTATAATTATCTGACTAACATTGCTCAATTTAGAAAGGGTATTTTTTATTTGTGTTTCTACTAATCTAACGCAGCACTTTTTTAAAAACTCATAAAAAATTCTCCCCTTGTATCCGTAATCGAAGCGTTACATCGCAACCCTTTCTGGTGGGGTTCCGCAACAAAAAGAGCTAACATTTACAAAACAAGAAAATTTTTGTTGAACAAGATGAAAGCTCTTATCGCCCAGGGCGTAGCGATCCATTAAAGGCACTTTAGAGTAGACTTGAGGGCACCAACGCTACTGTATCACCAAATATAACATGACCTCCCGACGATCCCGACCCTTCACTACGTTCCTTTAAATGAAAGGTTTAAAAGAGAGTTTGATAACAGTCACGGGTCTCTGGTGCTGGTTGTGTTTAGTACGAGAGCACTCAGATTTTAAGCAAACACTCGTTGCGTCAGAATCATGTGACCCACCCTGCACAACAAACTACGTACTTGAGAGGCGTGCCAATCAAAGTCGATCGCCAAATTGATGTTATAAGGCCAATTCCGCCGCGCTAGACCATTGATTTATGCTGAATTATTTTCACGCACAAATTGTCACTGTAATCCATAACTTATCACAGAAATTATTGCAAAACCAAGAACTTATTGAAAATAATATTTTCGGTTTACCTTGTTTTGCAGGCTATTTATAAAACAGCGCCGCCTCGGGGCGACTCATACACATTCAAGGCCAGCAAATGCAATTTAGTAGACACCGACTTATTCCCTCCGTTTCCCAACTACCTATCGCAAAGAACGGGGATCGAGCTGTGATTCATTCACCGCACAATAGATTTAAGTTATGTGATTCGCATTACGATGACTTGCAGCGTTAAATTATCTTAATAAAGACAAATTTCACGGTTTTATTTGTATCAACAAAATATCTATCGAATGATAAAGACTCTGACGTACCATACCACATAGTAGCTACATTATATTTTTTTATAATACACGATGCACGTTTACATAATTACAGCAATTTACTGAAGGAGTAATTAAGGTAATAAACGCAAATTAAAGTACCCAAGTGATGTTGACGTTTACCAACTAAATCTGCAGAATGGTGGCAGGGTTAGGCGAGCCGGTTTCAACCTTGTGTAGAGACTGCCGAGGTTTACCCCGGTGCTACATACAGCATGCGGTTCTTCAAGAGTAAATAGGTTCTTAAAGGGTCGGCAACGCGCGTGTGATGCTCCTTGCATCGCAAGCGTCCATAGGTGGCGGTAACTGCTTAACATCAGGTGGGCCGCGTGCTAGATTGCCACAGCCGTAATATTAAAAAAAAACTTCTAATATACGATAACGAACCTGGATCAGCCGCCAGCTGGCGGTAGACGGCGAGCGCGACTTCGTCTTCGGTAACGAAGTCCCATAGGCCGTCGCAGGCGACCACCACAAAGTCCTCGTCTCCGTCGAGGTCCACCGTCGCCAACTCCGGCCGCGCTGTCACGTATGGTTTGTACATGGCGTCACCTGGGAAACGAAAATTATGTGTTGAATACGCAACGAAAGTAAAGTTGCAAATCTCTAACCAAAACGAATTCTGTTGAAATATACAGAACTCAAAAGTAGCGTGGCATCTATAGAAACCGGGTTGCCAGTTTTCGGTATAGGATCACTGCTTTAAGGAAAATTTAGGCCGAAGTAAACTCCCTGGAAAAGGGTCTACGTAAGTCTGACCAAGACGGAATTTATACACAGGATTACAACACGTTTTTGATGAGAGTAAACATTAAGAATACAAAATAAATACCAGTGTTATATTTACATAATGAACGTAACAAAAAATATGGGACATTATGTAGTTTATAGGATGATTTTACATATTTCAATATTTCTTGACCATTATAAAACAGACTCAAACCAAACTGCGGACGAAAACTAGACAGATCTCGTAAACGTGCGATAAATTAGTGACGCAGTTAGTGTTCTTGAAATCATCTGGTCTAGATTTACTCTGGTCTCGCCCGCTTTTAATATATATAGATGACCTCAAAAAAACTCTTTCCTTATAGCCTGAGAAAGTTGACCCAGTCGATCCTTGCAAGTGTGAGCTTGCCCTTATTTGTCTACGGGTTTAACAAAGGAACTGCAGCTGTCGCACTCTTTCGTAACGTGATTACTTTGAATGAGAGTACCCATATTTGTTTGGTGACCTTTCTATTGTAATGAACTTACACAAAGAGTTTATATAGTCCAGTCGATGATTAAAACTTAAATAGCGTGACTAAGGTCACACGTCTAGGAGAACTAAGTAGGTATAATCATAATCACCGTCAAACGGAGTATGTCCAAGGCGAAACATTCGAAACGAGAGTCATGTATACTCGTTTCATACATTTATCTAAGGAAGCGACCTCACTGCAAGCATTAGTCTGATATACGCCAGTAATGTCATGTATTTTTCTTTTTATTGGGTTACATTTCAGGCTTGCTTTGAATGCTTGCAAGACGAACACGAAAACGCTCTAAAAAAACCATACAAATATTAAACTTAAATAAAATCAGATAATTTAGCTTGGTGCTTACTGCAATTTAATTCCCATACACATGTAGTAAATAAAGCGAAAATGGCTATGCGACATACAAGCTGCAAAAAATAACCTTTTGATGAACGAACCGAATAACCGAAAGGGTGAGGAAGTTTCGCAATAATTTTAGCAACTGATCGAAACCATAAAATATACAAGATTTTTTTAAAATAGGGTCTGTGGTATATGGATGAAGATGTTACAAATATCTTCTAAGTTATTTATTTATTTTTCAGTACGAAGTAGATGCCTCTATTTATTACTAAGAATAATAATAATATTTTTTATTAAAAACAATAATTAGAATTATAACAAAAAGTCTTACATCTACACCGCATTCATAATACCTGTATCTCAGGCTGTGATAGAGTTCATTAAATTACCTGTATAATTAATTAATGTTACCACAGGAATATATAATTGCATTGGAAACGAAAAGAGGCTAAACATATTACTAATCCTAATATCTTCAGCCGCTTATCCTTTCGTTTTTGTTAAAAAAAAACATTCCTTAGGTTCATTGGATGTAAGTACATAATGAAGTACCATGCACAATTCTTGAATCTTAGCAGTATACCTTACTGAATATTTACTAGCAGAATTGAAAAAATAAGAAATGATGCTACGTAAAACGTGTAATCAAAACATTTAGAGCGGCGCAGAGATTGTTATCAGTTAGAACACCTTTTGTTTGAAAAGTATTACGGAACAAAACCTAGGTTTAAGCGAACATTCATTAATCATTAGTCAAACATTCCGAACTCAATACGCCTGAATAATCGCAATTAATACTGGAGGCCATAGCAAACTAATCTTGCGTGGCTTGCCCCGGGTAACTTTCAGCCGCTTATGGGGGCCTGAGACTGTATTCGACTTCGGTTCTGTGATTTTTAGCGACATCCATAGTTTAGTAATACGCAAAAGAAGAACCTACTTCAGAAAAACTAAAAAGCCAAAAATAACCCGTTCAAGTACAGATTACATTTGAATTTTATTGTGCATTTTGCATTTTAAATACCTACTCACTAACCATCCTAGACAACATATCAAAAATGCAAAACTACCGGACCGTTTGTAGGGTCACCCCTAGTACTTTAGTCTCTATTCACCGAACTATACACAACAACAATTGAGAAAAAAACAATTGAGAGAAAAAATACAGCTTCTGCCTGCTACTCTAAATATAATATAGTCTAGAGAGCACGTGGCAATGGCAATGGATTGAATTTTATCGCGCTATAGCGATGTCGCCATTGTTGTTACTATCGCGGATCGTGCGGTTTTCAACCAGAATTGTAGCCTAATGATGACATTTCCATTTCATCTCTCCTCTTTAGCGAACGCGCTATACTGGCGGCTGTTAGTTTGACATGTTCCTGAGATGAATATCGCCTTCATATCGTGAATTTACAAATCCTTAACAATCTTGACTCGCTTTTAAAAATATAATCACGATGGATGATTTGCAAAAATATATCTTCCCTTCGAATTGTGGCTTAGAAGACGATGGCCAAATTTTCATATCGTAATCGGATTAACATCGCAAACTCAATCCTGAACGAGCCCCCCGAGCAAACGTTTCCGAACTTAATCTTCCGTGGAACGCGAAATCGATGAGTTCGTGTCTACGATATGTGGGGAAAAAACCGGTGTCACGGCGAGAAAGAAAAATGTCAACACTATTTTTATCTCCCACTTCGCTAGATTACTCTACCCTTAGATAATGCTGAAAGTTTCCTATCAATTCGAGATCAATTTGGAGCAAAGTTCCGCATATTATTGATTAGAATCGCTCGAACTTATCTGAATCGGTGTAGTTTGTAGAATTGGCACGTTGAGACTACGAAACTACGATCGAGGAGATATTTATCCAAAGATATCGTTCTAACATCAGTAAAAGGGGTAGAGTTAAGTGAATGCTATCTGTATGTCATTTTCCTGTCTTGACTTTGATTAGTTATAGTTTAAAGCTATCAAGATAAAATCCAAATTAGTCTGGTACTTATCGATTCGTGACAATACAAGTATGGAGTGTTCTTGTTGTACCTACTCGTACTTATGCCTGTCTACACGACTTATATTAAAAACCAATCGACTATAGAAATTAAAAAATGATTCCAAAGTAAACTTCCGTTAAACAGCGCAACGTCACAATATGAAAAAAATTAAAAGGATTTCAGGCTTCTCCGAGATCACCTTATGGGGAAGTCGCAACACCTTACAAAGCGTGCGTAAAATACATTTCCCACCCCTAGTGTTAAGTGCACGGTGTCCGAGTGATCGATATATTAATGCTAACCGCACAAATATCGTAAGTGTAATTCAGGTCGTTTTCAAAATTATATTATTTTGCGTTTATAATAAGGTGTAGAATTCTAAAGCAGGGAGCAGTGGACATGTAATTTTGCTTCTTTTAATGGCGGTGCAACGTGGGTTAGGACACGAGGGTCGCTCACGCCTGGTCGGCGCCCGGCGCGCGCACCAATTGAGCCCCAAATTAATGCACAGCCCTATTGTTTTTGAAATCACGCACGTGGGTGGAAAATGTAAGTGCTTTGATATCAATATGAATAATAATGATCAATTACTTTTTTGATTATACGAAATAATGATGTAATGGCGATTGTATTTTGATAGTGACGGATTTCGTTGAATTAGTCGAGTCATAACTGACTTAATTAATCGTATAGTTATAATGTCGTGTTTTTTTTAATTATATAGTGATTTTTGAAAGAATTCGGTGTTATAAAACTGATAAACGTACTTATTTTTAGAAGAAATTCATGATATTTCTGAATGAAACTTATTTTCGAATGTGAAGTGTATATTTCATAGAAAATGCACAATTATGATACGCTACTGTACCCAAGTGCCTCATCAAGGTGTAACCAAACTAAGGTTAAGCAAATAAAAATACAAATGCAAATAGTTTATTTGTTCAACACGGGTAAAAAATTGTACATAGGCACAGATCTTATAAAATAAAAGCTTCATCTCCATGTCGGGCCGCAAGGCATACAAATTTTAGCTATAATGGACTGTTTCACCGGGGTGTACAGTCAGCATCAAATGCAGTCAGACAAAAAATCATTAACTGAATAATATGCTTTGTCCACTAAAAATTTAAACAATTTGGCTTTGAATGTAGGTAGTCATATCCTCCATACTACTTTGAAAACAAAAATGATGGAATGGAGGAAGTTACTCGACCAGGCCAAGGCCCACCCAGGGTTGTAGATCCGCAGATGATGACGATCAGATAGAGATACATACATTCTGCGCGCGAGCTCCGAGGAATGACAAGGAATGTTGACGTAATTAACGTTAAATGTTAACGAAAGCTAGATTTCTGATTTAGTCGACGCACGTCCACCCGTTCCTCAGGCCCCGATTCGTTACATCAACACGTAGAAGAAGGGGTTGTTAATATTATCCGTCCACAAATACTTTACTTATAACTTAAGCAATATATTACTAGCAACTCTCGCTGACTGATCTAGATCCATACGTACTTCACCTACCAACAACCCAGCAATTTAGACACCTAGCCCACTTCCATTTCCTGTAGACAATTACAAGGGAAATGTCGAGCACGATCACGTAGATTAATACAGAACGCTCCATAGATAATAGTCACTAGCTTTTTTCGCAATGGCTTTGCCATGCAAACTTTCATGCCCTACAACTACAACGTAACTGGAAGAAATCCCTTGTAAGTTTTGTCCCTGTTTCGAAGTTTTGTTAATTGTTTTTATGCATAGGTACATACATATTACACAATCGTCTTATATATAATTAACTATCGTGCTTCTTGCTGCTTCTATCTATCAATCTACCAATGCGGCACTAAATAATCACAATTTCACAACCTTTCAAAAAGATGTTAACTTATTAGTGGGTAGGGACTACCGAGGCACTGGGAAAATAGAAGGTTAAACCTTGAAACCCAACTGACGGTTATATAATAACGCATCAGCCATTTAAATGTTATGCAAGCTCTACACTTCAAAATTACTCGGAAACGTTGACCGAGGTTGGTGGAATATGAGTGTGGAAAGGCACTTCGGTGGAGGAAGTAATAATTCGTTCAACGAGATTTGGGCAACTTCGCGAACAGTGTAAGCCAGCATTAAACTTTTTTTAGAACCAAACTTTGAACTACGTATACCAAAGAGGTGTTCTTACCCGTAATCGAACCCAGCGTAAGACCACAAATTGTGAAGAAAGAGGCGATAGGCTGAATCAGTTCAATATCGAATAACAAAGTAGCTATTAATCAATTCATAGTTGCCTATGAAGCTACCTCGTTAACGAGATCAAGTGTCACGCTCTTCAGTAATCCAAGAACGATCACGAAGAAAAAAGAAGAAATTAATTACGAGTAATATACCATTCCAGAAATTCGAAACGGTAGGGCTGAAATATATATTCAGATTCACGATTTGCCTACGCAAATTCTATTCAATTCAAATCTATTTACACCAATTTACAGCCTACCTATTCATGAACACTTCACAAAAAGCGTACAATGGGTGAATGGGTGTTAAAAGGGGTAGGCGGCACACGGCGGGTGTGAAGTTAATCGCTCGTTTTATTATTATTGCTCTGATACTATACACAAACCGTAACAGTTATGGCGGGATCAGTCAGTACTTTGACTTACTAAATGCAAGCTGCGAAGAGGAACCAGCGATACCTATACCCATTGGACTATTATTAATAAAACAAGTTAAATTAGATACGAGTGCTTGATTTATTTCTATTAAAAATATATTCTGTCACTAATACGAATTGTTATACGGGACTTCTCTGTTGGAGACACTCACTCACTCACATAAAAATAGATTCACAAAATTACATTACTCAAATCGATTGAATATTCGGGGTGTTTAGAAACAGCTTCGCCGAATGCATTTCGATATTTCTAGTGATATCATAGTTTTGTTGTAATAAAAGGGTATGAATTAGTTTTTCAGAATCGCTAGACATCAGCTATTTGTGAAGCCCTTACCAGGAGATGAGGCTCGTATCGTTCTTATGATTCAATGTGCAATCTGAAGATAAATATGTGGGTGGAAAGAATGGAGCGAAATAGCGACGTAGTCGGTAGTGGGTGGAGTCATGTAGGCTAGGCTGCGCGTGGTTACGAGAAGTGCAATATGAGAAAGACAGCTAACCATTGGCGTATTTAGGGGGGTGGCCGGGTGGGCCGTGCCCACCCCAATATGGTCTAGTGCCCACCCCAGGATTTTGGGTAACCCATAGAAATTCAGGACTTCATCTCATAGACCATGGCCAGGCCCCACCCAGGCCCCGCCTGAAAAATAATCTTAGATAGAATGCAGCTAACTGTGTCGAGCGAACGGCGGAGTCGCGGCTATCTAGCCGCGATGCATCTGTATGGCAGTGCTTATATTATTTTCACTGTCACAGCACATCGTGGTTCATTTTTCACAATGATACTGAGAATGCCTCATGCCATAAAGTCCGCCTTCTGTACGAAAAGTTTAGCTTTTGTACAATAAAGATTAAATAAATAAATGATCTCAATTATTACGACGCGCGGCTGCCATTAGGTTAGCGGGGGATGTCAATGATGCAATGAATGCGGTTCTCAAGATGTATTGTCGCTAATTTCAGTAATTTGGATCCCCGGGAGCTAAGCAGTAGCGCGGCCGAGAACGAGTACAATCCAACAAGCTAAATTACACCCTGCTGGAGCTCGACTGTGCCGCAATTCTTTGTAACGCATAAATATTATCCATCTCTTTTCATTCTGCGAGAAGTACACTGTACTGATCATATTATTTTCGCTGTGACAGCAGGTCGCGGTTCATTTTTCACAATGATCTCGATATCTCGATCTCGATCATTACGGCGCGCGGCAGCCATTAGGTTAGCGGGGGATGACTCGCTCAGTCAAGGATGCAATGAATGCGGTCTCAAGATGTATTGTCGCTAATTTCAGGGGCGAGGGAACACCGGGAGAGGTCCTTGATGGATCTTTTGAGGGAGAAAGGCAGGAAGTGTTGGTTCGATTATGTTTTAGTTTAAAGACAGAAATAGATAATTTAATTACACATATTACATAACAGGGCTTAACAGGCTCTTCACACAATCCAACAACAACTCCAATGCATTTTTATGTATTAAATACACGACCTTGTCATACTTATTTCGTAAATAATATTTTTTGTTTATTTATTTAATTCGACACTGCGCCACTAGTGGACCAATAGATTGATTATATATATACTAACAGCTCTTAGGAATCTGAAGTCAAAATAAGTTATCTTCTTACTTATTACGAGTACAGGTATAAAGTTATTGCGAACATGTAATTAAGACATGAATATATTGTACGTCCTAGGCCGTATATATTGAAGAATATTCCACTTCCTGGCCAAGGAAAGACGTAAAACTTTAGACAAACCACTGGCGGTAATTATTAAAGCCCCAGATCTCATATTAATGAGATTTGGGACATTCACTAATTCACCGCCCAAGGTATGTACTATTACAAAGCATAAGTAACAGTTCAAGCTGTTAAAAACAAGAAAATGTGACAACCACGCATAACCGTATATTGAGTTTGCGAAACCAGTAAAAAGGACGTTCAATGCGCGCTAACTGCAAAGTGCAGTTTATACGCGACATAAATTTGCATATAAACATTCGTAACTCGGACGGAATTCGCGTAAACATAAACACCGAACCGTTGGGACACCGAAATAAAATGAAATCCTTCATTCAGTAAGTAGGCCACATGGGCACTTTTACAAGTCAGATTGTGAATCTCCCGGCGTTTCTCAAGAGTGGACCGCGACCGTTGAGAGGATAGCCGAGAGAAACTCAACAGTAAGTAATTTCTTCAATGTTGATTTTCAACATTAAATAACTTCGATCGACTACAGGATGAAGTTTCTAACGTTCTAGTATGCGCTTACTACATATTTAATTTGCCCTTGCTAAAATTGGAGAGACAAGCCGACCGTCTCGGATGGTTCGGTCATGTAGAGAGAATGGGCGAAGATCGAGGCGTTAAGGGAGCGTATGTGTATGGGATGACCAATAGGACGAAGGCCGGTTGGACGGCCCAGATATCGCTGGATCGACGTTGTCAAATCGGATTTGCGTGAACTCCAAGCCAGCAATTGGCGGGAAACGGTGCAGGATCGAGGAAAATGGCGAAAACTCGTGTCGGAGGCCAAGACCCGCTTTGGGTCGCTGAGCCACTGAGTAGTAGTAGTAGTAGTAAAATGAATAGACCGGACTCCAGAAGCAATCAGCTGTGTGCTCACCGATAGCGCGCGACACCGCGAGCTGTCCGTTGACGCGCCACGTGCCCCAGAACATGACGGCGCCGCCACCGGCTTGTATTCGATCCTTTTCATCCTGTTAACATTTTGATCACATTACTGCAGAGTACTCTTGAAATCCTCATATAACTGATATAATTCTAGGGGCCGCGGGTTGTTTCACACCATTTTGTAATTGTAAACCGCTGTACTATAGGGCAAAAAATGAGGGGATCTTGGCAAACTTCCATAAAGACTATCAATTAAGTTTGTATCGAAGTTCAGATATTATACTAATATATGGGATCGCTTAAGCCGCTGAATTGAATACATTCTAAATTAAGTTAAGTTCTGAAATTCAACAGGCATACATTCTGAAATTCTAAAGGTACTTCTGTAATTTTAAATATGTCTATGACACTCCAGGAAGTTAAAAGACGATTATGTTCAGATTAAGTAAATAGTACCTTAATTTATCTGAGCAGTAACATTGCTTTAATATAATTGGCAGGCGTGATTCGCCTGCCTTCGTTATTTCTTAATCAGCTACATGTAATAGTGTTGGGACTGTATAGACTACATAATAAACAGATAGATATTCTGAGGATGTTCTTGTTCAAGGGTTCAAGGTGAAAGGCAGGTCCCCAGATAAATCAAGTAAAGTCATGTCGGTAGCATACTACGAATATCACGTTATTTACGTTCGGCTATTATAATAGGCGTACTGGTGTAGGACTATGAACCTTGTATCTTGACAGTACGGCTATCGCCAGAGTACCGCCGCCAAACGTGGCATAAGTAGAAGATCATCAAACACAGTGCAATCAGAACAGTAAGTTACCTGTCTGCTAGGTTTGTGCGGACGGACGAGCTGCATGAGGCGCATGCGCTTGGCGAGCAGCGCCAGCGAGTCGCCGGCCCACGCCGCGTGCAGCTGTCGGCCGCGCACCGCCACCGCCACCGCCGTGCTGCCGCCGCACGCGCGCTACCCGTGGGAAACGTTACAGGTTAGTTATTATCTATACTGCGAACTCTGAAAAACTGGCAAACGAATCTCAGCTTTCCAGAGAACGATACTCCGGTACCCTTACCATGAATTTACAGTGACCATACTCGCGAACGATTCGTATGGAGAATATGTCCTACATGGAAACCGCTAGGGGCACTGTGCTATTATTCTCAATGCAAATCGATTACGCTGTCGCTCTAGCGAGTACGGCCACATCAACTCATGGCAGGGTTACGAAGAAAAAAATGGTCTTCCACCAATACTGTATATCTTATATTATCGATTTGTGTTTTAATTATTTTGTTTCTCTGTAACTCTGATCCTGCACCGACTACATATTTCTGTTTAACCCAGTGGTTGACTGGTAGAGAATGCCTAAAGGCATTAAGTCCGCCATTTGTACTTTATTTTTGTATTGTGCAATAAAGTTTAAATAAATAAATACTGCGTCTCTGAGGTGGTATCGACGACCTCCCGCTGCCCCCGACGAAACGTTATTAAACGTTGAAGTTACCTACTGTGACATTACTATAACTTCAAAGACGCAAACTGACGTGGCGGGAATTGTAGTTACACAAAATGTATAAATAAATAGTAGGTAACTATTCGAAAAACGTTTAAAATGCGTCCCTAGAATCAAACGGCCGGCACACCAATACTCACGACACCTGAACTTCTCAGAGACATAATATACACATGAAACAGGTAAACCCATGTCTCTAGCCGTTCAAATCGGGTATCGCTCGACATGTTTTGAATCGATTCGCGATTCTTAGCATGAACCACGGTATCACCAGCGACAGACACAAACTAACTTGAACGTTGTGAGTAAACGAGGTTCATAATGTATTTTAATATGTCTGAGACTCGCGGGAATTTTCTTTGTAAGCTAGCGAATCTTTACGGTATATTTTGGCAAAACACCTGAACTTGATGGAATTCATTGTATCAGGAGCCTTCCTGATGATCTAGTGCCTTGCGTATCATTGAAAGATCAGTACAAATCACAGTTACGTTGATACTTACAAGAAATGATACATACCTATAAGATATAATCTGAAATACTAGCTTAAATGTACCGTAATCGTATGTTCATTTTCAGTGTTGGCCATCTCGCTCGCCATTACTCGTCGCCATTACGGAAAAGCTCCAAACTGGGATGGAAAAATCGAAACGTCATGTGACCACACTACGTCATAACTAGCAACTATATGATTAATTATTGAACTATACTTTCCTATACTATAGTCACAATCACAACCGCAAGTACTGAGTCAATTAGAAGTACGAGAATTTAATTCAGTCGATTGCAAGTCATCATTGCTAGGACAATTTTCATCAAAAATCATTGAACGGTGAATAGTTATTGAAAAAACTATGCCTCCTCTCTACCCCAAGGTGGTGAGTCTGCCATTCGAATCATACACTCTACGTCTCTACTCTATCGAATTCGTAATTAGATCGTTTCCCGCGTTGCGCCTCGGTGGCGAGAGCTGTCGACCAGGTAATGGAGACAGAGTGAGCCAAGAAATCTTCATCCAAATACTTCTTGCTTTGCTCTTCCTGACGAATTCATTGTCTTTGCGTACCGTGAACACTCTTGTCGACATAGCATTATCCGTCATTTTCTCACAGTAACGATACAAAGAGATGGGTAATGTGTCTCGCGCATCACGGTTGTGCTAAGTAGAGGTGTTGGTGCAAATGCGCCGCGCAGTAAGTCGCGGGACCTTAAGGCTCCGTTCAAACATGCTGATTGTTTATGATCAAACATGTTTCTTATCATATTTGTTACTACCTAACACAGGGCCATTGCGATTTATTGGTATATATTTGAAAGCAACAGTTTGAATTTTTCATTGATAATATTTAATTTTTCAATATATATTAATATATTGTTTCAAAAACCTATAAAATTTAATTTTCTCAAACATGCAATGAAATATCGTCACAACGTGCGTTAAAACAGGCTTCGAAGTGTCAAGTTTCGGGCGGAACAATTCGAAAGAACTAAAGGAATTTCATACAAAATTGAAGGCCTAGGCCGGGAAGTAATTTGTTTTTAATTTTAATGTAAACATGGCGTCTGTGTTTATGAACAGCTGATATATATATTTTTTCTAGTGGCTACCCATTCAGCCATCGGACCAACAATCCGCGTTAATGCCTAATACACACGAACTGATATTAAGAATACAAATCTGTATGATTCAATGTGTTGATAAATAAATTTAAAATACTGTCTATACGTAAGTCACCAGAGACCATAAACAATATTAAAAATCCTCTGCCGTTATTTTATTTATTATAGAAATTAAGATTCTTATTATCAGGTTGTGTAAAATGGCCCTAATATTCTAGGCTCTAAAAATAGAGGGATTGGAGGGAAAATTAAAAATACTTTTTTTTAAACATGGCGAGTGTTCATGAACTAGATGAACAGCTTAATTATGTTTTGTTGAGTGGTGTATTTTTTTATTTCATTGCATATGTTTGAGAAAAGCACTATACATGCTTTAGCCGTGAAAACGGCTTGCCGGCTTCGTATCACTATCCGTCTATACCTACTAAGTCGGCAAGCCCTTATTTCCCGGCGTCTGCAGTAATGTACTATTAACCCATAATATAAAATTTTAAAAGGAATAACGCCTCTTATGCTAGAGTAATAGTACCTCTTGGTTGCTCTTCCTGACGAACTCATTGTCCGTGCGCAGGAAGGCGTCCCTCAGCGCCTTGCGCAGGTCGGTGGCGAAGTGCGGGCTCTCCACCAAGTACTGGTGCAGGTGCGCCGCGCAGTACGTGGCGGCGGCGGAGCCCGCGTGCCCGTCGTACACCGCGTAGAAACTAGTAGGTTTCGACGACTGGAACACCAAAATGGGTCAAGGTTGATAGCAAATATGTTCAGTTCACGGTTAGCGTTAGCATTTATTAAACACTGGTGGCAAACGAGCAAACGGATCGCCTGATGGAAAGCGATTACCGCCGCCCATAGACACCTGCAACACCAGAGGAGCCACAAGTGCGTTGCCGGCAAACCAACAATGTGCCCGCAACTTCGCACGCGTATTTGTTTTATATTGTAGTCGGGTAGAATACTATCCTATAACCATCTTTGGATGTGAAGCTATCCCTGTACCAAAATTGGTAAAATTCGTCCAGCCGTTTCGGCGTGATGAGAGGACAAAGGAAATTATGAACAACAGATGGCACCGGACTAGCATGGCGCCGTGCGCCCATACAAAACAAAGACGATCCTGCATCACGCTATTAAGATTTTTCCTGAAATCATGGCCCCTCGCCATGGAAAACTGATTTTCAATACAAATCTATTTTTTTTTATAGTATAGATTGAGGAAGCATACAATAGATATAAGTTTCTAATATGGAATTGAAGTTTCATTCCCTATGAGACTAAACAAGCAATGAAAGTTTGTTCCATAACCCTCTAAACTCTACGAACTCTTAGATAGATCTCATAGTAAATATTATTTAAGTATATTCAAACTAATATAAAGTAACGATCGGAAGCTATAAATAATATGATTATCAAGTAGCCAGTGTCCTGGGTCCCGTAGGGAATGGCGGGAACGGACCGGGCACTTACAGTTATTGACAGTTATCCGTATTGATCGAAACATTTCTCCATGCACACATCCAAACGAGGCTATCAAATCAACCAAAGTTAATCCAAAACGTGTGTTCTGATAATTCCTGATTAGTCATCTCGATATATCAAGCAGACGATAAGCGGGCGATTAAATCTGCGTAGTAACTATTGGTCCGGCAGTCTCCACCGAGTGGCACCCTAGTTGTTAGCCCAAATTTTAGGGAGCCGGAAAAAATCGTTAGCCAAAACTTGCGCTGCTTAATCGGCCGATCATCCACTTCCTACAGCGGAAACAGAACGTAATATATCGTTCTATTTATAACTACTGGTGATACTGCAAATGAGCTTCTATGAGCATCTGAATCACGAATCTTAATGATTAAGCATGCTGGCATGAAATGCTTATTAACTGTCGAGTTTAATGAATCTAGTTACACATATCGGGGAAAGGAATAGGTGGAAGAAAGTTCCAGTCTTTTAGAAATCCCTATTCTGCAATTTTTTTATTCAAGATAGGCAAGTATTTGACCTCTATTGAACCTGATGTTAAGTGACAATAAGGCCTGAGATGGAGCATGCTTGAACCACTCTTTTGCTGTCCTGATAAGAAAAGTAGACGAAAAACGTTTCGTACGAATCAATGGTATATCAACAACACTAACTCTTGTAATCATTTTATGTAGTACCTAGTTCATGAACCCGCTATTCAATGGCGGGCGTTCATAAAACCAAATTAGCAATGTATTTACTTAGGGCGTGAACATGTCGCCGCCAAGAACAATCGTTCTCCAATATAATTACTATGATTGATAGCATGGCACGTTTTGTAGGATGCTAACAATACGTGGGTGTCCAATCTACGGGAAACAAACGACACCTCGATGACGACTGACCCGCAACACGCAATGTATGTGTATGTCAATCCATATGTCCATACACGTATTACAAGTGAATGATGCATCAACATACTAAGCAGGAAAACGTGCTTGAAAATAAGTATTATGTTTATGCGCTGGCAACCGCAAAGCGTGGCTTAGAATAATCGCGTAGAACTGATCACCTTAGTCCTTATTTGCATAAGTCAACACATAACGACACCTTTTGTCACTATGAATAATTTCACCGACTTGAAGCGTAATATTTAGATATGACAGTCAAATTTAAGCCAAAAGGAGGTGGTTATTTTATCAAATTTGTACTATAGTCAACTCAACTGACAATCGTCACCAATTTTTCCTCTCTTTCTCTCCCTCTCTATAGATTGAATTCGCTTGTTCACGCGGGTAGTACTGACGGACACATTCAAACTCAATTCTCTAACAAGTTTATCCAATACTATTTCGACACATCATACTCAATTTTAGTTTCATACGGAATGATTCGCTTCTCTAGTTGTCACGGGGTCTGTATTAACTAAATCAATCACAAAGTTATTTATAAGTACGACTGTGCAACTATTACTCAACTAAACTCACCTCAATTCCAAACAGTGCTTCCAAATTCCCGATCTCCACGTGTCGGTCCTCCATGACCCGTCTGGAGTTCTTGGTGGCCGCCGACACCGTCTTCAGCTCCTGGAGGTGCGGAGGCGGCGGCGGCGGGAGCGAGTCCAGGCGGGAGTTGTCCAAGTAGCGGAGACATACATCGTTCACGCGCGCTGTGACCGCTTGCATCAGTCGGAGGGCTATGTACACTGAAAATTGGAAACAGACTTTGTATGTCATGCGCTTCAATTTAGTTTATACATAATTCGTTCTGAATAGCGTATATATCGATACTAGCGCCCGCCCGCGACTTCGTCCGCGTAGATTTTTGATGATGACAAAGATGTTAAAATAGGTAGGTAAGGAACCCCCTTAGGGGCAGAATTTTTTAAAACGCTGTAATTACTTTTTTTTTGTATTTGATTAAGTAAGCTTTCTACAAAGTTTCAAGTCGCTAGTTCAAAAAATAAAGTTTCTCCCATATAAACATTGCACCCCTATTTAACCCCTTAAGGGGTAGAATTTTCTAAAACGCTGAAAGTACTTTTTGTGTTTTTTAATAAGTAATCTTTCTACAAAGTAAGTTCAAGGGTTTAAAAACCGGCCAAGAGCATGTCGGGCCACGCTCAGTGTAGGGTTCCGTAGTTGCTCATCCTTCACAATAAACTGCTGTTTTAAGCCCGAGGTTTAAGTTAAGACAGATTTTAAGCTCTATAAAAAGGTCGTAAACGCCCTAGAAACTGTAATCACTTATTACCTTCTGGAAGTCAACTTACGACCTTTTAAAGAAAAAATATGAAATTTGGCGATAACTCAAAAACGGCTTGACCGATTTTGTTCAATATAGTTTTCATTGAAAGTACTTATAAGGCCGCATTAACATGAATTTTTCCATATTTTTTTGACTTGTGGTTCAAAAGTTAGAGGGGGGGGGACACAATTTTTTTTATTTTCGGAGCGAATATTTACAAAACTACTGACTTTATCAAAAAGTAATGTTTGAAAACCCCTATTATTTTCAAGAGACCTATTCAACGACACCCCACACACTAGGGTTGAAACGAAAAAAAAAAATCACCCCCACTTTAGGTGTTCGAGAGGTACCCGAAAAAAAATTTTTTTTTTAGTTTTTATTTTACCGTTTTGTCGGCGTGATACATACACATACTCATACCAAATTTCAGCTTTCTAGTACTAATGATCACGGAGCTAAGCCGCGGACGGACGGACAGACGGACAGACGGACAGACGGACAGACGGACATGGCGAAACTATAAGGGTTCCTAGTTGACTACGGAACCCTAAAAAGGGTTGAAAGTTTGTATGGAGATCAAACCTTTTTCTCCATACAAATTTTCAACCCCTTTTCCACCACCTTCAAGGCTATATTTTCAAAAACGCTGAAATCTTTTTTCTTGTATTCTTATAATATGCCTTAATATAAAGTTTCAAGTCCCGCACTCAAAAAAGTTTTTTATCTTCATACAAACTTTTAACCCATTTTTAACCCTTATAGGGGAAATTTTTTTGAAAATGCTGTAATTACTTTTCTTGTATTCTAATAGTATGCTTTTACACAAAGATTCAAGTCCCCCTTAAAAAAAATACTTGATCTCCAAAACAAACTTTCAACACCTTTTTCACCACCTTCAGGGCTGAATTTTCAAAAACGCTGAAATAACTTTTCTTGTATTCTAATAATATGCCTTTATACAAACTTTCAAGTCCCGCGCTCAAAAAAATGTTTGATCTCAATACAAATTTTCAACCCCTTTTAAACCCTTGTAGGGGACGAATTTTCAAAAACGCTGAAATTACTTTTCTTGTATTTTAATAATATGCTTTCACACAAAGATTCAAGTCCCGCGCTCAAAAACATATTTGATCTCCATACAAACTTTTAACCCCTTTTTTACCACCTCATGGGGTGGATTTTCAGAAACGCACCCACTTCTAGTATCTCTGTTTGGCCCTATGGTTGACTGGTAGAGAATGCCATTTGGCATTAAGTCCGCCATTTGTATTGACTTTTGTTTTGTGCAATAAAGTTTAAATAAATAAATAAACGCTGAAAGTAGTTTTCTCCTATTTTATTTTAATACCTTTTTACAAAGTTTCAAGTTCCTAGATTAAAAAAAAACTTGTACCCCATACAAACTTTGCACCCCTATTTAACCCTCTTAGGGGAGGTATTTCCAAAAATCGCTTCTTATCTCTAGCCCACGTTATAAAAGTAACCTACTGTGCAAAAATCAACTCTCTAACATTAGTAGTTTCGGCTGTGCGTTGATGAGTCAGTCAGGACTTCTTCTTTTATATATATAGATTATTTAAAAAAACTTGACTATAATAAATTCTTAAGCCCGAAAATCATTCTTACTTTAATTCTTATAATTTCAATTGCTAGTAAGATAAAGTATAGTTAACAAGAAAATTGTATTGATATCTTTCAAATACAGCAACAAACCTTGACACGAGATTTCTGGTACATGAAATACTAGTAGAATATAGAGGAATACACAGACAGGCAAAAGCCCATTGATTAATGAAGTCAAAAAAGTTTGACAAGGAAATCCCAAAAACTACACAGTTCACAGGGCATACTACGACTTCGTACATTTATAGCAGTAGAAAACAAACAACGCTCATAATTTTCAATACAAACACGTTAACTTCATAAATAAATCTGAGATATACAAAACATTCCAACTGTCTAAGCTCCGAACATGATTTTCCTGAAATCATGGCTATTTACAGAACAGAAAGCTTTATATGGCAAAATTCGACAATGTTTTACGCGCTCGCCTGTTGCACCGCGCGACATCTGTTCTCCAATTCACGGAAATTCAAGGTGCACTGAGGTATTGATTTTCTCCTGAACTATATTTAGATTGAGCCCTTGTTGGTTGTCATGTGCAATTCTGGCCGGGATTTGATATGATATCGGTCAAGCTCAGCATACAATCAGAGCACTCTTCAACCCTAACAATTCCATGTCCCCCGTATGCGAGTAAAACATGATAATTTACAGACGAATTAGAATAAGCTATTGCAATGCATGTCAAGTCTAGCAGAATAAAACTACTGGGTTCGTTAGTTATCTCACTGGCTGACATTTTAGCATCTATCGAACTAAGTGTCTTCGATAAAAAATTAAGACAAAATATTTACTATCGAAGTTGGACGACCTACTATTTGATCCGGTATGAGTACATTACATCATATTTCGAGTAAGTACAGCACGTGTCGACTCTAATATTTTTACGACGCCGGCTTTCAGAAAATTGCGAGAACGCACTTTCATAATAATAAAGAAGAGTAACTAGAGTATAAACTATAAAGTTGCCTTTAAGACTCAGTCCTGAGTAACGAAGTTGTACGTAATATGATTACAAATATGTTGTACTAATATAAAAAATAACACTCCCTAAATCACATCTCTGAAGTCTAACCCACTACAAAACATAAGTTGTTCGCTATTATATTATACCGGTATTATATTATAGACACACGAAAAGTGTCAAGGAAAGATCAAGACAAGCAAGAAACAAAGAATCCGGCGAACTGAGAATGTTTTTTTATCAGTTAAAAAGTAACTGGCAATACAGCAGCCATGTTACATTCGCTATTACACTACAAGACCGCATGACGTAATTTAAAGCTCTGTAATGAGAGCACGTTGTAAGTTATAAGATAGTCAACATAATGTTACATCCGTATATGCGGTGGAAGAAAAACGAGACCTAAATGCATACTCCAGTCTCGTTAGGAGGATTAACGTAGGCCATAAACTATTCAAATAAAAGGGAAATGGGCTGAGCGCACGTCCTAGATATTTATCCTGTATGCGTTATTCAGACGCAAATGTATCACATCAACACAACGGACGATTATCTCACGCCATCTATTTACGCAATAGAATGTTCTTCGAACAAATGACTTCACCATGATTTTCATGTAAACTTTTATTGCAAACACACAAAACACATTTACCTAATTTTATTGCTATGAATAACAACCCTACGAAATAAATTTCATGTTTTATCTTACCAGGTAAACACTACATAGCAGGTAGTTCGCGAATGACTCAACGGATTGGCTGGCTGGTCAAAGATTCCATTATCCAAGGGTAAAGGTGAAGTAGCCGAGTTGGGAAAATTTATTGCTACATAATAAATTGAGTCAAAACAATAATGTTTTATAATTATTTGATTCAAAACGTTGGTTGATTCCTGAGCTAAGTAATTTATTCATAAAGAACATACAGTCGTGTTTTAAATTCAGCCTATATATTATTGTTTCCCCAAAATGTTATACCACACCGTAATTTAGACACCAACAACGCGTGATAGACGTTTTTAGTCGATTCAATAGATATACGTAGGAGGTATAAAATAAGGAATCATAAAGCTCTGCAGGAAAGGTATTAGCCTAACAATAGTTCAATATAGACTGACATAAATGATAAGACATAGGTACCTGATTCTTCTGCTCTGTAACCAAATTCCACTGGCTGCTTCTTGGATGCCACACGCACCTCGTCGAGGATTATTCGCAGCAGCGGAGTCAAAAGTGCCGAAGGACATTGTCTGAAATAAAAACAAAATAACATTCACTACAAGCTCTTATGTTATGTCACCCCGTTATGGATACAAACAAATGTCGCATAAATAATATTAGACAGGATGACCTTTCATGGAATATTAATAATGTATCGATAGTCATAATTCTATTCTAATTGAAATATGACGTCTATTCTTATCTAATCATAAGCGTATGCAGGTGGCCTATTCATATTTCATATATATTATTCACATATGACGACGCGTTTGGCTCGGTTGGTAGACACCTGCCTACTGAGTCGGCGGTCCCGGGTTCGAATCCCGGCCGGGGCAAATATTTGTGCAAAATATTTGTTCTTGGGTCATGGATGTTATCTATATATGTATTTATATATTATGTATATCGTCGTCTAGTACCCATAGTACAGTCGAGTTCATTTACATCTACACACTTACGAGACCAAAAATATCTGAACACGACCCTATTGTCAGGAGCATAAAGTCGTGTTCAGATATTTTTGTTCTCGTAAATGTGATGTAAATGAACTCGACTGTACAAGCTTTGCTTAGTTTGGGACTAGGTCGATTTGTGTAAGATTGTCCCTTAATATTTATTTATTTATTTATTTATTTATATCTTTAACACGCAGAGGGGATTTTCCAAGTCAAAATGAGATTTGGATATTAAACCAATAATTTATGTGTCCTTGTATATTTGTTGCTTTACTCAACTGGAGCGACGGGTGAACAATTATTCTTATGTAGATCTTTTTAAAACGTTTACTCTCAGGCCTTAGACAGAAAATCCAGAATAGGCATGTGCAGAAAGCACCGAAAGCAGCTTACAATTATAGTATGTAATTTGACAGAAGCCAGTAGTAAAATTGTCAGCTAGTTTTGATGCTGACCATACATGTGGAAGATCACGTTATTTTAATGTGATTGAAACACTCCTCATAAGGGAGAAGGGAGCTACATAGAAAATGCGCTTACTATAAAACGCCTCGCATGGCGTCTATTTCGAGCCGGCGTTGAAATCAGCTGGCGATTATTTCTACTGCACCGCACGTGCTGTCGACCCGTTATACAATGTTGCTAGCACCTAACAGGCGTTTCCTTATTGACGGACACCTATAAAACCGCTTTAACCTTCATAAAGCTGTTCGTAGCACCGTGCATATTTATTATGCATCTGCTACACTGTAAGGTCCAATATTCTTTTTTCAACGAATTCTTCTGGGATCTTTACATCATTTATTGCATAAATTAAAGAAGTTGGGCCAAAAAATCATTTTCGGATTTATAACACCGCTAAGGACTTTATAGCATACAGGTTGTATACTTTACTATAATAGATTCGTAGAATCAAAACAAAAGTTGGTAAACAAAATAGTTTCTCCGCGAATGACACAACCGAGTCCCAGATAAGCGCGAAGTAGATGCGTCTATTGATACCGTTATCGCGACCGTATCTAAAGAACATCGCAAACTATTCCAATTCCTTGATACTTGATAGGTTGGTTATGCACTTACTATCACTTTATTATCTCGAAATAATATGTAATAGCGACTGTTTGTCTAGTTAAAGAAATGCGTGCTATGTTTCGGAAACACGATTTGTTGATCAAGTTTAGTGTAATCTCAAATGAGCAAAGCGTCCAAACTTACTCATTGAAGGCACTGCTGTACGTATAGTAGTAAGGTTTGTATCAGATTTAATTGGTCTATTTCCGCGGCTTTAGTAGTAGTAAACGTGCGAAAGGGGGGGGCAGGTCAGTAGTAAAAGATAAGCACAAGTATATACGCTATTTATATCAGACGGAAGAATAGACCAGGATAAATAAACCACACGGGCATTCACTCTGCGCTAAGCCCGGTTCAAGGCAGGTGTAAATATAAAATAAAATGCGGACGTGTACGTCTGTCTGTACGGGTCAGTGCTCTCGCTGTGTACATCAATAAATCGAAATAGACGTGTCCCCATGGCATGACACCACAATTAGAGTTAATTCGTACCGCGTGGAGGCAAAGCAATTGAGTTTGTAAGAGCACTCGAGTGCCGCATCTGCCGTCTACGGCTGTGGTCGTAAAGATGGCCTCGCGGCGGAAATTAAATTTTCAGTTCCGACTGGAAGTTCCAATGTAATATTACGGGCATGTTTCAAACATTATACAGATATAGAATACAGTAAAATTATTTCGTTAACATTCGTGTGATCTGTCAGAATCAGAAGATGCAAAGAAAGCAATAAGGTCAAGATAAATATACAAATGATAAATGTACATACAAATTTTGAAAAATCACTATGTAGTCCATTGAATGAGTCCCTCCAAGGGGGGTCTAGAGTGCGTGAGTTAGTAACGTAAGATGTTTCTTCGGAAACATGTCACGAGTCCCTAGGTAATAAACATACTAAAACCCCGGGACACTAGGAGGAGCCCCGGAGTGGGGGGAGGGGGGGAAAGGGTCCATTTTTTCATTTTTCGCTTAAATCTCAAAAACGGTACATGTTAGAGAAAAACTTTCAAGGAAAAGTTGAAAGGCCATAAAATTATCTACAAGTTGTACCTAAATATTTTTTTTCTATTCGCAGCCGTTTTCGAGCTACATCCCATGAAAGGTCAAGTTGCGTAACTACCCTAATATAATATTTTGACAATCAATTCCTCCTAAAGGCTTCCATGGAGGAATGTGTTTTTTTTACCAATGATAGACCTAATTAAGAGCAATCTATCAGTACCGGTCACAAGTTGCACTTTTGAGCTTTTTGGAAGAAAAAAAATAAAAAGTTCAAGTATCGTAACTACCCTAATAAAATTCAATTCCCCGTAAACGCCTCCGTGGTGGAATCTGGTATTTTTATCAATGATAGACCTAATTATGAGCAATCTATCTGTACCGGTCACAAGTTGCACTTTTGAGTTTTTTTGGAAGAAAAAATAAAAAGATCAAGTTCAGTAACTCAAACTACCCTAATATAATATTTTGACCAAAGACTATATACCCCCTAGACCGATATTCTTCATACTACGCACCGTACTCCGTTTGTTACTATCGTTCTACATCGCTAGATGCCGCTAAGGGTATCAATTCATTCAAAAGTCGACATTTTTCAATTTCTACTGTACGGTACGCGCAAGCGTGAAGTAACACAGTCGTCAAGCGTTCAACGACATTAAAACTTCCAAGTGATACAGTAAAAAGTGAATAGATGACGTTAGGTGCGACGTTTGTTTACTACGTTCCGTTTCGTCTCATTTCACTATTTGTGTATGTTTTATTTAAACATACACAAATGTCATCGTTTTGACGTAAACTAATCAATATAATAATAATTTTGTCTGGGCCTACGATAGACCTTCACGAAACGCATACCAAACTATTCTTTGTAAAAAAACAATAAATTCTGATATGGAAACACGTAACCGCAAAATTCAATTAATCGCGTAATTTCAAGAATAAAATACATACAATTTTACAAATTTGAAACAATGACATTTGATTTGACGACATCACACACCCATCTGGCAAGACATGTCAAACCAGTGATGCCAGAAGGGCTACCCCGATGTTCAAAATTTGACTGTCGAATTGCGCCATCCTTCTCGATCATCTGTCAAAGAATATTTTAGTGAATGGAATAGCACTATACGACAGTAAAATTTCGAACATCGGAGTAGCCCTTCAGGTAGGTATCACGTTTCGATACGCACATCATCTGAAAATAGTACGAGCTTTGACTATGTACCCCCGCTTGGTAAGTGAATAAAAATAAAGTAATAACTGAGTATGCAAAGATAGGATAATCAACATTATATAAATAATCCTAATAATATTATAAACGTGAAATACGTTCGTTCCTCTTAATTTTAAACGATGATTGATGGACGGTCACCAGTGTTAGGAAATCGTCGTAAACAGCCAATTGTTGAATTGTCTCTTTCTAAAGACCGATGGGAAATAATTATTTACCGCCGAGTACAGTATTAGAGCATAAAGTTTTTGTATTACTCAGATCTTAGACTCGGATACACGACAATGCCCGAATTGTCTGTCAATTATGCACCTAATTCGGGAAGTAGGCACATCGTAAAGGGCACGATTTTAACCATTTTAACGGGAGAAGCCAAGGAACAAAGTGTACTTATACCACGTATTCCAATTATACCGAATAATGGAAGTTGTGTTTTTGTAGATTGATTTTAATTATTATTTTTAAGTATAAAGTAAAATGAAATCAATGAGTTTAATTTTTTCCCTCTTTACCCTTACAAAGTTCACAAATAAATGTGAAGGATGCAACTTGCACTTTTCGCATTAGTTAAATCCATAGGATTTATCTTCTAAGTATCACATTCTATTCTACTATTTCGCCCCCTGCCTGCTATACATCGAGAAATCGCTTGTTAAAGTTTTGGCAGCGTAGTGCGAGGTAGTAAAAAGGGCCTTACTCCTTGAGCTCCTTTGCTTTTTTTACTCGACATGACATATTTGCAGCATCGGAAAACGGGGGAATAAGTAAGTAAGTATACTCGTACTTATGATCATTATTCAGTAGGTATTTGTTTTCTATACTTCGCTTCGTTTTTTTTAAATTCCTAACTACTTATAAATAAATGTCTTATTATGTCTATTACAAATTGCAATATCGAAGGCTCATTATTTATATTATTACATATATATTTTACGATTAACAAATTTCCTACGTAGGTCAAGGAATTTAATTTTATTTATTAATTTAATGTGCTAAAAATCTTTTGACTACATTTCATTATACCTAAATCTCGTTGATTTTTAAGCAAGCATTCTGACGTTCCGCTCGCTTCGCGCGCTCCGCTATCCATGGTCATAAAACAAACCTAACCTAACCTACAGTTTTCGGTCTTACAATATTAGGATAGTTTGTTATGTGTTTTGACTACATGTCATTAAGCATACATCTTGATGATTTTTAGCAAGCAGAGTTTTAAAAGGGTCACAGTTCTAGCTAACACTCCTCCTCGCTTCGCTCGTCGTCGTACCTATCCTAACCAAAATCTGACCTGCCTGAAGGTAGAATACGTAACGATTCTGACTTCACGCCTACCATAGTTTAGTTTAGGTGCTGTAATTTTAGCCAATTTGATAATAGGCAAAATAATTCTTAGGGCAAATCATGTTAGGAATATTATGCTTTAGGTAATTAGATTTTAGTTATCAATATTAGGACAAACTTGATTTAGGACTTTAAGAGAGTATGCGCAAAAATTATTAGGACAAACGAGTAGTATGCCATTCAACAGTATGCCAAACTTTCTCGGCCAAACATTTTTAGGACAAAAAACGTTATGCGATACGACAGGCACCCGAAATTTATCTATACAAAAACTAACAGAACTAACGACAGTGATAATTCAATAAAACCACAATTTTATATACGTTTTTTTATATTACTTTTAACAAAAACAAAACGAACGAATATATTTTCGCAGGCCGCCTGCATGTAGGCAATTCCTAATTGTTCTAGGGTAAATGTCAAACATTTCCGCAAATCGCCCCGTTGGCGTAAAGCCGTTTTGTCGTCGGCGTTGGTCTTGGGCCATGGCAAACGGACGATGCAATGGTTACTTTGCTTTGCAGTAGATCAATAAGGTTTCCTTCAGCATTATATCGCCGTACCCAACGTCAAACTGTGTCCCTGCTAGCATTGAGCCGACGCGTGATCTCATAAATCCGTATTCCTTCCTGGTGTAACTCCACTCTTTGAGCTCTTTATTGTTTTCAGTCATTATCATTATCTTTTAATAGTTCACGGTTAGCGGCAAGCATTTTATTTTTCATATTAATAACGTTGCTGAAAATTATTTTACGATTTTTTCGATTGACACTGACATATGTTCCTAATTAGAAATTAAAAGCAAATGATAACCTTTCGCGAGGAGGTTTTTGTAAAATGAAGTGACAAATAATAATATTGACATTTCAATACTATTATTGAAATATAATTTTCGACCTTAATGCATTGCGAATGTCTAACGACATTGTAACGAAATGGGTAGGAAATGAAATTCCTTGACTGTACAAAACTTATCTAACAAATATTACGTTACTGACTGTTTGTTAGTGGGAAATGTCGCATGACAATTCGGGCGTAACTTATTTTGTCCATTACATCAGTGCACCAACGCCATCTAGCTATTTTGTGTAGCAAAAATTGGCGAGCCCGCAAGCAACCTTGAGCTATCCAGAGGTAGTGCCATCTATTTTAATACGATCAAACCACGTTATTGAAGAGTAAAAAATATAATCCTTAAAAATTGTGTATTTAAGTTATATTATCGTATTAAAATAAAGCAGTAATGCGTTTGATTTCAAAAAATCAAAAATCACTTAAAAATGTTGGTGAAAAATAACATTTTTGTCACTTCCAGGCTACGAAGCAGCGCCATCTAGTTTTTATACCGAATTTTGAGCTTTTTCAGAGTTACGTTTTTTTGTATGAGAACATATGTCTAGGGGGTATATAGTCTTTGATTTTGACAATCGATTCCTCCTAAAGGCTTCCATGGAGGAATGTGTTTACTTTACCAATTATAGACCTAATTAAGAGCAATCTATCAGTACCGGTCACAAGTTGCACATTTGAGTTTTTTGGAAGAAAGAAATATTTTTTGATCGATTGATGTGATAAACATGGGTATGTAGCATGGGGAAATTGTTTGAGCCAAAATCATTTTTTACTGCGTGTAACTCAGAAACGGTAGGATATAGGAAAAAATTATTTAGGTACAACTTGTAGATAATTTTATGGCCTTTCAACTTTTCCTTGAAAGTTTTTCTCTAACATGTACCGTTTTTGAGATTTAAGCGAAAAATGAAAAAAATGGACCCTTTCCCCCCCTCCCCCCACTCCGGGGCTCCTCCTAGTGTCCCGGGGTTTTAGTATGTTTATTACCTAGGGACTCTTGACATGTTTCCGAAGAAACATCTTACGTTACTAACTCACGCACTCTAGAACTTTTTATTCAATGGACTAATGTCTTTTTATTATAAATTAGTCATAAACAGGAAAACTTTAGCTTTGTAGGACCTCTATGTAATGTTATGATTATGACTCAGTCGATGAATGAATCAAGATATGCAACATAGATAGCTTCTCGTAGCTCTGTTTTATATACTTTCAATGCTTATTTAGGTACTTTGGGTTAATTAGATAATGCGGGATCGTAAATTATATATATATTATTATTATTATTATATATATATCAGTACATAGCACAAGAAGTAAAATACTAGACGCAACGCAGTATTATTCAAGCCCGCGTCAACTCTCAAATCCTCTCGTCTGAATTAATAAACATCTAAAAAATGCGGTTATTCGGTTCACGTAAGCGGCACAATCCAGGCTCAGCTTATTAGAGATTTAAACGTCAACATCTTGAGCCCCGTGACCGTAATTCATAAAATCAGCTGATTAACGTTGAACAAGAAGGACGCCGGCAGGCGAGGCGTTGACTCCGGTACTATCGACATCCGCCCTCCCACGCGGCTGTCGTGCCAATTTATGCATCAACCTACGACCTCAACCCACGTCCAATAGAAAGCTAAGAAGCTCGACAACCCTACTGACAAACCTGAAGGAAACACTACGCATCACTTTTTATCCGTATAAATGCTTTGTGCGCGCTAATTGATGATCTCAAACGCTGTGTATTGCCAAGTTCCACAAGTCTATATTGAGACACTGACATCTTATTACAGCTAGACGTGTACCTTAATTGTGTGGTATGCATTTATAATCGAGTGAGTTTCATATTTCGCGCCACTGCATTAGGGCTTGATAAACGTAACTGCTTACATGAATGTTAATTCATTCACACGGTTACCGTGTGTCCGAGTACTCGATGCGACTATTGTTTACAAGTCTGTAATACTATCTAATGATAGACTTAATAAAACCTGTAAAATAATCTGTTTACTAACGCATTTATAACTGACTCCTAAAAGTTTGCATACGGATCGTACTTTTTACTTAGTATTACGTATCCAAAGGATGTCAAAGAGTTCCTGTTAACAAGATTATCCTGTTTGTTTATCACGTGGCTCAAACTTTTAAACCGACACTTCATCTTTTTACAGAATATACCTACATAATTTATGGAAATAGCGTGAAAATTAAGTTAGCATTATCCCGCTAGTGGTTTTGGCGTCTTATAGCGGAGAATCTCATATCTCCTAGAAGAGACTCGCGTTACATGGCTCGATCAAGTCGTATACCTCCAGAAGGCAGTACTTCTGGACACGGCACGCAATCTACGAAGGTCCCTCCCTCTGCGAACCCAACCTAGTGTACCTAGATCTTTACGCCGCTGAAGCCGGCTTTCTAGGTTAAGTTTTTTGTAATATATTTATTTTTTCTATTAACGATTTAATATTTTACTGTTTATACAAATTCTGCAGGAACCCTTATCAAACAGTTTATATAAAGTTAAAAGTAAGAGAGAGTCAGGGTCATCGGTAAATCTTAAACAGTTCTTGAAAAAGTAAACAAACACACAAACAGTCACAACGGCCGAATTGACTTAAAAGTACTTCGATAACTTTACGAATTAACTCTTGTAGATTAGACTCGATAATTCTGTCATTACCTAGTTACTTATTCAAGTAATTAGTTCACAATACACGCAACCGCATAAAATAAACAAATTGGTATAGTAATTGCAACCCAATGTAGCGTTAGACGTTATGCAACTCGGCAGATGGCCCACGTCGTAACATGCAATTTGCGCTCTCTTACAGCACAAGCCTGGAATAAATGGAGCGTCCAGTAAATTACACATTACTATAGAATCCATACTAATATTATAAGTGCGAAAGTGCGTCTGTCTGTTATCTCTTCACGTTTAAAACGCTGAACCGATTTAGATTTTTTTTATTATGGAAATAGTTTGGAGTCCCGAAGAATTCCGGATGCCCCGAGGGCATAGGATAGTTTTTATCCCAAAAGTCATGTCTTACTTAAGGGGGTGAAATGGAAGGTGCATTTACTATGGAAGTGTAATAAGTTAATAAGGTGTGGGTTTAAGTATAATATGTGTAATTAAATGTTTGCCATTAAAATGTATTAACGCGTTTTATTAATATCTTATGGCGATTAACTAATGCTACGCAGACGAAGTCGCGAACAGGAGCTTGTATCGTATAAAGCTCAGTCTACGCTGCTATTACGACGAACACCAATAGCATTTCATTCTTCATATCAACGGTATCAAAGATCGCTCGAGAAATGGTTTCAGTAAAATATGAACGTAACCATAGTCTACAGATTGGTACCTAAGAACCCATACGCTTACGATCATAATCTTTACAGTCTAGTTACTTGAATGAAAGCGATTAGATAAACGATATGAAAAACTACTTATGGTTTCTTAATAAAAAATGTATAACGCCTTTAATCAAGTTGGGAGTTTGATTGCGGCATAGTTTTATTACGGTTTAATGCAAATGTAGCCCCATTAAGTGGATTTGCTTCAAGATGAAGCATATCGTGCAACTGAGATCATATACCATTGTTTATAACAATTATATTTTTATAATATTATCATTTATCATTCAAGAGTTTCACCCTTGTCAGTGCAGATCTCTCCAGTCCGTTGTTCCAAACGGCAGTTTTATTTATACATATACGAGGCGAATTATAATTTTACTCTGCACATAGTCCAATAACATTTTCAGAATGTTCCGTGAAGGGTTATGGCTAAATCTCCTACTTTAAGGATATCCCCTAACTTAAGGCCGTAGTTTCAATAAGGATGGGTCTAGGGATCTTGATCCCCATTACTCTATGTCCACCCAACGCTTAAGCGCAGATGAAGGGTTTTATTGGGCTTATTTTGGTTGTATTTTTGTCTGACAGTCTGTTTTTCGGTTCAGAGTTATCAATTCGATATTTACTTGAACGTGAAACGTAAAAATCTAATTACTAAGAAAACACAACAGCATCAAGCGAAGTAATAAAAACAATATTTTCGTAGGACTAACAATATTACAGCGACGAGTGCGATCGTCGAGTTCGATGGCATATTCAATTTCGCTTCTTCGCATATATGTATTATGTAGTTCTAAATACATGGGTTCATTGGTATGTTCTGCCAACTAACAAACGAGATATAATGTATTACGATATTTACGATAAAGTAACATATAACTCGTATTAAACGTTCATTTACTAAATCAATTTTATTTGGTTATTGGGCAATCCACCAAGATTATAGAGGGCTAGTAGTCCATTGAATAAAAAGTTCTAGAGTGCGTGAGTTAGTAACGTAAGATGTTTCTTCGGAAACATGTCAAGAGTCCCTAGGTAAAAAACATACTAAAACCCCGGGACACTAGGAGGAGCCCCGGAGTGGGGGGAGGGGGGGAAAGGGTCCATTTTTTCATTTTTCGCTTAAATCTCAAAAACGGTACATGTTAGAGAAAAACTTTCAAGGAAAAGTTGAAAGGCCATAAAATTATCTACAAGTTGTACCTAAGTAATTTTTTCCTATATCCTACCGTTTCTGAGTTACACGCAGTAAAAAATGATTTTGGCTCAAACAATTTCCCCATACTACATACCCATGTTTATCACATCAATCGATCAAAAAATATTTCTTTCTTCCAAAAAACTCAAATGTGCAACTTGTGACCGGTACTGATAGATTGCTCTTAATTAGGTCTATAATTGGTAAAGTAAACACATTCCTCCATGGAAGCCTTTAGGAGGAATCGATTGTCAAAATATTATATTAGGGTAGTTTGAGTTACTGAACTTGATCTTTTTATTTTTTCTTCAAAAAAAACTCAAAAGTGCAACTTGTGACCGGTACACATAGATTGCTCATAATTAGGTCTATCATTGATAAAAATACCAGATTCCACCACGGAGGCGTTTACGGGGAATTGAATTTTATTAGGGTAGTTACGATACTTGAACTTTTTATTTTTTTTCTTCCAAAAAGCTCAAAAGTGCAAATGTGACCGGTACTGATAGATTGCTCTTAATTAGGTCTATCATTGGTAAAAAAAACACATTCCTCCATGGAAGCCTTTAGGAGGAATTGATTGTCAAAATATTATATAAGTTGGTAAAATAAAAAGTTTTCGAATTTTTCACCTTTCATGGGATGTAGCTCGAAAACGGCTGCGAATAGAAAAAAAATATTTAGGTACAACTTGTAGATAATTTTATGGCCTTTCAACTTTTCCTTGAAAGTTTTTCTCTAACATGTACCGTTTTTGAGATTTAAGCGAAAAATGAAAAAATGGACCCTTTCCCCCCCTCCCCCCACTCCGGGGCTCCTCCTAGTGTCCCGGGGTTTTAGTATGTTTATTACCTAGGGACTCTTGACATGTTTCCGAAGAAACATCTTACGTTACTAACTCACGCACTCTAGACCCCCCTTGGAGGGACTCATTCAATGGACTATAGGCAGTGTGCCCACTCAAAATCGCAGGGCCTCTTCGCCGAGCTCATTAGGCGCCCTGGGTCAAGCCGCCTCTAAACTCACTTTGGGATAACCATAAGACTCCTATCTACGCCGGTGACCTATGAGACTGGATCTTCAGTCAAAACAATGTTTATATCAGACTCATAACGTGTTAATGTCTTACCCAAATAATGGTTGGAGAAATGTTCGTTAGCATCATTTGGTTAGTGGCGCATCCGGGTGCAGCGCCGGCGCAGGGTACAGGGAACATATGCGTCGCGGAAGCACGGGTTCACGCACTATACAAATGGGTTTGCCCCGAGTGACGTTTAAGCATTTGTCAAGTAACTTAAAAACTGCATCCCAACCTGTACTGTACCCTTACCAGGAGTTGACATGACCGTACTCGCTAGCGAGTCCGTAAACGATTTGTATGGAAAATTGTAGTTCTACAAAGTGACCGCTAAGGGCGCTGTCTTATTTTATTCTCCGTACAAATCGTTTACGCTGTCGCTAGCGAGTACGGTCACGTCACCTCGTGGTAAGGGTAGGGTACAGGTTGGGATGCAGTTTTTAAGTTACTTGACAAATGCTCCGGAGGAGAAGTAAACTTCGAATTGAATTATTATTTTAATTAATAATGTTCACATTTTTATAAAGATACTTCAGGTAATTACGGTGACACGCGCTAATGTGAAATTTCTGCTCTGCTTTTTTAATGTCTCATAATCATAACACTTTGTTAAACGAAATGTATGGTATATAAAGTTTTAGGCGCTTGATTTTTGTTTGTAATATAACTTCATGCTTTCGTATGATACCTATCAAATATCGGGGGGCACGACAGTGCCCCCGCCATGTCGAGCGCGAAGCAAACACTGCCGTACCATCCTTTACTGGAACCATTTCGCCGCATTTTCAGGCCCCTATTTGAGCACCTCCGGATAAGACCAGAACGCAGAAATTTTCGTCATCCAGTAAGCTATAATTACATACTTAAAATCCAAAATTTCAAGTCTGTAGGTCATTTAGTTCCGAAGTTAAGCGAAAGCAAAGTTTCGCATTTACTACACTCATTCACTCACTCACTCACTCATGATCATCAGTAAAGAACTAGTACTTCCCATAAATTCAGAGAGCTGAAATTTGGTATAGAGTTAGGGTTTAATGGCCACATAAAGCGAAAACTATAAAATATGGCCAAGTGCGAGTCCGACTCGCGCATGAAGGGTTCCGTACCATAAAACAAGTTTGTTGTATGGGAGCCCTTAAATATTTATTTTATTTGTAGTATTTGTTGTTATAGCTGCAATATAAATAGATCATCTGTGAAAATTTCAACTGTCTAGCTATCACCGTTCTTGATATACAGCCTGGTGACAGACGGACGGACAGCGAAGTCTCAGTAATAGGGTCTCGTTTTTACCCTTTGGGTACGGAACCCTAAAAACTAGGATAATCGAAGATCTGGAGTACTCTGATTAGGAAACACAAGAGCCCAACCAAACTATTAGAGATCGACATACCGCACTTTACAAAAAATATTCAACTTGTTGTGTTCGGTTGGCCGCCGTCGTGACTGATCGTCTCTCCTGATGATGGATCGCGTACCGATTCGAAACATGTCGAGTGTTATTCGATTTCTACGACGTGAGTAAACCCGTTTAAGTATTTTAATATTCAACTTGGTGGGCCGCTTCATTTGATGTCAAAAATCCAAGGTCTGAAGTATTTTGACGACGCGTTTGGCTCGGTTTGTAAACACCTGCCTACTGAGCCGGCGGTCCCGGGTGCGAGTTCCGGCCAGGGCAAATATTTGTGTGATGAACTCGAATATTTGTGCTTGGGTCATGGTTGTTCTATGTATTTAAGTATATATTTATCTATATAAGTATGTATATCGTCGTCTAGTACCCACAACACAAGCCTTCTAGAGCTTAATTTGGGACTAGATCGATTTGTGTGAGGTTGTCCGATATTTATTTATTGACACTGTTGAATGCATTTTGGACGTCTACCTTTAATATGACCTTACCAGAGGTTTGTGTTATATATGTTACGCTTCGGCTTTTTGGTCACCTTCGGCGACCAGCCTCAGCCGCTGCGCCCCGCTTGATGCCCGCACTTTCTTACGGCGGCCGGGGGCTGCCCTCCCTCCGCGCCTCCGGGCTTTTATATACACTAGGGGTATGGCAGACAAGGCCACGTGGAATCGGGGTTGACAGCTTCGATTCTGTGGCAAGTCGATTAAGAAAAGGAAAGAGTCCGGGAAAGTGGGAAATTAAGAATGACACTAATTATTCGATATTATGATATGCCCTTCAACGGCCTAGTCGCACAACATTAACTATAATAATAAAGAAATCGCAGTAAGGAACCTTAGACTTGGTACGACTTTGTCTAGATTTCATTACTTTTTAGAGATAAACAAGCGGCTCCATCGAGACTTGGCTAGTTTTTTACAGAATGTTTTTGGTGGGATATTTTATTCACAATAAAAGTCTCGTTCAAGACAATTGAATAATAAGAACGATGTTAGATATTTTTATATATTGTCAGATATTGCAGGTAATGTTTATATCTAGACTATACCGTATTATATATTGTTTACATAACAAGCATTGGTATCGCCTTAGGTTTGTATTGTTCAGTAAACTCGCATCGAGCCTGGGTAATTGTCTGCATTGACTAACCATTCATAACGTCACAAACAGGTGACAAATGACTAGTGAAAATCAATGAATGAACGACGCGGTTGGCGCCGTGGAAAGCAGCTGCCTACTGAGCCGGCGGTCCTGGGTTCGAATCCCGGCCAGGGCAAATATTTGTGTGATAAACATGAATACTTGTGCCTGGGTCATGGATGTTTTATGTATAAGTATTTATTTATCTATATTAAAGTAAGTATGTCGTCGCCTAGTAGGTACAGTGCCCATAACAGGTTGATTTGTGTGAGGTTGTTTGATTTATTTATTTATTTATAATGAATCAATCGGCGCTTGCCTGTTATAACCTGACCTGATCAAGTCCTCAGTGTTCTACCGTATATTGTCACCTGTGAAAAAGCCATATACAATAGGTATCACACTAATATTATAAAGACGAAAGTTTCTGAGTGAGTATGTTTTTTATGTTTGTTACTCCCTCACGCTCAAACGGTTGGACCAATTTTGATAAAATTCGGTATGGAGGTAGCTGACACCCGGGATAAACACATAGGCTTCTTTTTATCTGATGAACCGCGGGCAACACCGCAGGCCACAGCTTATATGTACAGTCGCCATCAGACATCGTAGCATATAAGGCGTTCATAAATATTTGAACATGTACTGTAACTGTTACGCCCAGTCAATAAGAGTCGTGTTCAGATATTTATGAACGCCTTATATGCTGCAATATATCTGATGGCCACTGTAGATAATTTAATTATCGACTTCTGTAACATTATGAACGGGATTTACCTACGTATTATGGGGTGCGTCGCGTAGCGTACACCTATCAGAATGACGCATCACACACGAGTACTCGTACTATTATGCGCAGATAGCCACGTAATTATGGAGTAGTTTTTCCTATAACAATACCCACAAAAAGCACAATACGTCACCGACATTCTCGTTGAATCGCGATAGTGATCTCGGGTCGGGATCGGAGTCCCGCGGACCGTAAACCATTACGCAAACGTCCCGGAGAGCAACGGACTGACAAATTAGACAAGTGCTTTATTATGCGCATAAATCACCTGGCATTGTTGCGCTACCGAAACTGATAATGCACTATTTTAATTAACAGACGCCCTATTTTGAGGACCCGTTAGACCTGGGTCAGAATCCCGGCAAGGGCAAATATTTGTGTGATCAATTATGTATTTATCTATATAAGTATGACGTATGTATATCGTCGTCTAGTGTCCATAACACAAGCCTACTAGAGCTTTCAGTGGGACTAGATTGATTTGTGTGAGGTTGTCCGATATTTATTATTTATTATTATTAATCAGAGATGGGTAAGGGTAACAGTATGCAATAGCTATATGTATTGTTTTCCTGAAAATTTTGTAAGAGCATCGCGGATGTGAATAACTCATAAGTCAAATGGAAAAGCGAATCAGACTCGCATATAATGTGTTTTGGAAACAATAAAGGAAATATGCTTGTTTGATTTTTAATTTTAAGCTAATTAACCCAAATGTAATTACATACAAAATACTGAGGTCCCATGACCTATTCATAAATGTTTTTTAGGCCTTACCATTTTTATTTGGTTGAAATTTGTGGTATCTTATTAAGTAAAAAAAGATGAGTAATTAATTCGTAAGTATAGAAAGAATATATGTATACCTCTATACCAAAGTAAAAGAACATCAACACATGTCACAAAATATCAAGATCATAAATAGACATAAAGACCCCAATAGATTTCTCGATCAGATTTGCCATTAAATATTTTATCCTAGAATGAGAACCTTGAAAATGTCAATGCTTTATTTACATATTTATTTATTATGTATACTATATCTGCCAATGAAAGTACATTCTGCCTGCCTATCAAACCTTATCTGCTGATATGCAGATTCAATGCAATAGGATCACAAGAACAAAGCATTGCTATTGCTTATATCCATTTTGTCTCACAAACAGCAATATGATCCTTTATAACCGAAAAGAAAATTTGGCATTTTATTATTTGAGTATATTGTCCATTTCCAACCAAAACTCACTAAGTAACAAATACCTACTTAAAACAAAGCTTGCATCTCGGTATCAATCTACTCACGAGATAGGGCTTGTGCACAAATCACGCGAGGTTTTTTCGGCTACTTTTTGACCACCCCTCCCTCGCCCCTGGTGATATTTGGTGAGGTTCTTTGTTAACACTTCCTCTGCTTCACAACCTCTATTTTGAAGTATTTAACAAGTGAAGAATTATTTTTAACGAAACCGAGAAAAAGTACCAACTCATGTGGTAGATTTTTTTCTTAGTTTGTTCACTGTAGAAAAATACTCGTGAGGTATACTTATACCCCTCCCTCCCCCAACGTGATCTGTCCTGATTTTCTGTGACCCCTATCGGACATCACATGATTTGTGCACAAGCCCATATAAGGTTTTGAAAAGCGCCAATGAAAATTTTAGTATGTTTTGGTTGTTACCCGGCGATATAGCTTACGGGTATCGGGTATTCAATCAATCAATCAATTATCAATCAATTAATCATTATTTCATAATCTATGTATGTGTTTAGGAAAAGGTTATTCAGGTTTCCATAGAGACAAAATTTGTTAGCATCTTTATACCTTATCAATAATAACCTGTCAACACATCATTATGGATACCAGGACAATGGGACCTCTTATGAAACACTGTAACATATAATAGATACATTGTTCAATTCAATTTAAAATATTATAATCAATAAAGAATAAACAATAAATTGAACAAAAACAAAACACACAAAACTTGTCTCTTTAGGTCCTCAGCTATTCAGTGCAGTAAGTTACACTGTTACAAGCTTAGAGTAATTATCCAAATGTTGTATTTATATCCTGACAACTGTTTCATCCTATTATAAAACATACAAATGAATATTTTAACAACTGTGTCCATAGAAACTATAGAATTTTGTAAGTATACTAATAAAAGAAACACTTGTACCAACAAAAGAATGCAAGCAAGCCCTTCAGAGGCTTTCAAGGTGAATGACCCACAAAAAGCTCACCTTCATAAATATATTGGGATCAATTATTTTTACATGACATAGTTGTTGCACTATTTTGGAAATTATTGAACTAATAACATGGAAATGACATGATACTATTTCTCAAACACAAAACAGAAATTAATCCTAACAAACAATACGGACAGTATGAATTCCATTAGTAGAAAACTCAAAAGTTATCCTACCGATATGACAATTTTTATTTAAAATAAAATATGTACTTTGTGTTAAAGGCTGCATACTAAAATATATGTTGAAAATTAACAGGAAATTCATAATATAGTTTTTCAAAGTTAAGTTGAATTAAACTACTGAATTCCTTAACATATTGCCCACTTATTTCTGTTTTGTAACTGTACCTGTGTTATTTTTTAAATGAAGGTAGTTTAAGTTCAAAACGAATATATTACAATACCTTTTGTGAAAGAAGTTTTAATGGATTAACTTGAATATTACGGCAATTTTTGTTAATATTTATATTGAAACAAATCCACTACTACAATCTTGTTACAAGGCAGTCCTATAAGACTTGTTTTGATGTTTTTTGGTATTTTCAACGGTTATAATATTTCTCAGCAAATAGGATGGAAGAGCACTTACTTCTCTGATAAATACTGGGTAGTCCAGTATAGCACCTCACCCGGCAACTCGCTCTCCGTAATTGTGTAGCCCGCGATATTCACGGGGAGCTGGTCCTCCGGGTTTACCGTCGCCGCAAAGTTCTCAAAAAACACCCGGTACGTCGTCAAGTAATCCTCTTTATCACTCATTTTTCAAATAATGAATTAGGTCAACAGAATAAACTATTATCACACAATCGATCAACAATTCCTTGTTAACAACCAATTAAAAAAACCCAAATTGAAGTCACTGTAAACACTTCTTCACTTAAAGCTAAATAACATAGAGCGATAATGAATAGTCGTTATTTTATTGTACAAGTTTTTATAAAAATCAAAACATTCGATTCGGTCACATCACGTCACAATACACAATTTCCAATTTAATTTCTGTTCTGTTCTGTCTGTCTGTCCATGGTCCGCTTCGTAAACACCCAACATCAGAGGCGTTTTTCCACAAACGCGCAACTCATGTCATGTCATAAAAACACAGGGGTACCACAACACCAATATTACTTTACTCATTGTTTTCATTATCTATACCACTAAAGGTTAGTGTATACGAAAGTAACACCAACAAATGTTCGACGATCCGTTCACCAATGGTTCACCAGCATTATCGGCCGATTTCTATTGGCAACCTATGATGTCAATAGTGGGGTTGGGCTAACCAATGAAACAGTTTCCCTCAACTTAACCAAAAGTTTAAAAATTTAAAGTTGGTATGATTATGATTCATGCGCGATGTCATGCGATGTCATAGATCTTTGAATGATCATGTTGTCAACAAGGAGGTGTCTGCCCACTTGCGTTTACTTATCAGATCAGAAATATCAGACCACACAATCTCTCACACAACACGATAATGATATTGATATGATGTATTTAAACGTATAACCTAGTATATATACTGATATACTAGTACCTAGTATATATATATACTGACGTATCTAGGTCAGTATTTAACAGTTCATATTATATTATAGCATGTCGTTAATCCCGGGAAAGTATCAACACTATAAAAATGAAGATATTGAAGAGTTTTTCGCAGCAGTAGGTTAGTGGGTACAACTAAGTTTTATATTAGACATAATTATTATCTACCTAGTATAATATTAGTTAGAATCATTTTTTTTATTCTATGTTCTTATTAACTAAATAAATAGACTGTCTACTTAACTCTTTATTATGACAAACTTTATAATTTTTATTTTGATATGATTTTTACGTTGTGTTTAAGGAACAGTATATTTATACGTTTCTATTTGATAAAATCTTTAATCTGTCTTGTTTATTTATTATGTTTCGAAATCAGTGTTAATGAGTCAATTTTCATCCATTATCACTGGCCTGAAGGAAAAAAAATGTTATATATTTCATTATGTATCATTATTATTTATTTCATAAAATGCGATATCATTACAGGTGTTCCATACTTAGGCCGGAAAGCGATTAATATGGCTTCTCCCATGATAGAAATCTCGCTAGATGGCGATACTATGACTTTTAAAGAAACAGCTTTAATGTTTACACTCGAAAATACATTCAAGCTCAGAGAGGAGTACGAAGAAGCTATGCCCACAAAGATCTTAAAGGTATCGAAAATTTATATTTTTTACGTATTTAACAAGTAACTAGTTTAGTAGTAAAACATATTAAGAAACTGGAATCTCTAGATTTTGTGATCAAGGATACATACAGGGTGCTACAGACAGTTGGGTTCAAGAGTGGTTCAAGATCAATTCTTAATAACAACGCCATTGAAGCCAAAATGTTTTCCGATAATGTTTGGCAGAAATTGATCAACAAAACCGAATTAAATCCAAAGTATTTAAAGGTCAAGGATAAGTTTCATTTTTATATAGAGCGTGACTACCATCATCAATGACTGCGAAATGGTTACCAACATTGTGGTATCAGACACTGGAGCCAAGTGTTCTCGTCACTACCTGTTCTCCGAAAACGAGTGCATTGTTGTGAGTATACAAACTATTATATTTTATTGAAAAGCTCTCAGCCTTGTACTTATTGGACCATCAATCCTTAGGATAGTGAAAATATAAATATAAAAAATCTATTACTGAATTTAATAAAGGATATGTTCATGTTCCAGACTTTCACCCACGAGAAAGCAAGTAAATCTGGGAAGAGATATTTTCATAGAATTATGGCTTAAATTCAGTTCTTCATGTGTTGATATTTTAACCTTTTACCTCAGAAAGTTCTACATCTAAACAGAAATAGTGTTATACCTTAATTATGCACATAGACTAGCGAAGCCGCGGTCTAAAACCAATGAAATATGCCTTTTTGTACACCTGAATAAATTACTTTACATTAATAAGAAAGTTGTTTATAGTTGTCTGCTTTGCAACCGGAAAATTTAATTTTTATCGATAAAGAGCTAAGTATTTCAACTTTCTGCCTGCAGTACGTCATATCACATTTATATTTCCATCTCAACATTTCGACCAAAGTTAATAGAGAAAGCATCCTAAAAACGAACCTTCGACCAAATACGATGACAAAACAAATTTCATTAAAACAATTATAATATTTGCATAGTGGTCATGATAACGCGTAGGAGTAAGAAAAATATGAGAAGAACACATCATCTCAATATTTTGAATTTACTAATACATATTATTATTTTTAAAGTGGGGTTTTGATAACATTTGCCTGGCAACATATTATGAGTTATGTTATGACGTTCGAATTGGAGCTTTTGTTGATATCAGTATCAGTAATGAAATGATAATCAGACAGTAATTATAATCGGGTTGAGCTAAAAGGTCGTGTTTTCGCTACCTGTTTTGCTTAAAAAGAAAACACAATCACATAGTAAAAATGCCGTCAATTGCTGGAAAATATCAGCACTACAAAAATGAAGATATTGAGGATTATTTCACCGCAGTTGGTAAGTCCATATTACCTCAACAAATAACTTAAAGCTGTCATCTGTGTGCTGCGTGATTATTTTCGAGCGATTTCGCATAAATGGGTATATACAAAATTTACTTATAATTTAAACTTTTCTCGGTATACTCAAAAACTGGTTTCATTAATATCTAAAACATTCAATCATATCAATGATAATAAGAAATTACATAAAAAGTATATATTTTGAATATTTGCCGAGTATTGAGAGTATGAAAGTACGAAAATTTGGGATATAGATATTTTTTATTGTTTACTTATTTATTACAGGTGTACCTTATATCGGCCGAAAAATGATGTCTATGTCATCTCCTGTTATGGAAATTACCTTGGAAGGAGATACCATGACCGTTAAAAATTCTTCTATGATTAGAACTACTGAATATACATTCAAATTAGGCGAAGAATATCAGGAGAACATGCCGAATACGTCTATTAAGGTAAATTTATTAATAATCGAATTTCATTATTATATCGTATGTGTATTATGGACTAAATCAGTCATGCATTATTTAATTATTGGATATCTAGTAGGGACTTAATTGTTTAAATATCTGAGTTGAATAAATAAATAAATAAAATATTAGACAAACTGACACAAAAATTAAATAAGCTCTAATCTAGTAGGATATTATAATAGGGTAAAACACTGCAGTATCTCAACAACGACCGGGTCGACCTATAGGGACAGGAAATATGGAATCGGTATATTTTGTTGACTTGATTGAAGAAAAGGTTTTACTTATTTATTATAAACGAGATTTTTCATCTTTTTATTTTCAGAGTGTCACCATTCTTGTCAATGATCATGAATTAGAAACCAACTCTGTGATTCCTGAAACTGGGGTGAAATGTGGACGCCACTATCTGTTCACCGATGATGAATGCATTATAGTAAGTGTTTGTTTTAATGGAACTTTGTTAGCAATCTATAATGCTAAATCTTCTTAGGTTTCCTTATCCAAACGGTTGCAGGACCCTCCATTCTAAGCTTCCACTGTTTTTCTAACCGTCTTTTCGCAAGACTGTATATATCCAACCGTAATAAGTAGAAATACTGAAAATAATTAAAGTTTACAGTTAGTTGCCAATTAGTTGTTCCCGTGAAACAATATGTATTTTTAGGGGTTAAGTATACGGGTTTTGCTCCAACGGTTGAATAGTAATAGTTAGACACTTAACATTTTATAATAAGAAATACTCTTTTTTTGCCCTTTAGAATCCTTCTTACGCCCGTGTGACATTTTCCATTGCTATTTATTTCTGCTAGCATTTCCTCTATTTTCATCTATACTACGTAGTATCCGACCTATTAACGATTATGGAAATAATAGAATTACGTGCGTTGAGCCACGATCGGATTTCACCGATAATATGAATATTAAGTATATCAGCTGATAAGCCTTTCGGTTATTACAGATTACACAAAACTGATTTATGCAACGCAACCTTTTCTTTTTCAGACGCTGACACATGACAATGCCAAGCCTGGGAAAAGGTACTTCAAAAGGATTAACTAAACAAGAAAGAACTAAACTGAGGGATTAAATACACCTCAGTACAGTCGTGTACTTCAATTTATCAGCAAAAATGTGATCAAAAATATCTGAGGACACCTCTAAGCCGTTAACAGTAGAGGCGAGTTCACATATTTTGATCACATTTGTGCTCATCAATTTATGAACTCGACTTTACTATTTACAATTGAAAAACCCGAATATGCTTCGATCAATTAGATTCCGTTTAATTTATTAATAATTTGATATATGTGGTACTTTTGATAAGTTCTCGATAACTGATTTTTAGTTATTGTGGTAACTTACACTTAAGATGAATTGTGATGCGGACCGAACTGCGTGACCTTGCCACTACTACATAAACCTCCCGGGTTTCCAAAAGTGGCAATATAAAATTTAAAACTTTGTAAAACAAAAACTGTTGATTTAGATAAAAATAAAAATAAAAACTATATAACAAGAAATTATTCCATTTGTCTATCTAAGGAATCCAATATTTTTATATGGAAATTTGTTCTTCTGCACATTTATACCTCCTTACACAAGATAATAGACTTAAAAGGAGAATTAAACAAGTTTTATAAAAACTTATGAAAAATATTTTTTGTTATCTTAGTGATAGCGTGGCTGACTTAAGACTGCGATTATGTATGAACAGAGTAGTTAAAATATTTATTTAACCCATGATGTTGCATTGGAAAAATTAGGTAGGTAAATTTATTTAAATTCATACCTACTTGTGATTGTGAAATATTTTATTAAATTTTTGGTACATTTTTAATTTCATAATAAAAATAAATATATGTTTAATGGAACAGCGTTTTATTCTGGAAACCTGATTACTCTATTTATTAAAATATTAATTTTGATATACACAGAAAATATTTATATGGCACATTTAGAAGAAAATTTCAATTTAATTATCACCCGGTCGTAGATTAGCCAGAATGAGCATTACAACTTATTACATACCTACATTTTGTAAGTTTAATTTAGATGTAATCATCGTGGTGGATATGACCTCGAATATAAATACTTAAAACTCCTATATCAGACTGAATACCTGCTGTTATGAGTGCATCAATACCAATAGGACTCGGCAGAGATAATTATGCACATGTGTTAACTTATTAATGTGTGATAACGCGCAATGATACGAGTTTGAATTGCGATAATTTTTGTATTATTATTTTAATACTCCTGTAGAGTTTAGAATATCCGACACGAGCCTAATAAGTCCTGAAAAGTACTTAAAAAAGCATCAAGCATCTATTACTGACACTTGAGTGTTAAAGTTGTCTATTCAGTGTCACTCAAGTGTTTAGCAATAACCTTTGTTGAAATTATTATATAGAGACTCACACCTGCAGACAAACAGTACAAACAGTTTTGCAGGGAATTTTATATATTTAAGTTTTATACTTTAATAAATAAATATAAAAATAAAATTATAATTATTAATTGTTTAGTGCTAGAAAAAAAATATTTTACTTTAATTAGGGATCCCGTTTTTATTGCTAAAAATAACTAAGACATAATGAAGTCTTAAGAAATAGATCATTTCCATAATCAAATTTGAATATATTCTTTGCCTTTAATCAATTTGTAATTGGTAAATTTCTGAACCTTTCTATCGGTGATAAGACCCTAAAAGTAATTCATGTTAAATGAATTGTAGCAGCAGCTTTGTTGCGAGCTATAGGGGGACCTAAGTTCAGGTTACCAAATATTTTTTGATTACTTGTTCTAATTTACTATAGCAGTTAACGTATATTATCCTTGTATTTGTGGGGATAATTATTAATTGGCAAGACTTTGTGTGACCACAGATAAAGTAACATTTAAATTAGGTCGAAATATGTTGCTACAAATGAGATGAAAACTATGTGAAAGTTGTCTGACCAACCCTACAGTAAAATAATTTAGTGTGTTAACAGCCTATTACTGTTTACCACAGATAGTGTTCGGAGGAAACATCAATGATTGTTTTGATTCGGCCTAATTGTCATTATCTGTCACTGTAAATCGAGACGCATTACGTACGGCTCGCTATCCAATTTTCCAACTGTCTGTTCGATTTACCAAAGTTCATTAATAATTATTACGATTCTTGTTTCTGGTACTTGTGTTTTGTGATTACTGCGTGTTGAAATTTAAAGAAAAAATGGCAGATATCGTGTCTCAAGATCAGGTACGTAAAACGTAATTAAATTAACAATAAAAATATTCACTTAAGGTATTTCAATGAAATTAGATCTGTTCGAAGAAAATTTAAAATCGAGTTTAAAGACCTACAACAAATGTTTGAATTCCGAAGAATCTTGAGAAAACAATTAAAAAGGTACTTATCTTATGTTTTCTCTTAGGAACAACAAGTGAAGAAACTTAAACGCTTGCTAGAGGGATGGCGCATGGCTCTCGTACCCATGAGATCAATTATCCTGTGGGAACAGCAATGGTATCCCGCTGCTATAGTTGGTGTGCTGTCTTTCCTGTACTCTTTCATCTGGCTCATGGACTCCAACTTCCTGACCACTTTTGCTATTGTGGGAATATTCCTTAACTTTGTGGATTTCATTGTTCCCATCATTTGTACGTCTCTGTATGGACCAAGTGCCTGGACGGGTCAGAAGGAGAAAATGTTTGAAGACATCTGCAAGACTATTGTGGTGGACTATAATAAAATGCTGCACTATGTTCACATGTTCTTCTCTTTTAGGGAGACAAGCCCATGCCTGGTAAGTCATGTTAATGACTATAAAAAACTTGTCAGCAACTACATTATACAGTTGCCGAGAAACTCTCTTGACCCAAAATGGCAGATCTGCGCATGCATATTTGTACGTAAATCGGCTACTGCGCAGTCAAGGTTAGGCTCAAGAAGTTTCTCGGCAACTGTACTTACCTGATGCTCCTATTAATTATTTATACTAATAAAAATGGGTATCATTTACTAAAGTGACATTTTTAATTTATACTTTCATAAAAGTAAAAGTAGTAGTAATTTGACAGGAGAAAACTTTTCTTTTTATTGCAGAAAGTTTATCATGGTGTAAATGATGCTACCAGAAAATAAACATATTTTTTTAAGATTTTTTGTTATATTTCAGTACTACCTAATATCCATGGCTTTGCTGGGTGCAGTGGGCTGGATTGCATCCACCGTCAACAATGTCTTCCTGCTGTACATCCTATCTGTGGGCATTTTGCTGTGGCCCGGCATCCAGCACAGAGGCATTTTCAACACGCTCCTTGGCATGATCAACTTGGGACCCAAACCCAAGTTCTTGAAGTCAGAGTAAAGAACAACCAGTGAAACTAGCTTTTAATGCAATGTGATGTATCTGGTCATTACAATTTTAAGTTTAAGCTTAGCTTATTCTATTGAGCTTTAAATTTTAGTATATGATTACTGTGTGATACATTTGGTTTAACTGTGAGGACTATGTCCTAGGCATTAGTTTTACTTAAACCCCTGTTATTGTTATGGGTATTGGGAAGTATTAATTAAACTCATAATTGTTTGTATAGAAGTTAATATATTTTCTCATAGACTTAATTTTCTATTAGTTTCACTAAGTTTATATCAATACAGCATTATAAATAGTAATTTATGTTGTACATTCAATCAAAATGATGATGATCCAGGTGGACATATTGAATTCCATTAAAATTGTCTACTACAGCCAGCCTGCGTTGATTCAAGATGCTGTTCATTATCTGAAAATGTGTATTTGTTATTTAATATGTTGTAAATTGCATTACATATTGCATTTAATTACATTTTGTTTCACATAAACATCTTGCTTTACTTTATGTACTCAAGCCATACACAATAAATCCATGCATAAAATTATCAATTTTCAGGTGCGTTTAACAAGGCAATGAGTTACCGGCCATATTTAATTGAATGATTTCCAACTAGACACAACACTGGCTAAGCTCTATTACTGTTCTCTAACAATATCACAATTCATCTTAACCTAGCATACTAGTGGAAAAGCTTGACGATGCACTGGGTTAATGCAGAGTAAGTTTAGTCGTCTCTGATAGTGAAGCCTGGCTTGACAGCAGCATTTTTAGCCTTGGTGACCGAGGGCGCCGCGAGCTCGCCCGAAGAGTTGTTAGGCAAATTGTTGTTAGACTTACTCTCTCTCGAGGTGCTCGGTCTCAACAAGTCTTCGGCGACCAGCGTCGTAGTGAACCTGCTGCCTGCCACGGCCGCTTGCGAGGAGGCGATACTTTTCTGTGCGCTACTGTCGCTATATCTTCTACTCCCGTTATTTAGCAATTCATTTTTCTTGTTTTTGTTCTTGCTGCCGTCTTTTAAAACGTCGTTCAAGGAATCTAAATTGCATAAGTAATGAGATGCGTCTACTTTAGTGTATTTGTTATTTTTTTCGTTATCTATGTTAATGTTTATACTATTGATGTTTTCCTTGGACTTGTGTAGGTCGGGCGGGAACGCGTCGACGGACGTGTGGCTGGTGGACGCGAGGCAGTTGTCGATCTTGTGCGTGGTGCTGGGTGCGAGGTCGTTCCGGATAAAGCGCAGCGGAGAGCTGCTGTGGGGGTCCATTGAAAGCGTTTCTTCGTCGTCCTCGCCCTCGGCACTCTGTAACATGAAATTCATTGTCACCAATGAAAAGAAACATTTGTATTTTATCATTACTTATATGCTGTTATAGGATGATGCTACTAACAATCCTTCCGGTGCATTCGCACCTAAGCTCAAATTACCCTTTTACACAGTACAACCCAATGTCAAAAACACAAATTGTCGTATAAACATAATATCAAAATAGCCTAGTCTCTAAATACCAGAGTCCCAAAATACACTAAAACCTTAAAACCAAAACGAACATATCTCCATTATGTACTACTACCGAGATCACCTAATGTCATAAAAGCTGAAGCTCAAAACGAGCTATCCCCATAATATACTAGTCTTAAAATACACCATTCTTAAAATACAATAGTCTCAAAACACGCTAATCCCAAAATACTCTAAATGCGTCTGTGTAGTCGATATTTTTTTCGAAGTGTCTGAATATTGTTCTATGAGTAGGAATAACGTTCCTAATTAGCAGGAAAAATAACAGATTTTAAGGTACCGCCAGTAAATTATAAAAAAAATATTAAAATTTATTTCGCGCCATTCACATCTCATACTGCAAAAGTACTAAGAAGCCGTCCAGCTACGTCAGATACACAAAAAAAACATTGGTTGTCGACGGAGAGTTCACAGAAAACCTTGGTCTAACCACACCAACTCACCCCTCTATCATCTCTACTCTCCCCATTCATGACCCAACTGCCGTCGCAATCCCTACTCATCCCCATTTTGCGGTACACGGTTTAGCCAAAATAAAAGGCTTTCGTTTTAGTCTGCCACGCCTCACTATTAGTACCTACCTTTTTTTGGTAACTACCTAATATTGTAGAGTTAGGACTTAGGAGTCAGGACCAAAAATATTTAGGGTATTTTGAGACTAGCGTGTTTGGAGATTATGTTATTTGGAGAATGGTGTATTTTAGTACGAGTGTATTGAGAGATTCATTTGTTTTGAGCTTCAACCTTTATGACATTAGGTGATCACGAGAGTCGCACATAATCAAGATAAAGTCGTTTTGGTTTTAGTGTTTTTTGGGACTCTCGTATTTAGAAATTGGGCTATTTTGAATTTATGTTCATATGACAATTTGTGTTTTTGACATTGGGTTGTACTGTGTAAAAGGGTAATTCGAGCTTAGGTGCGAATGCACCGGAAGGCTAACAATTGCCGTAGCGCACATCCGAGTTTTCGTTCGAATTTAAGGGGTTATAGTCCGGCAATGTATAAATTACAGCGATACTATCTAAATGTGTATCAACACTGCCACGGGCGGCCTAACTAGTACTGTGATTGATGAAGGCGAATGGCCGTTGGTCTCACCATGAGGTCGTGGTCGGTGATGGAGCCAGCGGTTGCCTCGTTGCTGTTGAACTCCAGCTCCGACGCGAGAGACACCGGCGTCACGTCGCCGCTAACAGAAGAACCTACACATAGAACATACGTTAGTAACTTATATTAAGCGTGTGTTCTGGTCTGGAAGTGACGCAGTGTGTAATAAAGATTTGAATAATCTAGATGTAGGCGAAGTAGCATCAGCCCGCCTTTCCATCTTTTCCTTAAAATACACAGGTTAGGTTAAGGTTGAAATTAGAATTAGGTAAGAAAAACGCATTTGAAAGATAGTCTAATCTAATCATCTGTCAGTAAAAAACTATAAGCAATATACCCACAGTATGTTCACCTGGACAATGGGAGTAGTCACTTGACCAGTGTAGCTCTAATAGACTGGAACATAATCGGTATTGGTGATTACTGATTAGAATACAATTTATTTATTTATATTGAATGGCCATAACTTGTTTGATAAGTGAAGAAATATTTTGGGTTAAACAAAATGTAAGATGTTATTAATACGAATTATACTTATTTTTAGTTACGTTATTCACATCTATATTGTTAGTAGGTTTGTTTTATGTAGTTGTTAATATTTATTATTTTTCTAAATTAGTTGCTCAATAAAATTTCCATTAATTTTAAAAAGAATTCACGTATAATTTAAGATTTCAAACAAATATATTCTACGACAAAGATGCGTACACATTTTTGCAGCTTCTAAGGGGAAAACAAAAATGTTTACCCATCTTTTATATCGACCCTTACAACATTTGTCCTGTGGCATAACTTTGGTCACTAAACTTAAAACAATTAAATGTGTAGCTAGAACGACAATCACTGCATGCACTCTAATGACAACACAGAACAGTCAAAATAAGTTTTCCTACAAACAATTAGGAAACCACTCATACTTTCGATAAGTTTCCTGATGAATGTTTTTGACCAATCGCAAAATAACAAATACTTGATTGGAAATATGGAATGTTACACATACTTGTAAAATACTGTTTGTACGAATACTGGCATAACTCGTTTCACACTGAATGCATGCAGAAGTGATATGTCGACACTTGTACTGGCATATTTATGCTTCCACTAGGTAACTCGCAACACTCGATATGTTTGGCGTAGTGTATTTGTAGGGGCACATTAGCTAGGTGGATGGCTACATTTAAGTGTTTACATGTTAACCATTTATACAATTCTTGTAACAAAATAAGAATATTGATCGCATATTTTCCCAACCAAGTACTTTTCTTAGTTATTCCAAAGCAATGAAAGAGAATTAACATTTGGGAGTGTAAGCGATTAATATTAATTAAGTATTTATATTTAACACGTTTGTTCGTAATTTGAAAGCGTGTCCTTTATTAATAAACTCTGAGCCTGCAATTTCAAAGCTATTAATCTTGAATTAGAGAACCAATACTTTTACAATGAGGTTAAACTAAGATACAGACGACTTTGTTGAATTAATTAACACTTTCACGACCAGAAAAAAGTAAAACTACCCCAGAAACCGACAGAACCGGCTCGGAGGGCGCAACCATCCCCAGACGCCGCTAGAGCCCACCAGATGGGCGCTTTTATAGTACAATCTGCCCGGCAAGGTGAGCCGGCAGTGTAGAAGTTACGAGCGCCCGCAAGGCGGGTTGTTGGTCGTGACAGTTTTAAAAATAAAAATCTTGTCTACCTACACGAAAATTCTATAATAAGGACACCAGGAATGGGTATTGGTTTTCTTAATATTTCTGGAACTTGGTAGGCATCAGGATCTTTTTCTATAACTATGCTAATGTATTACATTATCTAATTTGGAACGCATAGGGTATGATAGAGCTTCGAGTAAGTACCAAATTTATACCGTTTTGTTTGTGTTGCCTATGTCAATAAACATTTTTATAAATATGTAATGTGTTTTTATTGTTGTTACGTTACCTTACCTAGGTTACATTTTTTATGGTGTTAATGTTTGTCGTCTGCGTATAAAACGCAAATTCAGTTGTAATAATGTTGGATTTTCAACATGGTTAAAACAACTTATTTTATTTATTTCTGACTATCGAGAAGTTTCACTGTTTGTATTCTAAAGAAATATAAAAATTCGTCTAAAAATATATAAATATACGTCGTCGAACTACTATTATCAGAAGAAATCAATGGGCATGCCCGTATTGTAAACTGATACTAGGTGTCAAAAAACATTTACGTAATAAAATATGAGTGTTAGTGGGATTTATTTACCCAAAAGATGTCTTGTTGGTGAATCCAAGTGTTGCTGTGTGTCACAGATGTCGTTAATAGACGCGTTTTACCTACCAATAAAACGCATATTAATTTACTTACCTTATTCGAAGCTTATTTAATTGAGATAGGCTGTACGTTTCCCGCCTTATATTGCTATCTCTTTCTAATGATATCCCTTCCTTTCAAATTTCCCTCCACCTGGCAGTGGGGGATGACATTTGTTCATTCCCCAATTTTATTTGGTTCTTCATTGGATCGAAATTAAACCAGGCAGAAATTGCTCATAAGCTTCGAATAAGGTAAGTAAATTAATATGCGTTTTATTGGTAGGTAAAACGCGTCTATTAATTTGACTTGACCGTTATTCGAAGCTTATTTAATTGAGATATGTTTGTTATCGCCTGGTGGAGGAGAAAAGATGCCAATGTGACTAGGATGTTAATAATATATGACAGTTTGTACTAAGAAAGCAAACAAAAATGTCATAACACTTAATTATTTATTTCTAAATTAAGATAGTTTAACAATACGTTCGTTAATACATCTCATACAAATCATAATGAACCCATGAAATGAATAATTCTGTAGGCCATGAGCTTTATTTTAGCATATTGTATATAATTATTTTTAGTTAATCAATTGGTGTAAATGAATTTGCAAAACATAAACTCAAAGAATTATTTGAGGAAGTAGTAGGCATAACTTCGCGCCTGTAAAACTTACTGAAAGTATTTTCAGAACGCCAATTACCTCGTGATAAAATATCATCGATAGAACAATTGTCTAACCAACTTTTTGATGCTACTGCACTACGTACGCTCCCAGGCGTTGCCGTTATGCCTGCTTCTTTTAACACAGACTTAATCCAACCTGCTATTACAGCACGGGATGCTTCCTTCACTTCTCCTCTCAGCGAGATAAATAAACTAGTGCAATTACCCGATTCTCTTCTTTCTTTCAATAAATTAATTACTTGTCTAACCCAAAAAAGTGGGTCAAGGTTTTGGCATGAATCATTACAAAGTATCCTCCAACCCGATTGCCTATAATTAGCACAGTCCGTTTTTGATCCAAAGATTGGCCAAAAAATTATTGAATTATCTGAATTAAGACAATGATTAGGATCAACATTTAGCAGGGTGAGATCATGAATTCTTAAGATTATCAATTAGGACATCAACATTCCAAATAGGGGCCTTTTTATCTTTTGGTTTCTTTAAGGCTATTGATTTCAATACGTGTTTAACCAAAACGTGAGAGCTTATTTTTTCTGATGAATCTGTATTGCACAAAGTTGATACTACAGATTTATACAAAAGAATCGTATTATATGATAACTTCTCTATTAGGAAAAGATCCGATAAAAACTTTGCAACATCCGCACCTGAGGGCCTGGTTGCTTCAATTTTATGCTCCTTTGACCAGGAGATCCACTTTTTCCAAGCTACATTATAAGTTTTTTGTGTAGATGGACGCCATGAAGATCTAAGCAGATTTATCTGATCCGAATTCCAGCCTTTCAATTTTTCTGACCACCCCCACACTTCCAGACTTCTAGCGTCATCTCTTGTACATTTGGGGGCGGTAATCCCGTTGTCACGTCCAATAGGACCTTGTCCAGGTAGCGTAGTGTGAATGGGGCTGTCACAGCGCGAGCCTTGAGATCCGCTCTCCAGAAAACTCGGTCCCACCGTGGAACTACCACTAAGTAAGTTCCCATTGCTTGGTTCAGGTGAGCTAGCACCTTCGGTATTAGATAAGGTGGTGGGAAAACCCATGCCAGATCGTAATTCCATATCTGCGAGAATGCGTCGTGAAAAAGTGCTTCGTGGTCGTTCTGGTCTATCGACACGTAGTTGAACACGACGTGAGCTCTTTTTGAAGCAAATAGATCTATTACAGGAATACCCCACTTGGAGAATACCTTCTCTGTGCTTCCTGGAAGAAGATGCCATTCCGGAGTCGGGCGCAGTCTTGATAGGCGATCCGCATGACTGTTGTATATTCCTGGTATGTAGAATAGGTTTAGATGAATTTGATACTGATCTAGTAAGTGAAACACCCTGTACGTTAGTTCTAGCAGCGGTTTTGACCTTGTACCTCCTTGATTGCGAAGATAAGCAATTACAGTCTTGTTGTCGCTCTGGACCAGAACTGTAGAGCGACGCAGGTACTGACAATGATCGACTAAAACGTTTAGAACTGCAAGCATTTCTTTCTGGTTGCAATGCAGGGACTGTTCGGCTTTTGTCCAGAAACCCCAGAGAGGATGATGGTCTAATTGAGCTCCCCAGGCCATGTCTGATGCATCTGTAGTTAGAAAATGTGTTGGGGGTGGTACATGAATCAATGAGTGACTCCGGCAATTGTTCAGCCACCAGATCAGATTTTCCCTGGCAATTTGAGGCAAAGTATAGGTTTTCTTTGAAAACTTTGGAATCGTGTTCAGGAGATTTAGCAGGGCTCGGTAGTTGAGTCTTCCCAAATGAACAACGAAGCTCGCAAAATTTAGAAAGCCTACCAATTTTTCCAGATCCTTCCGGTTTGTTTTGTTGGCAAATAACATCTGGCGTATTCTGATGATTAAATTCGGTATTTTTTCTTTCGGCAGACATTTTTGATTGGTCCAGGGATCCCAATAAATCCCTAGATATACCAGAGCTTTCTGAGGAGTTAATATTGACTTTGGGTAGTTGACTATCCATCCCAACATTTCTAGCCTTTCTAATACAATATCTACATGATTGCGAAGAGTTTCCTCGTGTTGATGGGCAACTAAGAAATCGTCGAGGTACACAATCACTCTTATCTCTTGTTTCCTCAAGGTCTGTGCAATCCAATTTGTGATTGACGCAAAAACTTTTGGGGCCGTACTCAGGCCGAAAGGTAAACAAGTCATTTCTAACATTTCTTGCTCGTAAATAAGTCGTAAGAAACGTCTGTGCGGTTGAGCAATCGGTAAATGAAAGTAGGCTTGTGACAGGTCTATTTTGCACAACCAGTCCCTTGGTTGGAGAAAGTCCGGTACACGGTGTACATTCAGTAAACCGAATTTTTCCGTCATAACAAAGTTGTTCAGGGCCTTTAAGTTGAAGATAGGGCGAGCAGTCCCGTCGCTCTTGGGCACGAGAAATATTTTGGAAAGAAAACTCGGTGACGGTTTCTGTACCTCCAGCACGCCTTGACTTTTCATTTGGTTGATGACTGATGTCATCTCGTTTGAATGTGGGCATTCGAAACCGTTCGAGAAAAGACTCGGATGGACGAGTGGCGGCTTCTGGAGATAAGGTATGCGATACCCTTTTATGATCCGTAACAAGAAATCCGGGGCTTCCATTTCTTTCCAAACCTTGTAAAAATGTGCTAGACGGCCGGCCCTGAATTGCATCGAGTCAATATCTCTTTCGTTTGTTGTATTTCGGCCCGCCAGGGGACAGTGGGCGCTTACGTCCTGCGCGTTGTTGCGATTTCTGTTGATTGTACCTTGGCTGGCGGTCACGAAAGGAGGAAGGTGCATTGCTTGGCCCGGCATTAGTATTGGCACGAGCAGCTTGATATGTACCATGACTGTGGTACCCTTGCGAAGGGTACGGGTGATGGTAGCAACCCCGTGGGGGAGGAATATGCTGCATATCAGCACAGGGATACTCACGATATTCCTGATAATTACCAGCAGCATGTGCCTGATTGAAGCTAGTACCCTGCGAGAGTACTTTACGTTGCGCTATTCCCTGCGAGGGCGCGCTTGTGGCCTTTGACAGACCAGCTTGCGAAGCCGGGTTCTTTTGTAATGGCCAAAAACATTTTCGTATTCCTCCATGTTTTTCAATTGTAGCTGTAAAAGCTTCAGCGCTAAATAACGTCGTCCCAGATGGGGGAATCTTACGCAGTGCCGATTTCACTAGCGGGTCCTTCACGTGCTTTGTGATTCCATTGCGCCTCATTTGTATTACTTCCGCTCTGTGGCCGCAAATAAGCTGTAAAAAGTCTTCTGAAACTTTGTAAAGATCCACCTAGAAAAACACTATTGAGTTTATCACGAAGAGCCTCGTGTGTAATTTCAGAGCCACCAGTAGCCCAGGTCAAGACATCTTGTACGGCAGCGTGTAAGGCTTCTTGTTGCTTCACCACACAAAATGATAATGCCCCAAAAGCCCTATCTGACTGGACTAAGTGAGGGTACAGATCGTATTCCTTGACTTCATCGTTCGTTTCCAGATCAGTATAACCGGGAGTATGATTATAATTTTTCTGAATCTCTGCATAACGGAGATTAAACCACTCGTTGTGATTTAATCTTTGCATCTCACACAGTAATTTTAATTGGTCTTCCGAAGTTTTGGACATTGCAGGCTCCTTCAATTTCGTACCGAGACCGAAAGCAAATGGTTCTGGTTCTAGCACCGGCGCTGGCGGTCCTGACGCAGAAGGCCCTGGCATAGAAAGCGCTGGTGCCGAAGGTGCTGGCGCAGAAGGCGCTGGCGCTGAGGGCGCAGGTGCAGAAGGCTCTGTCGCCAAAGGCGCTATTTCAAGATCGTTTCCTACGTAAAGATCACGACTACAATCGGAAATTATTGAAATATCATCGCACTGACGATCACAATCATTCACGTTTGAGACCTGTATCCGCAACTCATTTACCTGCTTTGCCAATTTTTTTAGTAGTTTATTAGCTTTATTCTTTGTCCGGCGGCGACGTCTACGCTTCGAGCCTGATGACGAAGAGCTAGAGGAGCTGCTACTACTGCTCGATGAACTTGAACTGGACGATCGATCACGATTACGATTCCGTTTTGGGGCTGTTTGTGAACCTGAAGGGTTATTACACGCCCCCGTCATTTCATCCATGGCTCTAAACGAAAATTAATTATTATAAAATCTTTAAATTATAATATAAAACACTTGAAGCCAACAAAAAACGAACGGCAAAACCGTTTATCTTATATTTCTTTATTAAAAATGAATGAGGGTAGTTTTAGCACGACTAAAACCGCCTGTGTCCCAAAGTATGGACGTAACATGTATATAACTGACAATGATATATACGGAATGAGAATATTGCATAAGAATCTTGTTTTAAGAGCACAGTAATAGATTCTAAAACTTACGTGAATTGTTCTTCACACTTAGCCTTGTTATCTAAGTATATTTGTTAAAACTTTGTAACTGGTCGTTCAATATTGTAAGAATATGAAGTTCTTTGTTCAGATTTAGATCGTAGTAGTTAGTAGTTGTACGACCTCTCACGGCGGGAAACTAGACGCCAATGAAGAACCAAATAAAATTGGGGAATGAACAAATGTCATCCCCCACTGCCAGGTGGAGGGAAATTTGAAAGGAAGGGATATCATTAGAAAGAGATAGCAATATAAGGCGGGAAACGTACAGCCTATCTCAATTAAATAAGTTTCGTATAACGGTCAAGTCAAATTAATAAAGTTTTGCTGTGGCATTTGTCGGTAAAGCCCGTATTTATATTTCTGTCTAGAATCTCGATCTTGTTTACTGTTGCTTATTGAGAGAGCAAGTTAAATACGAACGTTTCGATATAATACGACGGGAAAGGCAAAACTTTGTTTACCACATCTTATGCGTGTGAGTGGCGTGCGCGCGCGCGCGCGCGCACGTGTGTGTGTGTGTGTGTGTGTGTGTGTGTGTGTGTGTGTGTGTGTGTGTGTGTGTGTGTGGTGTTGTGTGTACCTGGTCGGGGGGCGTGCGGCACTAGCGGCAGCAGGCCGGCGTCGGCGCCGCACAGCGTGGCCGCCTCGCCGTCCCACTGGGGGAGCTTGCTCGGGACATTTTTACTCCAATTGCTACTGGAATCCATAAGTGTTCGTTTACCGCCCTACTGTTTACGATCTGATATTGAGTTAGTTAGAGCAAATTATTTATTATAATTATAAATACTTATAACATCTATATGTAAATTACTAGTCATTAATCTAATTACACTACACATATTTTGCTGGCTATTTAGGTCCCTAGTGTACCTAAATATATTGTAACTGTTGGATACTATCTATGTAGTCTATTCTTTGTGTGCTTTACTATTTAATATGGATATAGCCATAACCCTGGGTTTTTGATGCACGTTATTTGACACTAGGCCGACAGTAGGAATTATGCGTGCATCAGAAACCGCCGGGAATGGATATAACATTGATTGTGGATTCGTTACATTACGATGTCGACAGATCTGCTTTAAACGTGCTCACTAGGACCTAAGTCTAACAAAAATTATTTACTACAAATCGAATGAGGAAGCCGTCATCTCCATGGTCATACGTTACGGCAACTTTCGAACGCTGATATGATTTTTGTTACAATCACCACGGAACCCCTAGTAGTGCATCTATTTAAGACGTTAAGTAATACTTAACTAAAATGTTATCCATATGTAAAACCTTTCATCTACCGTGTAATGTGTATATAAGGCGGTTCAGGCGTTCAGAGATTCGCAATATACTAGATCTATATGTAACATGCTTAAGGTAAGTCTTGAGGATAAAGCTATCAATTTCCGACGGCTTCAAAAAGAAGTTAAATGTCGGTAGCCCAGTCGTTTACGTTACATTGGCAGACATGTTAAATTCTGTTGTAAATTCCGATGTAAGGATTTGACAGTGAAGTAATCCTCCTGACTGATTTTATTCATTGGATGAGAATAAGTTTGTGGCATATCCATTCAACTTGTATGGAAAATCACCGGATATGGCGCAAACGTATTCTCAACCGATTTACGATATGATAATAAAATAACTGCAGAAATAAGACTAGTGATATAAAGAAATCTCATTTTGGCATGCTAGCACGTCAGGTCAGGTTTCAATTGATTGATTCAAGCAAGGAGGAAAACGGAAGTAGATGTTTTCACTTCTAAATAAGTAGACTGCGTATAAAACAGAATAACAAAACGTCTATGTGTAGTGAGGACGACACTTCATGAGCATCTGAAGTCTTCCAACGAAAACAAGTTCAAGAAAATGAAATCAGATTAATCGGTCGACGAACGTTTGCCTCTAATAGCTTGGTGTGGTAATAAGCATATACCGACGAGTTTCTGACTATATGTTCTTCTCTTTGGAAGAACGGGTAGATCAACACAAAATGCATCTAATCCTATAACTAAAATAGTAATCGAGCGTCGCGGTTTACCTTTCCGAAGAGTTGTTCTTGTGCTCGGAGTTGGAGGCATAGTTGGAGTTGGGGGAAGACGGGCCAGCGGAAGATAGGCCGCTTGGCAGCTCGCCGGACGACGACATCAGGGACGACGGACCGCTCCAACCCACGCCTGAAATAAATGTAACATATTTATATTAAGAGTTATTATGCGTCTTAGGGCCGATTGTTCAATCACCAGATAAAACATATCTGTCAGATAAATGTTGGCTGTCACTTTTCTTTTATATGACGGGAGAAAAGGATAGCAATAATTTTAACTGGCAGATAAATTTATCTGGTGATTGAACAATCGGCCCTTAGCGAATGATACTTATTGCCCAAGGACCGAAAGCATAACATACCTTTCAATACTTAATCTATATTTTTAAAGATTATAATTTTTATTGGCGGTATTCTGGTAAAGCTAAAAACTAATATCGGCAGTAGGTAAATGGACAAGGTAAACGAATATTCGCATCTTGTCACAACGAGTGAGTCGATTTAAAATGTGCCCGATTTAGCTGTACTCTCATATATGTGATCATCGGCGTCGATCGGATTGCCTCATTTCATTTCTTCGCTTATCATCTCGTATTCTCGTATGCACGTCAGAGAGAGGGCCCTTAGCAATAAGTACCCTGAGGAAGCAATCACTCACTGCTCGGATACTTCACAACCTGCTTAGGACTATCTCGTTCTGTTCGTACCTATCTCTAACAGAGGGAAAACTAAACTAAGGGTAAGACAAATCGCCCGGTGACAACCAAAACTCGCTAAAATGTGTGTCACTACTCTTCGAAACCTCGTATCTAGTTTGTAGATTGAAACTGAGATATGGGCAAAACATGTATGGATTTTTCGTAACCCAATGGAAAATTTTGTAGGACATATCGTGAAATTGGGCTTACCTTGTTCACAAAAATAAACAATTTTATCAACTCACCAAATTTTATTGAAATCTGAGAAGAAAAAAAAAGACAACAAAATAAAAATTTGCCCATATGAGGATTGTTTTTAGGGTTCCGTACCCAAAGGATAAACACGGAACCCTATTACTGAGACGTCGCTGTCCGTCCGTCCGTCTGTCACCAGGCTGTATCTCAAGAACGGTGATAGCTAGACGGTTGAAATTTTCACAGATGATGTATTTCTATTGCCGCTATAACAACAAATACTAAAAATAAAATAAAATAAATATTTAAGTTAGGCTCCCATACAACAAAATTGTTATAGATTATGGTACGGAACCCTTCATGCGCGAGTCGGACTCGCACTTGCCCAATTTTTTTATTAGTAGGTATTTGTTACTTAGTGAGGTTTGGTTGTCAACAGACGAAATGGCCTCAGTAGTAAAAGTTGGGGAGGATGAGCTCACTGTTGGTGGGCGAGGCGGGCTTGGCGGGCGGCACGCGCTCGGGCGGCGTGCCCAGCAGCACGGGCGCCGCGGTCACGCGCTCCAGGAACACGTCCAGCTGCCGCAGCGACAGCGCGTTGTGCAGCGTCTCCAGCGGCCGGATGGCCGGCACTCCCCCGAACCCTTCCAGCGCGGCTGGAATACATTCACACATACTTTAACACTTTTGCAACCAGACAAAAAGGTAAGACATATCCCAGAAACCGGCCGAGCCGACTTTTATAGCATCAACCCGGCTATCGAGTTGGCCGGCATCTGAACAAAGTTTACGAGCGCCCGGCCTCCGGGTTGTTGGTGTCGAAGTCCACTTTCGAAGTGTTAAAAGCGGTAAAAGGAGTTTCTGAAATTAAAAACCGCCAACTGGTTGGTGTATTTGATAAACAGATGCAATTGTTACACGTGTTCTTAAATACAGTTAATGTCGCAATGGCGCAGGTTTGCGAATTATCAGTTTCAGAAAACACTACGCGAATAACCAGTTGCCTCTTGTAACATGTCTAAATAACTGTTAACTCGTGAACCTCATGATTCACAAAACACTTCAGCGTACCCAACAAATAACCTACTACACCTATTTTAAAGGCGTCACATAAGTAACTTATAAGGTTTGTCCATATTGACCGTTACTTCAATGATGACCATAGCATAAACCTAATTCCTATAGCACGATAGAAAAACACATACAGCGCTTCAAGATGAGGTAAAAGACAGTACCTCTCGAGCATGCAGTGAATTGTAGTGCCATAGCAAGTTACTTCAGTTTGAAATCAGAGTTTCATCATGTCATGGCTTCTGCTAAAATAGAAAACGAGATAATCGAGGTGTGCAAATTATTTTAAACGCTCCTGAGCTCTTCAGTTTACATTTTATTTATTATTTTCAGCCTACACTGTTTGGCAAAATGTGCCAATAATTGGAGAAGCCAACTATAGCAATGTTTAATAGATAACTTAGTTATGGCTGTAGCGCTCAGGTACTTACTGGGTTTATTAGCACCTTTTGAACGTGCATGGAAAACATTGTAAATGTGGCTTTAAGCGCTGAAACCAGGTGTCAAAGACTGCAGAAAACTCGGGAGTACCAATTAGATTAAAAGCTCAATTTAAGTGCTAATTATACTAGCTACAAAATAAAAATAACCAATTAAAAAAAGTCAAAGTCTTGTGAAGTCGGTTGCAAGGGAAGTAAGAAATGTTCATTAAACATAACATAATTTGCACTCAAATCAAGTTTTGTTTATTAGTCTAAACTATATTAAAATATAATTACCTTTATTTCAAACAATTCCACTAACCGATGTATTTGGGTAGATGTTTTACGTGACAGTACGACCCAATGGCACAATGGTCGCTGTCTAAATTCGCTTTTTTTAATAAACAATAATTATAATAGGCTTTTATCAATTTAACTACAGTTCGAAATTCCGTTTCAGTCTCTAATTACTCTTTATACAACTGTTTATACATTGTTGCAACTTTATACATTGTTTAAAGTTCTCATCAATATCCTTTGTCCAGTCCGGTTATTATAATTACTACGTCAAGTCTTAGGTACATACACTTAAACACTAATGAATAAAATTAACGAAGAGCGCGGTCAACCGCCGAAGACATACAAATGATTGAGTGCGTCATAATACTTATTAATTATACAGCACTGACACAGTACATGTCCAAAAAATATAGAATGCAGCAAAAAACTGTATAAACACTGTATATACATATGTTGTTGTTGTCTTTCAAGAACAAAAATAGCTCGTAAATATGTTTACACGGATGAACATGTAGGCATTATTCGTTGGTAACATATTCACAATACGTATATTTTCCAACGATTGACTCACGCATAACTACGTCGGTTCTGGAAAGTTACTAGATGCGTACGGATCACTCGGCGCAATAGCGTTTCGTGAAGTGGCACTTGAACATTCCCGGCTTGTTTATGTCTAAGAAACGTTTAACTGCGTATTATAAAATGTAGGGACTCACTGTTGTTGGCAGCAGAGGAGGGGATCATGACGCGCAGGTTGGGCGCGGAGCTGGAGCCGGAGATGACGGCGGTGCTGAAGAGGCCGGCGGCGCCCGGCGCCTTGCCGCGCGCCAGCCCCAGCATCTTGAGGTAGCTCATCTGGCCGGCGATACTGTGCCGCTGGCGCCGCCCTGCGCCGCGCCACAATGACTCCTCGAGGCGGGGCCAGGACGCCACGCGCCCCGGCGCCCCGTCTCTACTACCGAATGTGATCGCGGACAGCGGCAGCTCGTTAGTGCTGGACTCCACCCCGGCCAGGTCGAACCCGGGCGTGAGCGGCGCACAGGTCCGCCCGGCCGGGGACGTCAGCGTTAGCACGGGGAGGGCTGTTAGCGGGCGAGGGCGTTACGGGCGTGCGGTTACGTGATATGCGAATGTCGTTAGAGGGGGGTGATAGAAACAACCAAAATTAATTAGTATATCGCAAAAGAATATAATAAATAAATAAATCGTATATATAGTTGTGCTTTAAGCGTGCCCGTGAGCTAAGACGCGAGACGATCACTAAGGTAGAACCCGTAACCCGAGAGGTGTGCAGTTTGATCGTCGCCGCCCTTCGCGGACGCGAGCCTGCGTCGGCGGCCTCTCCCGCGCCCACAGCGTGTGATCGAGGGACACGGCTCGAGACTAGAAGCTCGCGTTCACGGATACAAAACACATCACTAGAACATCTTACTCTAATATCTAGACAGAAACTGTGACTCATAACAACAGTATACGACCTCCACCATATTAATCTCTTAGGAGACGATAGAGAAGTAGGTATATACTGTTATTATCAGCGGTAGGTATCCTTAGCACTAGGTTAGAGTTAAGTGAACACCATGCAGGGCACAAAGATCAAACGCACACGCGAGGAGCAAGACTGCGCAAACACACAAGATCGCCGGCCAGCGGAACTCACCACTCGAAACGCTAGAAATTACACTATGTAGAAAAACATTAAATAAACATACAGTGACTCTGGCTCGATGCAGATTAGAATAAAACATGCCGTCTTACCTCCAATAAAGGAACAACTATTATTAGGTGGCTACGATTTTGTCTGGTGTACCGTTGGTATCATTAATGTTTTATAATATAGTTTCTACTTTTTACGTCGATTCATTGAGAAAATGTCGCCAGACGAGAGATTTAAAGGCAGACGGGAAGGAAGGCGTTGATCTTTTACGGTTCCAACATGTTTTGTGTAACAATAATTTTACGGAATTTAGAATAGATGCAACTGTATCGAAACCGTTAGCTGATGGCCAGTTGGTATATCATTTATTTGAAAAAAAAAGGAACAATTTAACATTACTGGAGCCAATAAATAGTAGAGAATGATTTATGTGTGTGTCTAAAGTCTGGTGTCATTTCTCACGGTTCGGTATTGGGAATGTTTCCGAAAGAATAGCTCCAAACGTCCACCGGCCCTCTCACTGACTAGTCTGACAAAAAATAATTTGGCAACCCTATATTCCGTACCTGCGAGGCATAACATAACACCCTACCTGAGAAGAATTACACTGTAAGTTCATGTATTTAACATAGCACTTACAGTGTTTTGCTTTAAGGTACGGAAAGACTTGCAGTGTTATGCTTCTCAAGTTCTCAGTCAGGTACATTGTTATCAATTGCTTTTAACAACCCATTTTAACAAGTTGCAACCCCAGTTGTAACCCCAGTTGCAGCTTATTTCTTCGTTAGACTTAGAAATGTTTCATCCGCCAATTCCCGTGTGTTATGAAATTTACAGAATCTTTTGAACGCAAATGGCGTTAATTCGAGAGTTTCGGAACTTAAGCTAGTTATATGCCACTTCATACTTGAAGTTACACGTTAATGCAAAAGGTTATATACGTTAAAACATCGTTACACACGGGAACCGTAGCTAAACCCTCTTGAACCTTCTCTGCAGATATGCGTTGCCAGACTCTAGTGAGTGAGAGAGACCGGAGTCAGTTAGCAGCCATCCTGTTAGTCCAATAGCGGGGCAAGGACACTCGGGCATCACCTTGGCTGTCGACGCTCTGCCAGGAGCAGGACTGGTAGCGCGGGCCCGCGCCGGCACACAGCTCGTGTCCTGCCCGATACACCGGACAAGCATTCACAACATATTGCAGTAAAACATGCCCAAGCTTACCATGGACTCTCTGAATTTGTTACGTTATTCAAAAACTAAAAAAAAATTGCAATCAGATACAACTATTTAACACCATAGAAACTAATAGTATTAATAACCAAGAGTACTTTCGAAAGTAATTTAGATTGATAATCTTCCTAATAGAGTTTTACATAGGAACAGTTTTAGCCTATCCTTCAGATTAAAATGTGCTATGTTATTTGATATAACTATTTCAGAATCATATTCATAATTTTGACATCGGCCAGTAGTATATAACATTTTGATGTTCTTACACGGTTATTCTGTAGTTGAGTCAGTTTAATCCGAAGAAAATTGTAGATAATTAAACCCATGTATAAACATACTTTAGACAAACAAATACAAGCGATAATACAAACTTTAAGAATAAAAAGAATTACCCAAGATAGTCCAAGACATTTTAAAGAAGTACCTACACCACATATTTTACTGCAATTTGCGTAGTTCACAAGCAAAGTCAGGCATAAGTCGTGAAGTTACCTACGTAAAATTAAAATGATTTATCCGGCAAAGTAAAAGGAAAGATGACGAAGTATTAGAAATTGGAGATTCTTACGTCATCCGCTAACAATCCCATTCTTTGAACTTTTTTAGATTGAAAATTTGTAATCTTCTTTCATAACACGTTTCCGATCCAACCCTCTGTTCTATGTATTAGTTACATCATACAACTGTAAGATTTCTGTATCATTAGGTTTATGACGTCTGAACCATTTACATAGACCAAAGACGACCTCTATGCGGCACCATCCAAATATTCCTAGGATGTGAGCTGCCTACTTTTCGCTGAACACATTCGAACTGGTAGTAATTAATTGAAAAATTCTCTAACATAAGTAGCAAAGGTGGGGCCAAAATATTATACATCAATGATTCGGCACTAGTTTAAAGACCTCTTGAAAAGCATTGATATGGGACTTGTTTTTATTTTGAAAGATATACCTACACTGCCGACTGAGTGTCTCATATTACTTTCATTATGTAAAACTATTCTTTCCACTTCTTCCAAAGTCACCGCTACTGTTAGTATGAGACTCAAACCTTTTTTATCAATTAATGTTTCATCAAACCATAGCCTCGCTACGTCCGTGTAGGGGTCACACCCGCTTGCAGTTAGTGAACTCCGGTTAGCCAGCGTACGGGGCCTCCGCGTCGCATGCATACTTACCGCTCTCGTGGGTCTGCTTGTGCTGGTCGTAGCTACGTGCCCGAGGCTGCGGGTCCTCGGTGTCCTTCTGTTCTTTCTCCTCGCTCTGACGGATAGAAGGAGACGTTAGGGAGGAGGGTTTATGTGCTACCGTAGGCATGTGTGATATTATGATGGATTTGTGTGCCTATGTGTGAGTGAGTGCGTAATAATTCATGGAAGTGTATCCGTGATTTGAAATGGATACGTCCAAGTATATCTAAGCACAAGTATGTAGGTTTAAGTGGTATTTGCGCATATGGCTTGATATTCTACCAGTCAGATCTGGTCAGCCGACAGTCCCTAGCTCCAATGACACAGAATTTCCAGTGGGCCTGCTTTTGCCAAGTACCTACGTGAGTGCGAGTGATGGATGATTTATCTTATTATTTATCTCATACTTACATTTATCTCATCACACGACCATCATAGGGCCCCACTGGAGTTTTTAGTATCGCCGATATGATGTTCGATGTGAGGTTTCATGGCCGCCTTCTTCATTTGCTATATTTACGAGTAAGAATTGATCCGGTTCGTAATGTTTTTGTTTGTCCTTGCAAGTTTAGGGAGTGCAACTTCACTCCTGATCCTAGAATCGCATTTGTGATTGGAGGAGAACAGTAGTTGCCGACCTTTTCTTGACCAGGGACCACTTTTATTTATTCGTTGTTCGCCGAGACCAAAAATAAACAAAATTCCCATCCTTCGGGGAACCCCCTGCGAGTTAGAAATCGTTCACTATTCTTAGGCTCCTACGGAGCACGGGTTGTGAACCATTGGACTAGAATATAAAGATAACGAGAACGTATAGATCTAAGTAATTGTGTACGTATATGTGTGCGTGATGGTGAGGATCAGAGCATGGTTTCGTGTATGTGCATATGTGTGTGTGTGTGACCTGTTCGCGTGCGCGGGCTGCGCGGGCCGCGCGCGCAGCTCGTTGAGGCGCGCCGCCAGAGACACCGCCTCGTGGCCGCTCACGGTGTAGTGCAGGTTGTATGTGCATATGTGTGTGTGTGTGTGTATGTGTGTGTGTGTGTGTGTGACCTGTTCGCGGTGCGCGGGCTGCGCGGGCCGCGCGCGCAGCTCGTTGAGGCGCGCCGCCAGAGACACCGCCTCGTGGCCGCTCACGGTGTAGTGCAGGTTGTATGTGCATATGTGTGTGTGTGTGTGTGTATGTGTGTGTGTGTGACCTGTTCGCGGTGCGCGGGCTGCGCGGGCCGCGCGCGCAGCTCGTTGAGGCGCGCCGCCAGAGACACCGCCTCGTGGCCGCTCACGGTGTAGTGCAGGTTGTATGTGCCTATGTGTGTGTGTGTGTGTGTGTGTGTGTGTGTGACCTGTTCGCGGTGCGCGGGCTGCGCGGGCCGCGCGCGCAGCTCGTTGAGGCGCGCCGCCAGAGACACCGCCTCGTGGCCGCTCACGGTGTAGTGCAGGTTGTATGTGCATATGTGTGTGTGTGTGTGTATGTGTGTGTGTGTGACCTGTTCGCGGTGCGCGGGCTGCGCGGGCCGCGCGCGCAGCTCGTTGAGGCGCGCCGCCAGAGACACCGCCTCGTGGCCGCTCACGGTGTAGTGCAGGTTGTATGTGCCTATGTGTGTGTGTGTGTGTGTGTGTGTGTGTGTGACCTGTTCGCGGTGCGCGGGCTGCGCGGGCCGCGCGCGCAGCTCGTTGAGGCGCGCCGCCAGAGACACCGCCTCGTGGCCGCTCACGGTGTAGTGCAGGTTGTATGTGCCTATGTGTGTGTGTGTGTGTGTGTGTGTGTGTGTGTGTGTGTGTGTGTGTGTGACCTGTTCGCGGTGCGCGGGCTGCGCGGGCCGCGCGCGCAGCTCGTTGAGGCGCGCCGCCAGAGACACCGCCTCGTGGCCGCTCACGGTGTAGTGCAGGTTGTATGTGCCTATATGTGTGTGTGTGTGTGTGTGTGTGTGTGTGTGTGTGTGTGTGTGTGTGTGTGACCTGTTCGCGGTGCGCGGGCTGCGCGGACCGCGCGCGCAGCTCGTTGAGGCGCGCCGCCAGAGACACCGCCTCGTGGCCGCTCACGGTGTAGTGCAGGTTGTATGTGCCTATGTGTGTGTGTGTGTGTGTGTGTGTGTGTGTGTGTGTGTGACCTGTTCGCGGTGCGCGGGCTGCGCGGGCCGCGCGCGCAGCTCGTTGAGGCGCGCCGCCAGAGACACTGCCTCGTGGCCGCTCACGGTGTAGTGCAGGTTGTATGTGCCTATGTGTGTGTGTGTGTGTGTGTGTGACCTGTTCGCGGTGCGCGGGCTGCGCGGGCCGCGCGCGCAGCTCGTTGAGGCGCGCCGCCAGAGACACCGCCTCGTGGCCGCTCACGGTGTAGTGCAGGTTGTATGTGCCTATGTGTGTGTGTGTGTGTGTGTGTGACCTGTTCGCGGTGCGCGGGCTGCGCGGGCCGCGCGCGCAGCTCGTTGAGGCGCGCCGCCAGAGACACCGCCTCGTGGCCGCTCACGGTGTAGTGCAGGTTGTATGTGCCTATGTGTGTGTGTGTGTGTGTGTGTGTGTGTGTGTGTGTGTGTGTGTGTGTGACCTGTTCGCGGTGCGCGGGCCGCGCGCGCAGCTCGTTGAGGCGCGCCGCCAGAGACACCGCCTCGTGGCCGCTCACGGTGTAGTGCAGGTTGTATGTGCCTATGTGTGTGTGTGTGTGTG